>OZ010581.1:104200818-104258318 GCA_963932145.1 Acanthosepion lycidas
CCAATGTATTTCACTAGCTGTCATTTGTACTTCCCCCTCTTACCCCCTGTTCATTGTGCAGATACGTTGCTTCTCCATTTTCTCCCCCCCCTTCCCGCTGCTGTCTTGAATAATATAAATTCCCAGAAAATTTAGACTTTACTTTAATTCCTCCTCTTCTCACTCTGTCAGGTGACAAAGATGTCAGTTCTCTGGTGAATGCGAGGCGCTTTTCGTATTTTGAATGCGCATTTCGTATTTGCTGTGTCTGTTAAAATGAATGTTTCAATTATTTAGCCCCGCATTAATTTCATCCAGTTAACTGATGTTTCTGCCACAGTTCTATATTCTGCCACAATATATGATTGGGGGGGGGGCTTTTATTACTAACACTATTTTGTTTAGTTTTGTAAATAGGGTTTGTTCGTTGTAAATACTCATTGGGGTTAGTTTTTCAAAATGATGCTTTTATTCTCCTCCCCCACAGATAAATTGTACATATAGGAACTGGTTAAGACTTCACAGAGACATTGTGATATTATGGTGAAGGTAATAAGAATGTTAAGTAAGAAGGTGTTGTTTTGACCGAAGGCATATTGTAGTTTGTTTGGATCAGTGATTGTGACTAGCTAAGTTAAAGATAGGACAGTTTGAAGACTATTCTTCCCCATCCTCTTTTTGGTCTTGTGCCACATTTTTCGTATTTAACAAAAATAAATATCACTGTCTTCTATGTTAGCTAGATTCTATGAATTTGTCAGTACTAGATTAGTGGCAAAGTCTCACCATTTTACAGTTGAAACGGCGAGATATAACTGTAAGTTCTATGCTAACAGTTTCTTTTCTCGCACTTCTCGCTTGTGAAACTCTCTTTTGGAGTCTTGATTTTTATTCAAGTTTGATCTTCAAAACTGTAAATGCAACGCCAATCGTTATCTACCGTCTTCTTAATTCCTGTTCTTTTATTATTCTCGCTCCTTAATATTGTTCTTGTTTTCTTACATTCTTTGGTATTCAGTAACCACGCTGCGTCCTAGTAGCTTTGTTGTATTGATTGGGCTAAAATGAAAAAAAACAAAAAAACAAACTATAATAGTGAATGAAGAAAAACATTACTCATTATTCAGATACGATTAGTCAAAAAGTTCGAAACTTGAATTTTTGTGTATGTGGGGAGGTTGGCGGTTCGGTGAGTTTAGCTTGACTAAAAATTGTTTAGCTAAACAGAAACAGAAGTATAGATAGCTGAAATGCTATAGAGAGAGTGTCGCAGAGATATGACAGTAAATATGCACTCTTATATTGATACAATTCTACTCCTAACCGAGATAACTTGTAAACAACTGCTTAGCAAATATAATTTTTCCCCAATGATAATGCTATCAGTTACATTATATCACTATGTAAGTAAAATATTTTCTTGTCGTATATATAATGCTAATTGGGGCCATGACGTGTTTCGCAATGGTGTTGTTGAGGCATATAACCTCTCTTTGAACTTTAAAAGCCTGTCTCCTCATTCGTATATGACTGCCATTTGTCCACTGAGCCTCAAGTGTCGGAGTTATTTTCTGGTTTAATCATTGTGAATAAAATGGATAAGTATGGATAGTTTTGCTCCTGAAAGAAGAAATGAAAGAAAATGGACAAAATAATTATATATATTTGTTTTGTTCACTCCAATGTTTACAGCCATTATTCAACACTACTACTACTACTACTAATAATAATAATAATAATAATAATAATAATTTCCTACAATCTACAATGAGACTTGATGTTGTCTCGTGTACAGTAAAACTTTTCAATTTCTTCTTCCGTACTTACTACCGTCACTGCATATACAACTACGATGGATATATTAAGAGGCTTCGCTTTCAGAAATGCTACACGAATACAATCAGATAGTCTCCCAGAATACGTAGTTAGAACGTTCGCTTTCTGGCCATGAGACCCGGGTTCGAATCTCACCACGGTCAATTTGTCAGGAAAGAGACTTCCTGATGTTAGCAGTCTGGAGGTGGCGATCCCAGCCTGTGACAACTTTGGAAAGTACCTGAAAAGCATACCACGCGTTGACACAAGCCTTGTGAGTGAAACTAGGTAGGCGGAAGCCTTGGGGCCGTCGGTGGGTGAGCTAGCCCAAAGTCACAAGTCATCTTGACCGAGGGTTTGAGCATGCTGGCATTGTTCATATTGTTGATCATGCTAGATAACACGCTCTCTCCCAGAAACTGTAACTAAGATCTGCTCAGCATAGCTGCAATATAAACCACAGGTGGACTCTGTTGAACAAAAACAAATGCGCCTGAGCAGGCGTCTACAATGGTGATTGGCTAGTAGACGGGTATCCTGGAATACGAGTAGCCAGGGTATAACTCCCCTCTCATTTTTCTCTCCGCCTGCATATATGACCCTGTGCCTATCATACGCCTAAAATATTGACATTTGACCTCTTCATTTCCTGCCTGCTTTTCTAACTGGTCACATTGATTAAATTTTCTGACGGTTCATGTCCCTAAAACTTCTTTTTGTTTGATGCGAACAGTTGCTCCCCTCAATCTAAATATCAGTTTTTTTCAAGCTCCAATTGTTGGTTATGGGACAATTTTGAAATTGTTACGTGATATATGTCCTCCTATATGGCAGTGAATGCTGGACAATATTTTAAAAGATGAAGAACAGACTTGAAGCAACAGAAAGGTGTCCTACAGAAGGATGCTGCGGATATCATGGACCGAATATGTGAGCAAGGACGAAGTTTTAGAGGAAATAGCAACAAAAAGGAAACTGAAACTTAGCATCAGAAAGGGACAGTTGACATTTCAAGGGACCATAATGAGGAATGATAGCCTCGAAAATCTGATGCTCGCAGAACAGATTGAAGACAAGTTGGACAACGCATGGTATATTTAATGATCTTGAGTAAATTTATGGCGGAACAGGGTTTAGGAGAGATAACAAAAAGACAAAATTTATTAAGAGCTACAAAAGATAGGTAATTGTGGAGAGCCTTGATCGCCTACGTCCTTAAGGGACACGGCACATAATGTGTGGGGTTTATATAATTGATAAAATAAAAAAATAAATAAAGAAGAATCTCCCATGATGCTCCCTGACAGGAAGAACAAATGGCGTATGCGCGAGAAAAGAGGAGCTTCCTGGCGCCAAAGACAAACGGGAAGAATCGTTCTCTTTCCCCCTGAACTTTCAACGGGTAAACACATGTCTTTTGCTCGGGAAGCAGACAATTGTTAGTGTAATAGAGTTCCTAAATTCATTTCCAGTGTCTCTGCTTCCTTCTTCCCGTTGTAACTTTTATTTCAGCAACAGCAAGAATTCAACGCGGATTTGAAGTTTGAACAGAATCACCCAAAGAATAATACCCTTTTTAAAACTCCAAAAATGAAGAAAAAGATTAAAATTTAAAATAATAAAAAAAAAAGAAACAGCTGAACAAATAGCGCCTGGGTTTTCATCCAGGTTTTTGATTTTATATTTTATAGGTTAATGAATATAACGCAAATGTTTTTGCTTATATTCGTGCATATTATCCATTCAAGTGGGTTAATACCCATTCGAATGGTTAATAATACCTTAATTACTCGGATCTTATTATTGAAGAAATGGTTCTTTCTTTTGATTGTTTGTTTCTGCAATATATCTTTGATCGGCAGAATCGTTTCTGTATTAGAATAAGATAATAAATAATGTCGCTATTCAAGCAATCAGTGACTATTCAGGTTCTTCCTTTAGCAAGAAAATCAGAATAGCAAATTGCTTCTTTTCCAGTGAACTCGATGTCTAAGATCGAATATGACAAAAGGGTTCAGTGTTTATTAAGGATAACAAAGCCTCGGTATTTTGTATGATTTGTTAATAAGATACAATAAGATATACGGTGAAAATGGATGATTGGTAGAGGGACAAAAGCTGCGGTTCAAGGTTTAAATATGGCAAATCAGAAAATCTATGACGACATCGGTAACAAGTTGTGTTATTTTTTTCTCCCCAACGGCAGACGTTGATGTGTGTCAGCTGGAAAAAAATCAAATACTTTATGCGAGTATGAAGAATTAAAATAATATATGGATACTAAGGTGGAGTAATGGATAACGGCTTGGATTGAGGAATCGGAGAGCCGAGTTCGAATTCCAGTTAAATCCATTACATTCACTTACGTGCTAACAATACCCTTGAAAGGTAAGAATCTCTTCTTCTCCCCCCAGCTATGTGTAAATAGGACAGACCGGGTTCTATAGCCCTGGATGGCAAGTGGTCTACCGCAGAAAAAAAAAACGGGAACCTACTGCGGGGAAAAATTAGCCTCGTTAGTCAAGATACATGATCTCCTAAGCGTGTATATATATATATATTATGGAAAATCTATAACAAAGTGGAAAAGGTTTCGTGTGGTGTGTTTCGTCCTTTAGGACTTTATCGGGCGAAACACGTCGTTTATAAATCAGACATATTTTAATTTTTTTAATGGCTACCCATATTTAAGTAGATATTCTGTTTTTATTTATTTATTGAACAGTATATTTATTCATTTCCATCTACCGCCGTGAATATTCGAGAAATCTTATTTGAAGTCTTATTATGCGCACTCCGCAGAACGCATATTTTAAGAAAAAAAATTCTCGAACATTGAAGACAAAAATGGAAATAAATATATATACTGTTTACTAAATAAATAAAAACGGAGCATCTACTCAAATATGGGTATCCATTATATATATATATATATATATATATATATATATATATATATATATATATATATATGAGGACTTGAGTGTGGTGGCCTTGTTTAAATTGTTGATCACGCTAAAGAACACCCTCTTTCCCAGAAACTGTAACCAAGGTCTGCTCAGCATAGTTGCAGTGTAAACCACAGGTGGGCTCTGTGGGTGTCGAACGAGCATCTGCAATAGGGATTGGTCAGTCGCCCTAGAAGACAAGTATCCTCGAATACGAGTGGGCAGCTGTTATTAATTTTTATTATTATTATTATTATTATATATATATATATATATATATATATATATATATATATATATATATATATATATATATATATATATATATATTCTAATTGTTCCGACTAGATTAATCTTTTTAGGAGATTGCTGGCTAATTCTAAACTGGTAAAAAAATTATAGCATGTTATATTTCTGCCAGAATTATTAAGTTCTTTAGCCATATCTCGAACTACCTTTTAGCCTCGCTTCTCTCCTCGTCTTTTTTCCTGGGTCTTTTCCTATATAGACTTGCATTTTCTAGGCATAAGTTGTTTTACTATCTCATATGCTCCAAATTTTGATTCCATATTTTCCTCGCTTAGATGGAATATATACTTGAAAATGACAGCGTCCTGTAAACGTGACTAATTGTTGATCAACTAACATACAAGAACTACGAATATATCCATCTTGTAAATTCAAATTCCATATTTCAAAAATGTCTTGTATTAGTTGAAGTTAATCTCTTTTATTCCTATTTCTTCTTCTTGTACATGCATCAGCAAAACGTAGCACTCTTAAAATTTGTTGAAACCGTTGCCTGTTCATAATTTTGTTGAAAAGGGGACGTCCATCTTCAAGACGCGAAAGTTGAGTAACTTTTTTATGCTTTGATTTTGTTACATGCCGTACCTATGAACACTTATGGGTATGTCCCAATCCTCATGAATACGTTGGCCACTATTGTAAGTGGGGGTAATATGTTGTCTAAGTCGTCCACCACAAGCAGAGGGTTACCTGCTTCACGCCGCTGGCGAGTATTGTATTTGGTTGATGTTATAAAGATTACCATTTCATTTCTAACCTCATTCAGTAACCCTTTCAGATTACAACAGATTTGTAAACTCCGATAAGAATAATCAATGCAATAGACTTCCTAAATTCAACAGGATCTATTTCGATCCACTTATCTTTATAGACCTGAATTCCTTCAGCATTTGACCATTTTTGGATTATTTCTAGGAGATTTAGCTTCATGAACAATATAAATGATAAAAGAACTGAATCATAAGATCTTCTTTCAAAACATGAAGGTTCAGGCTTTTGATGTAAAACATTGTAGGATCGAGTTCTTTCTTGTGCCATTTCAATTGGTTTAGAAGACTAAATTTCAGATTTATCCTTTGAACTACACTTTTCATTCATCATTGAAGGGTTTGAAGAATTATTTCTATCAGCTTTGTTGTCATCATTCATCCGATTCTAAATAAGCAATGCTAACATATCACTTTCATCGTCATATTCAGAAAAAGAAGATCCATCACTAATTTATTCTTCCCACTCTTTCTCTAACTCAAATAACAATTGTGAAAGGTTTAGCTTTTGATGCTTTGACAATTTGTGGAAGAACTGCAACTGTTAGACCAAAAGACAATTGAATATTTGACGAACTATCAATGTTTGTTATATTTGTTCAAAGATGATGCAATACTAACAGTTTGTTTCCTATAGATGATGCAATAAAATGGATAGCATTGCATCATCTTCAGATGTCTTAAGAAATCATATTAGAAATCTCTTGCAAGCATTATATAACTAAGAAAAAAGTAATTTGAAAAGCCTTCCAATAAAAAAAGGCTTTGCATAATGACACCTATTTAAAATGGACGATATTTTTTATTTAATTAAAAATTTCAACCATGGTTCTAATGAACCCACTTAGTAATAGGAGGAGAAGTCACCCACCAAAATTTTATTTTTTTATACTAAATTTATTTCCTTTATGAAGATGATAGAAAATTAAAAATAAAAGTGACGAAAAATAATTTGGATAGAATAATTATAAGGGCGAAAAAAATTAGTTTTGAACAAAATTATGAGACCATTGAACCGATTGATAGACTGAGGGAAATTAATAACTGGCCTAGATTGAAAATTACTACTAAAGAATATTAGTACTCACTAAAAAATAACGTTTCTAGTGTGTGTGTACATATACAAATCTACCTGCACGCATACATATATATGCACATAAATATATATATTTATTCTACTAAAAAATAAAGCGTGTAAAATACTTAGCAATGTCAAAAGCACAAATGCTCAATACAAAAGACCGACTTAATGTATAAAACTAATAATAAAATTATTTATGTTTCTACATACTTGCAACATGATTGTGCTTTGCACAAGAAGCAATTACCAAGTGTAAAATTTAATCGGTCAATTAGTATTTTTCAATTGCTTCTTAAAAATGTTTGTAAAAGCATAAACAAATTTATTATTATTTTACACACCCACCCACACACACACACACATATATATATATGAAGAAATATAGTTTTAAGGTGTGTTATATTTATAGGATAAAGTGCTCAATATCAGAGATAGAGCGTATGTAAATATAAAAGTGAACATTGAAGTCAACATTCAGAGGTGACAGGCTGTTTCATGTTTCGGCCTGATGATTGCGTCTAGAATGAAACAGCCCGTCAACTCTGAGTGTTGACTTCAATGTTCACTTATATATATATATATATATATATCTTCAGGGAAGAAACTGTAATAAAGTAGGAAAAGTTTTCATATGATGCGTGTTGTCCTTTAGGACTTCATCGGATGTTTAAAAAAAATTCTCAGAGTCCCCTCTCCTTCATGCTTATGTGTAGTCGCATCAATGTAACTGGCACTCAGTTTAGTCCGATGAAGTCGTAAAGAATGAAACGCATCACACGAAAACTTTTTTTCCACTTTGTCATAGCTTTTCCCTAATATACAGGGTGGGCCAAAAGTAGGCTTACACTTAGCATGTATGCACTTTACATTTTTTTAAAACATTTTATTACATTTATTTATATTTTTTACAATCATATTTGTTCAAAACTGTTTATGTACATTTACTTAAGACTTTACTTACATTTTTGGCACAGTTTAGTTTCTTACGTGCTCAAAATGTCCCCCTTCAACATTGCAACATTTCTCGAACCTCCTCGGAACACTATGACACACAGCATGACTCAATTCTTGATCTGCATCAGTTTCAATAACTATTTCTGAGATGTAGTATTTTAATTCGTACACTGCGTGGGGATTTCTCTCATAAACATTGTTCTTTACTACACCGAAAAAAGCGATAAAGAAAAAAATAAAATAAGGTGTACCTTTTGTGGATATCAATATCAAAGACAAAAACAAAAATGTTCAGCATATAAAACAAAATGTGAAAAATGTTTCAAAATGTATCATTTTAAACGTATATGTAAATCCAAAAAGAAAAACGTAGAGACGGTCCAACAAAATGAAGACGAAATAAGTATGGACGTCTTTTCAGTGAAAATGAAAAAAAAAAATGAAAAAGGGTTATTAAAATTCGAATCAATAATGTTTTACTGGATATACAACTAGATACGGGAAGTGACGTGACGTTGATACCCAGAAACTCCTGGGAGAAATTAGAAAAACCCAGATTAAAAGAAATTCTTATACAATTGAATCGGTTTGACGGATCTGTGATAAAAACAATAGGCTATTTTGAAGCCTACGTGGAACTAAAATAAGTTTGACGTATTACCAATTATCGTAGCAAACTAGGAAAAGAACCATGGTCTAATAGGAAATGATGTATTGAACATAAATTCGACAAAATTGATAAAGAAAGTCAAGACAGAAGAAACTGCAATGTTAAAAAACTGAAGCAAAGTTAAGACTAAAGGAAAATGTCCCCCCCCACCTCGTATTTTGAAGTAGGAAATGTGTACTACTCATAGTTGTGGAAAAACTAAAAAAAAAACAAAAAAAAAACTGTTGAAACAAGTTCTACTTGAACGAGTTCCGCCAAGAAGGTACAAACGAGCCTCCCCGCTAGTAATTTTTAGAAAGAAGGATGAGTATCTGTGCATTTATCTTGACTACACAATAGATATAAGTCACAAAATATGTGCAGACTCATATCCTATTCTCAATGTAGAATGGGCATTGAACTCCTTTGCGGATGTGAAAACATTCTCTAAAATTGATATTACATCGACATACCATCAAATACCTTTTGACGAAGACTTTAAAGAAGTCACGACAATAAACACGCCAGTAAGCTTATTAAGATGGAAAAGTTTGACATATGGAATTAAAACTGCAAGTGCGATTTTTCAAAGGTCTATAGAGCAAGTTATTGGTAGCGATATAAAAAATACAATATGCTACGATGATGACATTTGTGTTGGTGCTATTAACGACGATGAATTAAAATGTAAAACCAGAGTGGTTTTGAGTAAGTTAAAAATGCTGGATTAACAATTAACGAAAAATAATGTGTGCACAAAACTACAAAAAATATCATTTTGGGGATATTCCGTATCTAACGAATATGTACATGATAGGATAAAGAACAATTAGGAAACATTTATCAATCTACCATCTTTCACTTTTATTAAAGCTGCATCAGAGAATGAGATATGGAGAAAAACTAAGAAAGAAATGCGGGTATTTTTATTTTTCTGTTGTTTGATTCTCATATATATACACAGTCCGCCCAAAAATGTATGCACACATTAGGAAAGGAAAAACTTGTATATATATTATAATACTAAATATAATAATATCCAGACATCACAATATTAATACAAGTTACCTTTGAACGATACAATCACGAGAGATGGTCAAAATAGTGTCCTTTGGCTACCAGACATTTATTAGTACGGCAAACAACTACTTGGGCAACGTTGACCAAAGTACCCAGTGGGATCGCTGCACATGCATTTTCTATTTCTTTTCTAAGGGCCACCAATGTAATCAGTTTGCTGCAATACACACTATGCTTTATTATCTCCATAGTAAACAGTGTTATTGCAATTTACTAGAACTACGAAATACAAGTTTTTCCTTTCCTGAAGTTTGTATACATTTTTGGGGACGGACTCTCTCTCTCTTCCTCTTTCTCTTTCTCTCTCTCTCTCTCTCTCTCTCTCTCTCTCTATATATATATATATATATATATATATATATATATATATATATATATATATATATATATATATATTCTGTTTATACGTTTTTTATGGATACATTTATTTATTTGAGTAAATGCTCTGTTTTTTTTAATCAAACAGTATTAATTACATTTACCGGCCTGAATGTTCGAGAATTTTCGTAGAAAATATGCATCTTCCGACAGAAATCGAACCTGTATCCTGTACGGAACCAGTACGGAAGTCATTAAGCCTGACGTGGTAAGACTGTTCAGCCACAGAGGACTTCCGGTTAGAAAAGACTAGAATTACTGCTAACCGGAACTTCTCTGTGGCTATATCAGGAGAACGCGCTGATCATAAAACTTCGAAATTTCGTGAAATTATCTGCTGAACAAAAAAGTTTGCTTAAGAATCTCCATTTTCACCATGCTGTGTGAACGGTGGGTTTATTTTGTTGAAACCACATCTCAATTTTCTTCTGCACTTGGATGCAAGAAACAATTTCGATCATGACTCGATAACACTCACTACTGGTTATCATTGCACGGTCATTCTTCTTCTTCTTCTTCTTCTTCTTCTTCTTCTTCTTCTTCTTCTTCTTCTTCTTCTTCTTCTTCTTCTATGCTGTGTCCCTTCAGGACATAATAGATCGTGGTCCACCCCATCCTGGCCCTTGTAGCTCTTTTTGAAGTTTTGTCTTTTTGTTATATCTTCCAGACCATGTTCCGTCATCCACTTGTTCAAGCCCATTAAGTATGTTACGCATTTCTTTCCACTGTCTCAATTTCCCTCTATCCGTCCTGTGAGTATCAGATTTCCCAAGCCTTCCTTTTTCATTACGTGTTCCAGAAATTTCGGCTGCCTCTTCCTGATGTTATAAGTATAAGTTTCATCTTTGTTTCCATTCTCTCCAAAGCCTTGTTGTTGCTCACATGCTCGGCCCATAGTATCCGCAGCATCCTTCTGTAGAAGCACACTTCTTTTGCTTCGAGTCTCTTCTTCAACTTTGAGACTGTCCAGCATTCGCTCTCATACAGGAGGACAAATATCACGTAACAGTTCAGTATTCTTTTCTTTGTTTCCAACGAAATTTTCCTGTCTCTTAATACTCTGCTTAGCTTTTGGAATGCGTCTTTGGCTATCCCAATACGTCTTCGGATTTCAGTGTCGCACTTTACATCCTGTCAAAGTACTTCTCAGACATGCTTGATTTTAGTGTTCCCGACCTGTAAATTGCATTTTTGGCTCATCTTTTTGCTGATGACCATGCATTTTGTCTTCTTGTAGTTTATGTATAGTCCATTCTTCTTGCTCTCCTTCGATACCTTCTGAAGGAGGTTTTGCAGTTTTCTTTCCGTGTCTGCTATCAGCACTATGTAAACTGCGTATCTAATGTTAAGATTGTGGCCACCTATGATGACCCCTGGTAGGATTTCCAATTCTCTCAGAATTGCCTCGCTGTATAGGTTGAATAAGTCCGGTGAGAAGACACATACTTACCTTACCCCTATTTCTATTTTTGTATATCTGCTGAACTCATTTTTTATCCGTATGCAGGGGGTTAGCTGCCAGTAGAGATTTTTGATTATTCTAATGTCTTTCCTGAATATTTCAAGGTAGCTGAGCAGCTCTAACAGATCTTTGTAGCATACTCAGACGAACGCCTTTGCGTAGTCTATAAAAGAAAGGTACGCGTTCTTCTGCATTTGTATTGCTCTTTCTGATAACATTCTGAGCATAAATACTGTGTTCCTTTTTCCGGTGTCTTTACCAAACCCGCATTGTTCTTGTCCTATCTCTGGCCTGATTCGCTCTACTCATCAGAATTCAGATTCCACCATTTTGTTTCTTTTTTCAGGCGAAAATTATGAAAATTCGGACATATTGTGACATTTTTAATTACCCAGGTCACTTTTGGGATACCCTGTTTATGTTGACAACTATTTGGCCTTTGGTTTGAAATTGTTGGGTTAACTAAGAAAGATAGATCTTAATGTTGACCTGCCTCTCCATTATTTTAAAAGATATTTACTTGGGAATATGGGCAGTGACCAGCTATTTGACTGAATTTATGAATAATTGATTTCTTACTGGCAACTGCTGGTGACTGACGAGAAAAGAAAAATTAGCAGCAATCAATGAAAACGAGATTATTATTCATATCGATCGGTTATCGATCGCTTGGCCATCTGCGATTAGATATAAAGTTTACAAGAAGGGCATCAAGGAAAGAGTGGAAGAAGACAACTTTGGAACAAGTTGTAAGAAGGAAGCGAAGAAAATGAAGGAAAAGAAGGTAAAAAAATGAAGCAACGGTGGGGAAGAATAACGGAAGGAAGACATGACAGAAAAGGTGGAAACTATAGAAGGAAGTTAAAGCGAAAGCAAGACAGGAAAGAGTGTGTGAAGAAAGAAAGGAGGACGTGAAAGGAAAGATAGAAAACTGAAAGGAAATAGAGAAAAGGAAAATGCAAACAAACGAAGGAAACAGTAAAAAACGAAAGGAACGAACGGATAAACAAAAGAAAGAGAGACGTATACGCGCGCGCATACTCACACAGACGCACATACACGAAAGCCATTGATTGATTTGTTTTTCAACAACTTTTGTGATTATAGAAATCAGTGGTCACAACATTAAAGTTTTGAGCCATTGCAATTGTCGTGGTTCAGCTACCATGAAAGTGGCCTCCAGGTAACCAATAATTTTAAAACCAGCACAAACAATGGCAGGTATTGCAAAAGTAAGAACAATCTGGAAAAACAAAACTTCTCCCTGAAATATTGGATATTAACAGCTAAATTGCCACAAGAATTTGATTGGATTTATTATGATTTATCAACCTGTTACAGGTTATTTAAACCCAGAAAATATTTTTAGATTCTAAGATTTTTTTGGAGATAATAATGATTTAGTGATACAATTATTACTAATTAACCCATAGCTTTGGAGAGAAGAGGTGGATTCGTAGCTTTCCTAAAGTGTATTTGCGCGTAATTGAATATAAAGAACCTAGCGGTAATTGGAACTCGTTTCTCCGATTAACAATTCCGAACCATTATCTATTACACCACCCGCACATCCAAGCATACAGCACCTGGTATTCCCACGCGGTCACCCATCTAGGTGCTGAACAGGCTCGACGTTGCTTATATTCGGTAATCGTACAGGAATCGGTATTTGTAAGTTATACGGCCGTAAGCCAAAATAAATAAAGGAAAAGGGAAAATGTCAACAAAAGAAAGAATAGAAAAGAGGGGACGAACGAATAAACAAAAGATAGAGAGATACATGCATGCACACTCACACAGACACACTAGAAAGAAAGAAAGAAAGAAAGAAAGAAAGAAAGAAAGAAAGAAAGAAAGAAAAAGTCATATTAAAGTCCACGGGTGTTACAATAGATACAAGTAACGCAATAACACTATTGGATAAATCAAGTCTTCAGTTACAGACTGCCCAGTCCTCACTTTCCAGTCTTGATAGAATTCAAAAGCGTTTCCGAGTCCTTGTTGGAGAAAAATTATTTTCCACCCTCCAACCTCTGTCTCACAGGCAGGATGTAGCGAGTCTCTCACTGCTCTATCGCTACTTCCATAGAAATTACTCGGACGAACTACATTCCTTGGTTCTGCAAGGTCTAACCATCATGCTACTTAGTAGCAAACCACCCACAATCCCCACGTATTCCATCCGTGAGAAGTAAGTTCAGCACAAACAGCTTCTTCCAGCGAACCACTGCTCTGTAGAACAGATTGCCAAGAGGTTGTTTCCCCGATCACTACAATCTTAATCTGTTCAAATCTAGAGTTAACCTTCCTCTCCTATCCTTATAAACTACCCATTAACTTAACCCTCTACCACGAGTGTCATCCAGCCCTTGTACAGGGTGAACCTTACTGTAAAAATAAACACGATCGTAACCCGCATAGTTATGAATTGTCTCTCCGTAAATAATAACTTCTATCTTTGTTCAAGGAAACTACAGCAGATACACGAAGCACAATAACAGTTATTCTGAATAGCCACTCTTCCAGATCATTTCGTAGTAATGCAGGTGTTCCCCAAGGTTTTCATCTTCATTAATCACCTTCCCGATGGCATCAGCTCTCAACTTGGTATTTATGCTAATGACACAACCATGTACTCCTGTCTCGATAATAAGCCCGATCGGCTCGATCAGGTCAAATTGGTGTCTGATGTCAAAGACGATCTATTGTTAACTGAGGCAAAGGATGGCTTGTTAATTTTAACGTCTCCAAAAGTAAGCTTCTCTCTGAGACCCACTTTCTGCCTTATATCAGCATGGCTGATGCTAATTTTCGCAAGATTGACTCGTTGTGCCTTTTCAGAGTAACGTTCTTGGTTGACATGAAGTGGAAAGACTATATATTGAATCCATTGCTCAGTCAAGGTATTAAGAAAGAAAGTTCACAGTATCGTGCTAGACATTTTTCTATCTGTAAGTCTACCATTTGTCCATGCTTAGAATATTGCTGCCACATATGGTCTGTTGTTCCTGCTATATATATATATAGATACTTGATAAAATCCAAAGAAGAATTAGTTTTTACCATTGTCGCTCCGAAAATAATACCTTCTGTCTATTTCTAAATAAACTACAGAAGATTCACGGAGCACAATAACACCTCTGGGTCGAGTAAGTTTTCCGCTACAAACCATTCTTTTTTAATATAAACTTTACTACTGGCTATGCATTGGTATTCCAAAAGTAATGCCTCCCATTTATTTCTCCCGTAAACTATAATAGGAACAGGGAGCGTAATAACACCGTTGGATAAAGCAAGATTTTTCAAGTTCCCCCCTCTCTCTCTCTCTCTCTCTCTCTCTCTCTCTCTCTCTCTGTGTGTGTGTGATGAGGTGCGGTGGTATTGCATGAGTTTATTGACCTAAACAGTCAAAAAAGTGTTATGCAAGCCGACGATATCATTATTTAAGCAATTTTACAATTGGTCACGTTTTATGCAAGAGTAATCTCAGATTTTATCAATAGAATTCAATTTATTGTCGGATGTAAAAAAAAAAAAAAATTTGAATTTGTTCTGCATTACTCATCAAATGGTTACACGAACTCAATACTATTATGCAATTTACACATCTGAACCTTAAATAGTCCATTTCTTTATAAATACATAAATAGTGCGCATCAGTATGACAACGAGCTAATATCTGGACCTGACCAACCATTAATATTTTCTTTTGATGAGACTCTTTTCACAGTTACCTAACAAATATGACTCCCTATTGAATAGGCAAAATTTATTTTCAGTGCAATCGCGCAATACAACCTCTTTTTCACAGATGAGACTTTGCGAGCCTCCTGCTGCTTTATCGCTATTTCCATGGCATGAGTTCTAACTAGCTAGATTCTTTAGTCCCAGCAGCCGTCACCTTTACAGCTGAGACCCGCCATGCCACCTTCACAAATATGAATTATCCCAATTCCTTTTGTATTTTATTATTAAAAACCAAGTTCCACTTAGACAGCTTTTGTTTTAGAACAGACAACCGGCAAGATGTTTTTCCAATCATTACAATCCTGATTTTTTCAAATTCAGGATTAACCGTTTTCTTTCCTGTATAACCACATAAACTTCACTTTTTGCCTTTTCTTACGCTCATATATCGAACGTAATGTAGCTTTAGGTCCGACCTGTTGCTTTGGAGAACAGATTGCAGGCATTGATGCTTCCCTGAACGCTACAATCTTAATCTTTTCAAGTCAAGGATCTATCATTATCTATTCTCCTTATCCTTACACACTTCACTTCTTACTATCTCATATTACACACAGTAATACTCTACCGGGAGTGGATTTGGGCCCATTTATTGGATGAACATTGGTTTATATATAAAAAAAAAGTTCATTCTTCACTGTCGCAGTTTCGATGTTAGTCACCCTAATGTCAAAATTAGAGATATCAGATTAACAAATCAGACTTATCTGATAATTATCAAGGCGAGTAAATATTCCCTACATATATCTTTTTAATTAATTCACCCTGAGCAAGGTGATAATGCCACTAAGACGCAAGGAGACTACTAAGAGTGAAAGAGAATGAGATGACTTTAGAATGAACCGTAAACCCAATCGTAAACAGGAAAACAAGGGGTGAGCTTCTAATCTTGTTCAAAAGACCGAAGAGGAGTGAGAACAGGACGATAGGCGAACCTATCTATTGCTATTTATGGAGGTGAGAAAAAAATAATGTGAAACAAATAGCTAGTGAATAAAGAGTTCAGGAGTAGATGTTAGGAGTGCATAGCTGAAGCAGATTTTAAAAGGAAACAGAAAACCAATCCTAAGCAGTAAATAAGGGATAAACCTCTACTCCCTTTCAAAATACCGAGAAGGAGTATGAACCGGACTTTTACAGCTGGGAAAATCGAAGCTACTTAAACTCATACTCATTTCTCTGTATATCAAATGTAAGACAGCTTTTTTTCCGATACCTGATACTTTGGGGAACAGACTGCGTTGTGCCAGAATTTTTTTTTCTCGTTAGAATCTATATTGTACATTTACAAATCTAGCATTCGTCTGTGCATTGAATACTGTTGCCATATCCGGTTTGGTGCTGCTGCTGTAGATCTCGTGATTCTTGACAAAATCCAAAGAAGGATCTGTAATGTAATCGATTCTGACCAGGCTTCTCAACTTCAGTTACTTTCTCACATACATGACATTGTTTCCCTCTGTTTTTCTACAGATATCTTCATGGTAACTGCTCTGACGAGCTGTTTTTCCTTGCTGTCCCAAATGCGTGAATTTAAGCGAGCTACTGATTGGCATCTAGGTCCCACCCTTTTACTGTTGAAATAGCGAGATGCAACCGTCACTTCTACTCCAACAGTTTTTTTATCGCACTTCGGAACACTGTTTCGTTTCCTTGCTTCCCTGATAACTACAATCTCCAAAAATTTTAATGCAACATCAATCGCCATACTCTGTCTTCTTAAACCCCGGTCATCTCTTGTCCTTTTCTCAATCTTTCTCGGTCTTCTCTTTCACTTTCACTCCCTGTAACCCCCTGCGTACTAGTGACTTTACCGCCTTCGTTTGGGTGAAATGATTTAAGCAAAAAGTACCTGACTCCTCCTGCTGAACTCTACTTTTACAAGAGACAGATCATGCCGAAAATGGAGTCAGTTATGTGCCATGCGTGATACACGCTGAGGCGATAATGTATCTTTCGATACATAACTAACGAGGCAGATTTTTTCTCGTAGTAGGTTGCCATTTCTTTCTGCGGTAGACCAGTTGCCATCCAAGGCTATAGAACATGGTCTGTCCTGTTATTTACCCATAGCTGGGAGAAGAAGATTCTTTTCCTTTCCCAAGTGTATAAGCACGTAAGTGAATGTAATGGATTGACTGGAATTCGAACTCAGTTTTCCGATTCTCAATCCAAGCCGTTATCGATGACTCTATCATGAAGTACTGTTGTCATATATGGGCATATATGAGCTGCAGAATCTTCCATTTTCAATCTCGATAGAGTCCAAAAGCGTCTCAGCATCCTTGTGTGTGACAAATTATTTTCCACCGTACAACCTTTCTTTCACAGACGATATATCGTAAGCCTCTTGCTGATCTATCGCTATTTCCATGGAAAGTGCTCGGAGTAATTAGATTACTTAGTTCCACCAGTTCTAACCATCACAGGTAAGATCTGCCCTGCTACGCACATTGTAGCGAACCACCCTCATCCCCTTCGTATTCCATTGGTGACATGTAAGTACCACTCGTGCAGCTTCTTCCCACGAATCGCTGCTTTGTGGAACCGACTCCCAAGAGGATGCTTCATCAATTACTACAATCTTAACCTGTTCAAATCCGTGGTTAACATTTTGCTTCCCCTCATATCCGCATAATTTGTGCCTCTTACTCGGTAACCTTCTACCTCGAATGGCTCTCGGGGCTCGTACAGAATGAAAATCAATGTAAAAAAAACATAAATATTTAAGTAGCAATCGTCATAGGTTGCTACGTTGTCGCACGTTTTATTCGATTAATTTATATGGGAAGCATACATCAATGTCACGACATAGTCAATGGAGTACATTTTATTAGGTTGGTGCAAAAATAATGTCGTTTTCTCACATATGTTGCTATGTGAGAAAACGACATTATTTTTGCACCAACCTAATAGATAGTTGACTATAGCAGAAGTGATAGCTCTTGATAGGTTGACTATTTCCGGCGCAATATAACGTTAATTGTTCTCAAGTAGTTGCTTTCGCGAGTTTCTTGTTTCACTCGCCAGCAGCGTCCTGTAAAGTGCATTCTGCGTTCGCGTAAGATTGTAGTAATGTCAGGGATGGGTCCATAGAGCTGTGATTCAGTTGAATGCTGTCTCCAGGAGATACTAAGAATAGCTCTCAACATCCAAGTGTAGGTTTCATCAAGCTTAGACTGTAGTGTTTTAATTAACGTCCAGGCAGTGTTACCATACCTCTACACACCACCTCTACAGAAGCTCGAAAGAATCTCCACTTAAGGTTGTCCGATAAATCAGATTTCCAGATTACATCCATTTTTATTCACGGCAGTCTAGCTTTAGCTATATAGCTATATGAATTTCCACATCTTTTTCAGCCCAGTTTATCTCACTTCTAAGGTAGATTTTATTGACAAATATTATTGATTCGCCTGAGACAGTTTGCATTGAGCCTTGCTGTGTGAAGCCTATGAATTCAGTTTTGGAGACATTGGCACAAATAACTTTATTTAATCTATGTGGATACAGTGTTTTTGTTCCACTGTCTATATCTAGCCATATATCTTCCAGTACTTATTTTTAGTATTGACGTGATATATCTAATGTTATTAAGATTGAGGGCGCCAATAATAAATCCTGTTAGGACTTCTAATCCTCTCAGGGTAGCCTTAGTGTAACAGTTGAATATGTCCGGTGTCACTTTCCCATTGGCGTGATGTGGCTTCCCTCTGCCTTTTCTACAATTATTTTCATGGCAATCGTTGTGATCAGCTGTTCTCCTTAGTGCTTCGACTGCATACATTTAAGCCTGCTACTAAATTGGCAACTGGGTCTCTCCATTTTACTGTTGAACTAGCTAGTTCTATCGTAATAGTTTCTTTTCTCGCACTTCTCGCCTGTGGAACTCCCTTCCGATTTCTTACTTCCCTGTTCCCTATAATTTTCAAAAATTTAAATTCAACGTCAATTACCATCTTCCGTTGTTTTTTTAATTTTGTTCCTTGATTGTCGTATTCTAAGCGTATACATTATTCTCGTTCTAATGGCCATTCTAGATGATGTAGGGGCACTGTTGCATTGTTAATGGTGCCTGCAGTGATAGCTAGGTCATCTGAATAGTCAATATCGGTCAAATTTTTTTGCAGGATATCGAGTCTTCGTGCTAAAGTAAAACCTAGATTATGATGTTTGTCGAGGGATGTTCTCAATACGTAGTCAAGGATGATAACAAAGAGAAACGGCGCAAGCGTGTCGCCCTGAAGGATTCCTGCTTTTATGTCGAAGTTAGTGTCTCCGTTTGGGGATCTAAGTAGAGATTTGGTATTTTTATCACCTACATTGACCAGCTATGTTATGACACAGAATGGCTCCCTGATGATCTCCCCACCTTGATGCAGGACCGTGATAGACTCGTGAATGTCTAAGCTAACTTGATCGAATAAAAAATAATTGCTTTCGATTTGTTCGCCTACTCTATCTTGTTGTGAAGCATTGACCAATAAGAGATCTGCAGCACGAAACTTTTCAAACTGTTTTAGACACGTTCGATCAATCATATCACCTTCTCCATAAACTGCAGAAGTCGTTTTTGCGTGTTTCCGTATCATTTTTATCTTTCTTATAATAAAGAGTATGATGCGTCGAAAATGCTGCTTCTTCCAAGACGGAAGGATGTTAAAATCAGTAAACAAAAATAGTCCAGTTTTGACACGTTTTTAATAATGGGCGCTGATGTGACAATTATCACAATGAAATCAAAATGAATCTTGCTCTTCTTCAATGTGTCGTGTCCATTCAGGACGTGATCATGGCTCTCTACAATTTCCTGTCTTTTGCAGCGCTTAGTAAATTGTGTATTATCGACATATATATATATATATATATATATATATATATATATATATATATATATATATGTCCCTTTACACCAACTATTAGGTTGGTGCAAAAATAATGTCGTTTTCTCTCATATGTTACTATGTGAGAAAACGACATTATTTTTGCACCAACCTACTATTCAAACAAACTCACTTGGGTTGGTTACGCGCTGATTTCCTCTGTCCCTTTCACTATCTCCCGTCAATGCCAAATTTTCTAAGCCGTCTTTCCTCATTATGTGCCCTAGAAATTTCAACTGTCGCTTACTGATGCTAAGTATGAGTGTCTTTTTTGTTGCCATTGTCTCTAAAAATTCGTATTTGCTCACATGTTCAGTCCATGTTATTCTCAGCATCTTTCTGTAGAATAACATTTCTTCTACCTCAAGTCACTTCTTCATCTGTGAGGAAATTGGGCAGTATCCACTGGCATGATTCAGCGATAGAAATCTTACTAATTAACCCATAGCTGGAGGAAGAAGAGTTTAATTCATACCTGTCGCCAAGGATATTTGCACGTGAATATAACTATTAATAATTCTGCGCCATTATCAGTTAAACAACCCACATAACCAAGATTACAGTACCTGGTATTCCCAAGCGGTCACCCATCTAGGTACTGACCAGCCTCTATGTTGCTTAATTTCGTTGATCGTACGGGAACGCGTGTTTCAAAGCGATGTACCGTAAGCCAGCTTTTGGTGAGTAAGGCTTTTACATTGTCATGCTATAAGAAGACACGTTTCGTTCACCTTCCAGGTTTACTGCGTCGCCGACATGCTTTAGTTGTTAAGACTTGAGATTATGCATTCGCTAAGACCAAGTAACTGATTATTGATGTTGTTCACCGAATTAGATAACCAATCCTTTTGCGGGTAAAATCTTGATATTTACATTAGAATTATTTGAGAAAAGTTGATAAACAATCCTTTGTAAACATTGTATTAACACTTTTCTTCTACGTAGCTTGTCACTTCAGGTCGTAGGCGATCATGGTTCTCCACAACTACTAATCCTTTGTAGCTCTTAATAAAGCTTATCTTCTCGTTATCCCCCCTCTTCTGTTATCTACTTACGTACTAATTAGGTAGATTATTCACTGATTCGCCGTCGAGCCTGGACAGTACTTAGATGGGTGACCGCTTGGGAATATCAGGTGCTGTAAGCATTGACATTCGGGTGGTGTAATAGATTATGGCTCGGAATGGTTAATCAGAGGGCTGAAAATTGGGTTGGCTATAGTCACATACGCGCAAATAACCTTGGGAGGTATGAATTGACATTTTATCCCCCGCTATAGGTTAAATAGTAAGACTTGTATCGCTAAAACATTATTATTTTTTTAAAAATGAGTAGAAAAGATTTACATTTAGCAATTAGATAACCCATAGAAGTGTTGATATCCCGCTGAACAAAATCAACCAACAACCAATCACTGTTTCCCTCTGTCCCCTTTGGCTTCAACATGTCCTGTGAGTGTCCAATTCTCTAAGCCCGCTTTCTACACAGTATGGTCTATAATTTTCAACTGTATATTTCTTATTCGAAGTATATGTGTCATTTTCATTTCTATTTTTCTTAAAACTTCCTCGTAACTCACCTGGTATTCTCAGCATCCTTCTGTAGAACCACGTTTACTGTTGCCTCAAGACACTTCTTCATTTGTGAGGAGAAGGTCCAACATTAACTACTACACAGAATGATTAAAATTACATAATAATTCAGCACAGTTTATTTTGTTTCTAACGAAATTTTCCATTTCTAATACTTTGCTTAGCTTTTAGAAGACATCTTTCGTTATTCCAATGCGCCTTCGGATTTTGGCATCACATTTTCATATGTCTATTAAAACACTTCCTAGAGATTTAAATTTTTGTTCTTGCTTGATTTTGATGTTTTCAATTCTTATTTCATATACTGTGCTGTTTCTTTTACTAAGTCTGCTCTGCGCTCTATTCATCAGAATTCGGATAAGTTTCGTTATGTGACTCATTAGGATGATTGTTCAATGGAGCTCGCATTCATTTGCACCGGGATTTTTTTTTTTTTTTTTTTGGCATGAAAATGAATCTACTAAGGTCTTCCGATAAATCACAACTGTTGTATATTTCATTTTACTATTTATGTAATTTTGTCAATGCCGAAACTGTTTAAGTCGGCCATATTCTCTATTACAATCCCATTTGGGCCTGTTGCTTTGTCCTCGTTCATCTTGGCCAGCACTTATCATACTTAAGACTTTAATATTTTGGGTACTTTCATATATCAGTGTATTTCAGGTTTCTCTCTTTCATCAATGAAGAACACTCCAACGTATTCGTTCCATCTTTGAAGTATTTGTTATTTTTCTAATATCAACGTTCACTTTTTCTAATTTTATGCATCTTGACGATGAGCATACCTTTTGTCCTGTTACTCTTATTCTTCTAAGAATATCTGCTTCATCGATGATGCTCAATCTTTCGTTATCTGCACACTTTTCATTCCTCTTTTGCTTGTTTTTAATTGCATTGTATAATGCCCTATGTTCTGTACCTTATCTTGGTGTTGTTTGCTGTCTCTTTTTCAACATGTAGAGATTTCATCTGTTACCCACTCCTTTTTCCTTTGTCTAGCTTTCCTTGGGATGCCTAAAGTTTCTCTTAATGTGTCCAACTTTGGATTTCCATTCTCTTTTGTCCATTGTATTTGCTTTTAGCGCTTTGCATGTGCATTTCTTTCATATTCTTGTCATTCAGGAATCTTTAGTATTGCTATTTTGGTGCTGCTTTGATAATTAAAAATGCTGTAAAATCTCTTCATTCGCAATATTAAAACTTAACACATCCAACCGAAACAGTATTACAACTCGTGCACTTTATCAAGATGCATATGCCTGGATCGTAACCATTTCAATTTGCAAACAAAAGCGACACAATGTGACTCAGCAGGTTGAAAATTCTGGAACCAACGAGATGACCCCAGATCGTTCTAAACACGTGTTTTTGCGTCTCGTGCATCAGTTGATCGACTGGTCGGTGTTCCTGCTGTTTCCGCCGGGTACCATTTCCAAAAATTACTTTCCTGGTTTACTTTTGACACGCATTCATTTGCCTGTCTGGTAAACACTGAATATTTAACAAGACATATCGGCTCATAGTGATTCGTTCCAGCACAAATCTATAATTAACATCTCAGCCAAGAATAAGATTTTCACATTAATATAAAGCTTTTTTTTTTTCAAATCATGATGGTTCTGAATGAAGTTATTTGATTAAAGCTGATATTTTTAATCTCTTTGCATCAGGTGAGAAGATAGTAAGATCGGATGCATTAGCACCGCCATCTTGCGTTTCATTCTCTTCATAAACATATTCCAGATTTTTCGTTTCTTTTTTTTCTACTCAATGTCTTTCTGAACTTATACCAACTCTACTTATCTATCTATCTATCTATCTATCTATCTATCTCTCTCTCTCTCTCTCTCTCTCTCTCTATATATATATATATATATATATATATATATATATATATATATATATATATATATAAAGGTAGATAGATAGATAGATAGATAGATAGATAGATGGATAGATAGATAGATATGAATATATATATATCAGTACCAATTCTTATACCATTATTATTGTACCAAATTTTACTTATCTATCTATTCTAGTTGCTAAGGACATTTTGTTTTGTTGTTAATAGTTACTTTGTTTTTAATAAATTCATTTCGTTTTTGCCTTGAAAAAGTCCACATGGGACGAAACGCGTCGGCTAACAGTTTTTAAAAACAGTTTTAATTGTCTTTTACCTTTATACTATCTATCACAGTATTTTCATATCTATCTCAGTATTTTCATATCTATCAATCTAAGTATGTTAAAATCTATCTATCTATCTAAGCCCTTTTGTATGTACATATCAATCTCTCAGTCGCAGTTTTTTTTCTTGCTTTGTTTTCATTGTCTTCATATCTATCTATCTATCTATGAATACACTGATTACTGTACAATCACCGAAGTTGAGCAACGACTAACCTGAGTGATGGGTGACCGCTTAGGAATACCAGGTGCTGTAAGCTTGGATGTGTAGGTGGTGGCATAGAATTGATCATCGGAAAGTCGAGTTACAATTCCAGTTGGGTTCGTTATATTCGCTTACGCGTAAATACCCTTGGCAAAGGTATGAATCCTCCTCTTCTCTCCCCAGCTATGGATTAATTAGTAAGACTTGTATCACTAAATCATCATTATCAGCAAAAGATTCTTTCAATCTCAATATATCTTCTGACTTTATATAACCTGCAAAGGGTTGAAAGTCATAAAAAAAAACAGACCAATCAGTCAATCTTGATTTGATATAGGAAAAAGAGATGAAATGTTTACATATTAAATAGACAAAATCAATGGAATTGAATATTAATATATTAAAAATAATCTAATCTTTGTTGTTGTTATCACAATATTTCGGCCGTTGTTCTCTCCGGCATTCATCAGTAGTAGTATTAACAAGTAGTAGTATTTAGGTTAGCTTATATATGGTTCAAGTTTATATTTGCACAGTGCCCATCGTAGATCGAACACGATACCGAAATATTCAAAGAGTGTAATACTTCTGTTCTCTCTTCTTAAAGAACACATGCTTTATCTGTGTATGCCTATTTTATTTATTACTCAATGTTCAAATCAATTTCAATAATACATTAGACAAAAATATGTTTGTTTTTACCCAGAAATTAGCATAGGTATGTCTATTTATATCAATGTTTGCCATCCACCAAAACTGAAAGTTTAGTTGATTATATCTTCAGACAGTAGTAGTTGCTACAGCAGTGCTATTTTTAAATAATGTTTACCTCGAAGAAATCTTCTTTTTAACTAAGTGAAATTTTTGGCAAGCTGGTAGAGAGTGTAATTAGATGCAACAGGAAGTACGCAGTTTGGTATAAAATATCGTTTTGATTTTAGGAATTGCTTATTAAACAAGTGAGACTAAATAAAAGTTTGATTTTATTGAAGAATTTTCTTTGACTTCATCTAAAGTGTAGACTACTTTTTAAAAAAGTAAGTTTCAGGTGCTTTCTCTTCGCTTTTTCTTTATGAAGTAGTATGAAGATTTTGTTTTGTTTTTTAAGCATTTCGTCCCAAGCAAGGCAATAAAGCCACTAAGACACAAGGGGGTTACTGGATGTGAAAGAATATACGAAAAAGAAAACATTATCAAGGAGAGAGAGAGCAATAAAATAACAGGAATTAAGAAGACAGGAGATAACGATTGATATATATTTAAACTTTTAAAGTTGGCTGGAATGCAAGAAACCAGAGGAGAGTTCCACAAGCGAAAAATGCGAGAGGAAAGTTAGCATAGAACTTACATCTAGCCATTTCAACTGTAATATGATGAAAGGTTGTTGCCAATCTAGTACTGCGCTTAAATTAATGAAGTCTAGGTAGTAAAGAGGAAAACTCATCAAAACACTTACAATGAAAGTATTTATAGAAAAGACACAGAGAAGCTACGTTACGGCGGTAGGAAAGTGACTGAAGCCGAGAAGCCAGGTCTGGACCAATAACATTGATCTTTGTTGGCAAAGGTCGACATTGTTTTATTTTGGATTTTTTTTTTTTTTTTTTGTCTAATATTTTTATTATTAGTAGTAGTAGCAGTTTGTGCCACAAGTAATTTCCATTTTTGAGAATTGTTTGTAATGACGAATATGTCATCATATCTTCTAATCATACGTGACAGTTAAGGATAAATTTGAATGACACATACATCACTTATTACATAGCAGTGGAAACGTACGGAATGGATATAAGTGTAGTATATTGCTGCTGGGCTCAAATAAGGTGACGAACACTTATATATATAAATATATAAATATCTTTATTGTTTGAAGTGTTTGAATGGGTAGAGTGAGGGAGAATCAAAGAGATTGCACACACAGGAATTGAGACAAATCTTTGGTGAACATCTAGCCAACCTATCTGTCCAGATCAAAACTCGGGGCGGTTAAATAACATTTGGACACCTACGCAACTTCATGCGACCACGCCTCTTTCTGCATGCGCCCACGCAAGCACTCATTTCCTTCCGCTCAGGTCACTTGTGGGCCCTGTTTATTTTAGCCAACGGATGCTTTTTCTGCTTATGCTATCACCAGTTCTGATTTCTGCTCACACACTGATGTAGCGGAAGTAATGCCAAAAGTCTTTCATCAACCGATATCCAACATAAGAAAAAATACTGTTCTTCTCTATAACACAGGGAAACTTTTGCAACTGGTTGGTCTGTTCAGCCTCAGCTAACATATTCACCTGACCTTGCACAAACCGATTATTATCTTTTTCGATTGCTGCATGACGCTTTGACGAAAAGCAGATTCAATAGCTCTTAGAAAACCTTTTTCGTATCAAAATCAGCGGAATTTTAGTCAAAAGTTATCGAAGGGCAGCATATGTTTCAACGAGTCATTGCAAATAACGGTGAGTGTATGAATGGATAAAACGTAGTTGCATTTTAGTTTTTGAAAAATAAATTTAATAAAAGAAAAACAAATAATTTATGACTTAAGCTAATATATATCTATCTCGCATACATTTGTATAAAAATATATTCTGTGGAATTGAATGAACAAAAAATGTCTGTTGAGCATTTTGGGATGTTTCGCGTCGGGTCGTTTAATGTCAGGTGGAAACAAATTTGCCCAAATTATTCGCTGGGTTCCGATTACAAATCATGGAGGTCATGTACATTAAAAGGAGGCAACACCAATAAAATGTATTTCAGTCTAGGTGCGAATTTGTTAAAATACCTTTAAACTGTAAAATCACTTTTGTTCCGTGGTGCTAAATTCTGTTTCATATTCAGAGAACGCGAACCAGCGTTCCTTGCAAAATTCAAACTGCTAACAACGCAAACAACTATTTCAAGACTTCTTTTTTTGGAAACGACCAAAAATCGTGGAAAATTCTTGGAACAAAACACAATTTCAGAAAATTCTTTTACAAGTTTTACACTTGACACCGAACGAATGTAAAATTTCAGATATAACTAAAAAATATGTTTGCAAAAGAAGAATATGAATAAAAACAAAAGGAAAACTTCAACTACAGCTTTGATGTAAAGAATGCCACACTTATTAACCCTTAGAGCCCTGACCGCCGCTTTACCGATGGTAGAGAAAAATGACGTAATGATCAGCCAACGGTTGAACAGTGTTAGAGAAAAATGACGTAATGCCCAGCTACCGGTTGAACGGTGGGTAAACACTTGTAACTATTTTTATATCTACCGTGAAACATTACGTACGAATTATTTGCGAATTTTGAGTTCAGACAGAAGGGTTAAAATTGTCCAGGAACGCAGGGCTCAACGGGTCAAACGAGGAAGTAACTTACTTAGACGGAAAGTTCTTGAGAACGCTGCTATCGAATCTTTGCAAAATATAAATTTGTACACCTGATTTTTTTCAAATATCTCCTTTCCTCAAAGAAATAATCCGTTCCTAAGCCAACCTTCCTGATTATCTCGATTACAAGAACAGTAACTCATTAGGACCGGAGGGGCACCATATGTACTGCACACACAGAAGAAGTTGTGTAACTTGGGCAAGATAGCCTGACGAAGCCGAACCCTGACCAGGCTGGTTTTGAATTCAGAGTTTTTCATAGATTAGTCACCAACCAAGTATATCGGACCCAATTTGACCTACTATTTATCCATGGATTGGGAAAGATTTATTCATACCTTTCCCAAGGGTATTGACACGTAAATGAATGTAATGAGCTCGATTCCTCTATCTGAGCCGTTATCACTTACTTCACCGTACTTTAAAAAGGTGTAAAAAAGTAGAAAAACGGTTAACTTCTTAACCTTCGATTATTTAAAATATATAATACATAAATTAATCCAAAATTAATATCTATATTGATTACATTATAAAAAAATCAACAAGGTTTACACACTTATCTTTGTTAGACATTAAATTACATTACTTAGCATCCTACATAATTTACTTTGACTTTTCAGTTAGACTGATGTATACTGTTACTTCTGCGAATAAATACTTGTTGCAAAATAAAATCCTTACATCTGCATTAATAAAGTCCATGAGAGGATGAAACGCGTCGGCTAAGATAAGTTTGCAAAATTTCTAAGATGCACTTACATACATATAAAATTATCTACGGTTTTGATACACGTGATACATGACTGACCAATGGAAATCGATCCAAACAAAATTGAAAATACCAAAGTTCTGTCATATTGTACATTTTCTCTCAATCTCTGACGTAGCTTTAATAAAAGTGAAACGTGTTAGATTGATATACGTTTCCTATTTGTTCATTATCTTATCATCTCGTCGCAATCCGATCCATATTTGATCTATAATACATTTGATCTTTAACTCATATATATATATATATATATATATATATATATATATACACACACAGCGTGCCAAATTATTATTGCGATAACTTTTTTATAATATTTCAAAAACCGTCCAATCAATTCACACAAAATTTTCACACAATGTTGGCAACACTGACCTGCGCAATCTCTGAAATTTTCGTACTGATCTGCACAATGTAAACAAACTGGTGCCATATTTGTTATCAGACGGTTTTTGAAAATTTATAAAAAAAAGTTATCTCGATAATAATTTGACACGCAGTGTATGTATATATATATATATATATATATATATATATATATATATATATATCGTTTTAAACGTTATTTTAGCGGATACTCGTATTTGACTAGATACTCTGTTTATTTATTAAACAACATATTTATTTATTTTCGTCTACCAGTCTGAATACTCTAGAAATTTTATTATAGAAATATGCGCTCTCCGGCAGGATTCGAACCTGCACACTCCTATGCCTGGGAAAAGGGAACCGTCGTTAGATCCGATGTGCTCACGACCGACTGAACTATGATATACTTAGCCGATTAAGCAAGGCTAAATAGTGCCTTTAAACCAAATTCTCCTCGTCATAGACGTCTCGAAACTTTTATACGTAAACAAAGCAACTTTTTCTGAGTTAATTCTGTGGTGGTCCGGCACGCTTAAAAATAACAGCGCAATTGGTTCTCATCAAACTGAACAGGTCGCCCAGAACGCGGAGAGTCTGTCAGTTCGATCTTCCCCCATCTTGAAACGGGAAAACCATTTCTGTGCCATTCTGTCGGTAATTAAGTCATCTCAGTACACAGCACAAATGTCTCAAGCAGCTTTGGCAGATTTGTGACCTTGATTTAAAAACAAAGAGAAGAAAATGTCAAACAATTCTCATTCTTCTTTGCTTGTCATTCCATCTTAAAGTGTTGTCTAATCACATAACAGAACAGTTTCACGAGAAACCAATAGTTACTAAGAAGTAAAAACTGCTACGACAGGTTATTCTTTGAGATCATTCGCAGAACATCAGAAAAAAATGAACGAATATATGTAACAATAGAATAAGCCAACACAATAGACTAGTATATATGGCATATAATTCTTATTATTCAAAAAGCGGGCACCTATTCACATGGAGGAAGCCTAAACGCCATTATCTTGGTTAAAACAAACTTCCAAAGAACATGCTGTCATATTGTGTTGTTCTACGACACGTTATCAATAGTTAACGTTTCTTCCCGTCTGGGTCTTTACATTTTCTTTCTTCTATAACCAACATATGCAAATAGACAAAACCCTTTTTGCCAATCCCATTACACCTCCCTGAACCGAAATTTAATGCCTTTCGTTGTTCTTGAACTTCTTTTGTAACCTCTTTCCTCTTTGAGTTTTATGTACTGTTCTTTTTAATGGAGATCTTGGTCTCATCTCATCTTCTTCCGTGTCTGAGTCACACCCGCTATCATCCATAGGCACGTCTTCTATTGCATTGTCCCGATCTGGAGAACTCATCTTTCTCCTTCCAACATGACACATGGCATCCATGAAAGAGAAAAATAAAAGAAAGAAAGGACAGTTGAAGAAATTACTAAGAAATTGTTTAAAAAATTATATATGTGTGTGTGTGTGTGTGTGTGTGTGACACACACACACACACACACACACACACACACACACACACACACACACACACACACACACACACACACACATATATATATATATATATATATATATATATATATATATATATGAGAAAGATATGAATTCATCTCTCCTTCGGCCAGCTATGGGTTAATAGCAGGACAGACTAGGTCCTATAACCTTGGCTGGCGAACGGCCTAGGAGAAGGATAATGTATTCAAAACCTGCAGAGCGTCGTTTGGTGACCTTGTGGTACACTGTGCACCCGTTCTTTGTATTCGGCTCTTCCAAAAAGTGTGGTTGGTTCTGCACAAGCCTTCACCCCTATAATCAAATGTTATTTACGGGAAGTCTGGCTGTTGATTCTAAGAACTTAACTGCTTGATCATCATACGACGAAAACGACGGGAGAGTCTTGTATTATATACAGTACATACGTAATTATACATGTACATACGGACAAACATATTTTTATGTATGTATAATGTGCAGGGTGCGATGGATACATTGTCGCCTAAATTAAATGCAAAGTTAAAATAACACTGACGTCTTATTTACCAAAATTACACAAAAATATCTTGAAATACTAAAGAGTAAATTTATTCAATAAAATCATCGTTGGCTTCTATCACGGCCTCCAGATATCTTCGGAATCTCCTGCAACTCTTCCGGACGCTCACCTTATTTAAGTTGGTGAATACTGCCATAATAAAAGAGGTTGCAGTCTGGGAAGTTAGGTAACCAGACGTAAGGGGAGATGTGGTCGCAGAAATTGTCTGGCAGCTATGACTGTGTTCTCCTGCTTGTGTGGCATGGTGCAGACTCCACTTGCCAGACATAGGGTCTTCTAACAGCTACTTTGTTAACACAGGGCGGCACTACCTCCTCAAAGCACTTGATGTAGGCCTCCTTGTTGAGTCTGAGGCCCTCAGCAAGAAATTCAAGAGTTCTTTTTTTTATCAGAACGATCAGAGTGAGTTTTCCGAACTGCCGTACCTTTGTAATCACCATTAGACTCACCCAACTCTTTCCGAATCCTCTGCACTGTCCTCAGATTGACACCCAAACACTCTGAAATGTTCGTATTGGAGCTTCCGGCGCGAATGCCCAGCAGCACAGCATGTCCTTTCCAAATTTCTGGGGGAGTGAATTACGTCATGGGGCTCTTTTTCTCATAGACGGTGCCCAACGGACCCTACTGTGCAGCCGGCAAAATAAAAAAACAAACAGCGCGCATGCGCGAAATATAAAATGGCGACAATTTACCTATCGCATCCTGTATATGCACCGTATGAATTAACTCGCACACAAACTCACTAGAAAAAATTCACTGTTAATAACTCATTCTCGAATTGCATCTATAAAAATCAAATTGCCCTCCCCGTGGGTCGTGCTCCCCACGTTGGGAACATCGGATATAGGCTATGATTAAATTAGAAGAAAATAAAAACACAAATAGTTTTGCTGTTTAAATGAATAAAGTTTGCCTTGAACAAGATTATTTAAAGTCCTTGCCTTGAACCCCACACTGTTGAAAAATATGTAACTAGTACAACCACGAGACAGTATATTTTCGAATATTTGGGGGATCACAGTTCTCCACAGCCTCCTGTCTTTTTGGTGTTTTTTACGACTCCCCGTCTCTACCCACGTGCTATTTATTTTTCCACCCATTTTCTCAAACTTCTCAAATAAGTTTTCTCACTATTTTCTACTACTTCTTTTGCTTTCGATATTTCTTGGGAATGTTAAATTCTTTAGGTTGGCATTCAGTTTAAGTAGCTGGATTGACTTCAGATACCCACGATATGTTATTTAATAGATATTGTAGTGATATGTAAATGTCTGCCTAATTAGCATAGCTAATGTATAGATTGTTATATAGTATAGTTCTGTTATGGGCAAACTGCGACTCTCAGGGCACAATGGTGCACAATAATTTCATGAGGAAAATAACGTTATTAAAATATTATTTGTTTCCTTTCGTTCTTACTTGTTCACTCATACATTCTCATACATAGTGACATACATAAACAATGTACAATGTTTCTTGAATTTTGCGACACTTCATTGGAGGTAACGTTGTCAGCATTTTAAACCATTGGTGATTTTCACTAAGGAAGATCATAAGTGTAAACACCTTTTGCTTCAGAATCAGGAAACGTTAATGATTTTTCTCTAGATACATTTTAAAAAATGTTTTGTTATCTAATTTATTCATTAGAAACAAATCAACACAGCAGCATGCGTTAATCACTCTGTCATCAGTGATAATATTATTCGAAGACTTCAGTTTTTTTAATGATAGAAGGAATCTTTTCTTCAAAGGAAAAAAAATTAACATTACCCTATTTCTAAGCGAGTCGCTAATGCGCATGCTCTCTTGTTATGGAAAATGTCTGCGGTATCTTTAATGAAAAATTATCTTGATTTTTTTATTTTTTTATTTTTTTTTTAGTAGCCCAGCCGCGGACCATTGTTAGAAAAAGTTTTCCCATGCCGAAGCAATAAAGGTACAGCAACTCTCGATATCCGATTATCGCGTGCTGACCGGCAGGGTGTTCACTCCTGTGCCAATAATATTCACTTAAGCTCCGGGAGAGGTGGAATCCTCCCAGGCAATACCACTATTTTAGGAAGGGACTAGGTTTATTGACAGATGCTTGAGGTGTCCCCAAAATGGTAAGGTGATAAGGGTGCTTGAGAATTTTTTTGCGGTATTGCCATTAAACCCACTTTAAATTGACCTTGTGTCACTTTCGGTAGCGACGTGGGCGCACTAAAAAATCAAGCTCTCAGTATGCTAGATAAATGACCGGCGCTGGACTGAGAAAATACGAAATAAAACACACTTCATAACAAATATTTTATTTAATATATTGAAATCTTATGTAATTTCATAATTCGCGAAAGGACTTCTGGAGAAACATTTTTCATGTAATTCGTTTTATTGTCATATGAAATTTAATTGTCTAAACCGACCATAAGTTTTCTTTTAAAAATTATTTTTATTTATTAAAGCTATAAAAACTATTGAACTAATTTTCGAGGATTTATAAGTTATTAAACTTTGTCGAATGGTTAACGTTTCTAACATTGGGTTGCCATATTTTGAACTACATGACTTTTTAAGTTTTGATTTCCCGGTGGTCTGAAAATTATAATAGGAAAATTTTATGAAAAAGTGTCATAAATTTGGGTTCTGGCTATGAAATGTTCAGCTAGATGTCAACTTTATACGACTTAAAGATTTGGTTGAGCTAACGAAAACAAAATTAAGAACCGAATCCCTCGCTAATAAACTTTAAAAAAATAACATAGTTACATTTTTAAAAGCTAGCATGTTCCATTAATGATTATAGAAAAATTTGAGAGTATAACTAATTGTTCTTGCGTGATGCAATGACAGACGAAGCAAAAAACAAAGTACATTAAATGAAGAACACTAAAAGATGTTCAATTTAACGTTACAGAATGACTAATTTTAAAGTTATTTTTTTTTTTTACTCAGAATCGACATTTTCAAGGAATAGACGACGATGAACACTCCACTGACTTTTCTTTATTATTTGTCAATGGCCATGTCTTATTGGGAAACATATTGGAGTGGTTTTCTTCTTGACAGTTTGGATTTCAGAGTTTTTCATCTCTTAGGGCTTACGGTCAAACTATACTGAAAACATTTGAGCCTGGCTTATCAACTCTTTGTCCGTTATTTAAAGCCGATATATTTTTCTGATTATAGGAGATTATTTAGAATACCCGGTATTCCCTAGCGCTAATTACATTAGTTTTTTTGTTTTTTTTTCTCCGAGTTGTATAACTTAATGCGGGTTAAAGGACCCAGCACTCACAGTGGGCTTACCGCGCGCAATGGCAGTTTTACATACCCGTGCCTATGCTAGATGAGCGTTGATCCCATAAAAGGATTCATACACCCTTTGACCGGTGTTTTTTAATCAACGATAACCGATAAAGGAGACAGGTGTATAGATACACATACACACACACACACACACATATATATATATATTGATAATATTAGTGGTCAATATACTCATATATATATATATATATATATATATATATATATATATATATATATATATATATATATATATATATAAATTCCAAGAGGATAGAATCCAGGTAGAACTCAATGTCCAGGACAGAGTAAGAATATAATAAAAAGGCTTAAACACTAATATTCCATGGTTATAATTTATTACAATGGAATCGTAATTACGATCCATTTGTAGGTCAGATGAATTGGATCGTAATTACGATTAGTGTTTAAGCCTTTTTATTATATATATATATATATATATATATATATATATATATATATATATATATATATATATTAGGTGTATCAAAACATATGTCCACAAATCCTTCATTTTTGAGTTATTAAGTTTATAGTTTATGGCTGATGATATTAAATGTACAATCTAAGATACAATCACAAAATGCTTTTACAAACTCTTTGGGGTCGGGTTACTGATTCTACCGTGCAATTTCTTTAAACTGGAGTTCCTGTAGTGGGGTTTTGTCTAGACTCCCATAGTTAACAATACATTTTTAAAAAAGTGTGGGGAAGGATGCCTAACATCCTAAGCCCCCTTCTGCAAGTATGGCCCTGGTATTGATGTAGTGAGGTCTCATCTGGACCCCACAATATTCAGCTATTTAAAAATATAGAGGAGGGGAGGCTTAAACCCCAAATCCCCACTCCAGAACGGTCCTAAAATCAATTTTCAATCGACTTTTATTTCTTAGTTACCGAATTTTTCCTACAATTGTCAAAATTACAGAATTTTCCGTTATCGAATCTTCTGTTACAGAATTTTCCGTTACCAAATTTTCATAATTCATATATATATATATATATATATATATATATACAAAAAAAAATAAATTATATCTTTATATCATTTGATATGTCTCCGTTTCTTCATAATTATTAATCTATTAATCCCCTGTGCAGTTGAAAATGTAGATATTCGTGATGTACAGACTGTCAGAGAATTAAGCACTAATTTTCAGAAATGTCCATTTTCTGGTCTTTCCCTCAAAAGAAACGCCACTTAACACCAAATATTAACCAGAGACCACCAGAGAAAGGCCTGATTGCCTGATGGTTTATAAAAAAAAAACCCGACATTCATAAATAGGGATATTAATCTGTCCCGACTGCCTCTTCTATTTGTTCATATCTATTCATTTATCAGAATTTATCATCGTAAACTCTAAATTGCATTGTCCATATGTTAGGTTGATTAATTTAACAATATAACAATAATTTGTTGGGTTATTTAATGTCGGAATATGTTTTTTTCATTATCCTACAAAGATAAACATTTTCCCGGTGTATACTTTAGCATACGTCAGCATCCACTCGGAAAGTGGTTCCTTATCCGTATTCAGGAATATCGGAATTTTTATGAACTATCATTCAATCAGAGCTTTTTTGGTCGTCTTTGGTTAAAATTTGGCGTTCCATTTGTGGCAAAGATCAGAATTTTGGTTATTCCTAAAAATTAGCGGTTAATTCTCTGACAGTCTGTACATCACAAATATCTACATTATCGACTCCACGGGAGAGTAATAGATCAATAATTATGAAGAAACGGAGACGAATCAAATGATATAAAGATACCAAAGACGTAGGCATGTCGATGGATCCAAAGGGACTTATATATATATATATATATATATATATATATATATATATATATATATATATAAAATATATATAATATAATATAATATAATATATATATATATAATATAATATAATATATAATAATATATAATATATATAATATAATATATATATAATATGTATAATATATAATATATAATATAAATAAATATATATAATAATAATAATTTATAATATATATAACATATATAATATATATAAATATAAATATATATATATAATATATATAAATATAAATATATATATATATAATTATATATAATATAATATATATATATATATATATATATATATATATATATATATATATATATATATATATATATATATATAATATAATATAATATAATATAATATAATATAAAAGGCTTAAACACTAATATTGTGTGGGTACAATTATCCCCCGGCACGAGATGCAACCGTTGAATTATAAGTCCCACCATAAGGGAAACTGTCTGTAAGAATTGATCAACTTATATAAATTGTTATAAATTTCGTTCAGGGTCTGACGTTGTGGTTTATGTTCGAGTAACGGTTCGGATTTCAAATGCTGATTTTCAAACTCAAGTTAGCGTGAAAATTAAGGCCGCTGCACAATCCTCTTGGTAAACAACAGCATTCATATACTCCTAAAATTCACATTACACAAATTGAGTATACAGGATGTGACGAGTAAATTGTAGCTATTATATATTTTTTATTTTTGCACATGCTCATTGTTTGTTTTTGATTTTGTCAACTGCACAGTATAGTAGGGTCAGTTGGACGCCATCTGTGAGAAAAAGAGCACCATGACGCAATTCACTCCGCCATAAATTTGGAAACGACATGCTGTACTGCTTGGCATTCATTCCGGAAGCTCCAATACGAACATTTCAGAATGTTTGGGTGTCAATCTGGGGACAGTGCTGAGGATTCGGAAAGAATTAGATGAGTCTAATGGCGATTACGAAGGTACGGCAACTCGGAAAAATCACTCTGATCGTTCTGATAAGAAAAGAACTCTCGAATTTGTTGGTGAGCCCTTCAAACTCAGCACCGAGGCCTACACCAAATGCCTTGAGGTTGTAGTGTTGCTCTGTGTCAAGAGGGTGGCTGCTTGAAGAACCTATGTCTGGCAATAGGACTCTATACATGCCACACAAGTAGGAGAACTCAATCATGGCTGTTAACGAATTTCTGCGACCCTTACATCTCGTCACCTAACTTCCCAGACTGCAACCCCTTGATTATTATGTGTGGGTCGCAGTTGAACAAGAGACCAAAACTTCTTGTAACATCAAAGATGAATTGAAGGCAAGGATTATGGCAGCATTCACCAACTTAAACAAGGAGACCATCCAGAAGAGTTGCAGGAGATTACGAAGTCGTCTGGAGGCTGTGATTGAAGCCAATGGCGATTTCATTGAATACATTTACTCTTTAGTATTTCAAGATATTTTTGTGTCATTTTGGTAAATATATCAGTTAAAACGAGAGGTCAGTGTTATTTTCATTTTTGCGTAATTTAGACGACAATGTATGCATCGCACCCCCTGTCTCTCTCTCTCTCTCTCTCTCTCTCTTTCTCTCTCTTTCTCTCTCTATATATATGTGTGTGTGTGTGTGTGTGTGTGTGCGTGTGTGTGTGTGCGTGTGTAATGAAAGCACATGAAATAATTATCCGCAGACTCAAAAGACGATTCCCTTACCATTAGAAGATTTTCCCGGATATAGACACCAAGGCCATGCATATGCACTTTAGAATACTTTCGTTCGGCAAATAGGAAGATAGTCTGGAATAGAGAATTCCCTGGAAGAGATAGAAGAGTTCAAATTAATTTGTCAGAGCTCCAATATATTTAGAGAATGTTTCAAGAGAAAATATTGTGCTCTACAGAAATTAGTATGAATATTAGAAAAAGAAAGGTTGCGGAGCTTAGGTGATTTTATTGCTTACTAATTTAGCTAGGACACACCATACTACATCCATGGCGTCGAATCACCCTCATTTCTCCCGTATTTCAATTGTAAGGAGAATGTTTCACTTAGCTTTTTTCTCAAGAAGCAACGTTATGGAACAAACTCCCGTGGGAATATTACCCTATACACAACAATCTTAATTATTTCAAGTCAAGGATCTGTTGTTATCCGTCCTCTTTATTCTCGTAAATTTTTTTCCCACCTCCTCTTACATTTATATCACACACCTCAGTAACCCGCCTCACTTCTGTGACTCTCAAGCCTTGTGAACTTTAGTGGAAAAAAAATAGTTCTTTTAAATTCAATTATTAACTAGAATATTGAACATTGAAAATAACAACTAGAATTCATTATTGGCGGCCACAATCCTAACAACATAAGATATGCAGATGACACAATGTTGATAGCAGATACAGAAAGGACACTACAAGAACTCGTACAGAAGGTAGGAGAGGAAAGCGAGAAGAAAGGACTAAACCTCAATTGCAAGAAGACAGAATGCATAGTTGTTAGCAAAATGAACTGTGCATCATGCACATTACAAATTGGAGGTGTCAAAATCGAACAAGTACAAGAATTTAAATATCTGGCAAGTGCTTTAAAATTGCGACACTGAAATCCGAAGGCGCATTGGGATACCGAAAGGTGAATTCCAAAAGCTAAGCAAAGTATTAAGAAACAGGAAATTTTTATTAGAAACGAAGAAAATAGCATTGAGCTATTGCGTAATATCAGTTTTCCTATATGGTAGTGAATGCTGGACAATCTCCTAACGGATGAAGAAGAGACTTGAAGCAACAGAAATGTGGTTCTACAGAAGGATGCTAAGAATACTATGGACCGAATAGCAACGACGAAGCTTTGGAGAAAATGGAAAACAAAAAGGACACTTATACTTAAAATCAGGAAGAGACAGTTGACATTTCTGGGGCACATAATGAGGAAAGATGGCTTAGAAAATTTGATACTGACAGGCAAGAGGGACAGAGGAAAGCTTGTGTAAATGGAACAGGATTTAGGAGAAATAACAAAAAGGTAAAATTTATTTAGAGATACAGGATATTGCGGAGATCCCTGAACACCAACGTTCTGGAGTGGCAGAGTGCATTGTAAAAGAAGAATATAAAGAAACTCTTTTATTGCAGCTTCTCTGAATTACAAGAGAATAAAATGTTTAAATGCATTTCTTCAGTGAAGAGATAGCAGCGTAGAGTAATGTGTAAATGCCAAAGCGACTTTTAGAACATAGAAAATACCACCTGATATAAACATTTATCTTCTTTTTCACTTCTTGCAATAGGGGAAAATATGTTGGCCAAAGTTCAGATGATTCGCTTCAAGGACGCATGACTTTTTAACAAGGACTTATGACGTCAATCCCATCATATTACAAACAAGTGAAATATAATAATATTATTTTCATTAATGCTCTGCCTGCCACTAACCGCATTGATAACAATCAGTAGCTACTTGACTCAAACAATTCAGTTAACAGTGTTATATTTTCAAGGATTTCTTAAGAATGTCTCAAGTCCGGGTTGATTGATATTTAGTTGTATCTGCTTTTGCTAACAAATTCCTTACCAATGTACTATCTAAACCTTGTCGTGTATGTTTTGTGTCATATACTAATATTCGTAAAGTAGTAACAGCGCTATCCCATAATAGTTACGATATTTGCATATACAATTCAAATGCATATCTCAAATATACATATTTCATACAGTATATATAACAATTATTATAGAATTATTCCTTCTTCTTTTATATACGGTATCTATTCAGAACGTGGGCGATCATGGCTCACCACAGCATCCTATTATTCGTAGCTCTTAACAGCGTTTGTTTTTTTACTATTCCTCCCACTCCTTGTGATATACAGGAATAAGGTATCGTTATCGATACTTGTTTGAACATAGATCGCCAAAAGGCGATCCTTTTACTGAATTAAGTAGACCACGTGACCATAGAAGAGCGTCAAAACAATCTTTTTTCATTGACACCACTATTATTTTAAATACCTTCAATCCTCGGCAATACGGTTCATTGTAACACGATGATAGTCCAAGGTAGAACCAATAAAGAAGAACTCGAAGGCGGATATGGAATAACACAGATATATTACAAACAGAAAGATATACAGAGAGGTAGGAAAGTGTTAGTACGAACAATCAGGTTTAGTAGTACTTTGTCTGAAACGCGACTCTGTTTCGGACTGTCTCTGACACGACTGACTCGCTCGCTCTGACTGAATGACAGACTCCTGACGGACTTCACTCCAGACTTCAGACGGAACTCAGACTTTAGACGGAACGGTATTTAGTCACCACCACCGCCACAAAGGCATCATGTGGCACAAGGCCGGTTTAACGTGGGATCTCCGAGCCCGTAGGCTCAGCCAAAAATATGCCCTTTGAACCCGTATAAACGGGTTCAGGGTCGGTTTAACTCCCCGAAAGAGACACCGCCCTTCAGCGTAACCTCTTTCGAAAACCTCTCCGCCCGAAGGCAGAGAGTTCAACCGATCAGCCGGTCGCCCGACATCGGGCTGAACGGTATTTAGTCACCCACCCACGAGGGCATCATGTTAAACAAGGCCGGTTTAACGTGGGATCTCCTAGCCCGTGGGATCTCCGAGCCCGTGTGCTCGGCCAAAAATATGCGCTTTTAACCCGTATAAACGGGTTCATGGGTCGGTTTACCTCCCCGAAAGAGACTCCGCCCTTCAGGCGTAGTCTCGTTCGGGTTCCTCGCCGCTCGTAGGCAGAGAGTTCAACCGATCAGCCGATCAGCCGGTCGCCCGACTTCGGACTGAACGGTATTTAGTCACCCCCCCCCCCAACGAGGGCATCATGTGGCACAAGGCCGGTTTGATGTGGGGTTTCCGAGCCCGCGGGGTTTCCGAGCCCGTGGGGTTTCCGAGCCCGTGGGGTCGGGCAAAAATAGGCCCTTTGAACACGTATAAACGTGTTCAGGGTCGGTCTACCACCCCGAAAGAGACTCCGCCCTTCGGTGTAGTCTCCTTCGGGTTCCTCCCCGCCCGAAGGCAGAGAGTTCAACCGATCAGCCGGTCGCCCGACTTCGGTCTGAACGGTATTTAGTCACCCCCCACCCCACGAGTGCATCATGTGGCACAAGACCGGTTTGACGTGGGGTTTCCGAGCCCGTGGGCTCGGGCAAAAATATGCCCTTTGAACACGTATAAACGGGTTCAGGGTCGGTCTACCACCCCGAAAGAGACTCCGCCCTTCGGCGTAGCTTCCTTCGGGTTTCTCCCCGCCCGTAGGCAAAGATTTCAACCGATCAGCCGATCGCCCGACTTCGGACTCAACGGTATTTAGTCACCCCCCACGAGGGCATCATGTGGCACAAGGCTGGTTTAACGTGGGGTTTTCCGTAGGTTCGGGCAAAAATATGCCCTTTAAACCCGTATAAACGCGTCCAGGGTCGGTCTACAACCCCGAAAGAGACTCCGCGCTTCGGCGTAGCCTCCTTCGGGTTCCTCCCCGCCCGTAGGCAGAGAGTTCAACCGATCAGCCGATCGCCCGACTTCGGACTTAACTCTCTGTTTCCTCTTGAGACGTAGTCTTTATTACGTATGGTAATTATGTTATGGGTAAGGTCCTATAACAGTTTATTATTTTAAAAAGCGATGATTAGAATTGTAATAAAATCTAAATATATAAAAGTGAATTTATACATTTTCGTTGTTCTTGAGGATTGACAACAAAAGTAATAAACACTATTTATTTATCAAATTGTTTATTTGCATTATTTATTATATTATTTTATTACAATTCTTCTCGACGCTTTTTCAAACAACAAACATTGCCGAGGAGTGAAGGCACTTAAAATAATAGCGGTGTCAATGGAAAAAGCGTCCTTTCGACTTCCCGTTTTTTTCCGGGCACGATAATCCGAGTTTACTTTGTTTTCATACAATATATAATTAGTCATATATAATTAGTCATATATAATGAGTCATTTCTTTCTGTTTTTCTTCACTACCTTGTGTAAGAGTTTCTATAGTTTTCTTTCTATATCTACCATCAACACGGTAAATGTAGTAAAGCTTATTTATGAAGATAAGTTTTCGTTTTTTTGTTTTTTTAATGGAGAGATTGCATTTAAATTTCTTGACAGAAGGGCGTGAGAAATAATATGCTGTATATATATTTTACAAGAGAAAAATAATATTAAGGAACAATAAACTTTCAGCAGCAAAACCGTGAGATTACAGGTTTTGAGGAACGTGATCCCCCCTCTTAATTGCTTTAATTTATTTATTATTACCATTTCTCTCTTTTCCTCTTTTCCCTCTTTTCTTTCAATTGTAGCTATTTTAACTTCTGGTGTTTGAGGCCATATTAAGAATGCTACGAGCAGAATATGTGAAAACACTTCACTCAGGATGTAAAGAATTTCGTTGGACAAGTTTGACTAAACCTGTAATGCTTTTAGATAAAAAGTTACCAAATGGCTTGGGAAAGTCCTAGCGTTGATGTGGACAATAAGATCTTTTATTAGGTTGGTGCAAACATAATGTCGTTTTCTCACATATGTTACTATGTGATAAAACGACATTATTTTTGCACCAACCTAATAATATGACGCATACACATTTATGTATTTTATTTGAGGCCATATTAAGATTGCATTTCAAATCATAAAGAATTTAATTAGAGGTGAGACAGGTTGAATCTTTATAAAAGTTAAATATTGAATATCACGTTGTTCTTTGTTCACATATTTTTATAATCTCGTAAATAAACATTGCTGAGGGAGTTAAAAGTGTATACAGTAATAGCGGTATCTATATTTCTGAAATCAGAGGGAACATAACTTTGGGAGTTGAGTTACTAAAGATAATTAATTGAAACTGAGGTATCCAGAACAGGCTTGGCATGTGAAACCAGAACAATTTACCCTAGTGGACTAAATAAAGGGTTCGGTTCGAAACTCCAACGTACGCCTCGGCCTGGGCGTACAAAGACCGAAACGTTGAGAATATGGCGATAAATATAAGGACAACATTCCGAACGCTGTAAATTTTGACACACCGTTTTTTGTAATTTTGACACACCATTTTTTTTTTTTTGTTTTGTTTTTTTTTTTTTTTTTGCATGCACGAAGATTAAACATTGTCAAATTTTCTTTATCTTCCATTTTCCTTTTATTTTCCTTCGTGTTTAAAAAAAATAGTTATTTCGTTCGCCCCCTATAAAAAATAGTTATTTCATTCGCCTCCTATATAGACAGTTTAATAAAAAAAATGACGTTTGTTGAATAATATCAAATATTTGTAGAATATTCATAGATTCATAGGATTAGAAAAATAAATAACATTGTCTTGACAAAACTTGTTATAATGGAATAAAGAGTTGCTGCCGATATTTGCGCTTGAACATAGATCGCCAGTGAGCAAACGCAGGCGATCCCATTACTGAATTAAGTAAATCACGTGACCATAAAGGAAATATTCTAAATAGGGCGTCTAAACGATCGTCATTCCTAGTCTATCCTCTATTACTATTCTGATCTCAATTTCTACTCTATCCTCTATTACTATACGGACCGCTATTCTCTACTCTGTTTACTATACTATTCCTCTATTCGGATCACTATACGGGTTACTATTCGAGCGAGAATTATCGAGCAAGTACTATTAGTGCGAGTGCTGTTCGAAAGCGTCTGACACCAGTATTGTTCAAAGGCGTTATTATGGTTGTATCTGCGATTACAAAGTCTCTACTACAACGAGTATTGCGAAAGTGACAACGAGTAAATATATAATACTACCAACCAACTCAATACGATCCGTAACTGTAAAGAAATTATCTAAACTGAATATATAATTCGTTACAACTACTTCAAATACAATAAGAGATTGAATTAACAGAAAACAAACAAAGTTAAAACCTGATTCAGGAATTTGCAGTCTAGACCAATGGTTCTAAAAACTTTTTCCTCTAGGCCGCATTTTCGGAATTAAAATTTGCTCGCGCAACACTAAATGGAAGTTCCGGTGGAAAGGCGCAGCAGCTATACGCTATAGAAGATTCAGAGAGAGAGAGAGAGAGGGAGGGTGGATAAAAGGGAGATAACTGCGCATTCGAAGTCAGAACATTATCACTGATAACGCTCTCCTCCAATTTATAGAGCCTAGTTACTATATTCTTAATACTTGATATAATGTAAAAATATCACAATGATAAAATCAGTCAGTAATTATTTATAACTATTTATACAGGGACTCATGCATGCAATTAAAGTAATCCATTAAAATATTTTAAATTTTGAAACATATTTATATTTGACATGTGAATTTTTTGAAACTGTTTCTAAATCTTTGATTGTCTTTCAAATATTCCGCCTCATCTGCTATCCTCTTCCGCCGCACCTATGAGGCGCGTCGCACAGTTTGGTAACTATAAAATGTCACCACGTAAAATGTTCATCTTCGGCGTCATTGAAACAACACAGTTCTGGGTTCAATATTTCCGGCGTCATTGAGACAACACAGTTCTGAGTTCAATATTTCTGACATTTTCCAAATCTTTCCGCGTGAGCATGTAATTAGGTTGACAAGTACGTCAGTGGCGAATTGGCTGTTTGAAAGAAGTAGGTAAACTTCCAATCCTCTTCAATAATTCCGTCTACACACTTCTCTACTCCAAAAGCCAAGTATTCAAATGCCATCGTTATACTTGACGCCGACCTCTTTAAATTAAGCCGGAGTTTTGTAGCCGACCAAGACAGTAAATATTCGTTACTGTTGAATGAGTGTAATTATTGACCAGAATAAAGAACGTAAATGTTGCCCAGGATAAACAATATGGTTAGTATTTTTATGGTCAAACAAAGATGAAATACTTACATGGGGAGCCGAAAAGTTTTTGCCACAACCAAGAAAGGCTTACGGCCACATGATGTTGAAACACCGGTTCACATACGATCACCGAAGTTAAGCAACCTCGAGCCTGGTCAGTACCTACATGGGTGACCTCTTAGAAATACGAGATGCTGTAAGCTTAGATGTATGGGTGGTGTAACGGATAATGACTCAGAATTGTTAATTGGAGAGCAGAGTTTTAATCCCAAATTAAAATTATGTACAATAAATAGATTCCGACATTAAATAACCCATAGAGATGTTATGCCGTTAAACAAGAAAGGATTTTTTTTTATTCTGATGATTGTTCATTGGGTCAAATTTAAGGTAAATCTTTAGCACCCCTTCGTATATTCTTACCTGGTTTTATTGCCTATATAAATATGTCTGAAGTTTTATATTCACGGCCACAATAATGATGCTGTAATTTAGACAGACTTATCGCAATAAGCATGAAATCCACTTGTAAATAAATCCAACATGCGTATTCATGTACTAGCTTCCCAATGCTATAAAAATAATTTAATATTTTCAAAACACCTTAGTATTATTGGAAGCCTTTTACATGCTATTAGGTTGGTGCAAAAATAATGATGTAACAATGTCGTTTTGTGACGTTAAAAATACGTCAAAAAACGACATTATTACGTCATTATTTTTGCACCAACCTAATAGCTTGCTGTTATATAAACATACTAGTTGTCTAAACGGTAGCATATTTTGTTATGTCTTACTATTATGAGAAAGTTTTCGCATGTGTCTCTTTAAAAATGTGAATATATCTATTTATCAATGTCGTCAAAATAGTGGCATATAAGTCCTTAATATTGTAAGATTTTCTCATGCGAATCTTTAAATATATAAATATACATGTTACCCATTGCCATAAAAACGATGACAAATTTTGTTAAGTCCTTACTCTTATTTTAAGGTTTTCGCATATGAGTATTTAAATATATAAATATACTAGTTTACCCATGTCGTGAAAATGACGTTATATTTTTTAAGTTCCTACTATTATTATAAGAAGGTTTTCCAATATTTTAAAGATATAAATATACTAGTTTAACCATACCATGAAAGTGTGGTGGCATGTTTTAAGTCCTTAGTATTTGTATTTACTCAAGAAAACGAGGTTATTTGCGACACTAGGTCGTTTTAATGTGAGGAGCCCGAGCCCGAGCACGTACACCCGGGCTAGGAACAAAAATTCCCGAACCCCATCAATCGTCGGTTCCGCTGGCTTCGGTGCGAACACCTATTCATCACTCTAGTGCAATGAGAGGGCGCGACCTCGGACAGCTGTTCCCCAGGGCTGGCACCTCAGTTGCGACTCTGTCTTTTGACGGAGTCGTCCCTGAGTGCACTCTGCCCAAGGACAAAGACGCAACTGAGAGATGATAAATAATGTGTTACAAACTACTCGAGAGAGTAATTTACACACTAGGTTCTTAGTATTATTTAAATTCTTAGTATTATTAGGTTTTCACGGGTGCATCTTTATATATGTAAATATACTAGTTTATCGGTGCAATAAAAAATGTCACGTTTTGTGGCATGCTTACTATTATTAGAAGGTTTTCACATGTGACTCTTTAAATATAGAAATGTATTTATTTCGTAAAAATGCAAAAATTGTGGCACAAGGCCGAAGGGAAAATGGGGAGAGGCTGGTTTTCATTGGCTATCCTAGTCCTAGTTAATCAGAATCACGACCCATTCATTCATTACAATTTGCCCATTCACCACAAGAACTCATCCATCAGCATTAAATCCTGCATATAGCATGATACCGCAGGGGATCTACAGAAAATCATATGATGTAAAAATGTAATTTCATTGTCCATAAAGTTCGTTTATATGAATATTTCATGATTTATTAAATGATGGAGTGGGAGGATGAAACTAGAAAACAAACTAAAAATGAAACAGAAAGATAAAACTAAAACAAAATAATGTTAATAGGACCCGTTCATCCCTCAAAATAAGAATGGCCGCTGTATTCTACCGATAAACACAATCAAGAAGCACATTCACTAATGGAATGGGAAGAGTAAAAAATAAATGATAGAAATGGGAAAATCAAAGGCTGATCCAGTCATGATGAAAAATGGAGGACAAAAACAAACTAGAGGAGGTTAGGAATCTCGACATGGGTCATAACAAAAGAGAATGCCAGGAACAGGCTGGGAACGACATTTATTCTTTAAATATAGAAATGTACAAGTTTACATATGCTAGACAAATGCCCAATTACAAAGAAAGTCTTTAGAAATTCATTTATTTGTTTCCGATACGGAAGAGAGTAGATATGAGCTTTTGAGAAAAACTGAAAGCTAGCATGTGCATTCCTTAAAACGGAGAATAGAACTTTGCCGGGCTTTGATGAACTTTGTGGCCGAGCCGTCAAAACACACTGGATCAAACGGTGATTTCTCCTACAAAGAGGGAGAAAACTGAAAGATAGCATGTGCATTCCTTAAAAAGGCGAACAGAACCTTGCCGGGCTGTGATGATCTTTGTAGATGAGCCGTCAAAACAAAAAGGATCAAACGGTGGTTTATCCTACAAACTTAGAGAAAAACTGAAAGAAGGCGTGTGCATTCCTTTAAACGGTGAATAGAAAATTGCTGGGCTGTCATGATCTTTGTAGAGGAGCGGTCAAATGCACACCGGATCAAACGGTGGTTTCTCCCACAAAGGGAGAGAAAAACTGAAAGATAGCATGTGCATTCCTTAGAAGGGTGGAAAAACCTTCCTTGGCAGTGATAAACAATCTGAATACAATGTGATAAATTTACAGCGAATTGAATATGAAACACTGGCCCGTTGGTTTTGATTCTTACTGTAATTTCGCTTTGTTGGTACCTGCCTATAATATACCTAATCACCCCCATGGAAATGATTAAGCTCTTCAAAAAAGATAACCTTCCAGGGGGCTGCTTGCAGAATCAAGTTTAAACTTGAACAATGTTTGCCTATAGACTTAAATATTAACCTGACCAATGTTTACCTCTAGTCACAAGTACAAACCCGCGCAATGCTTACCTATAGTCTCGGTATTAACCTTAACTCAAGTATAACCTTGAGTGTTTAGCTGTAGACTTAAATATAATAAACAAACATACATTAATATTAAATAAACCGACAACTGTTATGTCGTAAAATCTAAATAAAACCAATGTTTACCTGTAGACTTATGTCTAAAAACAGCCAATATAGTCGCAAGTCTAAACGCGGCCAATCTTTAAATATAGACGCTTGTATGAACAAGACCAATGTTTACCAATAGGTTTAAACATGACCAATGGTTACCTATAGTTTCACATGAAATACGGCCAATGTTTACCAATAGACTCGGGTATCAATACAACCAATTTTTAACTATATGGTTAAACATGGCCAATTTTTGTCGATGGTTTCAATAGTCTAAATACGACCAATATTTACCTATAGGTCTAAACACAACTTCTGTTATGTCGTAAAATCCAACCCAATACACATGCCCCCAACCCAAGCCAACTTGACACAAGTATAGTTATTCGAACTTTTCCTCTTAGTTTAAGCATAGCATTTTATGTTTATACTAAGAGGAAGAAAACAAGTATTTACCAAATAAACAAAGAAAGACTTCCTAATGTGGGCGGTAACTACACAATATCTGATGTCATTACTGTTTAAAATGATCACGTTTCAAAACTAGTGCGTTTGTGCGGTTATAAAACATATATTATAATGCTTTACATCGGTTCTATTTTTTCTCATAATGAAGATAATTCACTAGTGTTGTTACAGACTCGACTCGTTAACGATACATGCTCAAATACAAACATAACACATAAAAAAAAAAAAAACAACATTGAAATTGTCTGCCATGACAACTTAGTTTCTAGCATACAAAGACACAACAAACAACAGGCATAAATAATATCGGACAAGATTCTTTTTCCAAAGTGCACATGAAGTGTGAATTACCTATTTCTGTGTTCTGCATATCTAACAATACCCACACTACCCACCCACAGCCTATCGCTGTACACTCAGCTCTGACTCCTGCTTCACAGCAGATAAAAAAAAACAAACAGGAAAACAATTTTTTTCAACTGACATATTTACTGTGTGTTGGCTCTGACTTTCGTTACATTTTATTTATCATTATTTCGATGGCCTCTTTACTCAGAAGAAGAAAAATTCGAACAGTAAAGGTCAGGGGTTATTCAAATTTTCTTGCCACTTGAAACATGTGCTTTCATCTCAGAAATAAGTAACTGCCTAAATTGATAGACAAATGCAGCGATATATTATTATTATTATTATTATTATTATTAAAGATTACAATAAAAACATATTGAAATTGCTACCCAAAAGCTTTCATGTTTCAATAATTTCATTGTACTTCTTCAGGCAATGGTAATGGTGATTAAATGATGTTTTAGGAAATTAAAAAACAAATTGTTAACTCTTTACCGAAAGTTAAAGTGGGCGGGGCACAAGGTCAGAATTAAAATTAGACTTGTGGGTATGTCTTGATTCACCAATTAAATGTCACATCTACGCTAAAAGAAAAATAACCTCAGAAGATGGAGGTGGGTGAGTTATTTTTTCATGTCATGATAAACTGGAATTATATATATATAATATATATATATATATATATATATATATATATATATATATATTATATATGTGTGTGCGCACACACACACACACACACACACACATATATATATATATATATATATATATATATATATGATTTCGCCAATAATAGTATTAATATTGCTGATTGATTCTATGTATGATTATTTCTTTATATATAAAATATATGCTGCTTAATATTATATGTTTATATATATATATATACATATATAGATATATATGTGTGTGTGAAAATATTGTAGAAAATAGGAAAGAAACTGGTTTGGTAAATAATCCAAAGTTCCTTAGTATTTTTGTAATTATTTTTTAAAAATAGTGCTCGATACGAAAGTAGAGCATAAATATAATTATTTATTTAAAAATATGATTCCAACTCGCTACATAAGAGGTCTCATGTTTCAAAACAAGAGCCGAAAACTTCAAAATAATATTTGAATTAACTTGAGTTAAAGTAGGCTCTGTTCCATCTTCAAGCGAAATGACTTATTTCTGAAATTTACGAGTTTTAATAGTATGGTCAGAATTGAAATCAAAAATTTCCATGGTAACATCAAGGGCGGATTGTTTAGAATCGGCAGGGGTGGGGTGTTAATAATTTGTATCAGTATATAGTTACTTTCATAGATGCCGGGTCACGGTAAGGTGGGGGTGGCTAAATTTACGACGGAGGAAGTTTTCGCATAATCTGGCTTGAGCGTCTACGGAGATTTATTTATTTATTTTTATTTTATTCTTTTATTATATCTCTTTATGAAAGGGATTTGTGTATATGAAAAGGCCATAACGTTTGTTATTTGACGACTTCATAAAGGGTTATCAATTTTTGTAGGGTATTAACACTATGTATATGGGCTATGGATTTTAAAATTTATTTTATTGTAAGCGTGTTTTTAGCTAGTTATTCAGAGCGTAAGTTCGGTTGTGTCGGCAGAAAACCGTTAATTCTTGCCTGTTGTTTAATAGGTTTTTATTGTTTAGAAGCTTAATAACGTGTAGTTTCTCATGGAGGCACAAAGGGCATGGGTCATCCCAAGTTTTGCAAGTTCTAGTCCTGTTAATGATTTTCCATTTTACTTTAGGTGTCCTATTTTTTTTTTTTTCAGGTGCCAAAAATATTTAGATAGAGAGGTCTGATGTCTAAAGTTTATGTTGTTGAAGGAGCATTTATGCTGCCTCCATCTGGTTTTAAAGGCATTTTTCGTGGATATATATATATATAAATATATATATATATATATATATATATATATATATATATATATATATAAAGATTACTTTTAGTGGATACCCGTGTTTAAAATAGATGCTCTTTTCTCATTTTAAACTGTATTTATCACGTTTATAGCCTTGCACACTCGAGAAAACTTAATGAAGTAATTGTGCGCTTAGGTTTTTAGGTTAGGTTAATTTATAGATGATTAACATATGGTATTTGTGGAGAGCCATAATCGCCTACGTCCTGGAGGAATATAGTATCTTTAAAAAAAAAAAGACCTGTTCTCACAATGAGTTGAAAACTGCTGAGTATTCTACTGAGTCAAATGCCTCTCGTAAATCGCTGGGTAGACTGGGTTATTTAGTCTTAAATGGCAATCAGTCAAGGAGAAGGGCAATTCAAAGACGTCATTGCAATTCACATATAATAAAATAAAGAAATCTGTGAAAAGCTACGTTCGTTTGGGACCCAGCATGTTACCCTGACGATCTTCCATATGTTGTAGGATAATTTGATTTGATTTAGTAAACATAAACAATTTCAACAAGTAAGAACTATCAAGCTTTTTAATAGTAGCAATAGTTTTAGCAAAACTTTATTGATATTGTAAACATTTCACAAGTTACAGTTGGTGCGCGAAAAATGTGGGGAGGAAAGGCTTGAAGTTATTTGATTGACATATTGGGATGAATATTATGATATAATCGGAAGTAAATGTCAAAGACCTCTCGCGGATGAACGAATATTGGTCATTTTAGCATGAGGCTCTCTTTCGAAAATAGAAGACTTGATTTAGGTACACTGTTTGAAAAAGCATTCCCCTGAATTTTTAACTTCTTTATCGCAACAAAGAATAGAAAAAATTGGGAAAACAATTAAAAGTGAATATTGAAAACCTATATTTTCAAATAAATATGTAAAATAACACATATTTCCGTCAGTGACCCTAACTTTCTGGGTTGTTTAATCCTTTATCAATTGCAAATACGTATCAGCGTCGGTATGGATGAAACTGGGAAAATGCCCGATGTACGTTCAAGAATGAAATATAACATAGGGAGAAGAAAAGTCTCAAATATGGTCATTTCGAAAGAGAAAGACAAAGTCTATTGGTTCCAATAAACAGTGTCCTTTCTTCATGGATCAGTTCATCTGACACCGTAATGGTAAAAGTGAGTGACACTTAGGATATCTTCCCTGCTATTTCTCTCTTCTCACAAGATTGACTGACGAGCCAGATCTTTCCTTCACTCAACAAGAACTACATCTCTTCCCAATCTAACCGTGTTTCTGACTTTGTCCCTTTCCTGTTTATGACTGTGACTGTTCATCATCTAGACTGCGACCTGACTATATAAACCCATGAGCGGAATTCACTAGCTTCCGGTCGAGTGTTACTTGATCCGAAAAGATTCTATTTATTTGTTTTATTCCTTTTCCCTACTTATGGACAGCGAATGGTTGCTCGAAATCCTTACATCTCGGTTTTAGTGTTGGTTGTCATAATACCTTGGTCGCTACAGACCCAGACGAAATCACTTACAGTCCTCAAGACTAGGTTGAGACATAAGTGATTGTTGTTTGGGGAAATCAATTGTAATGTCGAATGTATCATCCTAACTAACCGTTCCTTAAATGTTTCATAACAAGTCAGGAAAAATCGGTTACATGCGATAATGTTCAACGCTAAAAGATTGACCAGGTCAAATCTCCACAACGAAATTTACTCATCTCTTTATTACTTGACTGTCGTTCATCATTTCAAAGAAAACATTCTGAAGTACTACTCTATGCCAAGTAATTGGTCAAAACTTGGATCACGTTATAATGACAGTAGAACGATTCCTTTGTAATCTAATGATGAGCTAATAAAATTCTGTGTCAAGCTAGGCGAAACTAACACATATATATATATATATATATATATATATATATATATATATATATATATATATATATATGTTATGGGACCTACCTTTATGGACTAAATGGACTCGTCCTATTACTATATATACGGGGAGATTATGTCTCTCAAGAGAGCTGTCTACAGTTGACCTGTTCCAGTTAAATAGTCGAATTCTCTGCCTTCGGGCGGAGAGGAACCCGGACGAGATCCCACGTTAAAGCGGCCTTGTGCTACATGTAACCCTCGTGGCGGGGGGCTAACTAAATATCACTGTCTACAGTTGACCCGCACTCTCTGACTGTGTACGTCTTCTCTGTACGACTTCTGTCGAACTCTTTTCTTTGGCAGAGAGGAACCCGGACGAAGCTTTGCCGAAGGGCAAAGTTTCGTCCGGGGAGGTAGGCAAGCCCTGAACCCGTCTAGGCGGAATCAAAGGGTATATTTTTGGCCGAGCCTACGGGCTCGGAAAAAGCCCTGTTAAACTCAGACTTGTGCAACATACATTCATCGAGGGGGGGGGGCTGTTAAATATTGCTCTCTACCGTTGACGAGTTGACTACTGTACTTTGCCGTCAGTCGGACGTGCAACACTTTTGTATTCGTTCTTTTTGTTAATAATCTGTTATCACTAAATTGCTGAGTTCGAGTTTTCTTTCGGACCTATTCTGGGTCCACAACAATATATATATATATATATATATGTGTGTGTGTGTGTGTGTGTGTGTGTGTGTGTGAATATGTTAGCGCTATCCCCGATTTTCCGATTTTGAGCACTTTAACACATAAATATAGCATATCTTAAAACTTTATTTTATTTTTGGCATAGGTATTAATCCTCTTCCTCTCCCTCCAACTATAGGCAAATAGCAGGACAGACTGGGTTCTATAGCTTTGGATGGCAACTGCTATAGGAGAACAAAAACTCTGAATTCAAAACCTGCGGAAGTTTGTTTGGGGTCGTTGTGGCACATAGTGTACCAGGTCTCTCTATTCAGCCCTTCAAAAAGTTTGGCTGGTTCGACACAAAGCCTTCACCACTATAATCAAATCATATGTGCTGGTGTCTGGGCTGTCGGTTCCTAGGAACTGGACTGCTTGACTCTCATACGCCGAATACGACGTGAAAGTCCACCATATATATGTGTGTGTGGTAAAGTTACTCGGTCGGTGTTTTTTCTTTTGACTAGGCATTGCGGTGCTGATTGATTATTTTCCACCAACACGGATGTCTTTAGTTTTGTTTTGTTTTTCTTTTTTATTGAATTTTTGTCCCTCATATTGGTTTGTTCAAATATATTTTTATCTACAAATTGTATTATCCGGGTTTTTTCACACACCCCGAATATAGGTATTAAAATAATATATATATATATATATATATATATATATATATATATATTCAATAAATTAATGAAAAGTTCGAAGGATCTATCTGGTTAGTCGACTCGAGAGTTACGCGTGGAAACGTTCATTAGGGCCAAATGTTTGATAAATCTATTTATCAAGTAAATATATCTCTTCAGTCGGATAATCAGATAACCAGATAAGTCACTTGAACGTTTCTTAATTTATTCAATATTACAGATCTAGTTATCTATTGGGCACTTTTTGGCAAATGTTTTGCTAACCTGAAAAAAAGAACATGCAAAATTCTCGTAATTTTCACGTATTTTCTCAGTTGTATAGGGTGTACCAAAAGTCAACGAGGGATTTAAAAATGTCATGTCAGATTTTTCATACATTTTATTTTATTTTATTTTTTTTCAAAACAAATTATCGACTGAGGAATGGACTCAAATCATGGAATTGTATTTTAGATTTAACCAATTCTACCATTCATCCCCAAAGAGAAAACTGCTGACACTTCAATGCTAGAAAAGCAACATCGGATTTTCATCATTCGTCAATTGATTCAAAGCTTGGGGCACAATTTCTTTGGGGATAACTTAAGGAATGTGTATGCATCAATAAGTCAAAAACAATTCAACAACCTAGAGATAACATCTGTGCAGAAATCCGAGGACGACAGCCAGAGAAATTAACCGCTGTTATGGATAATGCTATCGAAAGAGTGCATCGTCTGTGTGAAGTCGAAAATAGAGGACTTTATAGGATACAAATCCTATATCATTCCAACAAATGACTAAAAACACAAAGTGGATTTGCACACCCGCAAAATCGGATCAAAACGACGAAAAACAGATTTCCCAATAAGGTGTAAAATTAATTTTCTAACTAATGAAAGGAGGCGATTTGCTAAACTAAAAAAAAAGATAACGAGCCAGTGTGAAAAAAAAGTCAACAATAAATAGAGAATTTCAAGTAAATCCCCAGTCAGAAGGGCGCAAAGATCATAGAAGACTGACAGTAAATTCCATTAATCATTTTTTACCCTATTTACAAGATAATAAATACACAATGTTCTATTTTCTACAAACGTTCCTTATCGTGTTGTTCATTCTTGTGATTTGCGTTGTATTTTATGGGCAGGGTATCCCGTATTAAATTCTCCTTTAATTCGGGTACGCTGAACCCCACAACTTTTACGACATATAATTTTTCATAATTAAATGGGGATATATTTTTTATTTTAATTTTCATTCTGTATAAAACTATTTTTCATTACTAAAACAACATGTGGAAAGTATATCTTTAAATCCCTAGGTGAGTTTTCGGGTGTCTTTTATTATTATTATTATTATTATTATTATTATTATTATTATTATTATTATTATTATATTAGGTTCCTTCAATAATTGTTAGCCGGAAATTGACCTTCTATTTTTAAAAATATAAATAAAATTGTAATGTTTTCTGATGCAATATTGCCAACTGAGGTAAGTTTTCTATTCATGTCTTCCACACCCAAATTTAGGTGGGGGTCAAAACTGAAATTACTAGATTAGTCATCTAGTGACTCGGATGTCATTGAGGGTATTAAATTAGATTACCTTTTTATATATTTTCAAAATATTATCATTATTAAAGACTATATATGTATATATATATTCTATTCTATATATATATATATATATATATATATATATATATATATATATATATATATATAGAGAGAGAGAGAGAGAGAGGGAGACAGACAGAAAGAGAGACAGAGAGATTGCACATTGAGTGCTGGTGCTATTAGTTTTCAATCAGTACCTGACGATATCGTTGTCAACTCAGACTTGTGCTACAGATGAGGAAAAATGCATATTTATTATTACATATATCTTTAAGAAAGAAAGAAAGAAAGAAAGAAAGAAAGGGATTATATAAGGAAGGGAGAAAGAAAGAAAGAAATGATATAAGAAAGAAAGAAAGAAAGAAAGAAAGAAAGAAATGATATAAGAAAGAAACAAGCAAACAAAAAAGAAAGAAAGAAAGAAAGAAAGAATTTATACGCGAACATAATAGGAAAATTTCATAAACAAAACGGCAAAAAATTATACGATTCAAGTGAAGAAAAGGGTAAATTTTCAGGGAAAAATAATTAAATCAAAAGAGAGTGAAAGAGAGAAATATTTGTGGTTGATGCTCTCCACCAAAATTCTACAGAATTTACTTAAATTAACTTCCCTAAGTGTTGACTTGTAAAACAAATATTTGCAAATTGTTTTGTTGGTAGTTCATGAACCAAGATATTTTCTTTGTAACAGATTATAAACAAACACACATTATTAACACTATGATTGGTCAAAAAGTGATGCCTGCCAACCATGCAACTGACTTTAATAGTAGAAACACGAAAAACAAGTCAAAATAAACACAAACAAAATCCTTAGGATTTCAGATCAACAAAGCCTTCTTCTTTCTCATTTTCATAATACGAGGCACGGTCAAAAACTAATGCATATTCTTTAATTACAAATGGTTTAAGAGTAGAAAAAATCGTTTTAATTTTTTTAAATTTTTAATTAGAATAGTTTATAAAATTTTAAATCTTTTAAAATCCTGTATTAATTTGTAGTAGTCAAGTCATATTGTTTTTAAATGAAAACTATATTTACTAATCATAAGTGGAAATGCTTACTACAATTCAGAAACCCCTAGTATTTTAAAAAGAATTTTTAAGTGTTGTGGTGTATATCTATAAACGTGCTGATTTTTATAAATACGGACGTCCATACACGTCAGTTAGTCAGTTATATGCCATGCGTGATGCACGCTTAGGCGATCATGTATCTTTCGATACATGTCTGACGATGCAGAATTTTTCCCGCAGTAGTTTGTCATTTCTTTCTGCGATAGACCAGTTTCCATCCGAGACTACAGAACCCGGTCTGTCCTGTTATTTACCCATAGCTGGGGAGAGAGGAAGAAGATTCATACCTTTCCTAAGAGTATTAGCCCGTAAGTGGCTGCAGTGGATTCGACTGGGATTCGAACTCGGCTCTCTGATCCCTCAATCCGAGCCACTATCCATTACAAGCCATTATCATAAAATAAGAGTGCTAAGTAAATTGAAAATTTATTTGTAATTTTCTAACTTTTCCTAAATAAGCGCCTTCGTAAGAAATAATATAAAGCCAAAGTACTTAAAATTCAATAAACTATTAGAATGTTTTAAATTTAAAATATTTCAAATTTTTAAGATTACTAGGTAGTTAAAAAAAAGAATTTTACGGTGTATTCGTCATGTTCAAGCATTTGTCACTTACATAATTCTCACAAATATCAATTTATCGATAGATGTGACAATACCTCATAAAAAAAAACACCTCTGTGTTAGTATTCTTTTCTTTTTTCTTTTTTTTTTTTGCGATATTTTAAACTAAAACTAAGTAATGTTTGTTTTAATTCAGATTAATTACATTTTAAATCAGTTAATCTTCCTCATAAAGTTTCGGAAAAGTATATTTTATTTTTGAAAGATAATTTCTAATATCGAGAATTATGCTGACAGATTTATCCATATCGACGATTTTAGCAATTTCTCTGATAATTCAAACCAAACAAAAGATAATTCCAATCAATTTAAATTCGGTTTGAAATGCAGCCAACTATTTTGCTAATTGGAAATATTAAATTTACGATGTTAGTTTGTCATTAACACGAAAGTAAAACTTT
>OZ010581.1:104263318-104333318 GCA_963932145.1 Acanthosepion lycidas
CTTAAATACTGGTATCTATAAAAGGAACGTTAAACATAAAAATGTCTTTAATAAATAAATTGTCGGACTTTGTCCATTTCTTATTTATTTTTGTCGGCATGATGGTCCAAGTTTGCCAGTGAGCAATTAAAAAAAAAAAAACATACAAAAACAAAGCGTTCAAATAATTTATGTCACTTCTGTTCTTTCTTAATTGGCTTTTCCAACCACCAGTCTCTCAATGAAACATTTAATACGTGAGAACAAAACAAGTCCTCCAGGTTAAATGCTTTTTTTTCTTTCTTTTTTTACTGTTTTATGTCAAAAAAATAATATTTGTTTCAATTAAACATTATCTTTGCCAATTTTACTCAAATAACGTTTCAGAAAATTTTATTTTATTTTTGAAAGACATTTGAAAGACATTTAAAAAAAAAAAAAAAAACTAGTTTGTCTTTACGGACGTAAAAATATGGATGAATTTAGGAATTTGACTGAAAATATAAAAGATTCCAATCAATCTAAATTCAATTTGAAATACAACAAAGTATTTTGATTACTGAAAATAGTAAATTTAATCTATTAGCTTGGAATTGAAGCTAACATTAAAACTTCAAAAAAGACTTTTCATTTGTCAAGATGCATTTTATAATTAGGTATTGGTTTTGATTTGTGGTAACTATATAAATTATATTATTCAAAATAGTAAGCACATTTAAATCATCGTAATGTTAGAAAAAATTTCGTTAAAAACAAAAAAGAGTACTGAACTGTTACCTGATATCTGTCCTCCTGTATGGCAACGAATGCTGAAAAATCTTCTCAAAGATAAAGAAGAAACTTGAAGCAACAGAAAAGTAGTTCTACAGAAAGATGCTGAGGATATCATGGACCGAACTTGTGAGCAACGATGAGGTTTTGGAGAAAATGGAAACAAAAAGGTAACGTACTTATCATCAGGAAAAGGCAATGTCTGGGAAACATAATGAGGAAGGAGGGCTTGGAAAATCTGATACTCACATGACAGCTTGAGGGCCAGAGGAAAGCAGCTTGTAACATATTTGATGAGCTTGAGCAAATAGATGGTAGAACAGGGTTTGGGAGAAATAGCAAAAAGACAAGATTTATTAAGAGCTACAAGGGACAGGAAAATGTGGCGAGCTATGATCGCCTACGTCCTGAAGTGTCACGCCACATAAAGGAGAAGAATATTCTTTAAATGTTTGACAATCAGAAGTCACATTAAGGAAAATAGCGTGCAACCCAGCCAACGGGTTTGTGTAAATGGTTGACAGAATAAGAATTAAGAGAGATTGCAGAAAAAAGTAGATGACGATTATTTAAAATTTTTGAAGATCAAAGTTGACTGGGAAGCAAGGAGCCGAAAGAAAGTTCCACAAGCGAGAAGTGCGAGAGAAGAAACTGTTAGCATAGAACTTAGGATTACATCTGGCCATTTTAAATGTAAAATGATGGGACCTTACCGCCAATCTAGTACTGCGCTTAAATTCATAAATCTTCGTAGCATAGCAAAAAATTAACATGGAAGTATTTATGTGAAAGGCACAGAGAAGCTACATTACGGAAAATGACTAAAGCCGAGATGCCAGGGCAGGACCAATAATATTGCTGATTCTTCTTTTGGAATTTCTGTAACTGTGTTTGCCTTCCAGACTGAATTAACTTTAGTAAATATTTAAGGCACTCTGTCGTGGAGCAGCAGGTTAGGTCGGTTAATTAGAACTGTTATGGTAAATTACACATACATGGATGGACTCTTCCAAGTTACGAATAAAAGCAGGTACTGCTTTTGTCAGGAGGGTTTTTTCCCAACAATCAGCTCTGACAGTTCGGACTTAACATTCTTGTATATTATTGTGTTACCGATTTTCGTTAATATATTTGTTAACTCAAATTCACTATTGTGTCTTTAATCTGGCCCCAACAAGACCACAAGAACTCTTATTGGTTTAATGTCAATATTGATTAAAAGAATCATATGAGTCTGTACCAGCAAATGGCTCAGGTGTGTTGAACATCATTACCTAGCATAATTCATTACCCCTTTGAATAAACGAACGTCGCATCTTTGAAGGGCGGACAGGTGGTAAAAAGTGTGATGCGTACAATGGTACAGCCCAGATAAAGCCAAGGTTTCAAATTTACTAGTCTGGCAAGCTCTGCTTAATTAGAATATTAGTACAAGAAGACAGAATGCAATTGTTGTCAGCAAAAGCAACAGCTCAACATGCAAATTACAAATTAGAGATATCTAAATGAAGCAAGTATAAAAATTGAAATATCTCGGAAGCGTTTTAACAGAGGGCGAGGCCTACGGTTTTATCATGTTAAACATCGATTACTACGATCACCAAAGTTAAGTTGGTCAATGGCTAGATGGGCAGAAGTTGGGAAATACCAGGTGCTGTAAGTTTGGATGTGTGGGTGGTGTAATGGGTAATGGCTCGGAATTGTTAATCGGAGAGCCGGGTTCCGATTCACGTTCGGTTTGTTATCACTTACGCGCAAATAGCCTTGGTAAAGCTATGAATCCACCTTTTATCCCACAGCTATGGTTTAATTAGTAATACTTGTATCACTAAATCATTATTATCTAAAAAAAAATTCTATGAATCTAAAAAATATTTCCTGGCTTTAAATAACCTGTAAAAAGTTGATAAGCCGTAGAAACCGATTCAATCAATCAACAGAGGACGGAAAGTTTGACACCAAAATCCGAAGGTGCACTTGTATAGTGAAAGGGGCTTTCCAAAAGTTAAGCAAATTATTATGAAACAGGGAAATTTCATAAGAAACAAAGAAAAGAGTGCTGACCCGCTATGTAATATCAATCGACAGTGAATGCTGGAAAATCGCCTCAAAGATGAAGAAGAAATTTGAAGCAACAGAAATGCCGTTCTGCAGAAGGATGCTGAGAATACCATGGGCTGAACAGGTGAGCAGCGACGAAGTTTTAGCAGTAATGGAAACAAAAGGTACATCAGAAAGAGACAGTTGAAATTTCTAGGGAACATAATGAGGAAAGAGGACTTAGAAAATTTTACACTCACATGACATATTGAAGGCAAGAGAAACTGAGGAAAACAGCGCATAACCTACCTAACAACGCTTCTTGTGACAGAGAAGAGGTTAGGAGGAAGAAAAAAGTAACTTTACTAAGAGCTATAAGGACTGGAAATTGTGGAGAGCCATGATTGCCCGCCAATCAAAATACGTCAAAATTACTAGAATTTAGCGTACTTTAAGGCCAGCAGAATATTTGCCAAAAAAAGTACTCAATGAACTGAAGCAGCAATTATCTATAAATTAATTATTATTATTTATTAAATTATTTATTATTTAATATAAATTAAATAATAAATGTTTGAACTATTATCTCTTGGATTTTGTTGTGAACCCCGAGATAAACAGCAGGCGCACAAGACCAGATATGGCAACAGTATCCAATGCACGGACGAATGGTAGTTTTGTAAATGTGCAAGATGAACTTTGACGAGAAAAACATTCTAGCACGACTCAATGAACCAACTTTCCTTGCAGTAGATGCAGCTATTGATTCAATGTAGTTGTTCAACTTCAAGTCAGTTGAAAACGTGAAGTCAAGAAGGCGCAGTGAGACGCTCTTCTGAAGTTGAGCATCAGCCATGCTGATGGCGGACAGAGAAGTTTCTATGTAGTGGTTAAATGAGAACAGTTTAGTTTTGGAAGCATTAAAATTCACTAGCCATTTCCTACCGCAGTTAATCACTGCTTAGAGGTCCTTTTTCAAGAGCAGCAGCCAGGTTAGCTTTGTCAGCTCTGAAGGATTTGCTTTTGAGACAGGAGAAAATGGTAGTGTCATCTGCATAAATGCCTACTTGGGAAGTGATGACATCAGGAAGATCCTTGATGAAGATCAGAAACAGCGTTTTGAGACATGTTCCTGTGAAAGGATCTGGAAGCGAGCCCATTCAGAACGAACTTCATTTCACGATTTGATAGAAACGATTGAATTAAATTAATCAATCGTCCTATAATACCGTAGCCCTGAAGCATACGTAGAAGACGAGCATACCAAACCCTGTCAAATACTTGCGGAATATTTAAAGCCACAGCTCGAGCTTCTCCGTTATTATCAAGAGCTTGATATACATATTCAGTGATGGCTGTAAGCACATCAGCGGTAAACCGAGCAAAATGGAATCCATATTGTTTGTCAAAAAGTAGGTCGTGAAAGGTAAGATGCTTAACCACTTCACCACTGATTAAAGCCTCAAATACTTTGTCAAAAAGTGGTAGGATACTAATAGGGCGATAGATGGGTCAGAGGGTTCTTCAGAGTTCGTAAAATAGGAACTAAAGAGGAGGACTTTCAACAAGATGGAAAGCAGGAAACAGCAAGGCAATAGTTGTAGAGTTTGGGGTGAACGGGAACCAGCTCGGGAGCACATTTCTTTATCCCGTCATCTCCACTTACCTTATGAGAGTCTAATTTAGAAATGATGCCCGAGACCAGTGACGGGGTTATGCACATATCTCTCAGTATAGCCTCAATTATCGAGGGAAAATCAGGTATGGGTATTCCGCATAAATCGAGTATTGAGTTAGAAGAGAATTTCTGAGCAAAACATTCAAGCATATCTGCTGTAGATGTTAGGACTTCGAATTGATTGAATAGAGGAGGAATTGAGGATTTCCTGTTGTTCAGCCCACTCTTGCAGAGCTGCCAGTAATCTCTAGAACCGAACTTGCGAGATGCTATCGTTGTTTAATTCTATCAGCAAAACAGTAACTTTGCTTCATTGAAGACACGGTTGCATTCGTTACGAGCACAGACAAAGTGAAGTCTGTTGCAATCAGACGTGTCGCTCTGATACAGCCGGAAGAAGTGATACCTTTGGGCTACAGCGGCCGAGCATGCAGGTGACAACCAAGGAGATAAATGCGGTTTAACTTACTGGAATGAAAACATCGATCCTGGCTTTCACCCAAGAGGAGACCCCAGGCGCGCATTTTTTAACAGGATGCTTAAATACTCCATTCCAAAGAACATCACGAAAGAAATCACGGAACGAGCCCCAATCTGCTCCTTAATAACAGAAAGATATTCTGTTGGTAGGAGGTTCTTGGCTGGTGCGGAAGCGGGAGATGTTTACAGACACTACCGAATGATCAGAGTTGCGAAGAGGGCAGTGCTGCGTAATACGACATGAGTCAGGGACAGAGGTAAAAAAGAGATCGAGAAGTGTTTCCGTCAGGGTTACTGAAAAAACGTGTAAGGAAGTCAATCACTTGCATAAAAGATTGAGTGAATGTGAAAAGGGTTTGGATGCCAGCGAGGTCAGTGACAGAGTGTTGAAGCCACCTGGTATGGTGGGCATTAAATTCACCGAAAATGAATATGTTTTCAAACAGGTGTAGGGAGGTGCCCTTGTCTATATTATCTGAGATACTATCTAGTACGCAACAGTCTTGAGGAGAAGGGGAACGGTAGAGAAAGAAGAGGTAGCTGACTGAGTTAAATAGAGAGAGACGGTCTGGAGTTTCAAGAGAGAGTTTCCTAGACAGCGGGAGAAGTTCGCGGACATAAACCCCCAGGCCATGCATGTGGAGTCCTTTTCTAAGGAGAGGTGGCGAGGAATCGAGGAGGGGATTGAAGAGTTAAGGTTAGTTTCGCAGAGAGCTAAGATGTCCAGAGACATTTTGAAGAGGGACGATTCCACACTGCAGAAGTTGGTACGAATACCACGAATGTTGGAGAAAGAAAGTTTAAGGGGGTTAAGTGTTTTTATTGAGTTGGTTTGGGTTTATATTTTTGGTTGTTTATAGTTATGATGTGCTATACTGGTAAGGAAAGGCCTAGGGTAGTAGTAGTAGTTGGCCATCTAATGTAACATATGCATGAAGAGAAACTGGCGCAGTCTGCAACATAGTGTAGACTCGGGGTTGTCCACCGGAGGTGCTTGCAGGGACAGCATTCCAGGCGCGACATGGCACTGCAAGAAACCTTGATATTATGCAACTGTTGTTCAGAGCAGCCTTTGAAGACGTTATGCAAGAGTTCGGTTTCTAACTACCAGTCGGCAACCAGGAAACTGCCAAGCCGGTACCCTCAGTATGAAGAGGCGTTGCCACCATTCACGCATATCACAAGAAATTCAAGAGAACACCACTATTAAGTCCTGACAAAAGGAAAAGAACCGGGCACCCATTCCTAAACAAGAAACAAAAGATGAGCCTCTATTCTTGTTCAAGAGAAGGGAAGAAGTATGAATAGGGCGATAGGATTGCCTATCTACTCTTATTTTAAAAAGAAACAGAAAACAATCCCAGGTTTGACTTCCAGACAAATTATTTCAAAAACGAGCTTTCTTTCTGATAACTCATTTGGAGAGTCGAGCTATGACCCACAGATGTCCCAGCACAAACATGTATACTTAGCTGTGCGCCGGTGGGGGTAAAAAAATAAAATAGTTAATTTTTTATTTAGTATAAGTCCGAATTCCAACTCTTTCAAACTGCTTTTGCATATCCCCAGTCTGTAGTCGACAAAACGAAAAACCTACGTTAAATTTCAAATTTACATTGCGTTAACACGATAGATAGATAGATAGATAGATAGATAGATAGATAGATAGTACTATGTAATATCCACACAAGTAAAAATAAAACTGATAGATGAGTGACCATTTGTAAATGATCAACCCTTATTGGTTGGGCAAAAATGTTGACAAACCTTCTGTTCATCTATGACTCAAACTCAGGCCCTTTGATACGTGAAGACAATTAAGAACTTATTGTTATCGCTGCAGCCGTACCTCTGGTTACTATTATGATTGCAAAATGACACGTATTTTTTGGGAATATCGTAAACTCTGACCTTTGAGTCACAAGGTCTTCTTTATATTGATAATCACAGCAGTGACGGCATTGTCTCCAAATGAGTTAGACGCTGCCAAAATAAATGTATCTGGGTTAAAATAGAGAATCCGTTCATTTCATAGATGCACGTTTCCACTATGTTAATTACATGTTTTCATAAGATAGATAGATAGATAGATAGATAGATAGATAGATAGATTATGGATAGAAGCTGCAAAGAAGAACAATCGTTTTTGACTGAGTTTGAAAAATCACTGCGTTTGAGCTGATAAGTCTATTTTGTTATTTTCGCAACCGTTTTCAATTTTTCAGTTTTTTTCCTTTTGTATGTTTTTCGTGTATATTAGTATTTATACATTTTTGTTTCTTTTCTGTTTATTTCCTTTTTGTATTTTGACCCTCCCCCTGGTTTTATTTAATTTTTTCGTATTTCTTTGTTTCACTTCTTACGTATTTATTGGCTTTATTTTTCCAAGTTCTTGTTTTTATTTGGTTCTTTAAAATTCTGTCGTGTATTTTATGCCTGTTTAAAAAAAATAATAATAACATCAAAGAAAAGTGTATTTTTTTTCAGTCGTGGTGGCTACCAGCCACCATGAGTGAAAACTTAGAATCGCTGCCGGTGCAAACCGAAAATTTGGCACCAGCAAAAAAACAGGCTTGGTCTGAGAGCGGGCTTAAGAAAAAGGACTCCACTTATTATGAGAAACAACGGCAAAAAGTATGAGAAATATCTGCAAGTTAACGAGATACTTACAATTCCAGAGGCCCTTGGAGGCGGTCAAAGTGATTATCTTTACTGACCACAGATGTTAAAAATCACAAACTCATTGGAGTCAGCAGAGACAATATGGAGGAGGCTTTGAAGAGCCTCAAAATTGTGCCGAAAATTCTGGCTCGAAGAAGTAATGCGATGTGGGATATCCTTCTCAGCTTGGAGCAAGAAGCCATGCAGCTAGCACGGAGTATCTTATCTACATCTACTTTAAGACTCCAGACGGGGTACATGGGAACAAGAAAGACGAGAATCACGGTACATGGCATACCCGTAGATATTTCCGAGGACCGAATCGGAGCCTTGTTTGCCAAGTTCGGGCAAGTGGACGAGGTCATCGCAGCCAGAAGCAAATCGGGAATTGCAAGGGGAGGCATCATATTGCAAGTGGTCCTCACCCGACAGAGCTTTCGGGACATCCCCAATGTGTTAATTTGCCGAGACAAAACGATGCTAGTCGTGGTTGAAGGAAGGAAGCCATTTTGTTGGGCATGTGGTGCAGTGGGGCACATAGCGAAGGCGTGCCCCGGGAAAAAAGTCGAACAGCCGGCAAAAGACGCACCACCGGCAGCAGCAGAAGTTATACCAACAAAAGAAAAGGCCCCCCAGGGTGCATGGATTGAGGTGAAGAGTGGGGAGTGACAAACACACCCTCTCCTCCAGCACGACAGGAAAGGCAGCAACAACAACAGAAACTCCCGCAAAAACAACCCCAGAAACAACAATAGAAATCTCCAAAACCTGTAACTAAACAGCAAATCCACAAGGAAGAAAGAGATAAAATAAAACAGCAGCAGCAACCGGAAGAGGAGATGGAGGTGGGGGAAATGCCTCCCCCCTCGCTCTTCTTCTTTGAAAAGAACTAGAGAAGAGGAGGAGGACGCTGAAAAACCAGTAGAGAAGCGTGTTGGACGAAGCAGGGTAGAAAAAAGTCTGCCAAAATACAGGTCGTTGTTTGAACCGGTCAAGCCAGGACAAGTTAGACAAGAACTGGCAAAAGCCAGGAGCCTCTCGACTTCACCCACTCGAGCCCCGTCTCCCTCTCCCTCTCCCTCTCCCTCCACCTCCCCGACTAGTTCAATATCCACTCCCCCTCACTCTTCCACTTCTTCCCCTCCCCACCGTGTCAGGGAAAAGAAAAAGATTTTTCCCTGACGTGGAGTACATTTGCAGAGTGGATATGGAGGAAATTAAAAATGGCTTTGTTAAGCCATGAAAAATCGTTATTCGTCTTGCTGATGAAAATGTCGTCTGTGGATGGGAAAATCCATTGAAAACCCCAAGAACTTTCCCGATGCTCCTGGGGTAAGGGAAACGAGTGGCTACCTAAAAGTTTGGGCACACCTGGAAGCAGCACAGGAAGCATTCCCAAAAATTAAGATGCTCAAAACAGAGGATCACTATTTGAGGAAATTAAGGCAATATTGTTCCGGGAGGGTACCCGTCTTACTACCCCCCCCCTATATAGGTGTGTTAAATTATCCCACGGACATCAGCGGGATCATTCTAGAAGGACAAATGACGTCAGAGCTAGGTGTGGAGAGCCTAGGACATTCCGTCGGGGTCCTAACTGATGCAAGTTTCCGGCCTGTATGTGAGTAGGTCTTTTCTTTTCTCTCGTTTTCTTTTTCAGACCTAGAAGATGTCAATTAAGATAGCCACTCTGAATGTGAAGGGCCTGAGGGATCGGGGTAAGGCGGCCCGCCTGCTCCGTGATCTTATCTTTCGGCGTGGATGTCGCCGCGATCGAAGAGACCCACTTTATTTGTAGTGTCGATGCGTGTGTGCTCGAGAACGACTTTATCGTTTATTCAGCATATGGGGACCGACGGGACAGAGGCGTTTCTTTGCTGGTTAGACGTACTCTTAATGCAAGGGTGGACCTTGTGCATACCGAGGGCCGGTTGATCGTGGCCGATATTGCCGTGAAAAGTGGTTCGTTTCGGGTCGTTGCGATATATGCGCCCAACGATCAGGAGGAGCGGGTTTCGTTTTTTCGGCAGTTGGGGCCGTTTCTGGTGGATTCAACGCGCCTAGTCTTAATGGGGGACTGGAATGACATCCTGGACCCCAAGTTAGATCAGGGGCGGGGAGCTAGTGGGTGTAGGGGCGATCGTAGCTTGGTTGATCTGATCAACGTTTTTGGTCTCGTTGATAGATACCGGGTCGATCACCCCGGGGGGAAATGTGGACGTGGACTCAGAATTGGCCCTTTGGTTAGCTTTTGGTTAGTTAACTTGACAGAATGTTAGTTAGAGGAGCCGACATAGATTTGATAGATTGTCTCACGTTCCACAGGGTAGGCTATTCGGATCACAAACTCGTTTGTGCCCGGATGGCGTTAGATCATAGGCCTAGAATGGCTGGGTGCTAGAAATTCAATCTGTCTTTACTGGACAGGCGGGACTTCTAGGAGCAGCTAACTAGCTTAGTGCAGCGGGAGCTAGTGGTGGCGGTTATCGGGAATAAGTGGTGGGAGAGGCTTAAGGATAGGATTAGGTCTTTCACTATTGATTTCAGCAAACGGCTCGCCCTAGATAGAGCTAAAAAGGTGAAGACGCTTAAGGCTAGTTTTTCCTGGGCGGTAGCTGGGGGCGATCCCTTAGAGATAGCCTTAGCTAAGGAGGCCCTGGAGCGTTTGAATAGCGAGCGCTACATGGGCCAGGTAATTAGACATAGGTTAAGCAAGATGTCTTCCGAAGCCGTGAATATGCGAGCAGATCTGCGCAAGGAAGAGATTCGTCGAGGTTCCGATCTTTACATTCGTGAGGTCAATTCCCCGGAGGGGCATACTCTTCGGGCCACTGACGACATGTGCGAGGCATTTCGGTGGCATTTCGAGAGCCGGTTTACCAAGGAGCCTGGTCTCCGTGAGTAGGATTTTCGCAGCTATTTGGCTGACTTTCCTCGGCTTTCGCCGACTAAAGCGGCTAGCTGCGAGGAAGAGATCACGGAGAGCGAAGTCTACGCGGCATTGAAGAAGGTCGGCAGAGGCAAGTCGCCTGGTCTGGATGGTTTGCCCTATGAATTGTACTTGAGGCTGTCGCACATCTTTAACCCGATTTTGACTGTGATGTTCAACAACTGGTTCCGGTCAGAGTCCATCCCTAACCAGATTTCCAGGGGTGTGATCACGCTGTTGAAGAAGGGCAAGGGTGTTATGGGGCACTTAGATGATTATAGGCCCATAACTCTGCTAACCACAGAGTTAAAGATTTTGGCCAAGATCCTGTAGGAGCGTTTGCAGTCCGTTGCCGAGTCTCTGTTGGGTCCTGAGCAGACGTGCTGTGAGGGGCCGAACAATTCAGAGCAACCTACATCTGATCCGCACGATCATAGCGAGTGTAAAAGACAACGACGAGGCCGCGCTGATCAATTTAGATCAGTCCAAGGCATTTGATAGGGTTAACCATCGCTACCTTGCTCCTGTCCTGCAGTCCGCCGGATTCGAACCCGACTTCTGCCGCTGGATTAGCCTCCTGTATCGATCCCCCAGTGCTGTGGTACAGGTGAACGGGAAGCTGTCGGGCGCTTTTGCGCTGTCTAGGTCGGTTCATCAGGGTTGTCCACTGTCGCCCCTACTTTATGCTTTGGCGTTGAAGCCTCTCCTTCACCGGCTAAGAGACAGGGCGTGCAATCCGGCCCTACGTGGAATCGCCGTTCCTGGAGGGGATCGATCCAGTGTTTTCGCGTACGCCGATGACGTATCTGCTTTCGTGTCGTCCCGCAGCGACATTGAGGCGGTAATGAAGGCGCTTGATCGGTACGAGAAGGTGGCAGGGGACAAGATAAATCGCGACAAGTCATCCGGTCTGCGGTTATGTGCCTGGAAGGGGGTCGATTTTCCGGGCCGCTTCGGTTGAACGGACGGTCCTGTCCGCATTCTTGGGGTGTGTTTGGACCCGACCTCCAGCTGGAGAAAAATTAGTCTGAAGTACGAGCAAAGGTCGATGCTGCCGATCAGACTTGGCATCGACGGAGGTTGTCCGTGAAGGGCAGTAGCGGAGGTGTGTGCTACATACATTTTCCAGATTGTCCTTTATCGATTGTCCATACTTCCTCTCTGTGACGACCATAAGAAGCCGCTCGAGCGCTCGCTAAACTCCATTTTATGGAGGAGACGCGGGAATCGGGTTGACAGACGAATCTGTGCACAACGTCCGTGTCAGGGGGGGGGGCTGGTAATGCCACACTTGGTGAGTCGCAAATTCGCCTCAAGGTTGGCTTTCCTACACCGCGCATTGACAGGAGATTCGATTATGGCGGGGATTGTTAGGGACGCGTTCCCTTTCCTTACTATCAGCCGCCCCCCCCCCTCATCTCGCGGATCGGGCGCCATCGTGGATCCCAGGATAGATCGGATTTCCTTCGTGAGTGTCGGTCGGCCTTATTGGCTGTTCCTCGGTCCAGTGACCTTTCTCGGCCTAGGAAGGTCTTCTATCGTCTTCTACTGGAGGGGATCGCGAAGGATTCCCTACGTGAGGAGCTCGACGTGTCGGAGGATGAGTTTCGCTCTTACAGATCTTGGGCTACTCAGTAACCCTGAGTTTTCGCTTACCTGGCGATCGGCTCGGAATAGGCTGCCTCTCAATGACAAGGTCTTCCTATGGGGCTTGGCGGATTTGCCAGACTGTGAATGGTGTGGCCTTGGTTTAAAGGAAACGGTTTCGCACGCCTTCTACCATTGTCCCCGGGTACGCACCTTATGGGACCATGTCGGCGAGTTGACGGCTCGTTTCGCTCCCGAAAAGCTCGTGCCCATTGATCGCGCATACGCGTGTGACAATGTGTCACCCCCGTATTCTGGGGTGAAACGAATGGTATTTTTGATGCTTCTGGCCACGGCTCGAATAGTGATTTGGACGACGCGACAGGAGGAAGTCTTGCGAGGTAATCGTCTTTCTCATCAGGATCTGATCCGATTCTTTGAGCATCAGCTCCAAGATGAAGATTAGAACTGATAGAAAACGACAGTTTTCGACGAAAGGTGAGTGAAAAGAGGCAAGCTTGGTTCGTTTGAACGGGACTAGCCTTGATTTTGTCTTTTAGGTCAACCTATGTCACATCGGGGCTGTTTCCTGTGGAGCCCTCCCCTTGGTTAGGTTAGACAAGCCTTTGTGTACCTTGTTAATGTGAGTAAATGTTGTTCCTGGCCTGTTCCCGGCCACATCTTTGGTTATGATCCATGTTGAGATTCCCAACCTCCCCAGTTTGTTTTAGCCCCTTTTTATCTCGTCTGGGTCAGCTTTATATTTTCCCATGCCCGTATGATTTTTTATCCGTTTCCCACTCCCTTAGCGAGAGAGCTTCTTGATTTTGTCCCATGGGTAGAATAAAGCGGTTTTTGAGGGTTGGACGAGCCCTACTAACATCAGCTATGTTTAATTTGATTTGTGTTAATATTTCAGTTTGTTACTGGGTTCATCTCCCTCCCCTCTCATTTTTTTCATCACAGATTTTTATATATATTTTACTATTATTAATTTTTTTATGGTATGGAGAGCGTTTTGTAGGACCCCCTAGAGAGGATGTGGTATTATGGTGCATGGAGGATTGATTGGTGATGGACGAGTTCTTGTGGTGAATGGGTAAATTGTAATGAGTGAATGGGTCGTGAATCGAATTAGCTAGGTATAAGATAGTTAGTGTGGACCAGCCTTAACCCCTCCCCTTTTTCGGCCTTGTCCCACAATTATGTAATTTTTTACGTAATAAATATCTAGATAGATAGATAGATAGATAGATAGATAGATAGATAGATATGTACAATTTGAGATAGATTTGTGAAAGAAATTGAGAGGTTGGAGAGATATGAGAAATTTCTTATCCACCTATCGTTATTAAACCTGCCACGCAAAAGGTTCATCCAGTTCACCAAGTAGCCACACTTTCAATGTGCCAAGAAACCCCCAAAACATGTAAACCAAGAAAATATTCCGACAAAAGCCGCTTGGAATATAAAATATACGCGAGAGTGGACTGAAAAGTTCATAGGCTGTTGATGAAGTATTCATCCTAGAGCTGTGTAATCTTGCATGCATTGATTTAATTTCTTTTTATTAATAACTACATTATTTATTTCCAAGTAAACTGATATCTGACTGTTCAAAGAAGACTGTTCATCCTGTTGATAAAAAAGTCATAAGCAGCAATTATGACGTCATCATCACTGTGATACTGATTCCCAGTCAAATGTTATTTCATGTTAGGAAAACAAATGATAGTCAAAATCAGGAGTTTGAATTTTCTGATGACTCATAATTCTTAAGTTAATAATTATATAAGCTCCTTGAGATCTTCACGATTATAAATTCTCGTGAGAATTCTTCCATTGCATCGTTAAATATTTAAACCCAACAACTTTCATAAAATAAAAAAAAAGGTCAATCTTGATGGCCCAGACGGTTTTCAGCGTTACTGCCATGCAAAAGATGTCCTAAAAGAAATTTTCTCAACACGACACAGTGGAAGTGGATCAATTATGGTCTAGGATCCATTTTCGTACAATGGAACTCTTGAGTTACAGGAGATAAAAGGTCGTGAAACAACTGCTAGTTACATTGACATGTTAAGAAAGGCATCGCTAATTACTGAAGGCCCTCATCCATGTGGAGAAAACCAGATTTTCTAGCAGGACAATGCTGCAATCCCCAACGCTCTCCAGATCGAAAACCAATCGAGAATGTTTGAGGGTGGCTGGCAAAGGATGTTTATAAACATGGATTGCAATTTGAAACTGTGGATGCTCTTCGTGCTGCAGTTTATGCATCCTGGGCGAGCATCCCAAGCGCCCTCATGCAAAAGTTAATAATGACTATGCCAAAACGAATTTTCGAAGTAATTCACAAAAATGGAGGATATACTGAAAATTAAATTGTCTTTATGAATTATTTGTGCTGTATTTACCATTTTTATTTACATGGTCTTATCTTTATGACCAACCAAAAAAATCCTTTTTTCAATGTTTGTTTAAATTAATCAATTAAAAGCTTAAAATGTTCACGTCTTTGATGATTAAAAACATTATCTAATTAAATGTAAATGTTTCGCAAGTATATTTTGATTAAAGTAACAGTATTTTATATATTTTTTAACCCTTTTGTATCTGGTCTTAGGATTTTGACCAGGTGTGTGTGTGTGTATATATATATATATATATATATATATATATATATATATATATATATATATATATATATATATAATTGGCAGCAATCCCTCTTTTATACAAATTTCATTAAAAACGACTAACAAAATATAACGTTTAAATTTTTTTTTAAATTTTTCTTGTGTTCTTATAATTTTCTTTTCTGGACATAAATTATGTGGAAATTGTCCGAATGTTTCGTATGAACACGGCTACAATATGCTGACCGTGCTTGGAAAATAAAACATTCCTATAACTTTGGATACATATATAAAACAATCCATACATTCAGTTAAAAGTAAAAATAAAATAATGCCTCATAATACCTAAAAGAGTAGCCGAAAGCGCGCAGACCTACGGAATATTCGGACAATTTCTACATAATTTCTGTCCAGAAAAGAAGAAAATTATAAAAACGCAAGAAAAATTAAATAAAAAACGACACTACTAACGAAACTTGTATGCTTATATATATATATATATATATATTGGCGCGTGGCCGAGTGGTTAAAACGTTAGCTTTCTGATCATGAAACCTGTGTTCGAAACTCACCATGGTCGATTTCTCAGGAAGGAGAATTCTTGATGTTATCGGTCTGGAGTGGGGATGCTCCCAACGTGCGGGCCATTGCAAAGTGTTTGGGACATTGACCCAAGCCTTGTGAGTGAAATTGGGTAGACGGAACACTTGGGGCCCTCGATAGCTGTGCTAGCACGGTGTCACAAGTCATCATGGATAAGGTGTTTGAGTGTGCTGGTGTTGTTCAGATTGTTCAGAAACTGTAACTAAGGTCTGCTCAGCATAGTTTCAGTATAAACCACAGGTTGGCTCCATAAATGTGGCTGCGTGAGAGTCTGCAATCAGAATACTTTAATATATTTTTTATATTTAGACTACAATTCTACCTTTGTAACTTGAAGTAAGTAATTTGTGTGGATGTGTTTTTTTCTTTTCTTTTATATTTATGCTTATTTTAAATACAAAATTAAACAAAAAAAAAATCTCAGTATGAAATATGGACTGTACCATCATTGCGATGCATTTAACAAAATTTAAGTTATGTAACGGTCAGTTTCAATTCGGCACCTGAAGATTGCGTTGTGCATGAAACTCCGAGTCGTGTTACCGGTGAAGAAAAACTGTATGTGTGTGTCTGTAGCATGGTTTTAAAGCACTTCCTAGCAGTGCCACGCGCGCGAATCGTCTCCCCAGGTCGATATAATCAATAATTTACCTCTTTGACAAATCGACTATGCTTATATTGAAAACCGGTCTTATGATCGGAATGGCTATGTTGTAATCGTCTAGTCAATTTTAAAACCACTTTTTAAGGGGGGGGGGAGATAAGTGTATTTTTATGAATGTGATACTATTTGTCGTTGCCGCGGTAAAATGAAAGAAAGTTTTGTTAAAACATAAGAAAGTGTTGTGTGCTGAGAGACATTGAAACGAGAAGGGTTAATACCAAAAACCCGTGGGAAGAATTGAAGATTTAATTCACACATAAACGACTTGAATTGTATGTCAATCAGCTTGAACAATGGAGAAGTAACCCAGATTTAAGGGGCAATGTTGTTTCACACACAGCTGCAAATGCAAGTTGTAAAGCGAAAATTTCATTTTCGTAAACAACGAATTTTGAGTTGATTATCCTGGTTGAAAATTGATTCGAGACAGGGGGTGGGTGGATAAGCCACCCACGCTCACTGAAGAGGTTTAGTGAGAGGTAATAATATAAGAGATTGGGAGAAGGGAATTCCCCAAAATTAGATCAATAAATACGAATGCGCGAAGCGAATTCGCCAGTCAGAAGAAGAAGAGTCGGACAAGTCGGAGTAGAAGGCAGAGACGAGATGGCAGATTACCTAACGAACAGAAGCTTCCGACTTTAGCCTTGTGCCAAACTTTACCAACAACAGCAAACCAGATTTTTGCCAGGTCGACGATAGTATCATTTCCGATTTAGATGCGGACTGGGCTGATAATTAATTGATGCGAACTCTGATATAAACGGAGGATTGATATAAAAACAGTATTTACTTTTGTTCAATTTATTCGAGGGTTATTTTTTCTCTGTACGTCATCGCTCTGCTTGGACCAGCCCAATATGAAGATACCTCCGACGATTCGATTTTGGCTGCCTTATGATCAAACTTAAATCACAACGTGGAATAAGGTTAGCTCTGGATTGAAGCGGTCACTTCAGCGACCAGCCATGGTGTTGGAAGTCTTGGACGACCGGCTAGGGAGTTGCACGATTACATGAAGTCCAGGCGGTTTGTGTAAAAATTGTTACACTTTAATATTTTTTTCAGCTCAACGGTTAAAACCCGCCAAAATTTATAAAGGATTCGTTTCCAGTTTTTGAAAAAATATTTTCTCGTATATACTGACCAATGAGAGATGTAGTCTCAAGTTCTAGTAACATGAATATGTGCCTAATTTTCTGAATAAAGAAAACTTAGGTCAGTAGATGCGAGGAGAAGACTTGTTGACAGCAAGGGTAGAAGGCAGGTCAACATCAAAGAAGGCATTTGACATCAAGTAGAGAGTATCAAAGACAGCACCAGTTACCTACCGGCTAGCTGCAGAGAAACTAAAGAATTTTGACGTTCAAATGAAAATTTTCCTGTGTTTGGACAACCAAGAATTAAAGGAATTCTAAGAAATTTTCCTAAGCACGAACTGTGTGAAGTTAAAAGGGACTTTTCTAATATTATTATTAACCAGCGACACGCGTGAGGCAAGTAAAAGTAGATCTTTTCATTTTTTTTTTTTCTCAAAGGTTTATTGATGTCATTTAATACGAGACATTTTGGAATAACTACATGCGAACCTTTATGATGTCTAGTAATGTGAATCCCTGTCCTGGATTTTAATAATTTGGCAGTCTTATAATGGTTCTTATGCCAGATTAACTCATTAAAATTGATAGGCGAATTCACGAATCTATGGGCCAAATAATTTAGGCGGGCGTTAAAGCAACCTAAATTCTCACTGGAAGTGGGCGAATGTATTTTTTTTTAATTGAGAATATAACATATAAATTCGCTGAAAGTTTCAACCTTATCAATATTTTTTAGTAGGGATGCCAAATTCTAAAGCCCTGGACAAGACAAACGCTCAACGTGTGTTTGTTCATATTCATAAGTATATACCAATAACATCATCCAGGCATACACAGACATACGAGCCATTGATGAACACTTGTTAAGTAAAATGTTTGTAGGAACAATTATTCTGAAGAGTTCAAACATCAAGGAGAAGAATGCTTAAAGTTACCGGTCAGCTACAGAGAAACTAAAGAATTACTATATGTCCCTGTGACGCTCGTGGGGTTAGTGAAAGTAGATCTTTTCATTTTTTCTCAAAGGTTGCTGCACCTTTGTTTTTCACTTCCTTCTTGCATTGTTTTCTCTTTTTGTCATTTTCAAAATCCTTGACTTTTCCCAAACTGTATTTTTTTTCATTTTTCGATAGTAATCCTTTCTATTTGAAATTGTTATCCCGCCTTATAGGCACACAAAAGGAATTTTTTGTGCAAACTTTGTATTTGTACCCCTTTTTTTCATAATTGTGTAAACAAATATTTTCCTTTTAAAAATGTTATGCAGTGTTTGTCTTGTTTTGTAATTTTGCGTCTGTTATGTTTTACTATTCCTACATAACTAAGTTTTTTTGTGTCTGGCACAATAACTTGGATTTGGTAGGGAATAAAATTTTTATAAGTCACCCCGGACATCACCAGACCTCTGCACGTGACTGCCTAAAGAGTTGCACTTACAGACATTTTTTTTTTATTTAACTTCCAGGTGATATTCGTTTTTGATAGTGTTGTTCATAACATTGCAATTTTAACATGTACGTCTTTTCAGGATGTTATACTGGAACACACCTATTCTATAGTTAATAGACTCTCCCACCTATAATAAGAGGAGTAGTAGCAGTCACGCAGTCGCTCAGTAAGTTGGTCAGTCAGTCGATGCCGGACGACCGTTAGTCGGATATTAAAGTATCAGCCACCACAACTAGATTGCTGCGTCATTAACTATTATATCAAGTTCCTAACGTTTTATACGTCGAACCTATTTTAGGACCGACTTAGTGAAATACAAGCCTCCACTGTGAAACTACTCTATAACACGGGAATAGTCTAACAATGATCCCAGGTATAAAAAAAAACCTCATCCACTTGATTCAGATTATCAACTTTGAATGTTATAAGATTGCCTTCTGTTAGTTTGAAAGACAAGAATTCTTTTAAAGGTGAATGTGGTTTAGTGGCCATTGCTGGAGAAGAAAACAAAATGTTATCGATCAGCTTATATTATAGGATCTAAATTATTGGAAAATATCAAGAAGTCAAGCAAGAACTCTCATTGATTAATTCATAAATGACACTGAAATCAGAAAGGAAGAACTGGGAAGTTTTCTTCTTTTTTTAATAATTCCAGCTGAATAAGGTAATAAAGTCACTAAGACACAAGGTGTTACTGAGTGTGAAAGAATAAGAAAAACATTAATGAACGAGAACCATAAAATAGAGTGGTAGATGACAGAAATGGTTGGGAAGAGGTGGTTAAAAGTGGTCGTTTGAGGACGCTCAGATAGATACATACATACATAATGAAACAAAATAATTTCCATGCCTGATGATGACTGGATGTACAGTCGAAAGTACTTGCGTATTTAAAAAAGACCTAATACAGTTTACAATTTTAAAAAACAAGGATCATAACATTCCTCGAGTGATTAGTAGGTTAATGTATCTTTAAAATTTAAATTTAGCTCACAGATTATTTTTTAAGCTTGGAGATAAAGGTTTACTAATTTTTTAATTGCGTTGTAATAAAATCAAAAAGTTAATTATATTTTCGTCATTTGTGTTTGGCATGTGTTAACTAGAGTATGTTATTAAAAAAATCAGTTAAAAAGAGTTAAAACGTAAATTCCTATAATCATAAGAATTTAGAATTTAAGGCAAAAAAGGCCAATTTTTGTCTTAAAGCTTATTCTTAGTGCAGACTTTGTAACTCATAAGGTACTCACTATTATTGCCTTGTGTCAGGAATAGTTAAGCTAATTCAAAATCTAAACCAATGAATGTGTTTTTATGTCTTCTGCATATACCACATACACACTCACATATATATATACTAGCTTAAAAGCTAGTATATATATTAAGCTAGCTATATATTTAAGCTAGGTCCCGCGGAGTGCTCTTGATTGGGCTTCCATCAAAATAGGTAAAGAGGAGTAGATGCAATAGGCAACAATAAACTACAAAAGAATTCAAAATTGATCGTTAAATTTAAGTATTGCATTAATATTTAAGCTTAACTTTTAAAAGTTTAACGATAATTCTTCTGTCGCCACTTAATTTAAAGACAATTTGATGTACGTAGGTCCTTACTTTCCGTACAAACAATTATTTTTATTTCATGGTTGACTTTCGCTGGATTTCGCAATTAATTTTGATTATTCCCAAATTTATTTCCAAGTTATAAAAATTGTTATCGTACAAAATTTGTCTCAAAAATCGCGTAAAAATAAAGTCGGAGAAAACAATAATGCAAACTTGGGAATCCAAAATTTCAGGATTGCGGGTCTGGATCCGGGCCGGAATGTTTTTAATTTGCTTACGGAGTCGGCCTGATTCCAAAATGGTCCGATATGTTGGGCTACGGCCTCTAGGTGTGAATTTGAAAAAGTGTGACACGGTGACACACTGACATTCGCATTTATTATATAGATTTCAATTTTAAAAATTCATTTTAAACCAATTTGAAAATGACAGAGTACAAAAGCTGGAAGTTAAGAGAACACCACAGAAACTTGGTGCTTCTTGAACCTCCCAAGTAGGAGGCCCCATCTGTGTCAAAATTTTTTTTTTTTTTTTTCAAATCTTGGCCTTATGACATACTTGTAGAAATGAGTCAATACCTCGAGCATGTCAAATCATTTTGTACTAGGTTGTGTCATCATCGATTCTCGATGGACTTCTTTTTCCTCTTCCTATTCTTCTTCTTCTTCTTCTTCTTCTTCTTATTATTATTATTATTATTATTATTATTATTATTATTATTATTATTATATTAACTAATATATATAATTATATTAAATTCTAATTTTCCGTCTTGGGAAAGACATAAATCAAATTCTTCTCGCCTTTAACATCAACTACTAGACTAAATGAGCTCTGTAGCCTTGTTTGGCAACCAGTCTACGATAAAGATAATTCTTGATTTAAAACTGTGGAAAATGCAACAGGAAACTACATGACTACCTTTTCGAAGAACAAACATAGTAATGCAATTGTAGAAAATATAGCTGTGGAGAGCCATGATCGCACACACCTTGAAGAAATATGGCACTTACAAAGAGAAAGAGAGAGAAGAGAGACCTTTGAGGAAAGCAATCAAGTTTTTGAAAAAAACAGTAAATGTTGACTCTTTAAAGACGAATAAAGGCAAATTGGAATTTTTTATCGCAACGTTTAGGACGCGGTACCTTCCGCTTTCCTTAAGTGTCCGCTACTTTACCGGAAGTGTCGAACAGTGCCCTTTATATGATCCACAATGATATGCCGTTCTTATTTCTACACATCTGACTTTCTTAAAAAATTCCACAACTCATAACTACTGTCTATGATTTGGCATCTCGAAATGGTATAATGGTTAGCAAGCTTGTCTCCCTAGAACAATTACACTGAATAGTGAGTTCTGTCGGCCCATGGTATCCTCAGCATCCTTCTGTTGACCCGCAGTTTGTTGCTTCAAATCTCTTCATCGTCTTTGAGAAGATTGTCCAGCATTTGCTGTCATATAGAAGAGCTTATATTATGTTACAGGTCAGTACTCTTTTCTTTTTTCTGGCGATTTTTTTCTGTTTCTTAATACTCTGTTTAGTTTTTGGAAGATATCTTTCGCTATCGTAGTCGTCTCTAAGCTTTTGAATTCAGAGTTTTCCATCTCTTATACCGGGTGCCACTAAAAACTAATGGGCTCAATCTACCCTATTAGAAAAAGAAAAAAATTACTGTATACTCTGTGTTGTCCTCCAAGTAGACAGGTTGCCAACCGCGGATAGAAAACCCTGTCTGCCCTGTTATTTATTCCATAGGTGGGGAGCAGAAGGGATGGATTCATACCTTTCCCAAGGCAATTTGTCCGAAAATTAATGTAACAAACTCAGCCGGAATTTGAAATTAGCTTGCCGATTTTTGCTAACAACTATTGGAACTGCCAGGTAATCACAATATAATTGGATAGGATATTAGAATTGTGAATCGGAGATACCAAAATCAAAAAAGTACAAAAATTTAAATACCTAGGAAGAGTTTAACAGAGAACGGAAAGTGTGACACTGAAATCCTAAGGCGTATTGGGATAGCTAAAGAGGTATTGGAAAAGCTAAGTAGAATACTAAGAGATATAAACTTCAGTAGAAACAAGGAAAAGTGTACTAAATTGTCCTCCTGTATAGCAGTGATTTCTGTACAATCTCCTCAAAGATGAAGGAGTGTCTTGAAGCAACAGAAATATGGTTCTATAGAAGGATGATGAAGATACCATGGAACATACGAAGTTTTAGAGAAAATGGAAACAAAAAGGTAACATACTTAGCATCAAGAAGAGACAGTTGAGGTTTCGAGGGCACATAATGAGGAAAGAAGGTTCGGAAAAAATACTCACAGGACAGATTGAAGGGAATTGGGACAAAGGAAAACAACGCATAGAATACTTTTAGTGAACTTTCGTAAATAGATGACGGAACAGGTTTTAGGAGAAATAGAAATATCAAATTTATTAAGCGCTTCGAAGTACAGGAACATTTGGAGAGCCATGATCGCCTACGTCCTAAGAGGACTGCACATAAAGAAAAAAAAGGAGAGGTTTACGATGTTGAAGGATAGATAGATAGATAGATAGATAGATAGATAGATAGATACGGGGAGAGAGAGAAAAAGAAACAGATTTAGATAGAGAGAGGAAAAACAGATAAAGAAACAGATTTAGATAGATAGAGAGATAGATAGAGAAACAGATTTAGATAGATAGATAGATAGATAGATAGATAGATAATCTGTCCAAGCTGTTGAATTTCAAAATATTAGGTTGGTGCAAAAAGAATATCGTTTTTCTTTTGAAGTTGAACGTCAAAAAACGACATTATTTTTGCACCAACCTAATAGTAGCGAAGAGCATTCATAGAGTTGTATACATATATATATATATATATATATATATATATATATATATATATATATATATATAGAGAGAGAGAGAGAGAGAGAGAAAGAGAGAGAGAGAAACAGATTTTGATAGAGAGAGAGAGAAACAAATTTAGATAGATAGATAGATAGATAGATAGATAGATAGATAGATAGATAGATAGATAGATAGAGTCCGTTCAATGCTCTTGAATTTCAAAATAATAGCGAAGAACATTCATATATAGACCAAATGTTTTTGGGTGGTGGCGGCGGTAGTGGTGTTCGTGTGCCATAGTTGGTTATTTCTCTGAAAATCTTTTAGAATTCCAGTAGTAAAGAAACTATTATCCGCAAGCCCGTTTCTCTCTCACTGTCAGAATTGGCAGCCCCTTCAAGATTATTTCAACTGTTGTCACGACAACGAAATAAAGCGAAAGAACGCAGAACGCCTCAAAAGCGAAGTGCATTGAAAAGAAAAGTAAATGTTCTGTGAAAATTGGCAATAATGGCGAAGTCTTTGAGTGCATCTTGCGTCTTGAGTGTTTCACAAGACGTTTATGAATACAACTGTTATTGCCACTGTTTATTAACAAAGAGGCCAATCGTCGATTGAGTAAGAAGAAAAATAACAATACGGATGGGCAAGAGATTGTTTAAGAAATAAACAACGGTGTCGTATTTCTCAGAGCAACAAATTGAAGCAAAATACTTTTCGTTTCTCTCTCTATCTCTCTCTCTATCTCTCTCTCTCTCTCATTCTTTTTTCTCTTTCTTTTTTCTCTTTCTTTCTTTCTTCTCTCTCTCTCTTTCTCTCTCTCGATCTCTTTCTTTGTGTTCTCTCTTTCTTTCTTCTCTCTCTAGCTCTCTTTCTTTCTTTGTGTTGCCTCTTTCTTTTTTCTCTTTCTTTCTCTCTTTCTTTCTCTTTTTCGTTTTCTACCTAATCTACTTTTTTCTTTTTTCCTTCATCCTACACGTAATCTTTCTTTCTTTCTTTCTTTCTTTCTTTCTTTCTTTCTTTCTTTCTTTCTTTCTTTTCACTCTTTATTTCTATCGTTTTCTATCCATTCAACATTTTTCTTATTTTTCTTTATTCTACAAATATTCTTTCTTTTTCTTTCTTTTTTCCTACCCATTCTACTTTTTTCTTTTTCTCCTTCATTCTACACGTCTTTCTTTCTTTCTTTCTTTTTCTACCCACTGAACATTTAAAATTGTTTGTTTCATTCTACATGTATTTTGTCTTTCTTTCTTTTCTTTCGTTATTTGTATCTTTTTCTATCCATTTAACTTTTTCTTTTTTTCTTTCATTCTACACGCATTCTTTCTCTCTTTATTTTCTCAAGTTATTTTTTTGATCTTTTTCTTCTCATTCAATATTTTTCTTCTTTATTTGCCTCTTAATTCTATAGGTATTCTTTCTTTCTTTTTCTACCCATTAAACTTTTTTTTCTTTTTTCTTTTTTCCTTTATGTATACTTTCTTTCTTTTTTTGACCGATTCAACATTTAAAATTTTTTCCTTCATTCCACATATATTCTTTCTTTCTTTCTTTCTTTCTTTCTTTTCTCTCGTTATTTCTATCTTTTTCTACCCATTTAACTTTTTTCTGAATTCTACAAGTACTTTTTCTTTTTTCTTTCTTTTTCTACACATTCAATTTTTTTCTTATTTTTCCCTTTTCCCTTCATTCTAAACGTATTCTTTCTTTTTTCTCGCTATTTTCTTTCTTTTTCTATCCATTCAATATTTTTTCTTTTTTCCTTCATTCTGCATGTATTCTTTCTTTCTTTCTTTCTTTATTTCCTCATACAGCCTTTTCTTCTTTTTCTTTCTTTCATTATTTTCGTCTCTTCTTTTTTTTAGCCTTTTTTTTTTCTTACATTTTACATGTATTTATTTATCCTTTCATCCCAAGGAAGGGAATAAAGCAACTAAGACACAAGGGGCTACTGAGTGTGAATGAATAAGAAAAATAGAAACATTATTAAGGAATGAGAACAACTAAAAGAAGAGGAATCAAGATGACAGTAGATAACGATTGACAATTGCATTTAAACATTTGAAGATCCAATTCTTTCTTCCTTTCTTTCTTTTTCTCCTAATTTACCCATTTCTTCTTTTTCTTTATTTCATTATATATGTATTCTTTCTTTCTTTCTTTCTCTCTCGTTATTTTTCTTTTTTCTTCTAAACTTTCAGCCTTTTCTTATTTTTTCTTTGACTTGTTGCAGACGCTGCCAGCTGCTCCTAAACAGGAACATAGGACGCTTCGACCTTGACCTTTCTTCTTCGAGTTACTCTCGAGTATTTCGCGAGACCTGTCAATGTTGTTAGGCTCCTTTCACATAATCTGGCGACTTTGGGCCAAATTAAGGCGGTCGGAGAGGAGGAGGAGAAGGAGAAATGCAAGCCCCTGGCTATTGTAGCTAGAATGCTTGGACGAGCTACGTATTAAGTTACGTTCCCTTTTTTTTTCTTTTTTTTTTTTTTTGTCTGCCAACTGGACGTTAGTTGGGCTTCTACTTCTATTTTTACTTCAGGTTTCTTGTATATTTCTACTTCCGGCACTCTTGGCCTTTACTACTTTCCGGCACACTCTTAACGTTAAGCATGCCTTAACGTAACCCTCTACTCGAGGTAAACGGTTACGTTAAGGCGAAAATAACAGTTAACTCTTGAACAGATTAAAATTGTAGTGATCGGGGAAACATCCCTTGGGAGTCCGGACAGTAGTTCACGGAAAAAAGCTGCTGAGTGGAACGTCTCTCTGATGGAATACGGAGGGAATGTGGATGGTTCGCTACTATGTAAGTAGCATTGCGGGTCGTAGCCGTGAAGGTTAGACCTAGCAGAACCAAGGAATGTAGTTCGTCCGAGCACTTTCCATGATAGTAGCGATAGAGCAGCCACCACAACCCGCAAGTGGTAAAGAGGTTGGAGGGTGGAAAGTAATTCTCCTCCAACAAAGATTCTGACACGCTTTTGGACGCTATCAAGACAGGAAAATGAGAACTGGATACATACAAATATATTAGCATAATATATACAATATATATATATATATACATATATATATATATATATATATATATATATATATATATATATATATATATATATATATATACACAATATATTCATATAATATATAATATATATATATACAAATATATTCACATAATCTATATATTATATATACAAATATATTTATATAATGCATATATACAAATAAATTCACATAATATATATTATATATATATACAAATATATTCATATAACCTATAGAATATAAATAAGATTATATTTACATAATATATATAATATCTATACAAATATATTCATACAATATATATAATATATACAAATAAAACAAAGGCGCGGGCAAGGATAACATAAACTCATCCTAAGGTGGTGAATCGAAAAATATCACGAAAATTATAGCAAAATATAAACAAAAAAAAGTAGCTGGTTATCTCCCTTCGTTCTTCAGAGCTCATTCGAAGACAAATAAACGAGGGGGGGGTGAGAAAGTACGACTAAAGAATCAGCAATATTAATCACCGAGAGATGACGGAAAACCCAGCAATCATTACTTCTGCTTAGAGTCGGAAGGTTGCTTTGAATCAATATACAAAGTCTCAAGCATTTTCAAATGGTTTTCTGGGTGTGTTCAGCTGACTTATTGGGGAAAAAAATCTCTGGTATAAGACAAGGCACAAAACGGATTTTTTTTTTATCAGATGTTCTGCAATCGCAGAACCGGAGATATTCATAAGCGTATGCAGATTTTCATATTATTATGAAACTATAAAATGTCACAAAGATGATATGAACGCTAAATATCCAGAAATTTACTGTAGTGCGTGCGAACTTCTGAAAACCTGGAAAAAAGAAACTCAATTAGTTTAGTGGTTGTTTTTAAGATATTAAGTATTTTGTTGGATGGACACTTATGGTGTAAGACGATTTGGACAATTTTGCTGTTACACCCGGTATATATGATGAGATTATTTTACCCAATCTACCCACTACCCTGGACTAACTAAACGGTTCGGTTCGAAATTCCAACGTATATCACCTGAAGAAAGACAGAGCGTACATATGCCGAAACATCGTGAATATGACATTAAAAATGAGGACAACAGTCCGAACAATGTAAATAGTGTAAATAATTACAACACCTTATCTCAGAAATATAGACATAAACTTGATATTTTTATATTGACTCGATTTGACATCGGCATTCTTCTTCTTTATGTGCCGTGTCCCCTTAGGACGTACGCGATCATGGCTCTCTACAACTTCCTGTCCCTTGGCGCTCTTAAAATTTATTTTTCTGTTATTTCTCCTAAACCCTATTTCGACATCCATTTCCTCAAGCCCATTAATTATGCTATGCGTTGTTTTCTTCTGTTCCTCTTGTCCTCTATCTATCCCGTGAGTATCGGATTTTCCAAACCCTCTTTCCTTAGTATGTGCCCCAGAAACCTCAACTGTCTCTTCCAGATGTTACGTATTAGTTTCCTTTTTGTTTTCATTTTCTCTAAGACTTTGTTGTTGCTCACATGTTCGGTCCACTGTATCCTCAGCAGCCTTCTGTAGAACCACATTTCTGTCGGTTCAAATCCCCTCTTCAGTTTTGTGGAGATCATCCAGCATACACTGCTATATAGGGGGGCAAATATCACATAGCAGTTTAGTATTCTTTTCCTTTTTTCTAGCGAAATTTTCCTATTTCATAGCACTCTGCTTAGCTTTTCGAATGCACCTTTGGCTATTCCAATACACCTTCGGGTCTCAGCACTTATTCGATTTTGGTAACTCACTTTGAGCTCATTCTTTTTCTAAAATACTGCCAGACGATTTAGCGCTTACGGTTCAATTACCAAATACTACGCTACAAATTATTTGTTCAGTGGTGTCCTCCCACCAATGGCACCCAAGTTACGTGCTCTATTTGACATATCCTAAATACGCACTGAGTTCTCTCATAAAAAATCATACCTTTAGGTTAGTTAGAAAAGATTGTGACACATCGGTTGTACTTTCTATACAGTGTAACCCGGATATAAGAGAAACCCGGATATAAGAGAGATTTTATCTGATCCCGAATTAGAGCCATACTTACCTAAACAAAATAGACCAAACTCGGATATAAGAGAAACCCGGATATAAGAGACTTCTTCTCCGGTCCCGACAACTCTCTTATATCCGGGTTACACTGTAAAAATTTTATTTTCATTATTTTAAAATGTTAGCATTGTATAAATGTATAATCGTCTAGGTTGTTGATTTTTAATACACGTTCTTTTGAGAGAAGTGTATTTTTCTGAAGGCCGGATAGTTTTTATTAAAAATTGTTATAATTGTACATCGTTTTCGGCTCAGCGATTAAAACCCGTCAATTTTTTAAAGGGTCTCTTTTTTCGCATATATTCATCAATGAGAGACGTGGTCTCAAGCTCTAACAGCATTCCGAATAGTGGGGCAGAGGTGAGCCTAAATTTTAAAATAAATAGAGCTCATGCTAGTAGATTACGATGAGAAGACGTTTTGACAGCAAGGGAACAAGGCAAGACCGTCAACAATAAAGAGGTCATTTGACATCAAGAAGAAAACATCAAAGAAGGTACCAGTTACCATCCAGCCGCGAAGAGAGCAAAAGTTCAAGTGGTTGGACAACCAAGAACCCTATTTCCAGCACAGATTACATAAACTAAGAATTCTAAGAAATTTTCCCCAACACGAACTGTGTGAAGTTAAAAGGGACTTTTTGAACATTACTGTGTTCCAAAGATGCTCGTGGGGCAAGTAAGAGTAACTCTTTTCGTTTTTTCTCAAAGGCAACTTTGTTTTATTACTGCTTTTTTTCTTTTTTCGTCATTTTCAAAACCCTTGTCTTTTCCCAAACTGTAGGCTTTTTTTTTTCCATTTTACGCTGGTAATCTTTTTATCTGAAATTGTTATCCTGCCTTAATGGGCGCAAAAAGGAAATTTTTCTGCAAACTTGTATCTTTTTCGTAATTGTAAAATAAATGTGTTTTTCTTTTTAAAATTTTACGTAGTGATTGTCTTACTTTGTACTTTTGAGCCGCCCTATTATTGTCCTGCTCCTTCTACCAAGTTTTTGTGATTGTCACAAGAACTTGTATTTGGTAGAAATAAAATTTTTATATTTCTCAAAAAAAAAATGTAGGCTTTTATTTTGGGCCCTAGCATCAAGTATTATCAATAGATGGAAATTTCCCTGTTTTAGTCAGTCTCACAAGGTAGATATGTAAATGGATATATATTGAATCGAAGATAGATAGATAGATAGATAGATAGATAGATAGATAGATAGATAGATATTAAATGAATGTGATAGATAGATAGATAGATAGATAGATAGATAGATAGATAGATAGATAGATAGATATTAAATGAATGTGATAGATAGATAGATAGATATTAAATGAATGTGATAGATAGATAGATAGATAGATAGATAGATAGATAGATAGATATTAAATGAATGTGATAGATAGATAGATAGATAGATAGATAGATAGATAGATATTAAATGAATGTGATAGATAGATAGATAGATAGATAGATATTAAATGAATGTGATAGATAGATAGATAGATAGATAGATAGATAGATAGATAGATATTAAATGAATGTGATAGATAGATAGATAGATAGATAGATAGATAGATAGATAGATAGATATTAAATGAATGTGATAGATAGATAGATAGATATTAAATGAATGTGATAGATAGATAGATAGATAGATAGATAGATAGATAGATAGATATTAAATGAATGTGATAGATAGATAGATAGATAGATAGATAGATAGATAGATAGATAGATAGATATTAAATGAATGTGATAGATAGATAGATAGATAGATAGATAGATAGATATTAAATGAATGTGATAGATAGATAGATAGATAGATAGATAGATAGATAGATAGATAGATAGATATTAAATGAATGTGATAGATAGATAGATAGATAGATAGATAGATAGATAGATAGATAGATAGATAGATAGATATTAAATGAATGTGATAGATAGATAGATAGATAGATATTAAATGAATGTGATAGATAGATAGATAGATAGATAGATAGATATTAAATGAATGTGATAGATAGATAGATAGATAGATAGATAGATATTAAATGAATGTGATAGATAGATAGATAGATAGATATTAAATGAATGTGATAGATAGATAGATAGATAGATAGATAGATAGATAGATAGATAGATAGATATTAAATGAATGTGATAGATAGATAGATAGATAGATAGATAGATAGATATTAAATGAATGTGATAGATAGATAGATAGATATTAAATGAATGTGATAGATAGATAGATAGATAGATAGATAGATAGATAGATATTAAATGAATGTGATAGATAGATAGATAGATAGATAGATATTAAATGAATGTGATAGATAGATAGATAGATAGATAGATATTAAATGAATGTGATAGATAGATAGATAGATAGATAGATAGATATTAAATGAATGTGATAGATAGATAGATAGATAGATATTAAATGAATGTGATAGATAGATAGATAGATAGATAGATAGATAGATAGATAGATAGATAGATAGATAGATAATGACAGATAGATAACAGACTGTGGTAGATACTCGTAAATTCAAATTCCTATCATGAGTAATGTGGGAATGTTTTCTGCTGTAATTCCCTGACCCAGGGTGAATGTCAGGCCAAACAGATGACAATCATCTGATTCCACACTCTTGTATCTTCAAATACAATCCCTCTCTGCACGCCATTGAGCCAAGCCAAGACAATGCACAGTGCTTAAATCGCTTCTGGTTTGGCTGCTCTAAAGATTTAACAGCCTTGTGGCATATTTGTTTTTACGCTAATATATGGTCGGTACGAGTTGAGACTTAAGAAGTGACTTTAAATTGGAGCCTATGGCTCCAGACTTAATTTGTACGTAGTCGATTTTGACATCACTGATGTTTTTATGGCATTTTTATACATACAGCATGCACGCAAAGTAGAATTAATCATTTTTATAGCAGTAAATCTTCAAATGTCCTTCACATTTGTTAATTCTGAAGTGATAGTATTTTAAATTTGATTTTCTAAATTCTTGAGCCCCACGACACTAGGTATGCACATAAGAGGAAAAAAATAACAGACAAGACTAGACATGGGGACTAGGTTGAGTTGGGTTAGGGTGGTTGATTTTATGACTTGTCATCACCTGTTAGGCTACTTAATATTGAAGTCAGTCTTTTTTATCTGAGCCGATAAGTATTTAATTTATTTGCGAATAGAGAAATATTGGTCATTAACAATTGAGTCTGTAAGCATTTACTTGGTTCGAGGATAGATAAATACTGACCATTTGTATTTGAATCTATAAGCATTTACTTGATCAGGAGATACATCAATATTGACCGTTTATATTTTAGTCTATAAGCATTTACTTAATTCGTGTGTAGGAAATTCTGTCATCAAGGGTTGTTTTTTTTATATTAAACATCCAAACGTCCGAATTCCAAACAATAATAAAATAAAAATAAAGAAAAAATAAAATAAAGAAGTCATTTGTATTTAAAAACATATGTACATGAATTCAAATGTGTGGAAAAGGAGTAAAAATAGTCTTTAATTGAATTAAACTCTTTGGGCAGTTGGTACACAGAAAATCTGTGATTTAGAAAAGACTTTTAGATAGTTGGCCCACAAAAAAAAATAAAGGTTGCTGTTGAGAAAAGACTTTTATCATTAGCGAAGATTCATTGACCATCTTTGTTGTTGGAGATGATTCATTTGATGCCACCGACTGGCCGTCTATGCTGTTGTTGGTGTTGATTCGTTTAAGGTCGCCGACGTTTCTTTCATAACGCGCGGTGCGGAGGACACAGTTATATCTTTCTTTCGAAGTCTGTGAGGTTTTATAAGATTTTTTTCCCGAAATTAGGGTCGAGAAAAATAGGGTTTTAGCTTTCTGATTGGTTAAATATTTCACGGGGTGATGTTAATTTCTAATCAATGGTCACTTTAATTTAAACAGTGTGTGTTGTATTGCGGAATCTTTTTAGTATGTTTGTAATATTGTCTGTTATTGGGTAAAAAATAAAGTTTAAGCGTGTTTTAATAAGATATTTATGTGGGTATTTAATCTGTGCTGGAAATAAGGTTTATCTCTTATATTCCTAAAAGATCGCCAATGCAACAGCTGGTCAGGGCTGACACTGCTAAACATTGGGAATCAGACGATAACTAGTTTTCAACAGTTCGACTTACCGTATATACACGAGTATAGTGTGAGCTTTTATGATCAGTTTTTAAGCAAAAAATAAGGTGTTTCACTATACACACGTAATTTTTTATTTTATTTATTTATTTTTTGAAGAGGTTAAAAATCAGGTATTTTCAGCAACCGGTTTCACTACACAGGTAATTTCTTTCTGGAAGGGTTAAAATTCATGCATTTTAGAAGACCGTGTAGAGGCCTGTTAGCTGGTGTGACCTCTCGAATTTATATTTAACGCAAAATACCACAAAATACGAAACAATAAGAAGGAACACAAAACGGTTTTATAACAAGAATATTCGTATTTATGTATGTCAATGAATACAAACATAATTAATAGGAGTTACTTCCCTTTGACTTGAATTAAAGTCTTTACTAAAGAAATATTTTTTATCTGAGCTCATAAAAAGTTGAATGAACTTGCTGCTCAAAATGTTCACTGTGAGAGAGTTGACAGAATTCTGTAAAGCTGAGAATATTTTGATAAGCTTTTAGCCCCAGAAGAGTGAATGTTCCGTAATACTCGTAATTAAGTTTCTATAGCTTGTAATGAAATGTTATGTAATGTTCCATACGTACGTGTACGTGTGCGTGTGTGAATATATTTTCAGAGCGTTCGCCGTAAAAGGTCGAAAAGCGAGAGAAATCAAAAAGAGAAGAGAGAGAAGAACGAACTTGTGTCTGGTATTTATAATAAACGTAATCACGTGATCGGAAAAATAGTTTTGAATAACGCGTAGCTTAAATATTAACTGACCAATGAGAAGTGAGAAAAATATCAAGGCTCTGTGACCCACTTTTTGCACAGATTTGCACCAAAATTAACATTGATAAATAAGTGGTAGCAGAACCGTAGCTAAAACCGTAACCTACTTGGTAGGCCTACATTCTCACGGTACCTTTGGCTAACCTTAACGGTACAGAGCTTTTTAGCCTACATCGCGTAGCCTAGATTCTTTCTTTCTGTTGATACATGAACAGCTGAATGTCATTCACTGTGTGCCGCTTAAAATCTACAAATATTTTATATAAATGAAGAATTAACAATTTTTTCCCCTTTCTTCAATGGTTAAGTACAGTGTTTCTTGAATTTTGTAACTTTTCCTTGAAGATGACGTTTTCATCATTTTAAACCATTGGTAATTTTCACTAAGTGGGGGATCATACATGTAAATATCTTTTGCTTCAGAAACAGGAAACGTCAAGGATAATTTTATCTAGAGAATAAATATACACCTTTTACAAATATTTTTGTATAAACAAATGAATAAATTAGAAACAAATCACATGCAACAGTATGTATTAATCACTCATTAATCATGAGTGATATACCAAGACATCAATTTTTTTTTCTTTTTTTATTATAGAATGAACCTCTTCTCCAAAGAAAACAGCTCGTCTCTTCCCCATTTTTAAGGCAGTTGCTGATGCGCATGCTCTTCAATTGGGAAAATGGCTGCGGTGTCTTTAATGAAAATTTCCCTCGATTTTTTAGTAGTGTGGTCCGCCTTGTGATGTAATGTACCTCATGCGACCCAATGTTCGAAAATGGTTGCCCATGCCTGACCTAAACATTTACCAATGGAAATAGCGATAGAGTAGCGGCAGGATTGCTGCACTGCATCCAAGGGAAAGGGGTTGCAGAGTGCTTGAATTAAAGGAATACGGAGGAAATGAGTGTGATTCGACTCTGTGGAAATGGCATGTCGTGTCTTTAGTGGCATGGGGCTTCGGGGTTAAAATGAACAGTTGGTTTACCCACGTCAAGAAGGTTAATGGTGGCAGGTGATGACGAGGAAACACACGGTTAATTTTAACAAAACAAGATAAGGAATTTATTTACGAATTTACACGCTTGAAGTTTTGTCAATAACGAATGTCATGTTTCTGAAACGAGATTCAGAAATAAATCAGAAATTTTGAAAATCCGTAGTTTTAACGAATTGTCACGAAGAGGAAATGTTTATACAACAGATCAAATAATCTGACACTAAATAATATTATTAAAAAATGTTTAAAACAAAGTTAAGATAGTTCATTGTTCACCAAAGGGATATAAAGTTGCATAAGTTCAAGAGTAGATGAAGAGAGACAGTTTGAAATACTTAGCTTTCTTGGATTGTTGAAATAAAGTTATTTGAAGTGCTATGTACTTGGTAAGGCCAATAATATAATTGGCGAGTAATTTGACACTGGCGAAAATCTGAACGATGGACGCATGTAAAGAAATTAAACTTTTCACATGACTTAGACACTCTTCTCTTATTGATTTAATGTTTTTCCTTATTTTATATCACAAAGGGTTTAACATTCGTTCGCTATTTTCTTTTCTTTGATTGTTTTTAATTTAATTTTTATAATGACTACCATTCGTCTATGCATTGAATATTGCTGCCACATTCTGCTATGTATTTTAGAGATTCTTGATAAAATCCCAAGAGAATCTACAATGTTATCAGTCCTGGCCTGGCATCTCAGTTTCGAGAGACCCCCTTCAAAATCATAAACCTAATGTTCGAATTAAAACTTATTCTACTTTTCGGATATTGTTGATTTTAACCGCTCTAATCAATTTTCGGACAGAATTTCAGACGGAATTACCTCCCTTACATTTTTTTTTTATCTCGTCTCGTTCTCTCTTATTTTCTACATTTGGATTTGAAATTGTCATGCATCAGAAATTATTTACTTTTTATTTCTTCGTATTATTATTGTCAATTTTCTTATAAACAAAACATCGGAAAATATTTAGCTTCAAATCCTCTGCACTAAATGGAGGTAAATTATTTTAAGAACTGATTTGTTTTAAATGCCAATGGAAAATCCAACCAAACTAAATAAAAAAAAATATAGCACACAGCCAGACCGTAAAAAGATTCGACAAAGATCAAACTCGTTCTCAGAATTTTGAGAAATTAACCCCTAACTACTGTAATGCCATGATTGCTGATAAAAATTATATAATTGTAAAAGTAAATGTTTTCCCCATGTTTTAGAGATGTAATGTTCACAGACAGTAAAAATTGCCTAAGGGAAGCTACTCTGTTTTTCTCATTCTAAATCTCACTGGATAATAAAAGATTAAGAAGATGTTCAACGCTAAATGACGTTAATTAACTTAATTTTCTTCTTAAATCCGTGGTTTTATTTTATTGAGTCTTCTATATATTACTTTGATTAATACTTGTTTTATACCTCTGTAGAATTTCAAGTATTCTTTTTCTCCCTTACATGCTTGTACTAATTTCTACAGTCATGGCATTTATTCATTTTCAAGGCAAGCTGACTCTTATTGCTTCAAAGATCGGCACAACGCAATCTTCTCATTCCATTTGATTTTGTGCCATATTAGGCTAAGGTTAATAAGTAATCTCTTTTCTTTGTACTGAACCTTGACTAAACTCAGTCATTTTAGAATTGTTTGTTTTTTTGAAAACATCTTTCCAATTTAACATCTGTAACTGCTTCACTCACCACTTGTCATATCATTATTCTGTAACCTAACTCAACTGAAAGTAGTTTAGCTCAGCTAATGGACATATAAAAATTTATTTTACTGTCTTGTTCACTCTCTTTCCTCAACTTTTGAACAGGAGTAAAGGTTTATCCCTTGTTTCCTGTTTCAAGTTACTTCTCCTGAAATCTTAATCTCTTTCACTACCAGTAATCCCTTGCATCTTAGTGGCATTGTCTCCTTGCTTGGGGTGAAATGATTAAAAAAAAAAAAAGAAAAAGAGAGGATAATTTAATTTGGTTGAAGGTCTCATCTTAATGCAGAAGAGGGAAGACAAGATGGGGTATTTAGCCAAACACCCATTTGAACAGAATATGTGACAAGGTTAGGTTTAAAGTGGAAGCTTTTGGGGACACCTCAAATGCCAGTAATTAAACCTATCCCTTGTGTATACTGATCCCTGAAGCTAAGTATGTTACACTTTATTTAAACCCTGATGGGGGTTCTGGACTGGCCAGGTGAGTGTGAGGAAAAACAGGAGGAATTCAAACTAGAAATAATATTCTATCATTTATGTAAATGATTTTTTTTAATCTGAAATTATTTCTTATTACTATAAATATTACTTTTAGCAAATAAGCATGTCTGGGTTGGCATCCCTGTTATTTTAAAACAATATCAATAATAATAATTTTTTATTTAAGGTTAAAAATTCCTCTTCACTTTTCCTTCATTAGTTTCTCAATAAGATTCATTTTAGCATTAAATTCATTTTTCAATTTCTATTTCTCTTCCCATACTAGACTTGTTTGTTCAAATAATAATAATAATTATTATGAGAAAAAATTCATAGATAATACAGGTAATAATGAATATACTAAAAATAAATTAATATATATTTTTATTGAATTGGTTGACATCATTAATGGGAAGAAGTTTTATTTATTTATTATTTTTAACTTCCAGGCATTTATTTACCTACTTTTGACCCCTCAGATATTTATTAACCTCTAGATAGTCCCATCAACTCCTTTGGGGACTTCAGCACAAGCATTGGCACATTCAAAGAAAGAGAAAATCAATAACAATATCTTGTAAGACCATCATAACATGTGTTCATTATTTTATTGATATATAATAATAATTTTTTAAATCATAATGATATGAATATCAGCCAGAAGGAGTAGCAGAAAATGACAAACACGAAATATTATGGGGTTTCTCTGTCCAGAAAGATCATGTCATTGAAATACGAAAACCCAACTTTATTGTGATAAATAAGGAAATAAGCAATTATCAAATTATTGATTTTACTATTCTATAAAAGAGTGGACTCAAAAAAAAAAAAAAAAAAAAAAAAAAAAAAACCCCAAAAAACAAAGACTGAAAAATACCAGGATCTGGATAGGTTGTTAAATAAGTTATGGAAAATGACTGTTGAAGTAATTCCAGTTGTAATAGGTGTACTTGGAACACCAATTAGAAACTTGAAAGAGCGCTTCGTGAGAATTGGAATTAAGAGGAAGATTGCAGAGGTCCAGTAAACAGCCATCATTTACTCTGCAAGATTCTTGAGTTGTGAGGAGTTTTGTTGACACCATGCCTCAAGAATAGAAATTCCATTTACTAGAACAATGTCTGACACCAACATAATAATATTAATAATAATGAGGAAAATTTCATAGATAATAAAGGTAATAATAAACATATTAAAAATAAATTAATAAATTGAATTGGTTGGCATCATTAATGGGAAGAATGTGTTTGATGAACCATAACAAGAATACTGATAATTGATAAAAAATTGGTTAACTTTAGTTGTAAGTCTACATGTTTTATTTATCAACCCACTTTTGACTCTCATGTCTTTTTTTATTGATCAATAAATTGATCAATTATTTATTTATTGATAGGTCAATACCAACCACTTTGGGGACCCCTGGTCTAGTCTAATAAATATCCAGTTTATTTAAAAAAAAAATAAATCAACTGTAGAAGTTTGATTTTTTAGTGTGATTTTTTATCTTTAAAGTAAAAATCAGGTGTAAAAGAAAAATTCTTTGCTCAATATTATTTCTAGAGTAGATATTTCTAGAACATTGACTATTAATGATTTTGCTATTTTGGAGGAGATTATGCCTTCCAGTCCAAAGATGAAATAGTTTTGTTTTATTTCTGAACTTAGCTATGAAGTAAACAGATTTTAACCCATTTATTTTTAACGATCATGAGCAAAATACTCAAAATATTACCAGAAAACAAAGTGGGTCCACCCACAACTACAATACTATCATTTAATTTTCATAACAAATAAATAACATTTAAAAAAATATATATGAAAAAAAAAAAAAAAAAAGAAAGTGTGCAATTAAAATATTTGTGGAAAAAAATGTGTATTTCTTGTTAATTAGAATGTACATTTACTGTTCCATCTTACTGGCAACAGATACCAAATGTAAACACAGAATGTTATAAGTGATCTTTTATTTATGTTTTTTTTAATTGGTTGATATTTTTAAATAGTTCAAAGCACAATAGAGCATTGGATGCAGTCCACTATATTAAGAGAAATTGTTTGTGTTCACTAGAAGATTGTTTGAATTTGCTAATAATTGCTTCTGCATCCAATTCAATTAACAATTCTTTTTCAATGGATAGCAACATGTATGATTCCAAACTCACCTCTGACAGCAATTTTCTTAACCTTGTCTTTATGATTTTTAGATTTGAAAATGTCTTCTCACAAAGGACTTAAGTAACTGATAGTGTACAGATGACTTTATAAAGGTTTTATGCCTTTTTAAAAAAAAAAAAAAAAAAAGAAAGAAAAAAATATCTAAAACAGTTGTTTGTGTTTCTTTATTGCATTTTATTTGGGACATCAGCAATCATGTCTCTCCCCAGGTTTTATGACTTTCTGGAAAAATACAGTGTAACCCGGATATAAGAGAGTTGTCAGGACTGGAGCAGAAGTCTCTTACATCCGGGTTTCTCTTATATCCAGGTTTGGTCTATTTTATATGCATTAACACAGGCTCTAATTTGGAACCAGAGAAACTCATTCTTATATCCGAGTATCTTATATCCGGGTTACACTGTATAATATAAATTCCAATGTCACAATTTCTGCCCTCTGTTAAAACACTTCCCAGATATTTCAATTGTTGTACTTATGTACCTCATGAAAAATATACAGACATTATATGGAAGACAAATTTAAGTGAAGAAAAAATACATTTGACTTTATTATAATCATTAAACAAGATTTACATAAAATTTTTCATTACAGAATTCACGGATTCTTTTACCATACAAATATAGAACAATCAAATAAAGATTGCATTCTCAAAAAAAAAAAATTTTAATTTTTATAATGACCAATATTATCACACAGAGTTAGGTAAGGCTTCTTTCAGCCAATTTATTAATAGGGTATTAAAGAATAAAAAATAGTAGGTATATATCATAAGAAAGAAAATAATAAAAGTTTCAATATGGCGTATGACTTATATTTTCCTTTCTTTTTGCTTTAAACTATAAATTATAACAAATTGGTTGAGCAGTTAGTTTGCAATTACATTTTATTACTTAAAAGTTATATTTCAGTAGACACTTTGCTTATTTATTAAACAGTACATTTATTTATTTTCATCTACCAGCTTTAATATTTGAGAAATCTTATTAAAGAAAAAATATGCACTCTCCAGCAGGACTTGAAACTGTGTCCCTCTTGATAGGAGAAACCGTGCAAATTTTTATCAAATTCTGGAAATGTTCATATCTACTCAGCTTCGTATCCTAACATAAACAAAGCAATTTCTAAAGAAGTATGAATTTTTATTAATTAACCTGACAGATTTTATTAAATGTTAGTTTTACTGGATACACATATATACACTCTCCCAGGATTTGAACCTGCATCCCAGTTGGCAGGAGAAATCATCACTATATCTGATGTGCTTTACACTGCCTTGGCTATGAAGTGTTGTCAATGATCAAGTAAAGTTGAATAGTCTTATAAATAAATAAGTTGAATAGTGCCTTATCCAGTGAAAAAAATCATATTTAAGTAATAAAATGTTATATTGATAAATAAAAATCTGTCACTTCTTTAGGAATTAGCAATTACTACAGTCAGATCTGAAGTTGTATGTACAGAGTTAAATATTAAAGAGTTACCATATCTCTGATCATCAAAAAAAAAAAAAAAAAAAAAAATTTTTTTTATTCATTTCCAAAAATAAGCCAAAAAAATTTACACAGGCCAAAGGTAATTTTTTTATCCAAAATTTATCAAGTAAAAATTACTACAGTCAGATCTGATGTATATTCAAAAAAAGTTTTATTTGTTTTTCAAAATAAATTTAAAAAATTTACCATGAATTTTACAGGTCAAAGATAATTTTTTTCCCAAAAATTTATCAAGTAAAAATTTGAGAATAAAAAACCTGGAGTGTCCTCAATGTTGGATAATGTAGTAAATGCAAAAAAGCCAGGATCTTATTTTTCAATTTACACACCTATTCAAACCTTTTAAAAGATCAAACTGTAAAATTTCAGACAGCAAATTAAGTATTAGACCAGAATAGTCATAATTGCCTTTTCTTTTTTCTTAAAATAGTTTAAATAATTCAATGATTTTTGTTTGATTCACTTGGAAGATGTGGTGAAAATACTTTAGTTCTGAAATTTCCCAAACATTTTTAAATATTTAAATAAATTATTATATATTTTTTAACTGATAAAACAATTTATATTGAAACAAATATGATAATTATCAATTTCATAGACAATGAAACAATTAACAATATATTTTGATAAAATAAACAGTTTGTAATGATATAACTCACAATAAAACAAAAAGTATATTTATTTATCTAAAAAGAAAAATGTAACAAATTGACAATATTAATAACAAATGCCACAACACTATTTTTAATTTTAGATACTAATTAAAAACTAAAATAAGTTTCAATATTATCATTTTTGATTTTAATCTGGAATATACATTTTTAATTTATGTATATTAAGAATTTCATTTTATTTAATGAAAAATTCCACTTGATATACAGAGTATATACAGGCAGAAATACTTCCCATATAATCGTAAGACATTAGCTAGAAGAAAACACCATTGCCTCTAATGTGGGTTTATTATGTGGGTGGAGTTTCTGCTGCAAACTGTACATTCTATTACAACAATGATGTAGAGGATTTGAATAAAATAAAATAAAATAAAAGGAAAACAAACTGAACTGGTCAAACAATTTTAAAATCCACAAGATTTTATCTTTCTTACAACGAACCATATACATGGGTACAGATCATGATTTTAGAGAACAGTATAAAACGATTTTTAAAATGTTAGTTTTTTAGTAAAACTTTTGCAATAGTAAAAATTGAATCAAAATAAATAATCCAGATTTTTAAAATCCCAAATCCTGAAGAATGCTGAAACTTGAATTTTGGTCAGTACACTGATATTTTTTAAGTATGAAAAAATGCTGAAAACTGAATTTTACTAAAATTTTACAAAACATTTTTTATAATAAATATCTAAATATTCATTCTTTTTTTTTTAAAGAAATAAAATCTTAATTTTATTTGAAATACATGATTTTAAAAAAATTTAATGTGCATTATGAAAAAACATTTAAAATATTTTTTTTTCTAATGCCTAAAAATAAGGAAAATTTCTAAATAAGGAACTATCATTTCACTCTCATAAAAATCTAAATAATTAACTAGAAACTTTTTACTCCTGCCTGATGAGGAAACAGGGCTAATGTGTTGTTGACCTTTCAAGCCTGATTTTGTCAAGGCAGTGCTTTATCTTATCAACATTTACTTTTTTCTATCTACATTATAAATTAAATTAAGCAAAACTGACTATTAAAGGGTAAAAAATTTCTGTGGATTTTGACATCATTCTTTGGGGGGTTTTTTTTTTTGTTCAAATCTGTGAATTTGTTTTGCTAAGTTTTGAAAAAACACTATATAAAATTCATTGTTTTTTATCCATATGTTGAATGTCTTAAAATTATCCAACTTTTTAACAAGAAAAATCTCAAGTTGAGGTTAAAAATTGCTGCAAAACATTGATTTATTTAAGATGTATTATCTATTATGACATGTCTCTAATTTGAATTTAGATACATTGTATTTATTTCCAATTTTTCTAGTTGAACTGTTCACCTATATTGTATATAATCCATTATTGTACGCAATTAGGCTACAATAATATTTGTATTTTACATGAATACTACTTTATGAAAATTGAGATGTAGTAGATTGGGTGGGGGGACATATTAGAGATTCAGAGAAGGGCAAGAGATCATTGTACTGGCCCTGCAGGGAAATAACAAAAAATAAATAAATAAAAATGAAACAAGAATAAGGCAGTTCTCCCCCCACAAAAAAAATGGAGGGCTAGAATATTTTCATTTTATATCAATAAAATCATAAAAATTGATAAAAAATAATATTTCTTCCACATATTGATCAGTTTTTAGTGTTGTTTCATTATCTAAAAAGAGTTTTATTAATCTTTCAAACAATTGAGAAAAAATAATTATAAATATTTGTTCGTTACCATAAAATAAAAGTAGCCCCATTTTTCCCAACATTCTTTTTTTTTTCTTCTTTGTTGAAAAAGTAAGACAAAAGACACAAAACATCCAATTTCAAAGTGATGTTTTTTGTAAAACTCAGAGATTCTTATTTAGTGTTTAACTAAAACATTCTTTTGGAAATAAAATACACACAATGAATGAAGAAGAATACATTAACTAAAATATTTTATGACTGATAACAAAAATAGAGACAACAGTCTAAAACAGTGTTTCTCAACCTTTTTTTATTCATGGCTCACTTGTAGAATAACTAAAACTCTGAGGCACACTTTAAATTTTAATAAAGAAAAATTAGTACTGAAATTTGAAAATAGGAAAATAATAAAAGAAATCTCTTGAAATAAGCATTTATTTTTTAAAACATTATATATTTAAGTATGCTTATATGAAAACTGTGTCTTTTGAATGATAGGCCCTATATGTTATGCCTTGAGGAAAGCAAAGAAGAAAGGTTTATCCCTTCCTTATTAAAAGGATCAAGGAATTTAACATCCAGTATAAAATATCAAATTACAAAGACTTGACTTAAACATGGTAGTCAATGTGCTTCATATCTCTAGCTTTTTTATAAATAAAGATTTTTAAATAATTTATAAATTGCTCTTCTGTTAACTTGAGACACACCCAGCTACCTTTCAGGGTGCATCAGTGGCCATGGGCACACCATTTGAGAAATACTGGTCTAAAGATATAGGAAATAAAGTTTGAAAATAATTCATAATAGTTAAATTTTACTTCATGGAAAGAAGCAAATTTTACACTAACACACACAAATAGAGTCCCACAGTGGAGAAAAAAAAAAAAAGAGCCTTGTGCCATATTATGTCCCTGTGAGAAGATACTGAAATATTCCACCCCTTCATCCAGACAGGGGTATCTTTCCTAGTATTGTAGTAGGAAAAATTTCAGCATTAGATTCCAAATATTCTATAAAAATCTTTACTCGCTCAGTTTTTTTTAATCTTTTCATCACAAACAAGGTCCACTAAGATACAAGCAGTTACTTGTGTGAAAAAATGAGAAAAATCATTATTAAGGAAAGAGGCCAATAAAAGACAGATGACGACGATTGACATTGGATTTAAATTTTTGAAGATCAAATTTGACTGGAAAGCAAGAAGTGAGGATAGAGTTCCACAAGTCAGATGTGTAAGAAAAGAAACCATTAGCACATTCAATAGCTACTTCAATATTTAGTTTAGAAATTTTGAAGGCCTGTGCAGAATGCTGATAAGGTTTAGATTATTATGGAACATTTAGTACAACAGAAAAAATTACATAAACAACAAAAAACTAAGTATAATTATTTCATGATCATATAATCATATTTAATATTCACCCAAACTGCTGCAGACCAACCCACAGATCATAGTATTCATGACAAGTTTATTTACTTAATTGTGTTATCTTGAAGTGGCTCTCCAAATGCATTATGACTATAAACATTAATTTTAGTGGGAACATGTGTTTGACTTGACATACTTGTTTCATTTAATTTTCTTAAACAATGAAATTAATATCAACTGGACTAAAAGTCCTTACTAAAGAAAAAAAATGTTCAGTTTAAGAAAATAAGAAAACAGGCTGTCAACTCAAATATGTTTACCCCCGAAAAATAACATTTATAGTAATAATATAAAATTAAACAAAAAAGTCCATTTAAAAATTATGTACGTGGATTTTACATTTTTCTATGTCAACAGAGGAGTCCACTACAGTGATGTACAAATTAACCATCTCTTCATGATCACCTCTTGTAAAACAAAAAAAAGAAAATATAATATAATGAGAGATGAATAAACATCGAAAGTAATGTATGCTGACAGAATACGTTATAGAAATTGTATATGCTATAGAATAACTGAAACCTTGAAAACAACAAAAGAAAAAAAGAAACCGGTCCTAAGTCATCATTGAAAGAAAAAGACAAAAATAGCTAAAAGAATGGCTCAAAGAACAACTCTACCAACACTAAGCCTACCAAAGGAAAAAAAACATAATACGAAAAGGAAAATGATAAAAAATATAAAAAACTATTAAAACATAAAGTACAGATACCTATCTATGCAAAAACCTAAAATGCTCAATGCCTCTAGAAATCAGACTAAGACAAAATAGTAACACTAATTAAACATATGCCAAGAGTCTCTGACTGTTGTTTGGCTTGTTAGTACCTGTGTTAGGTTTCATATATATTAGGTTGGTGCAAACAATGTCGTTTTCTCACATATGTTACTATGTGAGAAAACGACATTATTTTTGCACCAACCTAATATATATATATATATATATATATATATATATATATTGGTTGTTAAATTACAACTATGATAAAGTTATCAATTAAAAGGTGCTCACTACAAGGCAGAGCCTATGAAACAAGATAAATCAAGACTAAAATCCAAGGCAACTCAAGTTTCATCCTAAAAATGAAGGATTGTCATGTCAAGTTCAATCTACATCAGATATAACTCGTAGTATAGAGAACTCTGTTTTTTTTGTTCCTGGATCATCCAGGTTCTATATTAGGGATATTTTTTGCAAAAAAGCATTTAATAGCTAATATATAATCCAGATGACATTTATATTCATGCAAAAAATAAAAAAAAAATAAAAGTTCTCCATGTTTGAATTGTAAACTGTAAGTGACAGTTAATTAAGATTAAATCAAGCTTAACAATTTCTCACTTTTAGGGTAAAACTTGAATAGTCTTGGTTTTATTCTTCATTTATCATATATATATATATATATATCATATATATATATATATATATATATCATATATATCATATATATATATATATATATTTATCATATGTATATATATATATATCATATATATATATATATTTATCATATGTATATATATATATATCATATATATATATATATATTTATCATATGTATATATATATATTTATCATATGTATATATATATTTATCATATGTATATATATATATATTTATCATATATATATATATATATATATATTTACTGGTTTATAAAATTTATAAGTATTGTGTTATTTTTTTTGTTCTTAAATAGTTATGAACAAATTTGTGAAATTTATATATATATATATATATATATATATATATATATGTTAATATCGTTCGATGAGATTTAAATTGAAAAATATTAATGTGTGAAATGAGGGGCTGGTGAATTTTTTAAACCAGTTTCACAAGATGTAAAAAATGTGTATTCATTTGTTTTCTGGTATGTTCATGCTGATATAGAGTGGATTCTTAACTGAGGAAAGGGTTCGAATGGCCAAGTACGAGAGGAAACCTGTACTGTTGAAGGCCAATCCTTGTTTGTCCATTATTTTTTTGTAAGATTCTGCTTCCTTCTTGTACTGGAATGAAATGGAATCAACCTCAGCCTGAGCCCTGCAAAAAGAGAAATATATAGTAATTATACATATCGTCTTCAGATATGAAATTGAAGCTAGTACATATAGATGTGTAGAAGTTCCAACAGAGAAAGATGTGAATTCCTTAAATAGGCAATTCAAACCTTGGTATGTAAACAGACTCTGTTGCCAGACTGGTAGCAACAGGTTTCAGATACAGAAGCATTTTCCCTGATGAAAAAAATTGATATAGGTTCAATAAAGAAAAAAAAATATCAACTATGCACCAAAAGTGCATATATAAAAGAAAAATGAGAAAACAAACAGTCAATTGCTGATATCTCCTGACGAGTGGACAGAGTGATTGGCGGAGGGTCCATCTGCAAAACTCTTGTATTAGGATGTTGAGAAAAACACCAATTAGCTAAGTGACAAATTTTATATTTGTACTAATATACACATTCACACACACAATATATATATATATATATATATATATATATATATATATATTTTTTTTTTTAAGCGTTTCACCCCAAGCAAGATGGGAAGCCACTAGCATGCAAAAGGTTACAGAGAATTGGAGTGAGACCAAATAGGAGTGATAGAGGAAACGATGAAGAGAAGGCTAGGGGATAGATCAAGGCAACTGGAGACGTCAATTGACATTACATTTGAATAGTTGGAGATTATAGCTATCAGGGAAACAGGAAAAGGGGAGAGAGTTCCATGGACGAGAGGTGTGAGACATGAAGTTATTGAAGTAGAAGAGACAGTTACATTTAACAGTTTTGACAATGAAAGGGTGTGAGTGGGATGCCAACCTAGTAGAACACTTAAATTCATGAAGTCTGGGAACCAGCGAAAGCAGCTCATCGGAGCAGTTACCATGAAAGTATTTGTTAAAAAGACAGAGGGAGGCGACGGCACATCTGTGAGAGAGAGCAACTGCAGACGAGATGCCAGATCAGGGCCAATTACATTGCATATCCATCTCTGGATCTTATCAAGAACCTTGAGACAAACAGAAGGGGCACCGGAACATATATGGCAGCAATACTCCTTGCAAGGGCAAATGGTTGACTTGTAGATTTGAAGGATTAATTTTGACTTTGCCAACCAGATGCTTCTCTGTAGCTAAGTGGTATAGCATGTCAGATCAAATGATGATTCTGTATAATACAAGTTTGATTCTGGTTAGAGAACGCATATTTTCTACAAAATTTCTTGAACATTCAGGCCGGTAAATGTAATTAATACTGTTTAATTAAAAAAACAGTGTTTACTTAAATTATATTTATTAAAATTATATATTAACAGAAAATATATTAAATAATTGTCAGACTTAGTTCATTTCATTGTGTGTGTTATATATATATATATATATAAGTGAAATGGATTAAATCTGAAATATATTTACTAAACCAGAAGTTCTCTGTGGCTGATTGGTCATAGCACATCAGGATAAATGACAGTCGCATATAGGATACAGGTCCAATTCCTGTCAGAGGACACACATTTCTATGAAATTTTTTGAACATTCAGGCTGGTAAATGTAATTAATACTGTTTAATTAAAAACAGAGCATTTATTCAAATAATTGTATCCATAAAAAACATATAAACAGAAAACATATCAAATACTAAATAAATTCTTGATGAACACTGGCTGGCCACAACTAAAAGTTTCAGATGTTCTCACACAGCCATCAAGCAGTCAGCAGCAGTTATTTGTGAAAATGGGCACTTTATACTTCCCTGGCATGTTATGTCCACACTGTCAAATTGCCTTCATTTCATCTGTATTCTATTTGTAAGAAGGAAGCTCTACTCTGACAGCTTCTTCCCAAGAACTGTTACTTTGTCAAATAGATTCCCATGTAGATACTTCTCTGAGCATTGCAAATTTAACCTCTTTAAATCTAGGGTTAATAATTATCTACCCTTATTATCTTCACTTCTACTTCTTCCTGAAATAGAGAAAATTATTATAATTATTAAAACTGTTTCTTTCTTCGTCTTTTCAACCAACTCTACCTATACTAATATACTAATTTATACAATTTTATGGAAAAATTAAATGAAAGGAAATCTGGTAGAACTTACTGTTTTAGTTTTATCCTTGCATCTGACTGGGCTTTTTCAACAATAATGTTGTACTGAGTCTTGGCTTCCTTCTCCTTTGTTCGAGCAGCAGTCAATTTTTTCGGTTGTTCTTGTTGGGCCACCTAAATCATACCATAGATAAAAAAATACATTAAAAAAAAATACCATAGATAATAAGAATATATATTGAAAAAAATATTGAATCTCATAAAATTTTGATTGGTAATCTCCAATATTTACAAGATTATCAGGATTATCCCCACCTTGTCCACCAAGACTTCCACTATATGGCACTGTTTCAGGACTATAAAAGAATTGGTATAACCTCCTTTTTTGCTCTGGATGTACTAGTGACAACACGGCACTTTTCCCCTTTGAGAAAGATTTCTTAATTGCTTGGCAAAATTCATTTCAAACAAATCACACTCACACATTTTCTACAGTAAAATCTATAGTGTTTTTCTTCTTGTTCAGTTATCTGTGTACACACTAGTATATTTTTTTATCTTCTTGTATTGTTATGCTTTATATAAAAATATATATGCAAAATTATTCCATCTGTTGAAATTTATAAACCTTATTCATTTCAACTTCTGCTATTGTATGCTCTACAGTGTTATTTATTTATAACAGAAAATTTTAAAAAATTTATTCAAATTCAAGCTGTTTTCAAATATCTTTCTTAGATACAGATGTACCTTTCAAATCTAGCTCTCTGTGGTCAGAATATTCCCATACTCCAACACCTTTTTGAATGCACCACCACTAGTTTAGGGGTCTGCCACTAGAGTCCTTCAATTCAGTTTCAAACTGTGGATTCAACTGCAGTTTAGTAATTTATAAACAACTTTTTAAACTGAATATGTTATTGAGTTGGTGCAAAAATAATGACGTAATAATGTTGTTTTTTGACGTTAAAAAATACGTCAAAAAACGACATTATTATGTCACTATTTTTGCCCCAACCTAATAAAACTGAATCACATTTTGAGACCAAAGTGAAAAAAAAATTTAACAACTTTTGATGCCTTTTTTCACATAGAATTAAATCTATTTTTTATCTATTTTTAATACAACTAATTAAAAAAAAAGCATAAACAATTTCTTTTTATAATAATATATAATGTGGGCTGTGCTGGTAAACATTATGGAGTCAGAAATATACTATAGACCAAAATTTTGGGACTATTAGTTTCATAACTAGTAAGTTTCATGCTTTCTTTGGTTTAATTAATTTCTATTAAGCTAGGATGCTAAAACTATTTAACCAATTAGTGCTTGCAGTCTGACTTTTTAAATTTAAAAACCACTAGCCCTAAGATTACCATTAGCCAGCAAGCTAGATTAGGAGAAAAATGGTGTAAATTGGAAGGAAACTTTATGCAGTAATAAGATAAATTATTATTATTAACAAATAATATCAAAAAAACACTTCAGGAAGAGAAAGTCAATCTTGTCCAAAGTGAGCTAGTAAATTGATTTTGAAAAAAAAGCATGCAGCTTTTGATTTTATGGTCATTCTTTGAAATCCAGAGAGTGGCTCCAAACTTTTGGCCTATAGCATATGTTTATATAGGATGTAAGCTTAGGGGGTTAATTTCTGTTTTACAGCATTTTATATTGCTCTAGAATTAACTTAAAGCGGTACAACTTTGTGTGTGTGCCTTATAGGCAGATATATAGACATGGAGAGTGTGCGCATTATAGGCAGATATATACACATGGAGAGTGTGCGCATTATAGGCAGATATATACACATGGAGTGTGTGCGCATTATAGAAAAATATATAAATATAGTGTCGACACAGGAATCAAAACTACAGTGTGTTAGACAAATTTTCAAAGCAACTTACAAGAATGTCTTCTCTGGCTCTTTCTTTATCTCTGATAGCTTTTTCATAAGCATGAGGACGCTGGATATTATTTACCTGCAGAAAAATGAAAAACTGAAGGAATAAAATATAATAAAAGAAATGCATTCAAATATTAAGAATGAATATTGTAAAATACACTCATAACATTTTGCAAATGTAAAAGACATTTAGTGTTACCCCACTTGGCTTTGCCAAAAATGCCTGTATGGGGGTGCTCTTTAGATAAAAAGTTTAACATTTCCTTCATCTTCCTCTTTTTAACTCTTTCTTCCAGATATAGTCAAACATTGATAAAAAAAATGCTGCTGCTGATGCTGGGCACATTCATATTTCTTCCTCTATTGACTTTTCAATTCACACACACACACACACACACACACACTCTTATACTTAGGTTCAATGTCTTTCCATTTATTTCAATTGTGTACACATGCAAATACTTTTGTTAATACATGCATTAATTGCCATTTATCTTAAAATTATTGTTTTGTGTTACTTCTTTTACCTGGACTCACATGAGTCCGCCGATTATGTTTCTGGGACAAATGTTCCAGGAGCCCATAAATATTTACTCTACAATTTACACACACTCATCTCAAAAGTGTTGATTCCCAAGTGTGGCATCCATCAGTCTTGAGAGACCACGGATCTGTACCCAAAAAGTTATACCTCAGCTTCTGATGGTGGCACGTCTTTCTCCTGGGTGCAGACCTGAGCAGGGATTTATGAGAGATCGACAGTTGCCCATGCAGCAAATCTCTCCTCTCCACACCACTGATGTTGTCTAAGGAAAAGGTAGAATCCAATACTGTTTGGCACCGGCATCATTGCAGGAGTTGTCAGAATGAAGTTGAGCATAAAATCCTAGGGACTTCAGCTCCAGATTTGTCCTCAGAGTTTATTCCTGAAACCTTTCCTATGATTAAGTATAGCCATAAGGCAGCAGAGGTTTAAATACAGAGTTTTCCTTCTCTTAACAACAAAGTGGTAACTTAATATAACTGAACATCTGAGAATCCTGCAATACATTAAATTATCTTTATTTGATAGATGATTTATGAAGGTGGCTTCTTAATACTATTTTGATAAATATGGTATAGAGTCAATTCTTTATTTTCTCTAAATGCTGATAACAGAATTAAGTAAATAAAAGGAGTTAACATTATGACACTCTCATAAACCTGACAGTTCTGGCAAAACATATATTTATTTACAACTCAATCTAATAATACTAATTGATAATAGAAGGATGTGGACTATTGAAGTGAACCAACTAACATAGTGACTTCTGGTAATTATAAGATATAACCTGTTATATACCATACCTATGAACACTAATGGGTATGTCCCAATCCTTATAAATATGTTGGACACTATTGTAAGTGGGGGTACTATGCTTAGTAGTCCACTACTAGCAGTGGTTTATCTAGTCACACCGCTGGCGATTATTGTATTTTGTTGATGTTTTATAACCTCAACAAAATACAATAATTACCATTCATTTTAGAACCTCCGTTTTGGTTATTTCTCATTCAGTAACCCTTCCTAGGTTACAATATAACCTTTGCCCAAGCTCTCCACTGACTGGCAATGGGTGAAAAAAAAAAAAATGGCTGGTTGCATTCAATACCTCAAAAACCAAATTAGTAATATTCCATCAACACCAAACTAAATTTCAATGAACAGGTGTTCCATCAAGGAGGCCCCTTGCCTTGAACACCTATTGGGACTTAAGCCTCCCACCCCCAACCTCAAGTGGAACATATACAATCCATCACTAAAGATGCTAGAAAAATGGTTCATTCCCTGTACCACTCCAGTAAGTATCTGACTCCTCCTGCTATACTTTATCTTTACAAGAGCCAGATCAGACCAAAAATGGTGTACTGCTGCCATATCTGGGCTGGAGCTGCCCAGTCTTCACTTTGCATTCTTGATAGAGTTAAAAAAAAATCTACACAGCCTAGTGGGGGATGAATTATTTTCCACCGTACAACCACTTTCCCACTGACAAAACATTGCAAGCCTCTCATGACTCCGAAAATTTCCCATGAAAATAGCAACAAACAAACAATTTTCCTTAGCTCTGTCAACTCAAAGCTATGATCTGCCATGCCATGTACACCGAGACAGATATATAGATATAGAGAGTGTGTGCATTGTAGACAGTACACTGAGGCAAACTATCTTCATTCCCTTCATATTCCAAGAGGAAGAAGGAAGTTCCACTTGAACAGCTTCTTACCACAAACTGATACTTTGTGGAACTGACTCAAGAAGATGCTTTCCTGACCACTACACTCTTAATCTCTTCTAATCTCGGTTTGTTAACTTTCTCACATATATTCATAAATTGCACCTCTTGCCACTTACTATTCATACAACCTCCTTCAATAAACTTCTACCTTGAACGGCTCTTGGGTCTTCCATAAAGTAAACATTAAGAAAAAAATGCTGGTGTTCAATGAAAGCTGAGAAAGAGCCCACTGCATATGTTGATATTCGATTCAGGGCCTTTGCATGCTCAGTCCGGATTGATAGATAGTAGAAACTATCCTAAATGTCACCTACATTGCTCTAACAACTCAACTGTTCCCTCCTAACATATCACCTGCCCATCTAAAACATGTGGCTGGCAATATGAATGAGCAAGGACAGTCCATCTCTTGCCAAAGGCAGACTGGAATTGGCTCCCTCGATCACAAGCATGACTTTTAATATAGACCAACACATGGAAATAACCAATGTTCATTTTTATGTTGCTTGACCTCAACTGCTTTCCTTTGCCTACTCATTTTCTTCTTCCTCTTTCATCAGGTGGAGGCCAATTCAAAAATCCCATCCACTGGCCATAAAACCGAAACATTTGAGATTGTGGTAAAAATCACACCTTCTTTTTCCAATCTTAATATCACATTTTATATAATGATGCCATGTTTTTAAATTAGTGATTTATTTTGTGATAATCCATCAATGCCCAATTTTCAATACCATAAGAACTGGGTATAGATTGATAAATGCCCAGGAGGTTTTACAGGCCATTCTTAACTCTAAGGACAAGTTTGAGGAAATAAAACAAATTTAGCTGTAATGATAATAGAGATTTCGACAGCTGTAGGCCAAATGCATGTATTTGTAATATTTTTCACATATTTCAACAATTTTATGGCATTTGTTTCCCGTGGAAATGAAAAATAGATATTCTTTAATAAAAATGCCTCACCTACAAAGCATAATTTTTCCTGAATGTATACAGATATTAAGAGATTGAATTTGAGTTAATTGCAAAAATGCTTGATTCCATTGGTGAAGTTGAATGAAAAAGAATAAAAACTTGTACTTCCAATGGATAATTTGTTAAAACAGATACATTTCGGAAAGCTTTTTCAATCTTTGATAACTCTTTAGAAATAAATGAAACAGTAACTAAACTACATTGTATACATTAAAAATTCAAATTAACAAAAAAAATTTGATCGAATTGAGTTCACGAGACATGCGTAAGCTGAAAGCGTGAGAATTGCTTAAAGAAGGAAAGAAATGTCATTTCGAAACCAGTGTAGAAAAAAAATACTCCTAGTTTTTTGTATTTTTGGTTGAAGTAGGGAAGGCCACTGAGAGTAAAAAAGAATAAGATTTTAAAAGGAACCAAATCCTAAACAGGAAACAAGGAATAAACATCTGCTTTTAAAAAGAATAAAACCTTGTAATTCCAACAGATAATTTATTGTTAAAATGGATATATTTCGGAAAGCTTTTGCAATCCTTGATCATGCTCGAGAAATAAATGAAACAGTAACTAAGCTACATTGTATACATTATAAATTAAAATTAACAAAAAAAATTTGATCAAATTGAGTTAGCGAAACATTAAATTTGAGTTACCTAAAACCTGGTAAAATTTAGAAATAAATTCAATCTGCAGATAAGAAAAACAATAATTGAGATGAACACAAACTATTGCGATTAAAGGCATGGAGTCTAGCAGAAATTAAAATCTGCATGTCACACTTATTTCCAAAAATAGACATTATGTTAGGCTACTGCTGAACCAATGAGAATCAATTGTGTGAGTGTTTAAAAAGCAGCAGCAAGTAACATCGTTCCTTTTCTTTCTCTCTCCAGATATTTGTCATATTAGTGTATTATGGAGTTGAGCAATATTAGTTGATGGAATCTTGGTAAACATTAACCTACCAGACATCTCAACTTTGTATACAAGACCTGGGGCATATGGCACCAAATAGCATAGATTTGAATATATATTTCTAATAGTAATTTATTGAATTAACAGGGCTTATTCCAGAAAATCTTATTTTAAATTATCTACAGCTTATTTACACTACTTACATTCAGACAATTGTCCTCATCTTTGTTGTTGTTACCTCTAACAAGTGTGTACTGATCTGAGTAACCTACAGGGAACCTCATGAAGACTAAAGGGTACAACAGCTAAAACACTGAGACAAAGATGAGGACATTGTAAATAGAGTAAATAATGGTAACTCCTCATCCCAGACATTCAAATAGAAACTTTTTTTTTTTTTTTTACAATGTTCTTCTTATACAAAACCCAAGAGCCACTCGAGGCAGTGGGTTACAGAGTACAGTGTAAGAGATACCACCCAAAACAAGGAGATAATGCTACCAAGATGCAAAGGATACTAGAAGTGAAAGACAAGGAAAAGGCTTTAGAAGGAACTAGTAGCCCAATCCTAAACAGGAAACAAGGGATAAACCTCTATGCCTGTTCAAAAGACTGAGGAGGAATATGAACCAGATGAACCTATCTATTCCTATTGAGGAAAATAAATCATAAATCAATAGTAAATGAAAATTCAGAGTTTTAGGCAGAGACATTAGAAGTATAGAGTTGAAGTAGATTTTAGAAGGAGCTGGAAACCCAATCCTAAGCAGGAAACAAGGGATAAACATCTACCCCTGTTCAAAAGACTGGGGAGGAGTGTGAACCGGATGATGGACAAACCTATCTCACAGCTTAATTCACTTTTTTGTCCCATTGAATCATCATTAAATGAATTCATTCAAAAACCATAATACCAGCTATTTTACAGATATTAATGTAGAAGGGCTGATAAACCTTTTCTTTCAGATAAATGGTGTAAAAACAATCAGTCACTCAGTTGTGTGCTATACAGGATACACAATTAGGCAATCATGTATCTTTCAATATGTGACTGACGAGGCAGATTATTTCCCCGCAGTAGGTTGCCATTTCTTTCTACGGTAGACTAGTCTACAGAACCTATAGATAGAACCTGGTCTGTCCTGCTACTTACCCATAGCTGAGGGGGAGAAGAAGAGGATTCATACCTTTCCCAAGGGTATTAACATGTAAGTGAATGTAATGAATTCAACTGGAATTTGAACTCGGCTTTTTCAGATAAATTGTGTAAAAACAATGATAAACCTTAATAAACCTTTTCTTTCAGATTAAATGGTGTAAAAACAAACAAGACTCATCATAAGCCTTCTTTTTTGTTTTTTATTCTGAGACTGAAAGAAATAAAGAGGAAAAAAAATGACTGACTTGTATTCCTGAGACATCAGCATGGACACTGTTGAATCTTTCTTCTATTTTATTTCTAACAGTGAACTGAAAAGCTTCACGGACTTCTTGGAACTGGGCAGTTGTAAAATTGCTGCATGCTTCATGAATGGCTGCAATTCCTGCAACACAAAATGGTTACCATGAAAATCATAAAAATAATCTCAGATTTAAGTGACTTTTCTAAAAGTAAATTTCAACTCTCTTTTCGGATGCTGTAAAAATTCTTTACACAAAATCACATACGAGTTTTCACAGCTTAAATCTTACAATCAAATAAAGATATAGGAACATGAATTTATAAAAGATAAAAAAAAAAGGTGCCAAAAATGAAAACAAGAAGGATACTTATATTTAACATTAGAAATAGACAATTGAAATTTTTATCTGTCTATATTTCTGAGATGAGGTATTGTAACTATTTACATTATTTATTGTCCTCATCTTTATTGCCATATTCACAACGTTTTGGCCATCGTACACTCCGGCCTTCTTCAGGATCAGTCTATATTTACGAGATGAGGTATTGTAACTATTTACACTATTTACATTGTTCAGACTACTGTCCTCATCTATATTGTCATATTCACAACATTTCGGCTGTTATACACTTCAAGTGTCTTATTCCAACGTATATCACCTGAAGAAGACCAGAGTGTACAACAGCCGAAACGTTGTGAATATGACAATAAAGATGAGGACAATAGTCCAAATAATGTAAATAATGTAAATAATGTAAATTGATATTTCTAGGGTACACGAGAAAAGAGGTCTTGGAAAATTTGACGCTCACAGGACAGATTGGAGGCAAGAGAGTCAGAGGAAAACAGCACATAACTAATTAGCTTGTGCATGAAACCCAGACTTGTACTACTGGTGAGGAAAAAAAATGTATATTTATTTTTAATATATAATTTATAGCTCTGTTATTTTACTTTGAGCATTCAGTGTGCACTATTATATATATAAGGGAACATAGAAGTCAACACTTAGAGGCGACAGTCTGTTTCATGCTAGACGCAATCGTCACGCCTGACAGTTGCGTCTAGCATGAAACAGACTGTCGCCTCTAAGTATTGACTTCTATGTTCACTTTTATATTTACACACGCTCTATCTCTGATATTGAGCACTTTATCCCATAAATATAGCACATCTTAAGACTATATTTCTTCATATATATATATATATATATATTAGTCCCAGGACGTGATTTGCTGGGGTAAATAAATAACATTTGTCTTATTAGTATAATCTTTATAAGTGGTAGTAACAAAAAATACTATCTTAACATTTCAAACATATTTCATTTAAACTCCATTTTACTGAATCAGCAGCAATTGCTACTGAATGCAGGATGTATTGATTGATTAATTTATTTTACAGTTTATCAACCTTTTGTGGATTATTTAAAGTTGAAATATATTCTGGAGTGTATGAATAATTCCTTTTTTGTTTTTGACAACAAAATATTGCATTAATAATTATATAAACAGTAACACTAATTTTTCTAGATACAAGTCCTACTATTTAACCCATAGCTGCAGAGAGGAGATGGATTCATAATCTTTCCAAAGGGTAAAAAAGTGAATGTAACAAACCCAACTGTAATTTGAACTCAGCTCTTTGAGTTCTCATTCCAAGCTGCTATTCATTATGCTACCTGCACATCCTCTGCTGGACACAATGTGTACAGTAATAGTGGTATCTACAGACATACTGTTCTTTTGCAGGCACAAAGGTTAAACTTTGGCTATGTATATATTCAACAAATCAATAAAATTTCAATGACTTATCTCAACTGATTGACTCCAGAGTTTCATATCAAAATATTCGTCAGGGCCAGATGTTGGATAAATCAGTCAATTGAGATAAGTACATTGAACTTTTAGTGATTTATTCAATATTATAGCTAGTTCTCCTAAATCATCTATAAAATGCTGCCAGTGACATTGGATGATGTAAATGCTTCTAAAACTGAATTCATAAGCTTCATCCAGCAAAGCTTAATACAAACTGTCTCAGGTGAATCAATAAATGTTTTTCTATATCTCATTCTCTGATGGAGTTTTAATAAAAGCACATCATGTTAGATTTATAAATGTTTCCTATTTGTTCTTTATCCTATCATATATATATTTTACATTTTAAGAAATCATGTTATATGAGCATATTTCCTTTGGCTTCTTATAGGGGATCAATTTACAATGAAATTACATAACAATGTACATTTGATGATAAATTGTTCACTGACATCCAGTGTAAAATTATATATAGTCATTCCTTGTCATGGTAGAAGGTTTACTTGCCACAGTGATCTCAAGACTGAAACCGTCTGGAGTTCCAATGTCTGTAGGGCCACACCCATAGCAGTAAGGTCAAAAAAGAAGGAACAGACTGAATGTGACCAACCCCTGAAGATCTCAATAGCAGAATTGGCAAACATCTACACAATCTCAATGGCCAAACCAGTGGAAGAAGGCAGCACCAGTCGGGCTGGCATAACCAAGGCAGACCTTGACAGACCAAGCATTTTGACAGCCCAATACAACCAGGCTTGCCAGATCTTGCCTGTCTCAATCCTCTTTGAGCCGAAAGGCTTCTGGCCAGATGCGTGGGCTTTCTGGAGAAAGAAAGAGAATAGGGAAAGAGGATGACGATCCTGATGGGAGTGGGTGCCAATCACATAGCAAAATAGCCTCCCTTTTGTATAAAATTTAAGTTTTTTTTTTATATTCAGGATCTTGAGTACTTAATCTATAGTAATGTTGTGACCAAGTAAATGGTTAAAGAAATAACAAAACAAGTGTTGCAGATATATCATATATTAAACAGTAAGTACAACAGAAGAGTATTACATGACTAGTGAGTGTGTGTCAGTTACCCCAGCATTCAATCTATTCGACTGTTCTCCCAAGGCCTTGTCTCCTACTAATCTTATAGTAGGCAGAAGAATCCAACATAGACTCTTTAGAGGGAGGACACAACAATATGAAAAAAATCTTGGGAAGAAAAGAGAGAGTGAGAGAGAATTATTCCTGGTTTTCATATTACATTTTCGTAATAAAAAAATTACCAGCAATGCAATTTTGTAAAAAAAAAAAAAAAAAAATTACTAATGCTCGCAAGAATATTAAATTTCAGCATTAGATGACCCATAAGAAGTTGATATGCCACTAAACAAAAAAAAAACTTTCCTTAATAAAGATTTTTCCTCTCAGTAATGACCTGTGTCTTAGTGGCTTTATTGCCTTGTTTCAGGTGAAATGATTACATCCCCCCTCCCCTCAAAAAAACGTTATGTCATTACAAGTTAAATGAAGGCCACTTACCCATATATTTCAAGACTTGTTTGAATCTATCAAAGTTCCGGAATTCCATTACAACTTTTTTCATGTGGGGCACTTGGATTTTAAATTGGCATGTCACATCAAGTATAATTCGGACACCATTTAGATTAAGGCACTGGAAAACAATGAACAAAAATTTAACTTGATATCTCAAAAAAAAAAAAAAAAAAATTAAAAAAATGACAATACAAGAATACAAACACGCAAAAAAGATGGGTAATTATTTCTAAAATTGAATTTTAGGTCTGTTCCCAGAACGTTTTTTTGAAAATTCTTCTGTGTCATGACTATCAAGATAATAGACGGTTATGGCTCTTCCTATCTAGTTAAGGTTTCAAACTCTCTGTTCGATCATCCATTCACACAAGCTCATCAGGTAAGTAGTGGCTTGCTGCCTTCTATTTTTTTACCCTCAATATGCTTAGTGTAAATGATTACATAAAAAAATAAAATAAAATAACAAAAACAACACCGTTACATCTGGTCTGATACTTCTATGAATTTAGAGATTCTTGGTAAAAAAAAAAAAAAAAAAAAAAGAATCTGTAATGTTATTAGTCTTGATCTGGCATCTCACCTTCAGCCCCTTTCCCATCCCCATATTATATCTTTTTAATAACTATTTCCATGGTAATTGTTCTGATGAGCTATCCTTTTTAGTACCTCAGAAAAATCATTGAAAACAAATGTAGTAACATTTGAAAGTACTCAGGAAGAAAATAATATAAAATAAATATGAACTTTGGCAAATATTCTGATAGCACAAAACAATTAATTCAGATAATTTAAAAAATTAAATGAAAGACATTGATAGAGAGAACTTGTCAATATTATTTAAACAAACATATGCATAATATATTATATATATTATTATTTATATATTATATGCACAGTACTTATTAGAAAGTACTCAATATCAAAGATGATAACATATTTGGTTGGATTGATGTTAGTTTGTGACCCTGGGTTTCACGCTTTTGCAATCGTCACAAACTCACATCAATTGAACCAAATATATATGTGTGTGTGTGTTTGTGTGTGTGTGGATATTGAAGTCAACACCCAGCAGTAACAGTCTGTTTCATGCCTGACAATTGCATATAAGCATGAAACAGAATGTTGCCACTGGGTGTTGACTTTAATGTCCACTTTTATATTTACATATGCTCTATCACTTTGATCACTTTAACCTATAAATATAGCACACCTTAAAACTATATTTTATCATATATATATATATATAAACTTGCAAAAGCCTATGAAAGAGAAAAATAAAAGTTTATAGTTTACCTGAAGATCATCAAAGATCATTGTTTCATAGACATTTGGAAAAATAATGAATTCATATCCAGGAGGCCCAATGTGAAGGCCTTCAGTCTGAGGGTTATTATTTAAATTTCGGGTAATTTTGTTGTAAATAAGCCCCACTGGAAAAGAAAGAGAAAAATCAATACAGATAATAAAAAATTTAAAAAAAATGGTGTCTGCTTTATTTAATTCACAATTTAACAATGATAAATGTGAAACACTATTGTTTATAACTCGGGATGTGGAATGACCAACATTTTGGTTTATCAAGAACCGAGACAAGTAAATCTATCTATCTCTCTCTCTATATATATATATATATATATATATATATATAAAACAGAGGATGTCTGTGTGCCTGTCTCTGTATCTTTTCACTCAAGATCCATCCAACTGATTTTGACCAAACTTGGCTCATACTTTGTACAATGTAAAAGAAAGGTTCTTAGCATAAAAAAAAAAATCAATAATTTTTAAAACATCAACAGGAGCAACAAATTTTAATTAAACTATATATTAAGAAAAACCTTTATTAAATGAATTACAACCACTTCCATTTTGATTTTTGATTGATTTTTATCAAGCTGAAATAAAAATATTAAAAATTAAGATGCGCAAAAGTTAGACACAACTTGTCCGTATTCAGGCTTTTCCTACTAAAGTACTGTCTATCTCCTCAAAGGTCTTCCTCAGGAGTGAATTATATTGAGGTGCTTGTTTTGCAAAAAATTCCAATTAGCTGCAATGAATAAATTTCAAATAATTATAATAGAGTGCATTCACACATGTTTTTTTTTTTTCACCATCACAACAATCATAATAAGTTTGTCTTTGTAATTCAACCCTGAGGATGATCCTGGCGGATATCAAAAGTAATTGGATAGGAAAAAACTACAGTGCCTTCCTTGACGAATGTCATCTTAACATCAAGAAACTGATTAGACAACTGGAAAGGATTATTATAAAAATAGATATAATATTTCTATATTATTCAATGAAACATTATTATATATATATATATATATATATATATATATATATATATATATATACACACACACACACAGACAGACAGACAGAGGGTGCGATGGATAAATTGTCGCCAATTTCACACATGCACATTGTTTTTGATTTGATCAATGACAGAATATAGTAAGGTCAGTCAGGCACCATCTGTGAGAAAAAGAGCACCATGACACAATTCACTCTGCCAGAAATTTGGAAACAGCATGCTGTACTGCTTGGAATTTGCACCGGAAGTTCCAATACAAACATTTCAGAGTTTACAGGTGTCAATCTGAGGACATTACAGAGGATTCAGAAAGAGTCAGATGATATATCCAGTCAACTTTGTAGTGTTTGGAGTAATCACTAGTGATGGTGACATTATGCCTCCATTCATCTTCCCACCAGGCCTCCTACTCCACAGAGGCTTACATTGTGCCATGAATAGGTAGTGCTACCCTGAGTCAAGAGGGTGGCTGCTGGAAGGCCCTATGTATGGCAACAGGACTCTGCACCATGCCACACAAGCGAGAGAACCTAATCATGCCTATCAGACAATTTCTGCAAACACATTACCCCTTATATCTGGCCACTTAACTCCACAGACTGCAACTGATGTGAAAGATCAACAAAACTCCTTGTAACTCCAAAGATGAACTGAAGGCAAGAATTACGGCAATATTCATCAACTTATACAAGGAGACTATCCAGAAGAGTTGCAGGAGATTCTGAAGTCATATGAAGGCTGTGGTTGAAGCCAATGGCAATTTTATTAAATAAATTTACTCTTTAGTATTTCAAGAAATTTTTGTGTAATTTTGGAAAATATATCTGTTAAAATGAGTTGTCAGTGTTATTTTCATTTTTGATTTAATAGAAATAAATCCCATTTATCCATTTTAATGTTTGAAAAAAAATATTCATACAATGCAAATTTCAGATTTTAAAACTTTTAAATTACTTTAATACTCTAGATTATTTAAGTGGAATATTCTGAAATGTTCCAATAATTTTATTAGTTATTTTTAGCATAAAAAATACAAACAGAACATTCTTCAATTGATATTTGTGCAAGAAGCTTATTATGGCAAGAGGCAAAGAACTGACATATTCACAAAAAGAACTGATTGTTAAGCTCTGGAAAAAAGGTAAAAGTTACAGGAAAATCTCAGGCAACCTGAATATTCCATTTATTACTATTAGTTCATTCACTGCAAAGTATAAAATACTAAAAACTGTTGAAAACCAAAGAAGAACAGGTGTTCCATGAAAGATTTCTTCAAGATCTTTGAGGAAATTAACTTGTCAAATTAAACAAAATCCAATGGTTACTTGTCAACAGTTGGAGGATGCTTTCATGAGGAATCTATGTCACTAAACAGACAATAAGCAATGAAATTCATGGGAACAATCTAATGTCATACTCCCCTCGGAAAACTCCAATTCTACTGAAAAGACACAGAGATGCCAGGTTGAAATTCGTCCGTGAACATAAGGATAAGGAAAAATCGTATTGGGAAAAGTATTATGGAGAGATGAAACAAAAATTGAGTTGTTTGGATGAAATTCTAGAAATCATGTAAGGAGGAAAGATGGAAATGCCTTCAAACAAAAGAACATAATTCCAACAGTGAAATTTTGGTGGTGGCAGCATCATAGTTTGTGGATGTTTTCCTGCAAAAAGGTTCTGGCAGCATATGTCAGTAATAGATGGTAAAATGAATGCCACAGCATATCAAAATATTTTGGAAGCAAAATCTTGAACTTCCTCCTGATTGGATCTTCCAACAAGATAATGATCCTAAGCACACTGCAAAATCTATGAAGAAATGGCTTGCTGAATATAATGTAAATATCCAGAAATGACCAAGTCAGTCCTCAGATTTAAACCCAATCAAGAATCTGGAGTGTTATTTGAAAATTAAAATGTGATTGAGATGTCCAACAAACATCCTGGATCTGAAGACCATACATGAAGGAGAATGGAACAAAATGCCAATTAAATTTGCAAATCATTAATCGAGAACTAAAAGAGGAGGTTGGTTGCTGTAGAAGTGAATAATGGCTATTCTACAAAGTATTAAATGAAGATTATTTATTCCTGTTTCTACTGTATGAATACTTTTTTCATCCATTAAAATGGATAAATGGAATTTACTTCAATTAAATTAAATTTTTTTTCTGTTTCTTATGCATATTTAGTTATTATGCATCTGTGTAAAGTTAATTATATGAAAAATTTGTATGTGTATGAATATTTGTTTCCCCCCAACATACACTGTGTGTGGGCATATATATATATATGCACAGATGTAAGTTTTATTTACAGAAATGTGCACAGATGTAAGTTTTATCTACAGAAATGTACATTGCTTCTACAATTTTTCTTTTGGTGGACAAACACAGAGTATTATTTATTAGTAAATATCTAGCATTTACTGGTTCATATCTAAAAAGGGTGCAATGATATATGGGTAAGAGGAAGCTGAAACTGTACAGGCTCATATCTAGAAAAAAAAAAAACAAAGTTCAACTACACGGGCTGGGCTCATACTGCACAGCTTGTATCCAATATAATAGATGCAACTGTACAAACTCATATCTAAAAATGGGGTGCAATGACATGGACCCATCCCTAAAAGTGGGTGCAACCATACAGGCTCCTATCTAAAAGTGAATGCAACCGTATGGGCTCAGATCTAAAAAGAAGAGTACACATATAGACTTTACAGCTGTGTCATAAAGAAAGCTGCTTTTTATAGATGTAAATCAAAATGGCCCCACATCTTTAAGATGAATTTATAATAAGTAAGAAGACAAACCTTCATAAGACTGAAGCTTTCGAAAAGATGAAGCAAGCAGTCCAATTATGATGGCGATACCCAACACTGAAGCTGCACAAATTAAAATTGCTTTCTTGCTCATAATGATGCTCTCTTTTGTTAAAAATCGCAGAAGCCTGCAAAAAATAAAATAAATTAAAAAATTAAAAATAACAAGTAAATATCAATACAAGTTTCCCATATTTCATATATTTATTTTACATTTTTCATTAAGAATAAATAAGAAAAAAAAAGAAAAAAAAAAAAAGAACACAATCCAAAACATCTATTATGTTATTATGACAAAATGATATCAAGTTGGTTCTGAAATGTTTTTGTCTAGGCCTGGTTTTACAACAACTAACAGTAAAGTCAAAATACAGGCCCTTTAAAGCAACCACTAACTGTCCACAAGTAAGGAAAAAAGAAATGAAGCAGTTAAATAAAAAGTTAAAAAAAATTTGTGATTAAGTGCCACTCAGCAGGAAGCTGAAGAATTCCAGTCATAGGCCTATATAATCAGAGCTACGATTTGATTAAATCAGAAGGCTGCACATCATAATATACAGATGAGCAGGATAAAATTAACAAAACAGTTAGAGTGACAGGGAAGTGACTGTTAGAGCAAGAAAGATAAACAGTCACGGAGAGTGGGGCTATTAACAGAGTGGTTGCAGAGACCCCAGTAAGAAGCTGTTGGTGGATATCTAGAGTCATGGGCAGCCAGAAGTGAGAGAGAGATGGTTAGAGTAAGAAATGTAGAGTCAGAGGCAATTGGAGTTCTCATTGGCCAAAGAGATGATCTGGTCCATTAGACTGTTGTGAGATAAGATAGAAGTAGCAGAAAAGATGTTCCAAGTGCCACTTGCCTATCTCCACCAGACTGTGCCAGATGAATCTATGAATAAAGAACCTCATATAGTAATTGATTTCTTTTTTTCTTACAGCCTATCAATGCTTTGAAGGTTATTTAAAGCCAGAAAATACTTTTTTTTTAGATTGTAAGTGTTTTTTTTTTAGATACAATTTACTGATATAAGTCCTACTATTTAACCTATAACTGGGGTTCAATATATTGAAAAGATGATTTGTGAAGGTCTTTTCTATTTTTTGTTTACGGCAACACAAACAAGAATCAAAGCACATCATTGGTCTAGCCAGTGAAAGACTGGCTGAGGACTATAAATATGTTTACTCTATTATAGCAAAAAATAGTCTTCAGTAATTTACTTTTAGCTTAGTAAATCATAAGGTAACAGATTTGATGACATAGCACTCCACTCTCTCCTCCACAAAACAAATGGTGGTCAAAGAATCTTCTGGTTCTTCTATGCAAAATTTAGACTATCTAGCAGTAAGCATATTATGGCCATATCACTAGTTCTTGTCCACTCACCAAAGTTAACCAACATTGAACCTGATCATACCAAGATGGATAACTGCTTGGAAGTGTGGGTGTTGTGATTAATAACAATTCGAAACACGAATTCAGAGAGTAGAGTTTGAATTCTAATTGAGTTCATTACATTCATTCTTGGGAAAGGTATGAATCCATCTCTTCTCCCCCAGCTATGGGTTAATCAGCAAGACAGACTGGATCCTATAGCCTAGGTTAGGAACCACTCTATTGCAGAAAGTAACCACAGCCTACTGTGGGAATTCACCTGCCAGGTCAATCGTGAATCAAAAAAAAAAAAAAAAAAAACATGATCACACACGGACTGAAGTAGTAGACAAATGTTCAAGACACCATAGACCACCAATACTTGTACCTAACCTCACTCTTTAATATTGTAATATTAACAGTAATTAGCTAGTATTTATTTATCAACAGATGCAGTATTTGGGATCTCCAAACCAGCAATTTGAATACATACGCTTTTTATTTGCACTTTTTAAGTTTGGACTAATGTCTTAATCTTTGTTGTTATTATCACAGTGTTTTGGCCAATGTGTTCTCTGGCCTTCTTCAGGTGTCTGTTAAACCTGGTAACTTTTCAGAGAATTTTGAGCAGAACCTTTTATTTAATCTACAGAAGTAGATGTTTTCATTCCAAAAGTTTGTCTATGGAAATCTCATATCATTCTTTTTAATACTGCTTAGTTATTTTACACCATTACTACTGAGTGAGTTTTTTACTGTCCAGTTCAAGGATTGAACTCAGATACTACGCCACCAAATTCATGAACCAATGCTTTAATCCGTGAGGCTGTTGTCCCACAAAAAAAAAACATCGGTTTGCAAATTTGGTGGTAAAGAATGGTCTGAAAATAATCAATCCTAACCTGGCACCTCAACTTCAAATTTTTCTTACATATCTAGAAGTATACCATTCATCCATGCTTAGAATATTGCTGCCATATATGGTCTGGTGCTCCTGTTATTTACTTTGAACTCCTTGATAAAAAACAAAAAAGAATCAGCAATATTATTAGCCCTGATCTAACGTCTCGGCTTCAGTCACTTTCCCACCACCATAAAGTTACCTCCCTGTGCCTTTTCTGTAAATACTTTCATGGTAATTTTCCAGATGAATTCTTCACGATGGTAATCTAGACTTTTTGAATTTAAACACAGTACTAGACTGTAAATGAGATCTCATCAATTTACAGTTGAGTTGGCTAGATGTCACCATAAGTTCTATGCTAACAGTTTCTTTCTTCGCAATTCTCGCTTGTGGAACTCCTTTCTAGCTCCATGCTTTCCTGCCAACTTTAATCTTTAAAAAATTTAAATCAATTGCTATCTACTGTCCTTCTGATTAGTGTTATTTTCTTCTTGCTCCTTAGTAATGTTTCTGCTTTCTAATTCTTCCACACCAAGTAACACCTTGTGTCTTAGTGGCTTTACTGCCTTTTTTTGGTGGGGGGGGGGACTCAATTTAAAAAAATAAATTTACTGTAAATTTTATCTTTATTACTGTCATTTTGTTAAGTGTGTTAATTCCTTCAACAAAATTTAAAAGTCTTATCAAAACTATTTACACAAAACGGTAAATATGATAAATTAGGTGAAATGTTCATCTTTTTCCCCTTCTAATGGAAACAAAAAGAAAACTTATACTTAACATCAGGAAGAGTTGAAATTTCTAGAGCACATGAGGAAAGAGGGACTGGAAAATCTGATACTCACAGGACAAATTGAAGGCAAGAGGCACAGAAGAAAAGAATACATAACCTACCTAGCTTGAATAAATTAATGGCAGAACAGGGTTGAAGAGAAATAACAAAAAGACAAAAGTTATTAAGAGCTACGAAAGACAAGGAATTGAGGAGAGCAATGATCATCTATGTGAAGAAGGAACACGGCATATAGAAGAAGAATGACTCATAATTGTTTTTATTTCACATGTGACCTAAATTAAAGCAACTGTAGCAACGAAATGCTTCATCTTTTCATCACTATTTGGGAAAGGAAAAAGAATGCAAAGAATGAATTTAGATTAAATGGGCCTTATTTGTCCCCTTCAAAAATAAGGAGGTAATAATAAATGTCATATATATCCAGGGCAGATTCAGGATTTTTAGTAGGGTGAGGTTCAAAATGATCAAATTTCACTTACATTTGAATCATAGCTTTTAAAGCACATGAATTACAACCCCTGGGAAAAATTATGTAATTGGCACATTTAGATGTTCACTCTGCTTTTTGTTTTTAGGAGCAAATAAATGAATCACAGATAAGATGCAAAACATTTTTTTTTATTTTTTTTTTTTTATTTAAAAGCTGAATGTTCTAGCTTCAGAAAATATACCTTAAACAAACTAGATTACTAGGAAACAATCTTTTCCCTAGCTGTGTAGTATATGCTTTGCCAGGACTACATACAGTTTTGAATTAAAATTTTGTTTCTCCTAGACTGATTGCCACCCATGGCTATAGAACTTAATCTGTCCTGTTATTTACCCATAACTGGGGGAGGGAGAAGAGATGGATTCATGCCTTTTCCAAGGGTATTAGCTAGATTAAATTATTTAAGTTAATGGTATAATTTTTTCCCCAAGCCAAGCAGATTAAAATATTATGGAATCTAACAGGGTAACAACCCTGAAATCAATGTATTATAATTAGAAATGTAAAAAATGGTGTTTGAGGGTTAAAATTTAAATAAACAGAAAATTAAAACATGGATTGGTAAATTCAACTTTCGTGTCAGGAGGGTATGAACCCTGGATCAGAAATTGGAAGAAGAAGAAATGAGAAGTTATGTTCATAGGATTAGTACAAGGTTTGAAAACTGGTAAGGGCAAAATTAATTTAAAACTGAAGACCAGATGTCCCTTTTTCTGCAACAGTTGTCTGCAATTTTTATAATTATTATTATTTTAGATTTCTGGTGAGGAATCCTTCACTAGTAGGAGAGCCATCTGGTTAATTTATCGGAATATGGAGATAATGAAATGTGATCTATGGGTATTGTGAATTGTCATTTTCTGGGGCCTGGCTAGGTAAATTGAAGTCATTAATTATTGTTATGTGAAAAGATTTCCCTATATAAAGCCAGTGCACATTTTGCTTGGCAGTCTTTTTTGTGTGAGGGGAAGAAATGGACCAGGTCCAAACACATCCGCATTTCGTCACGCGCGCACACACACACACAGCAAATATAGAGAGAACACTTAGACATCATTTTGTAGAAGTTAAATTCTGCAGATTTATTTTTCTCTCTTCACATTAAATTATGTTAAGTTTACAGAACATATTTGGTTTGTTTATCAAAGAAAGTTTCTACCTATCAAGCTGACCACCAGCACTCAATCGTTGAAAAATTATTGATTTTCTCAAGGGATACAATGGCAAAATTTATCCTCAACAGACAGGTGGAACAGAGAAAGGTTGTAATTGAGTACCATGACAAGTGGCTGATCATACCTCAGCAAACATGGTGCTGTGTCACCAGGATAAGACCCTATGAAGTCAATCTGAGACACAATCGAGGACAACAGCCAACTTATTATAGGAATAGCTCAATGCTGATGAAAAGTGATGGAATTCATCGACAAAAAAATTAGAATTAATACAGTGCCCCCTCCTCAACCTTTTATGACAGTCTTAAATTTTTCAAGCAATTTAAATTAAAATTCCCTATCAAACAGGTTCCAATTTTCCCAGATTAAAGTTTACTTAGCTACATAGTATCTACTTCACCAGAGTTACATGTGGTTTTTAAATTCAGTTGTCATTCTCCAAGACTGGTCCCTAACCAAGGCTGAAGAGCTTAGTCTGTCCTACTATTGAACCTATAGCTGGGGAGAGAAGTGAGGGATTCATACTTTTCCCCAAGAGTATTTGCACATGAATGTCAGTTATGAACTCAATTAGAATTTGAACTTGGCTACACAACCATGTATGTATGTATGTATATATATATATATATATCTCAAAAGGAAAAGCACTAAAGAATTCAGTAATAATTTATTTTCAGATAGACAACTGCCTAATACATACACAGAACTCACACACTCAATTAAGCTGAAAAATCAAATCATCTTTGATAATGGCTAAAGGTAGAGTCGAAAGCACTCGGAAATATAAAACATTTGGACAGTTCTTACACACCCTTTAACCTGAAAAGAAAGCTCTTGTTCGAACACAAGAAAAATTAAGTAAAAAGTTATGCAAATTAAAAAGCATTGATAATGGTCTTATAATGTTGCTACAAATGAGCAGCCTCGATACAGAAAAAGTGCTCAATGCTGATTGGCAAAACTATTAATAACTCCTATATACCAAAACATAAGAAATAAAATATGTAGAAAAAATAAACATCTAGTAAAAGAGTCAATGCAAATATGCAATCATAAAGCATGAAACTTAATTCCCTAACCATACAACCTCAGCAAATATTCAAAGGAAACTATAAATATTCTGTGTTACTTGCCTCCAGATTCACGACTGGCTGATGGTAGAGAGTCACTTGTATAATTTTTCTTATATATCAGCCAAGGTCTAGAGTCATGGAATTGGCAGTTTATAGCCTGATGATCACATACTAGCACAAAACTTTGTGTGTATATATATATATGATTATATACATATTGATTGATTGGTTTGCTTATCGTCTTTTGCAGGTTAGTTAAGTCAGAAAATATTAATAGTTAAAATCAGAAACATTGTAAGAATTGGTGTTGAGGGATGATGATTTAGTGATACAAGTCATACATAGCTGGAGTAATTCACATTTTTTCCCCCCAAGAGTATTTGTT
>OZ010581.1:105053318-105068318 GCA_963932145.1 Acanthosepion lycidas
TGTATGATTTCATTTTCAAGTCTTTTTTTCACTGTTCTTTGAACTGTCATAGCTGAAACCCCTATCTCATGTGCAAAACGTCCTATGGATTGAGTTGGATCTCTTCTAATTGATCTCTTTCGTTCTAAATTGAAATGATGATCTCTCTTCCTGTTTGACCTCCTGATCCAGTTTTCCTCTCTACAGTTCCCACTTTTTTAAACTTATTCACCATTCTCTTGATGGTTCTTGAATGGACTTTGGCGATGGAAGCCAAAGTATGAACATTGGTACCATTACTAAAGGCCTGAGTGATCTTTTTCCTCTCACCATTGCTCATTTGGGAAGACATTGGGGCTGACACAAAATGATTTTCACCTGTTCTCTTTCTAGCTGAATAACTCAAAGGGTTTTTCAGTAATTATTACAACAAATGGTGTCAAGATAGCCAAACATATCTGAAAACCTGGAAAAAAGAAATTCAATTAGTTTTGTGATTTTTTTTTTTTTAGATATTAATCATTTTGTGAGATGGACAATTATGCTGTTACATGATTTGGACAATTTTGCTGTTCCACCAGATATATATATATTTTTAGTGGATGCCCATATTTTAGTAGACACTCCATTTATTTTAAACTGTATTTATTTTATCTACTAATCTGCATATTTGAGAAACTTAATTAAAAAAGTTTGAATTAAAGAATTTGAACCTGCATCTCTCTTTGCTGGAAGAACCACAGTCTGATCAGGTGTGCTTTTACCGCTTGGCTACAAATACCAGGAGCTTCACAATTTGTTGTGGAGTAAATAAAGTAACACAAATGAATGACGCAAGACACCTTAAATAAAGAACAAAGTGAGTCAGGAGAAGTCCATTGGAGTCAGTCAGAGAGAATTCTAATGATGTCATGGCAAGTAGCCTAAGCAAGACATAATATTATAATTGCTAGGAGTGAGTTATAACAGTTGCGACAAGGGATTAAAACTCATACAGAGTAGAAAAATGTACTTTTTGCACTTGAAAACAGTGACGATGAGAAATTAGAACTATGTTGGTTTAATTTTTTTTCTTTTTGTGTGTGTAAAAAAAGAAAAAGAGAAAGAAGGAAAAAAAAAACATATTCTTCAAATATAGAAGAATTATTAGCCCAAATTGTAAAAATACAACAACAGCAGCAGTTGTTAAAACTCCAGAAACCACAACGAAATTTAATTGAAATAATACAGAAGAAAACTGAAAATTCTCCAAGTTCTTTCACTCCCAATGCAATGGCAAATTCCATATCCGAATCTTTGTACAATTCAGATGATGGAATTATCTTTTCTGCTTATTTTTGAAGATATGAGCAAATTTTCAGAGAAAAATGCAGTGACTGGGAAGACGAGAAGAATACTGTTGATTAAGTTAGCACCAGTAGAACATGAAAAATGCTGTAATTTTGTACTACAGAAAAAAAACAGGAGAAATTTGTTTTGTAGAAACAGTAAATATTTGGATTAAATTTTTTAGTTAGAAAAGTTTGTATTCAAAACTCATTGGAAGTTTATGAATCTGATGAAAAAAGAAGACAAAGATTTTGTCACATATATTGGAATCATTAAAAAGAGAAAGATTCAAATTAAATGAACTGACTCTAGATATGTTTAAAAGGTTTTCATTCAAAGGTTTAACAGTGAAAAAAGACAGAGAAATACATACTAGAATTTTAATGAAACTTGAACAGAATCAAAAATTAACACTACAAGAAATATCAGATGTCAGAGAATCTGAGACATGATGTGGAAGGAATTGAAGACAAAGAATGTGCATACATAAAGGAAAAAGAAAAATGAATCCAGGTTTCAGATGTGGGAGTTTACATCTCAGAGATGACTGTTCCTTGAAGAATTCAAAGTGCTACAAGTGTGGAAAGGTATGACATAAAAAGTCACACTGTAAGACTAAAGGAAGGAAAGGTTCTCACAGAAAAATTTTGTACACAGCATTGTGACAGAAATAATAGTTACAGAAAACCAATGAAAATTTGTTTATGTAAATAATTAATAATGTGGATGTGAAAATGCAACTTGATACTGAAAGTGATATCACAATAATCAAAAAATCAACATGGTTGACAAAACAAAAAACCTATATTAAAGAGAACTTTGAAAATTACATATGGCATGTCAGATAAGAAATCATATGCTTAGTAAGATTCATGTTTATTTAAATAATATAAAGTATGGTAGCCTTCCTTTTGTGCACTTAGTTCCATTTTTTTTAAATAACATTTATATTTATTATTATACATACGTATTTCTTCCTCACATTTATTTAAAAATACCTAATGGCAGTAAACCAGCATGTATCTCTTTATTTATTTACTATCAAATCACATGACACAATTGTCCAGCCATACAGATTACATTTTGCAATGAGACACCCACATAACCTCTTCACCTATCAAGTACTTACCAAATATCCAAGATATGCTAGTATTTTAAAGTGAAGGTATAATTCCAAATTCAACAATCTGCCACTTGAATTATTTCAATGTTAATTCTTCAGTTCAGTAAAAACTCATAGAGCCTGTAACCATATATCTTGACTTGAAGTTCCACTAAGAGAGAAAGCGTCATTCAAACTGGCTCTAAGCCAGAAAGGATTTTCTTAGTGATAAGTGCATCTATATTAGAACTATGAACTTATAGAAGATATAGTTATTTATGGTAAACCAAAAATGCTAAAGTCAAAAGTTATCATTGATTTTATGAATTAGTAACTTGTTAGTTAATCTCTAAAATGATGGTCATTGATACTATGAATTTGACTCATTTATATTAGACATAATTTTTACTATCTCTATAAAAGGCAGGATGTGTGTCTGTGTGTGTGTGTAACAAATGCACGGCCACAATTTTCGACAGATTTGCACCAAAATTTACATGCACATGCTCCAAGTTAGTGGGAAGGCCAAGACTGACCTTGCATTTCCCAACTCCTATCGATAGTGGAAATAATCAATTTTTTTCATGCTTCTACAGCAGTTTTCATGTAGTTTGCAGCCATTTTGTACTGGCCAGAGTGAGAGCCAATAGCTGGCTGCCACGAATAGGCAGGAAGATTCTATTGGCCAGCGTGAGAGCAAACAGTTGACTGACATGAATGTTAACTAGCATGCTAGCATGCAAAAAAATCGATACCTGCATTCGTCACAAGTGGGAAAATTTAAATCTGCATGACACTTTACTCCAATTGGCTCATTCGCTTGCTTAAACTCAACGTTGATTCTGATTCCGCAGAACTGTGTTGGATGTGAAAAAGTATTTGTTGTTAACATTCTTTTTTCATTCGGTTTTTCCAGTTGCGAGTCCTTTTTTAAAGCTGATCGTTTTGTGTTCATTTTGTTTAGTTCTTTTTTCGTAACAGATTTAATGTTTAGTATAGAGCTTAGAAAAAATTTGCAGTGTGAGATAGGCAAGAAGTAAGGCATGTAGCAACATCAGCACGGCAAAAGGCACTCCTTTAAAGGCAAGGAAGAGCAAAAATATTTTAAGCCAAGTGATAGCAATTGCTGTATGAGTCGTACGATTTTTGAATCAAGCACGGACAACGCCGGACTATGCTGCTAGTATGCTCTAAGGCAGTCTTCACTTTCTATTTTCAATAGAGTCCAAAAGTGTCCATGTGGCCTTGTGGGTGATGAATTATTTTCCACCCTGGAACCCCTTTCCCACAGATGAAACATTGTAAACCTCTCGTTAGTTTAGTTATTTCCATGTAGTGTTCAAGAGAACTATATTATTTATTTTTACCAGTTCTAACCTTCATGTCTAAGACTCACCAAGCCATGCACATTGTAACAATCTGCCCTCATTCCTTTTGTATTCCACTAGTGAGATGTAAGTTCCACTTCAACAGCTTCTTCCCACAAACTACTACTTTGTAGAACCAACTCCCAAGAGGATGTTTCCCTGATCACTACAATCTTAATCTATTCAAGTCTAGCATTAACCGTTATCTTCTCCACATATCCTCATAAACTGTGCCTCCCTACCTCTTGCTCTGTAACCTTCTACCGCGAATGGCTCTTGGGCCTTGTACATGGTGAACATTATAAAAAAAAGTCTTTTGGAAAATTTAATTTATGTTGAAATTGTACATGTTTGGAAGCAAAAATTATTTTATTAAACTAATAGAGAATAAAATTTTATGAGTTTCTTCTATGTGCCTTGTCCCTTCAGGACTTTGGTGATTATGGCCCTCCACAATTTCCTGTCCTTTGCAGTTCTTAATAAATTTTGTCTTTTTGTTATCTCTTCTAAAACTTGTTCTACCATCCATTTACTCAAGCTTGCTAGATAAGTGATGCATTGTTTTCTGCTATCCCTCCTGCCTTTAATCTGTCCTGTGAGTATCAAATCTTCCAAGTCCTCTTTCTTCATTATGTACCCTAGAAACGTCAACTGTTTCTTTCTGATGTTAAATATAAGTGTCCTTTTTGCTTCCATTTTCTCTAAAACTTTGTCATCTGATCCAGTTCATCATCTGGTCATCCAAATAATACAAAAATATCCATTAATAATATAGATTTTTGTTACACCAAATCTTTCAACACAGTTTGGCAATCTTCAAAATCTTTGATTACTTAGATCAAAGCTTTCCAAACTGGTGTGTTATGACAGATTAGAGTTATAAATTACTCATTCTTTCTTTAATTATTAATTAAATTTTTAAGTGAACCATTTCTTATATATATTTTGAATTATATATATGGCTTGGACAAATTGGAATTAAATATGGATAAAAATCCAAGAGAATGATAGAATAAAGAACAAATAGGAAACATTTATAAATTTTTTTTTACTTTTTTTTAGAATCTGACAGAAATTTTTGTTGATTAGAAAATGATGAAGTCGAAATAAAATTGGAACCTGTTAAATTTATTTGTCCCTTATCCTATCATTCATGGCTTGGATAATAAAACTTTAGCAATATGTCACAGAAAAATTTTATCTTTCAGAAGTTTATCACCAATGTAAAAAATTTGGCAAGCTTTGACTTAATATCTAAGTTAACATTTTCATAGCTAATTCATTAAATATTTGACTTCCATACTAGACTGTAAAAATATTGACTTCCATACTAAACTGTGAAAATATTGACTTCGATACTAGACCATGAAAAGCTTTGACATAGGTACTAGACAGTGAAAGCATTGACTAATTTATTAGGCCGTGAAAGCGTTGACTAATTTATTAGGCCATGAAAGCGTTGACTAACATACTAAGTTATGAAAACTTTGACATAGGTACTAAGCCATTTAATTTGCAGTAGTTATCAAATAATCCAATCATTTTTGGTTTAATGTTAGTGCAGATCAGTTACATTTTTCACTATGATAAAAATTCTTCACCCCTGATTTGTGTATAAAAAGTTTTATGCAATGAGTTCTCTTCTAAATATATTTCAATATTGCCTTGCTTGGGGCAAAATGATTTTAAGAAAATATAATCAAGCTTTTTTACATTAAAAGCATAATAAAATGAAAAATAAAAGTCTTTTTTTTATAATTAATCTCTCTTGCACTTTTGCCAACTTATTTCAGGGGTTTTCACTGACGTGAATTTGTTTTGCTTTCAGGGTTTTTCAATTCTATAAGTGTGGCAGATAAAAACAAATATTCGCACATTGGCATGCATTTGTTTATCATTTAGAAATTTACAAAGATTTTTTCTCTATTGGTTATTGTTCCAAAGTTGAAGTAGAGCATTTAAAGTTGTGTTTCAAGCTTCAAACATTGGGGAAGTTCTCAATATTTTCTTCTGAACAATATCACTTAAAAGCCACCATAGAAATATAAAATTATATAATTATGCTTTTTGATTCATTCCTCGGTTAGCACATACATAACACCTTGTGATAGCTTACTCATCCCTTAATTTAGCTTGCCTGTTCCCTACCTACAAATCTGGCTTGCCTGTCCCCTGCCCACAAATTCTTGGTATAGCAACAGAAAAGAGAGTAAATGTCTAACCCTTTTTAACTTCTGATAATCTTCATTCTGAAGTTTGTTAAATCTGTATATATGTTCTTAGAAAGAAAGTGAAGATGGAGGAACAATAATGCCATAACATGTTTAATGTCTGCTTGAGTGAAGTAGTTTGGTAATAGAAATATGCCAGCCTAAAATGATTGGTTTCAGTAACAAAAATGGGTAAAAATGAAGGAATTTCCCTGAGTCCCACTCTACATGATTAAAGTAAATAGATATAAAAACAAATTTGAAAAATTATTAGAATGCGATATGCATTGTATGGCTGCATAGGAATTTAATGAATTTATCCCTCTTGAAATATAAAGACAATACATCAAGTGTTGACCATAGAAGTTCTATGGATTCAGCTTGTTCTTATTAATAACTGTTACATTTAGATTACAGACATTGCAAATCCTGTTTAATTATTTAATTATAATGTTTATATACTTATATATAATGTTTCAATATGTTGTGATGGAAAATCTTATATATTTGTCAGTAAAGACAGTTTTTTTTTTAGGCTATGTCACTTCACAGAAACCACAAGAATGTATGTCATCATGAAATATGTAGAACACCAGAATTAATATACAAGCCTTCACAACAGAGAAAAAATCAATCTATATCTATAAAACAGAAGATGTCTGTGTGTGTGTGTGTTTATGTATGCTATTTATGCACATCCACATTTCATGACAGATTTCAATAAAATTGTACACATATGTTGCAAATTTACCAAAAAAGGTCAAGACCAACTTTTCAATCTCTAGGCCCTCTGAATGTGGGTACGAACTTTTTCAAAAACCAAGGCAAAGTTACAAGCAAACAAAATTTTTACTGGATGAGCTGATGTTCTTTGCACTTAATGCAAAACATAGTTCATGTTACAAGATTTATGTAGAGTGCTTGATAGTTTTCCTGCAACATTGGCTTCACACAAAAAATTGCAAAAAACTGAAAAAAAAAAAAAAGAGTTTTTCATACTACTTAAAATAAAAACTTGAATAACTTCCTCATTCTTTATCTGATTTTCTTCAAACATGTCACAAAAATTTGCCATATTGCAAGAAATAAGTCTGATTTTAATCTTATGAAATCTGCAACAAACTAGGTCCAAAATCAGCTTTTGCCATTTAGCCAATAGTTTCTTCATATGATTCAAACCACCTTTGATGCAAAGTTGTTTGAGAAGGATTATTGAAGCATTAAAAGAGAAAAATTCCTGAAGAACCTCATATTAACTCTGGATTTACAGTAAACATGCAAAAAAGGAGAGGTGGGGGGCATTCATGCATTTGCACTTCCAGTTGAATCAAGCTCTGATGCTTCATCCCTGTTTTTGTTTCATTATTAGATTTGTGAACAATGCCATACTATTTGAAAATTATTACGGTCATAGGAAATTTACTGAATAACTAAAACATTGAAACAATTTAATCCCAACCAAGAACCACACAAGTAGGTTTTATTGATGGAATTCCTTTATTAAGAACAACCAAACACTTGCAAAGGACATACTGTAAAAAGGTGTGGGGAGTAGATTAGTATACCAACAGATGATGCATGCAAGCAGGGATGCAGGCAGACATTTCTAAGCAGGGAGTGCACTTATACAATTGTAACCATGTACACATGGGCAGAGCCAGGTACCGTAGCTAGTTAGATATATGAATAGAAAGTGGTTGCATTGAAAAACAAAATCCACATCAATGAAATTGAGCTGTATTAGAGAAAGAAAATCTGTGATACATATTGAACAATTATAGACATGATGATGCTAATATTAATGTAATGGCATGCCTTCTGTAGATTCTCATCTATATATATATATATATATATATATATATATATATATATATATATATATATAATGTTATATTTAATGGGTGTCTATGTTTGAGTAAATATCCCTATTTTTTGTTTTTCCATGTGTTGTATATTTGTTTTAATGTATAAAAAAATAGAGTGATAGATATTTAAATAAATTGAGCTGATCCAGTCGTTCCTATCTAATTGTGAAATGAAAGTTATCCTGAATGGTCATTCATCTACATCCTTTTGTACTAACACAGGTGTCCCCCAGGGCCCCATCCTCTGTCCTACGCTGTTTTTAATCTTCATTAACAACCTTCCTGATGGCATCAGCTCTCAACTTGGAATGTATGCTGGCAATACTACCCTTTATTTCTGCCTTGATAGTAAGGCTGATCAGTCAAACAAGGTCAAAATGACAGCTGATGTCCAAAGTGACCTCAAAACTGTCATTAGCTGGGACAAAAGATGGCTTGTCAATTTTAACACCACCAAAACTAAGCTTCTCTCCATTAATCATCTGAGAGACCTCTCTCTGCTTCCCATCAGCATGGCTAATGCTATCCTCCAGAAAAGTGACTCATTGCACCTTGTGGTTTGAAAGTGACTGAAGCCAAGATGCCAGGCCAGGACCAGTAATATTGAGGATTCTTCATATTTTATAAATGGCTATTCCTACCATTATAATTTTTTTAGGAGAAAAAAACACTATTAAGCAGAAAGAACTATAAAAGAACAGGTATTAAGAATACAGAAAATAACGATTGACATTTAAATTTTTGAAGATAAGAGCAAGAAGACAGAAGAGAATTCCACAAGTGAGAAATGCAATAGAAAAAACTTATTGTAGAACTTACAGTTACACCTAGCCATTTCAACTATAAAAATCATGAAATTTTTTGCCAATTAGTACTGTACTTAAATCCATAAAGTCTAGGTATAATATCAGAACAATTACCATGAAAGTATTTATAGAAAAGAAGCTACATCATGGCAGTGGGAAAGTGACTAAAGTTAAGATACCAGTTCAGGACTAATTTTTTAAAAATAAAATATTCATTTCTTTCTAAACTAGTAATACTATGATTTTAATTATTCTAGTGAAATATACATATGGTTGGTTGGTTGGTTGGGTTTTATGGCATATCAACCACTGTGGGTCATTTAATGCCAAATTAAGGTGTATATATATATATATATATATATATATATATATATATACACACATATATATACATATACATACATACACATATACCTATACATATATTAAATATACAGTAATATTAAACATATAGATGGCAACATTATTTTTTCAAAAAACGCATAGCTGGCAACATTATTGTTTCAAAAACGCATAGCTGGCAACATTATTTTTCCAAAAAACGTATAGCTGGCAACATTATTGTTTCAAAAACGTATAGCTGGCAACATTATTTTTCCGAAAACATTATCTGAAGCCTTGTTGTTGGACGTAGTTTATCGTCATACCCAGGACGTGGATGTAGTTTATCGTCATACCCAGGATGCAAATATACATATGAAAATGGACATTATTAGGTATTATTTATTAACAAACTCTACAAAAATAGAACTATGTAATCAAAAATTTGAATTTCACTTAGAATCAGAGAGATACAGTTAAAATTTCTGGAATACATAATGAAAAAAGAGGGCATGGAGAATTTAACCCTCGCAGGACATATTGAAGGTAAGAGGTAAATGAGCAGTAACTTACTTAAGTTACTGTCCATTTCCCTCTTACCCTCTGAGCTTGTGTAAATGGATGGCAAATCAGAGATTGGGAGGGCTAGTAAAAAGGCAAATTTTTTTAAGAGCTTCAAAGGATGTTGTGGAGAGTCATGATCGCACACATCCCGAAACAGAATATTGTAAATAAAATGTAGGAACACAAATACATGCTACTTTGCATTACTTGATACAGCATGATTCACGTCAGCAGACTTGATGCACTTAGCATGAACAAAGATAGAATTACAATGTACTGATTGGTTTTAGCTTATTTATTATTTTTTTATGTAGGATGAGATTTCTTGACTGGCATTGTCTGGGGAAAACATAAAATTCTAAATGTGCTTGCTATCAATCTTGAAAACATTTAGGAAATTGAACCTATTTCAGAATAATTTTTCTTGCTAATAGCAGTCCATCAAAATGATATCTTTTAACATAGTATGCCATTACACAGTACAGAATGACATTACTTCAGATTCTTATGAGTGCAAGAAAATGGCATCCATTCCAAATTGAGCATTTTAAAAATAGTATCAGATATTTAATTATTGTCATTAGCATTGTCTTCCAATTACACTCCTATTAAGGGAAGTAGTCTATGGCCAACAAAAAAGTACATTGAGGTGACTTCTTAACTCTGGTAGTGTCATAAGTATTTCATCTATGTTGTAAAAGACACAAATCCTATATGGTATAAATAAAGGACTATTGTTTACCAAAAATCCTTCTGTACTAGTCTATAGTTGAAGGAAAAGTGGATCTCACAGAGATACAAATCATTTGGAAAGGGCACTTATCTTCTGTGGACTCAACAACTGTTAGTAGGAAACAGATAACATAGCAGTATGGAGGCAAAGGATATATGAAGCAATGTTTCTCATTGAAGTAAGCCCCAGAAAAAGAATGGAAGAAAAAAGGCAGATCTGCAAAGCTGGAGCTTCCTATCAACTGCCAAAACCTCTCCTGCAGCTGATGTGAAAATTCCAAATATCCAGTCTACTGGTTGCCAAACTCCCTTCATCAGTCTATCAGAAATAATATCTTTTAACATGGTATACCATGACAAGACATGGTTTCAGATTTTTGTGAGTGCAAGAAAATTCCATCCACTCCAATACAGCATTTAAAAATTAATATCAAATTTTTACTTGTTACTTATTGAGGTAATTTCTTGACTCAGATTTAATACTTGTGGGCATATCTATGTTGCAAAAAATCCAAATGTTGTATGGTGAGAATGAAGGCCTATTGATTTCCAAAAATCCTGTTTGTAGGTCTAGTCTTTGGTTGACAGAAGAGGAGCCTCATTGAAGGACTCCTTGAAAAAGATCTTCATCTGTAGATTCAACCTCTGTCAGTGAGAAACAGAAATTGGCAAGGAGACATGGAGGGATAGGCTCAATCATCCAGCCTCTATCGTCAAATCAAACCACAAGAAAAAAACAAAAAAAAAGAAAAGAAAAGTGATAGCTCTGTAAGGCCGAAACCTCTATTATAAAACTCCTTTAAGGAGTCATTGTGGAAAGTCATGGCTCACTTGCACAAACCTTACAATATGAGAGCCCGTAAAAAGTTGTGGGGAAACTCTCCCAAATCCCATATTATCACCTATCTATCTGCAACTTGTAAAATTACTATAACACCTTTCTGCAACTTCTTCACATTTGTAGAAATGAATCGGACAAACAGGAGAAGAGACATTACAAGAATTTAAGGTATTTTTCAAGTTGGCAGTACTTCTGCCAAAAAGCACTCAATAGATAACTAGAGCCATAATATCCAATAAACCAAGAAAATTTCAAGTGATCTATCTGGTTTACCAACTCAAGAGTTTTGGGTTGAAACACTGATCAGAGCCAGATTTGTAGAAATAGAGCATACTCCCAAGAGAATCCTTCTCCAATAACTATAATCATAGCTTCTTCAAGTCTAGGGTCAACCTTGATCTTTCCTCCATATTCATATAAATTGCACTTCTTACCTTTTCTTATGCTCATACAACAGCCTCATTCAGTAATCCTCTACTTTGAGCGGCTCTTTGACCTTGCAATGGATAAAAAATTAGTAACAAAAATAATGTTACAGGCAAAAGTGATGTCTAAAGCAATGGTAATATTAGCTGTTTCCTTATACGGAAACATTTGGCATTCATTGACCAAGTAGCCAGTACTATCATCGGCCAAAATTTCTATTAAAACAAATTTTCAGGAAGATAGGTTACTCATGCCCACTAGCTGTTATCACTCTTTCCAGTATTGACGGTGAATTCCCTCATAACCTTTTGTTTGAAATAGTGGGCAATGCCAACAGCTTGCTTGTCATTATTTTCTCAGAGTTTTATTTGCCATTCATTTTAGTTGTTGCAAGTACTCAAGTGATGTGGTTTCTGTTATTTAGTACAGTTCATGGTTTTATATTCTGCAGTGCCGGTTCACAAAGTTTAAAGAAGTGGGGCCTTTGCTAAAACCTCCAGGTTTCACTTGCTCAAAGCCATTTTAGCCATTGATGTTAAGTGGTTATATACAGCTGAATGTTCCAATATTTCTGGACAGGTTTGTTGCCATGCATAACATCCTTATGAAAGTCTCGTTCTGACAAAGCAATTTAAAGAAAAATGACTTCAGTTTTCAGGTTAATGTTTTGGTTTTGTAGCAATTTGCGGTATTGGGCGAAACTACCTCTAGTGCAACCTATTCCATGTTCGATTTCCTTATCTCCTATACTGAATTTTTTTATAAATCAATCCTCACTTGTCTAGCCTTGTCAGAGTTCAAAAGTGCATATGGGTGATGAATTTTTCTCCACAGATGAAACATCAGTCTTTCACTACTAAATCACTATTACTATGGCAGATGTTTGGATATGTTACATTCCTTAGTGCCACATAGTTCAGACCTTGGACCCACCCTGCCGTGTTCATGGTGGCAAACTATCCCCATTCCCTTCATGTTCCTGTGATAAAGAAGCAATTTTCACTCAAACAGCTTCATCTCTAGATGTGTTACTTGGTGGAAGACACTCCCAAGAGAATGCTTCCCTGACAACTACGATCTTAGTCTTTTTAAGTCCAGGATTAACCGATATCTATCCTACTCATCCTCATAATACTTTTATTTCCCTACCCCTTACAATCTTACACAGTAAACTATCTTGAGTGGCCTTTGGGCCTTGTATTGCATGAACTACCAGTATAAAAAACTGATCCATACACCAAGGTATTTGAAGTGTTTTGTATTTATTAATTCCACATCCTAAACTTTTATGATAGATTCTGAGTACATGTCATATGTGCCCTCATTCCAATGTCAGATCATAGTTTCTATTTTGGAAAAATTTATCTTATAGTTCCTTATTTGTTTAACAGCATATCAACTGCTTATGGGTCATTTAATACCGAAATTTAATTTTCTTGATAGTTTTAGTAATTTCTTTAACAAAAAAAATGTATTGCTGGTAATTTTTTTTTTTACTATGAAAATGTATTGCCAGTATTTTTACTATACATTTTTTTATACTTTCATAGTGTTTTGACCCCAGTTTGGGAGTTAAATACTTGCCCATAGATGGTATTCTAACTGGTGCTACTACCTTGGGTCAGAGTGGACCTGAGAATACCAATTAAGAGGTACTTCCAAGCTCCTCAAAACCTCCTGATCAGAGGCCTTGCAACTGAATGTAATTTATTGTCATACACAGAACATTTCATAGTTTCTTGAAAATAATCAGGTATCAATTTTTGTGCTATACCTGGTTTAAAAACAATTATTATTAATTTGTTGAAGATGATAATTAAGTAAATTAAAAAAAATAAAAATAATCAGCATTATTTATCTCATTTTATATTTTGAATATGTGTGTGTTTTTTTTTTAGTACTTCATACCTCCAAACTATTCCAAGCAGCAGTTGTGTTTTTACAATGCATCCTTTAAGATCTTTGAGATGACACCACAAGAAATTTGAGATAAAAATCGAAAAGTCTTTCAGACCTTTTCCTCAAGAAAGGCATCAAAAACCTGAGAAGAGACGGAAAATTCAATTGCTTTTTCAGTTTTTTGCCCTCGATTTTTTTCTTTTGTGTGTGTGCATATATACTTTTTCTTTTTTGCTTGTTTTTTATAAGATATCTCCAATTACTAAAAATGAATGATTTTTAAGTTAAGTCAATGGAAAAAGGAAAACTAAAAATGATCAATACTTTAGTTTCAGACAACTGAACCCAAAGCAAAAAGACATTCATGAGTTAGTAACAGTCACCAGGAATATAGCTTACTACAACTAGCTAAGTACGAGATCTAGTACTCATATTTTAAAAAGAAAAAGCAAAAACAATTGTTTTGTTTTTTTTACTTGGTTTCATATTGCAAAGTTATATTTAAAACAATTTTTAAAAAGTTCAGTTCAATGAAGCATTTGAAAATTTTCTAGAAGCCTAAATAGCAAGGATAAAAACTGTAAAGACTTATCAAAAATCTTTTAAATTAATTTTATAAATATTTTTCTTTTGCAAACAAGACTTTCTGGAATGTTTGCTCATACTGCAGTGGTTAGTACATTTGTAATATAAGTTAATGCGTAGGCTCCAAATTTGATGTTTTTTTTAATGTTAGATTTACTGCAAATGAAACAATATTTTCTCCAAGTAAAATATTACAAAAACTAGCTTAAAAGCCACCCCATCAGATGACATTTATGCTAGTTCCTGTGGAGGACTGTTCATTGGACCTTCATCACAATAGGTTAGGAGGAGTAGATGCAATAGGCAACAATAAACTACAGAAGAACTCAAAATTGATCATTACATTTAAGTATTGCATTAATATTTAAGCTTACCTTTTAAAAGTTCAATGATAATTCTCCTGCCACTGCTTAATTTAAAGACAGTTTGATGTACATAGGTCCTTACTTTCCATACAAAAAATTAGTTTTTATAGGTGACTTTTGCTGGATTTCACAATTAATTTTGATTATCCCCAAATTCATTTCCAAGTTATAAAAATTCTTATCACAGAAAAAAAAAATGTTCATGAAAACTTGAGAATCTAAAATTTCAGGTCCTGATCTAGCCCAGAATGTTTTTAATTTGCCCACAGACTTGGCCTGATTCCAAAATGGTATGATATGTTGGGCTATAGCCTCTAGGAGTAAAGTTAAAAAGTGTGACACACTGACATTTGCATATATTATATAGATGATTTTATCTAAAAATGTGACAAATCATTGATACGAGATATCCAAACAATGTAAGATAGGAAAACCAGTTGGATGTTTTTTGTTTGTTTTTTAGATTCATCTTACAGTTGAAATGGCTAGATGTCACCATAAGTTCTATGCTAACAGTTTCTTCTATCACGCTTCCGATTTGTGGAACTCTTCTCACTTCAGGCTTTCCAGCCAACTTTGATCTTCAAAAATTAAAATGAAATCAAAATC
>OZ010581.1:105080818-105243318 GCA_963932145.1 Acanthosepion lycidas
TAGATATCCAATGCCTGATGGTTGACAACCAAAAACTTAATATTTGTATGGTGGGGAAATCAGCTGAAACTAAAAAAATAAAATTAATTTTTTTTATTTTTTATCACTTATTAGTCTCATTAAAAAGCAATAATATAATTGCAGAGAAATAGTTTCTTGGTGCTATTAATACCAGCATGGTGGTAATGCAATGAGAATAACGATGTAGGATTTAGCAATTCATTTTGTCTTTCTATTCTGCTCTCTTCTCACATTTATTCCTTCTCTCACCTCCTGCACCCTCTGAAGACATCTACTTTCAACTACTTTTCCTGCTTGAGAAACTCAAGAAGACAAGTGTCCGGTGCTGTCGACGGAATAGTAAGTGGTGACGCAAGAAATATTAGTATTTATTGATTTCTTTCTCGCTTTACTTTTTATCTGTCTTTTGTATAAAAAGATGTGGTAGATATGATAATGCCATATAATTTTGTCTTCTCTTTGCTTTTGTGGGTGATTCAAACAACACTTTGTTATACAGAAGAAACTCCTCTAGTGAAAGAATGCCCTACCCTGCTTTGACTGAAAAAAATATAAAAAAGCTTTTTAGTTCAGTTTTTTTATTTTAAATCATTTCATTCCAGGCAAGACAATAAGGCCACTAAGATGCAAAAAATTATTTGCAAAATGAGAAAAAAATATTAAGGAGAAAGAACAATACAAGAATAAGAATTAAGACAGAAGATAACAACTGATATTGCATTTAAATTTTTGAAGGTCAAACTTAACTGGGAAGCAAGGTGCTGGAAGTGTGTTCCACAAGTGAGAAGTGTGATAAAAAACTGTTAGCATAGAACTTATGGTTATGAACTCAACTGTAAAATAATGAGACCTTGCCACCAATTTAGTATTGTACTTAAATTCATAAAATTTAGGCATCAAAGTGGAAAGCTTATCAGAAAAATTACCATAAAATTATTTATAGAAAAGGCACAGGGAAGCCATGTTACAGTGATAGGACACTGAATGAAGCTGAGATGGCAAGTCACAACCATTAACATTGGTAGATTCTTTGTATTTTATCAAGAATCTCTAAACATTTTCTATCAGTTTTTGAGATCAAATAGGATAAATAATCACAAGTGTTTTCTTTTCCTTTTTATGTAAAGAGATAATGAGATGACACAAAGTGCAGAGTAACCATAGCTGACTAATATTAATTATTTATACTTCTTGCTCTTTTTTGTCTGAAGTTTCGGAATGAGGAATTATCATTAATTACATGAAGACTATTGTCCTCATTTTTGTTATCACAACATTTCATCAGCACATAAGTTAAATTTAAGGCTCTTAATATTAAGTTTCTTTTGTGTTTTTTTTAAATCATTCACTCACTTAGCAACCCCTTGTGTCTTTATGGCTTTATTGCCTTCCTTAGTAAAAGGAATAAAAAAAAATTAAAAATAATGAAGACAGAACTTTTGTAGCTGAAAAGTTTGTATTTTTTTTTTTTTTTTTTTTTTTTACACACAAAACCTACTAAAAAGGTAACTTATTCTAAGAAAGTGTTTTATAGTACAGTAAACTTATTTAATAAAGATGTTATTGCTCAATCAAGGTATCAATCAAATACAGTGTACACTATAGAAATACAGAGATAGGAAAACAGCAGTTTTCTTCCTGTTTGGGGATTAGTCAAATAATTGAATGTAATTAACTTATGCAAGTTATTTCAATGGAATTTTTTACTTTTTATCAAATCCATGAGATTTATGGAATGGACTTCTGTAATTCATTGACCTGAGATTTCAGTTCAAATTTACATTTTCAGAGTTTGAAGGAAAACTAACCCAAGTTTAAGGGAATTTTGTACCCTTTTACAGTGCCTTGTTAATGAAGTAATAAAATTATATTTTATTACTTTATTAATCATATAATCATGGTTGGTGTAATATTGTTCTTCCTTGAATTGCTATTGATTATGGATTTATTTTTTTTATGGCTTATCAACCCTTAGTGGATTACTTAAATCTGAAACATTTTGGATTCTAAGAATTTTTTTTTTCTTGCAAATGGATATTACATTGACAATTTTTTCAGAATGATTTTTCCAGATACAAATCCCACTATTTAGCCTATACCTGAGGGGAGAAAATTAATTCATACCTTTCTTAAGGCTATTTGTGCTTTTAATTGATTGATTTTTGTTGCAGTTTATAAATTCTTTGTGGGTTATTTAGAGTCAAAACATCTTGGATTGCAAGAATTGTTTATTGGTGCATTGTGATGGTGTTCTTTTCTGACAAACATCCTTTAACTGCCATAACGCATCATGATCGTACTCTTTGGTTACTGTTTGACTAGGTAGAGCTTATTCACAATGAACTTGTAGTTGATGAAACAGTCTTCACATTGCTTCAATTCATTCATGTTTTTTTTTGGTCCCTGAGAGTTTGGGGTCTTCCATTGTGAAGACTGAGCCTTGGTTTTGGGGTCATAGCCATAGTCCCATGATTCCTTACCTATTATGAGCATTTTCAAAAGGTCTTGTGTGGTGAGATGACCACACTACATACTTTCCTTCCAAGCACTGCTATAAACAGAAGTGAGCAAGAACATAATTTAGTGTGCATGTACAACAGTTTTTATCAGGACCAATAATATTGCTGATTCTTTGGATTTTATCATCAAGGAGCGCTCTCAATAAATAGGAGTACCAGACCATATGTAGCAGCAATATTCTAAGCATGGATGAATGGTAGACTTATATGTAAAAGATTCTGGAAAGAAAAATTGTCATGATAGTGAAACAACTTTCTTAGTAGCTGACCAAGCAGTGAATTCAATATAGTCTTTCCATTTCACGTCAGCTGAGGTTTAGCCGAGAAGGTGCAATGAGTTACTTTCCTGGAGGCTAGCATCAGCCATGCAGAGAAGAGTGTCTCAGATGATTGATGGAAAGCAGTTTAGTTTGGGTGGTCTTAAAATTAACAAACCATCTTTTGCTCCAGTTAAAAAACTAAAAGGTCATTAATATATATGCCCAGCTACTTGCTTTTGAGTATGCTTGTCTGCTAGGGTTGATTGCTAACCCCTGTTACAGACAATAGGCACATATATACAAGAGACTGATGAAAAGTTCTTGGCCCAGCCTACTTTCCAGAATATGATCAAATCAACAGATTTGATTGAAGGGCTTCTTCCAGAGGCTAAGAACATTTTTTTAGCAACCCTGTGTGTAATATTTATATTATTACGACTATTGTCCTCATCTTTGTCACTATATTTATCACAACGTTTTGACCATTTTACACTCCAACCTTCTTCAGGTGTTTGAAATGCCAAACTGAACCCATTATTTTGCTCACTGGGGTAGACTGTTCTAGTTCCATATGCCATGTGTAATGGATGTCACTTAGCAGTTATCTCCTGTTAATTTCCCTCTCCAAGTTCTCCACTGCCTTAGCCAGGTATTGAACTCACACTCTTTGAGTTCTGTCACTGGATCTAACTAATGCCTTTATGCCATGTGTCCTTGAGGACATCTGTGTATGAATTTCTGGGTATTATAAACCTAATGTCTTCAGCAATCATTTTTTTACCAGTGCTCATATTGCAATTTTTGCTGTTATCATTGCATGTTTTTACCAGAGCTGATATTGCAATTTTTGTTATTGCTTTTCTCTGGAACTCCTTATTACTGGTTCCCATATTGTATTCATTTCTATGCTTGGTCGGCTCAGATTTTTGTGGCCTAGAATATGTGCTGATTCCTTAAGTTTATGAATTTTCCAATGGTGTTCTTTGTCTATGATCTCAACCTGATCCCACAGACGGTGGTGATCTCCCGTTTCTCTACATATGTGGTCAGCCACACCTGATTTTTCCACTTCCCCTCGTGTTACAGCTTTCTGGTGTTCTTGAAGCCTTACCTTACGGGGGTGACCTGTCTCCCTTTTATATTTCTTTCTGCAGTTTTTAGTCATGTTCTCTTCTATGGGAGGTCTTACTCAGGAGAGAGATCTGTGAAGTGCTGTCCAGCTTTTGAAGGTTGTCCTGATGTTATATGGATTGCAGATCCTTTATATTTTCTCTGATAACCCCTTCACATAAGGCAGGCAGACTGTTTTCCGAGTGTTGTTGTCCTCCTCTTGTACCCACCTATCACAGTTTTTTGGGGCTGCTGCCATGTACCCAGGGTAGTTGTTACGTTGCAGGGTACTACTTATACTGGCCAATTCTTGGTGAATGTCGGTTTACAGTATACGGACGTCTTGAACCCATGCTCTGTTCAAGATATTAGAACATCCAGGAATGGGAGTGTGTTGTTACTCTCTTTCTCCATTGTGAACCGTATTGAAGGTCTTATTGAGTTCACATGGTCTAGTAGAACCTGGACCTCTTCCTGGTGTGGCCAGAGTATGAAGGTGTCATATACATACCTTAACCATAGAGTTGGCTTTAGGGATATAAATTCTAATGCCATTTCTTCAAAGTATTCCATGTATATATTCACCATTGTTGGTGATAATGGCAAGCCCATTGCTAAGCCCTCATCCTGTCGATACATGTGTGATCCCATTCCAAAGTATGTTTGTGTACAGAAAGTCAACATCTCCATCAGATTATCTATTGGAATACTGGTCCCTTCTTCTAGGGATGAGTCAGAGGCCAAAACATTGTGATAAATATGGCAACAAAGATGATGACAATAGTCCAAATAATGTAAATAGTGTACATAATACCTCATCTCAGAAGTATAGACAAACCCTGTGTGTGTATCACCCATTTATAGTGCTGTTTCCTGCTTAGCAATTTTTTAAAATGTGTGGCTGTTTTTAATAGCATTTCCAAAATGTATTTTTCTTTCCACTTTTTTTTTTTTTTTTAAATACCTTCATTCCTTGTATCTATTAAATTCTTTTTAAGTACCATGTACTTTCAGGACGTAGGCGATCATGGCTCTCCACTTCCTCCTATCTCTTGTAGCTCTCAATAAGTTTTGTCCCTCTGCCACCTTGCCCAGACTACATTCTGTCATCCACTTTCTTAAGAATGCCAGATATGTCATGCATTGCTTTCCCTTGTCTCTTTCCTTCTTTTCTACCTGTGAGTATCAGATTCTCCAGGCCCTACTTCCTCATTATGTGTCCTAGAAACGTCAGCTGCCTCTTCCTGATGTTAAGTATAAGCCTCTTTCTTGTTTGCATCCTCTCCAAGACTTCATTGTTGCTCACACATTCAGTCTAAGATATCCTCAGCATCCTTCTGTAGAACCACATCTTCGTTGTCTCAAGTATCTTCATCTTTGAGGAGTCTGTGCAACATTCACTGCTGTAAAAGAGGACAGATTATTCTTAAATTCTATAATTTATAGTTTCTCCTCCATGAATAGATTGCAATTTGGTTGGGAAAGAAGAGAAATAGAGTTTTCTGATTAGAATTGCATGGAGTTATGTGGAGCAAGCTGGATGAAAAGTGTTCATTAAAGAAAGTTAATTCCCTTTTTTCATATTGTAACTCTTCTATGTATTTGTCATTTCATCTCTCAGTTTGACCCAAGAAAAAAAAAAAAAATTCATATCTATATATATTTGACCATATCTATATCTCACAGACTATCCATATCTATATCTATCCACATAAATAAAACAAAAATGTCATTTTTTTATCTGTTTATAGAGCTGTTTTATTTTTTTAGTGATTTTTCAAAATGGGTGTCTGCTTTTGTGTTCCTGAGACCTATTTTGTTTTTTTTTAAGGAATGCATCAGCATGCCAACAAATAGAAAGGATTTCATTCCTTTCATTTATTATATTATTCATGTTCTTAAATTCTATAATTTATAGTTTCTTCATGTGGAGATTAAAGTTATCTTACTGGTATTCTGAAGTTCTTATAACATTATTGGACTGTATAATTACTCTCAAAACTTAACAGAAGAATTGTGATGAAATCAATCATAAATGAAAATGACATGTTCATCATTAATTAATTATAGCTATGGATCGGAAGATCATGAAGGATTGAAATAAAGTTATACTGTAAATCACTTTCATGATTCATTCCCCAAATATAGTCTATCATATTTTCATTATACAATTCTTGGTAGCGGCATTCAAAGTTCAGTATATCCTGGTGGAAGCACTTGCCTTGCTTTGCTGAATATGTCCCCATGTTCACCTTGAATTTATCAAGATTATGGACTTTGAGGGACATCCTGCAGCCCATTTTGCCATAGTTCTTCCCCAGGAACTCAACAAGCTCCACAGAGTTTTCAGTCTTATGATTCCCCAGGAAGCCCCGAACCACTGAGACAAAGCTGTTCTATGATGCTTTCTCCATCCTAGTGAGCTTCTTGGGGAATTCCTTGCACTACCTGATCTTTATTTGTGGTCCAACAAAGATATCAGCTCTGACTTTTGCCACAGACTTCTTAGGGAAGAAGTCTTGAAGGTACTATCTAGAGCTAAGACAAATTATTTCATAAGGTCCAATTTTAAGTGCAATGGAGGAAACTATACTTTCTAGGGTTCAACAGTGACTCCAATTTGACACTGTTCTTCCCTATACTGAACTCAGTTCATTGTAGCCAGTCCTACCTGTGGTAATGTGCCATGATGTCCCTGCTGTCCCAAAGGCAAAGATAACATGGAAATTTGGTAAAGCCACTTTGGAGGCAACCATTTTGAAGTCTGATAACCTAACCATACACTTCATATTTCAAGGCATCTCGCAAGATCTTGACACTGCTGTATTCCTTTGAGCCACACTGAGTTTGCCAGAAGAGATGGATACATGCTCCCATTATAAAGCAACAAAAACAAAAAAGGATCCTTGATGAGCTGTTAATAAAGAGGTGCCACTTGCTGGGTGTTACAAGCAATTCAAATTACATTTAACAGGCAGGTCACATAGCAGAAGCAAAGATCTTCTTGACTAATGAAAAAGCTTAAAACACTGGTAACACTTTCTCTGACCTGCAACTTGCACACTTATCTCACAAATTCCACTACTTGAGACTTGACATCAAAAACTCAATGTTACCAAGATCTCTGGTCAGGTCAATGAGATTTTTTTTGGCTATAGTATGGCTTCTCTCCTCAGCTCTGAACTGGATCAATGACTTCATCCTCTTCTGAATTTCTGTTCTCTTCTGAAGACCAGCTACTATCTCTCTCTGGAGGAGGGGGTACGGGGAAATTAGAGCTGTGTGGCACTGGGATGATGGATGACAGAAGGTCTGGATATAGGACAACAGGTGCATTCTTACTAGCTCAACGTTTGGGAGGGTCCACCATGCAGAAGAAGCAATTGCTTGAGTGGTCAGTTGGTTCCCTCCAAATTTATGGGATTGTGAATTTCATGGCTATTTTCCCCCTCTGTATCATCCTGCAAAGAGCAAAATAAAAATATAAGCATAAAAATACAAATATATTTCACCTAGTATTATCAAAAAATTCTAAAAAAAATTAGATTTTTGATTTTAGAAATTTCTAAAAATCATGTGATGGATTATATGAGATTCTGACTTTAGACCCCAATTAATATAGCAAATGCCACAAAAATATGGAATCTTGAATACTAAACATTCCTAATATTCTGTATTTTTTGGGTTTTTGCCTTTGATCCAGTATAGAAAACATTGATGATACTGTGGACACTAATGTGCAATTGTTGAAATATTTGATATTTTTCAGTAACACTGAGTTGAAAAAAAGTAAAATATTTAAATTAAATAAATTCCAAAACTTTTACACTTAAAAATTCCATTATCCAAACAAATAAAACTTTCCATCTTACCTTCTAGAATTCTTTTGCAGAGTGTGCAGGTGAAATGAGGTGCCCAGGATTTGTCTTGATATCCGATAGGCATGTCAATATATGCCTTGTAGGCCTCACACATTTTAGCAGATGTTGCCACCATATTTTTACACAGTTGTCTTGATAAAATTGCCAGACAGACAAATGTGTCTGCCAGATGCTTACAACCTCTTGATACCGTCTGTGTCAAATACATCTATCAACGACAAATTGTCTGTATGGGTAGATGTCAACTGAACTGTTGAGCTCACATTCCCTGTATTTATACTGTGATCTATGTTACCAGAACGTTCTAGAAATTCTTGAAACTTCTAGAAAGTTCTAGAAAATTCTCCTCCCAGCAGCTCAACACTGAATATGGATTGTAGTAGAAAATAGGTCAGTTTCAAAACATCAAGGTCACAAAAGCAAAGTTTGAAGGGACTGTCATTTCCTTTGCTTTTTAGACAGAAGCAATTCGGAAATAACACTTGCTGACCAAAGAAAAAACAGTGAAAATTTTTTTACAGTGATTATATAGTAGACTCATTTAAAAGCCAGTTGGTTCCTGTGGCAGACTTGATGTGACCTTCCTCACAATAAGTAGAGATGAGTAGATGCTGCAATAGGCAGTAAACTACAGAATTCAAAACTGATTGCTGCATTGCATTAATATTTAAGCTTACCTTTTAAAAGTTCAATGATAATTCTTCTGTCACCACTTAATTTAAAGACAATTTGATGTACATAGATGCTTACTTTGCATACAAACAATTTTTTTTCATAGGTGACTTTTGCTGGATTTCACAATTTTGATTATGCCCAAATTATTTCAAAGATATAAAAGTTGTTATTACCAAAAAAAAAAAATTGCCAAAAACAATTGCAGTAATGAAAATTTAGGAATCCAAAATTTCAGGATTGCGGGTCTCAATCTAACCTGGAATATTTTTAATTTGGTCAGAGTCAGCTGGATTCCAAAATGGCATGATATGTTGGGCTACAGCCTCTAGGATTAAAGTTGAAAAAGTGTGACAGTGACACACATTTATTATATAGAATAGATATATCTATTTATTTCTAAGGAATTAATGGATTTTATGGTTTACTCAATATTATTTCTTATTACTTTAGATTTTGGTGAATACAAGTGTTTTTAAAAAAGTAACGTCTACTCAAGTAGTGTAAATATACATCTGCCAGCCTGTGCATTTAAGTTTGATTCATTTGTTTATGCTTTATCAACCCTTTGTCAGTATTTAAGGCAAAAACATTTTGTATTGTAAGCATAATTGTATTTTTTGAGAATTATTGTTGAGTCCTATTTAACCCACACGAAGAAGATGAATTCATATCTTTCCTCTCTGTGTGTATGTATATATATGTATATATATATATATATATATATATATATATATATATATATATATAATTCACACAGGAGAAAGCAAATATTTGTACACCTGAAAATTTATATTTTAATTTCTCATCCATATAATTATCTCAAACTTTCACACAATAAGTATTGTCATTAAATTAACAATTAAATAAGTGGACCAAAAAAGATAATTTTGAAAAATCAAATATTTTAAATTAGGTAAGGAAATAACATTCATACAAATTAGTGTTCAGAATTTACTATTTAGTTGCAAAGCCACTGCTGACCATAACCCAGAGACACTTGTATCCATTGTCTACTAGATTTTTGAAACTTGAAATTTTAGCTTACTGTTCTTTACGAATAACCTTCAACTCAGTGATGTATCTCAAACTCTTCAAATGAATGTTTATTTTCAGGTTTTGCCACAAATTCTCAATTGATTTCACATCTGATGATTGACTAGGCCTCACATTGAACCATTCCTGAGTAAATTCACCAGTAATTTTAAGATCATTATTTTGTTGAAACAAGCTATCTCCTAGCTCCAACTGTTGAGCAGAGATAAATAAATTTTTGGAAATACTGTGATACAATGCTTCTTTCATAGTATCTTCTATCACATGAATTGCTATGGTGCCATTATGAAAAAAACACACCCATAACAAATTTCATACTAGGGATGGTGTTCTTTGTATTATAGGCACATCCATCTTCCCTCTACACATGGCAAGCTGAATTCATTCAAAATACAATTTTGGTTATGTGTGTGTGTGTGTGTGTGTGTGTGTGTGTGTGTGTGTGTGTACGTTTATATATTGTACAACTTAAGGTTGTGGGTTTTAAGCGTATTTTTAGGTGAAAGTGCATGTTTACTATATAAATAAAAATAGAACAGGAAATTGTGGAGAGCCATGATTGCTAGTGTGCCAAAAGGACATAATATATGTGTTAGAATTCTCAAATCATCCACTGTAAAAAAAAAAAAAAAAAAAATTCTCCATCAAAGTAATTCCAGTTATTTTTAAATCCCTCTCAAGCAGAAATTAAAATATATTAATCCTATTAACTGACTTGTAAGAGAGCAGTGGAAATACTATGGGACATGGAATAAATTTCTTGTCCACATGACAGGCATTACTGTTTTATTTATATCTTGCTTATCGATTTATTTATTTTTTTACCAAGTTTGGTCACAGCTGGACCAACTTATCTTGCCTTTTGTCATGGAACAGTTTTTATCAAACTGAGTGTTAATGCTTGTACTTGATTGTTTTGCATGCCCTTTGTCTTTGAGAAATATTGCATAATGTAACATCTGTTGATTCTTAGAAGAAACCTTTCAGATTTTCTTTCAGTCTCACATACTGTCTGGCACTTGTAATCAGTAACAGAGTCTAGTGTTACACCATTTAGCTGTTGCACTTGCTGAAGAGTTCATGAAAATACCTGAAAATCTGAAAGGTTCCTTTCAATAAAAACAAAAAAACACATTCAAACTCAGATTTCATATATATATATATATATATATATATATATATATATATATATATATATATAAAAATATCCAAGTTTGTGTGTTATATATATTTTTTTTTTTTTACCCTTGGAAGTGCAGTCTGATAAACGAGGTAAAAATCATACACCTGGGGAAATAAATTATAACCAATGGACCCTTAAGGTTGCCTATTTTCTATTTAAATTAATAATTGCTTTGATTTGACATTGAGCTCGCTGGATTACATCCTCCTTGGAATTACCCATATGGATTACCAAACTTTTCATTGCTTTGTGTGTGTGCATATTGAAAAAAAATAAATAAATAATAAATATATATATATATATATATATATATATATATATATATATATATATAGCACAGCCATCCACAGAGCTCACCTGTGGTTTATACTGGAACTATGCTGTGTGGACCTTAGAGTTTCTGGGAGAGGGCACATTATCTAGTGTGATCAATAGTCCAAACAGGGCTAGCATAACCACCCACAGATCCCAAGGGTTCCATCTACCCAATTTCACTTGCAAGGCTTGGGTCAACCTGTGGTGTGGTTTTCAGGCACTCTCCAAAGATGGCATGATGTGATCGCCTCTTCCAGACCGATAACATCAAGAAGTCACCTTCCTGACAAATTGACCATGGTGAGATTCAAACCCGGATCTCATGGTTAGAAAGTGAACATTCTAACCACTTGGCCACATACAGTGAAATGATTGCTCAAGTTTCATGCTCACAATATTTGACTGAAGATCATGTGATCATAAAACTAGTTATGAGAGCCAACCTTTCACTGGATTTAACATTAAGCATATATATATATATATATATATATATATATATATATATATATTAAAGAAAAACAGACCACTTTAAGGTTCCATTATAATAATTTATTTCACCAGAGCCCTTTTAAAGAGTGCCGGATCATCAGATAGCACTTCCAAAAATGAAATGAAATGAAAAATGAAATTAAAATTGATGGGTAGTGTAAGTTTTTGTAATTTAACAGAGCTTGTAAAAGGGCTAGTTAAAGAGACATGGTAGAGTTTAGGGAAGGATTCATTTCATATCTCTCTCAAGCATACTTAGTATTGGGGGAGGAGGAGTGACCAGACCTTGACCTATTTAGACAGTTAACTTAACGAAAGTGATATATTGAAATGGGAGGGGAGAAAATAAAAAGGAAAAAAGAAAGAAGAGAGAGAGAGAAGTAAAGAGAAAGAGGCTGTAATTGGGTTTTAGCAATTTATGTAAAGAATAGATTTTAATGCTTATATATATATATATATATATATATATATATATATATATATATAGAGAGAGAGAGAGAGAGAGAGAGAGAGAAAGAGAGAGAGAGTCAAAAATTATCTACACAATATCTTTAGGTATGTTACACTGCATTTTGGTCATGTGTACTTATATTTAGTACTATTGTTGACATATCAAAGTTTGAGCTTGATTGCAGTGTGCACCAAGGCCGGAAGGTGTGTTAGGGGTTGAAATTCACTGGAGGCTTTTACCAAAATATGGCAACAAGACTCTACAGTATAGAAGTGCATATGAGTGGATTGAGAAGTTTAAAAGTGTCCAGACAAGCATGATGCACAAAGGAGCAGGAAACCCACCACACTCCTCCCACTGACAAAAAGATTCAGCAAGCTCAAGAGATGATAATGGCAAAACTGGCACGGTCAAGCTCAAACTTTGATCATGTGACCATAATAGTACCAACTATAAGCAAGCATGAGCAGAAGGCAGTGACAAACCAAGATATGTTATGGCCAAAGTGTGGATAATTTGACTTATTTATACATAATAGCAGGCCACTCATATTTGAGGATACCCGTCTACTAGGGTGGCTAGCAATCCCTATTACAAACACCTACTCAGGCACATTTGTGTTTGTTCAAAACCCACAGAGCTGACCTCTGGTTTATACTGCAACTATGCTAAGTAGACCTTAGTTACAGTTTCTGGGAGAGAGCATATTATCTAACATGATCAACAGTCTGAACAACGGCAGCACACTCAAACCCTTGGTCACAATGATTTGTGATTTTGTGCTAGCACAGCTACTGATGTACTGAAAGGGTACAGTCCACCCAATTTCATTGGAGGCTTGGATCAAGTACTTTCCAAAGGTGCCACACGCTGGGATCACCCCCTTCAGACTGATAACACTAGGAAGTCTCCTGATCAGCCATAGCAAGATTCAAACCCAGGTTTCATGGTCAGAAAGCGAACATTCTAACCACTTGGACACATGCCCATATATATATACATAACTAATGTTCACCTATTAAAAGACCCAAGAGTCACTCAAAATAGAGGGTTACTGTGTGTCGTTGAATTTGCATAAGATTTGAATTTGACTTCAACAGAACATTCACTTTGTTGAAGGGGTTTGAAAGATTATCTTGCAAACCTATTTGTGAGATCTTAAGCAGAACAAGCCATTTTCACTACTTCTTCAAAAATAAATGTATGTATGCTGTTTTTTTCTTCATTGCTCAAAATCAGTTACTATCCTACCTTCATATATGATACAATTTTATTTATAGTTTATTTTTTTCACTGCTTTATGAGATTGTATCAGTACTGAAAGTTGGCTCAGTTTAATAAACATTATCAGGTTATTTGATACTGAGTTTTACAAGTACAAAAATCATCTCCTTTGAACATCTAAAGTAAATCAGCCTGCATATGCAGAAATTGTGATCAACTTATATTAATGAGGATTGAATGGAAACATCTTTATGTAATAAGCTGAAAGGTGCATGCGTTTGAAACTCAAATCTAAACCAAAATAATGAAGCATGAGAAAAAAAATCTGTGATTTATATTTAGACATACTTTGCCTATTTGTTGGCAACTAAATAGGTTTAAAATTGACAGGCTAAACTCAGCTTTTTTGCAGTCTGCTAACATTTAATAGTTGAAGACAATGTATACAGAAATATTTACAAGGCAGCACATAAATACAAGCTGTAAGTTTCAAATAATGGTGAAAAAAGTGGAATGCACATTATATATATAAAAAAAAAATCAAAAGAATGTTTTTAGCTACCTGCTTTTATATATGCAAATTTTGAAAAATATGTTTCAAGGGTAGGAAGAAGTATAAGATATTGCAAAAGATTATTTCCTAACCTTTCTCAGAATTTTCTAGAATTTCTGGTTTATTATAAAGTAGTATTAGCATTACTGGTGCTCCTGTGCAGAAATTACAGAAAAACTCGAAAACAAGAAAACCATATAAATTTACTTCTACAAATTGTCATTACTTTCACTGGGAAAAATCAATAAGTGATTTGTGCTTTGGAAGCTTCCAAAATAAACTTGATCTTTATATCACTGCAAAAAAAAGTCTGACATCTGACCAATTCTTAGTGAATTGGACAATCTCAAATTGGGTTCAGAAAGAACACAATCTTAATTGATGCTCTCAACAAAGAGCATGTCAATTGGACTGAAGAAAAAGTTTAATCAAAGGACAATAAAGCTAGAGATATTGCATCATCACTATGCAGACCTTGAATTTTTCCCTAAATTCAAATTTTAAACCGAGTCAAGGCTGAGAATTGGGCAGCTTCAATCACGTAATACACCATTTTTGGTCTGATTCAGCTCTTATAGAGAGCATAGCAGGAGGAGCCAGTTACTTTCTCAGGTGGTGCATGGAGCCAACCTTCTTTTTTTTTTTTTAGACTTTAGTAAGAGTTCAACTTCAGTACCAGTGTGAGCTTGAGTCCCAATAGATGTTTAAGACAATTAACAAGTCTCTGCATAAGCTTAGAAAAGATTTCTTTAGGCACGGATGCACCAGTTCCTATCTATGCCTTTTTGTTGTTTGTTTTTCGGACAATTTCATTTTGAAATAACTTAAACAAAATTATGGGCAGACATATCACACACTGGTTGCATTTCTAAAAAGAATGAAAAGAACATACAAGTTCTTATCAGATCTTGCTTATAATTAAATAAAAATTCGAAATGCTTTGCACACCTGTTGCCCTATTTTAACAAAATTCATCAATCATTGGTTTGTAATTACCTGACAAGCAGATGGGACAGAGCTGAGTGTAATTTTGTAATCATCTTACTGTTAATGACTGCCTGTTTGCATGACTATCAGTCAAATTGAATATATTACTGTCAATGTATTTTTATATTTAATTGTCTGTGTGTGTGAGCTACTACATACACACACACACACACACACACTTGAATCCAACATTTTTATTACTTCAAACAGAGCACATTTTAAGTTTATAAGTATGCAGTCTGATAGATGTAATGCATACTACTAAAATAAGATTAAAAAACAGGGCATCTATTTTAAATGCAGGTATCCACTAAAACAGGTCCTCAATCAGTAGGGAATTCCTCCTTGGGGGAATTTCAGGGTTTCAAGTGGAGGAATTGGGGGCCACATATTGGTAGACTCAAACTCCCCAAAGCAGCACAAACCATAGTGCGTCCTGGGCATGACGATAAACTACATCCGCGTCCTGGGTATGACAATAAATTACGTCCAACAACAAGGCTTCAGATAATGTTTTCGGAAAAATAATGTTGCCAGCTATACGTTTTTGAAACAATAATGTTGCCAGCTAAAACGTTTTTGAAACAATAATGTTGCCAGCTATACGTTTTTTGGAAAAAATAATGTTGCCAGCTATATGCGTTTTGGAAAAAATAATGTTGCCTGCTATACGTTTTTTGGAAAAAATAATGTTGCCAGCTATATGCGTTTTGGAAAAAATAATGTTGCCTGCTATACGTTTTTGAAACAATAATGTTGTCAGGTATGCGTTTTTGAAACAATAATGTTGCCAGCTATATGTTTGATAGTACTGTATATTTAATATATGTATAGGTATATGTGTATGTATGTATATATATATATATATACCTTAATTTGGCATTAAATGACCCACAGTGGTTGATATGCCATAAAACCCAACCAACCAACCAACAAACCGTAGTCCATACAACTGAGAGGTCATGCTGGGTTTCTTTCCGCTAACTCTTGTTTTTTGCCACTACAAAAATAATCCATGTAAATGTATATGTACTAATAGGAAAAAGAATGAAGATTTTCAATAATATATACATATTATTTGGAATGCACCTTTCGAGTCAGACAATCTTGAAAGGTGGGGGAATGATATCCTGATTTATGGTGAAAAGGGTTCATCAGGCAAAATTGAAAACCACTGCACTAAAAACATTTGAAGTAATATATACATGGTGAGACAAAAGTCACACTATAAGAATAATTTATTAAAAGTAATTATACATGAAAATTTCATTTACTTTTCAATTCTGTGTCTGCATTATTCATTAACATGTCAGATCTTCCTGTCATTTTACTGCATTCATTTTTAATTCTTTAAGTTTCTAAATATTTCTTGTGTGCATCTGATGAACTGATATCAAGTAGGACTACAGAAAAAAAAATCCAAGAGTGTGCAATCTGGTAACCTCAGTCACTCAACAGGACCTATCAAAACAAATTTGACATTTCAAACATAACACCTATGGTGTGTGATTACTTAAATGTTATTTTTAATGGATACTCATATTTAAGTACATGCTCTATTTATTAAACTCTATTTTTTTATTTATTTTCACCTACTAGCCTGAATATTCAAGAAATCTTATTAAAAAAATAATTGCAAAACATTGCACATTAGATCTACCAGTTTCTCATGTGGTTTATGATGGCACTTAACCCGTGAGATGGGGGACTGATAGTAAGGAAAGAGAATGTGCCCCTAACAATCCCTGCCATAATCGAATCTCCTATCAATGTATGGCATAAGAAAGCCAACCTCAAGGCGAGTTTGTGGCTCACCAAGTGTGGCATTCCCTGCCCTTCATGACACGAATGTTGTGCACAGATTTGTCTGTCAATCTGATGCTTGCATCGCCTCCATAAAATGGAGGATAGCGAGCACTCAGGTGGCTTCCTATCATCTTTACAGAGAAGTAGTATGGACAATCGATAAAAGACAATTGGGAAAACATATGTGGCACACGCCTCCGACTTGCCCTTCACAGACAACTTCCATCGATGCCAAGTCTGACCGGCTGTGTCGACCTTTGCTTGTACTTCAGACCAATTTTTCTCCACTCCAAGAATGCAAACAGGACCAGCCATCTAACCAAAGGGCCCTGGAAGATTGACCTCCTTCCAGGCACCTAACCACATGCCAGACAAGTTGTCGCGGTTAATCTTGGCCCCTGTCACCTTTTCGTACTAATCAAGCGCCTTCAGTACCACCTCAATGTCACTGTGGAACAACACAGAAGCAGATACGTCATTGGGATAGGTGGAAACCCTGGCTCGAGCTCCTCCAGGAATGTCAATTCCATGTAGGGCCGGACTACATACCCTATCCCTTAACCAGCGAAGGAGAGGCTCCAACGCCAAAGCATAGAGTAGGGGTGACAGTGGACAACCCTGACAAACCGACGTAGACAGCACAAAAGTGCCCAACAGCTTCCCATTCACCTGTACCATAATGAGCAATACCTGTACCACTGGGAGTGATACAGAAGGCTAATCCAGCAGCAGAAGTCGGGTTCGAATCCGGCGGCCTGCAGGACAGCCACAAGGTAGCGATGATCAACCCTATCAGTTGCCTTGGACTGATCTAAATTGATCAGCACAGCCTCATCGTTGTCTTTTACACCCTCTATGTTTGTGTGGATTAGATGCAGGTTGCTCTGAATTGTTCGGACCCTCACAGAGCAAGTCTGCTCAGAACCCAACAAACTCGGCAACTGACTGCAAACACTCCTGCAGGATCTTGGCCAAAATCTTTAATTTAGCAGAGTTATGGGCCTATAATCATCTAAATTCCACCCAACACTCTTGCCCTTTTTTGATAGTGTGATCACACTCCTGGAAATTCAGTTGGGGATGGACCCCCTGCCGGAACCAGTTGTTGAACACCACTGTCAAAATCGGGACAAAGATGTGCGACAGCCTCAAGTACAATTCATAAGGCAAACTATCTGGACAGGGCAACTTGCCTCTGCCAACCTTCTTTGATGCTGTGTAGACTTTGCCCTCCATGATCTCTCCCTCACAGCAAGCCACTTCAGTCGGCAAAAGCCAAGGAAAGTTTGCCAAATAGCTGCAAAACTCCTCCTTACGGAGACCAGACTCCTTGGTAAACCGGCTCTCAAAATGTTGTCGAAATGCCTCGCACATGTCATCAGTGGCCTGAAGAGTATAACCCTCCAGGGAATTGACCTAATGAAAGTAACGATCAGAACCTCGATGGATCTCTTCCTTGTGCAGATCTGTGCCCATGTTCACAGCTTCGGAAGACATCTTGCTTAACCTATGTCTAATTACCTGGCCCATGTAGCACTCTTTAGTCAAACACTCCAGAGCCTCCCTAGCTAAGGCTATCTCTAGCCACCTTCTGAGAAAACCTAGACTTAAGCGTCTTCACCTTCTCAGCTTTATCTAGGGTGAGCCATTTGCTGAAATCAGTAGTGAAGGACCTAATCCTATCCTTAAGTCTCTCTCACCACTTATTCTCGATAACCACCCCCACTAGCTCCCACTGCACTAAGCTAGTTAGTTGCTCCTGGAAGTCCCGCCTGTCCAATAAGGACAGACTGAACTTCCAGTAGCCAGCCATTCTAGGCCTATGATCTAACACCATCCGGGCACAAATGAGTTTGTGATCCGAATAGCCTACCCAGTGGAATGTGGGACAATCTAACAAGTCTACGTCGGCTCCTCTAACATTCTATCCAGGTAGCTAACTACCCAGGTAAAAGGCCAATTAAGAGCCCATGTCCACATTTCCCCTCCCTGCACAAAAATGATGTAGTTTTATCAGATCTGGAGAGCCCAACTGGGCCATCCTTATTTCTGGGTAGGCTTCTCTGGCCTCAAAAAGATGAGTCCATACCTTAAGCTATTTCCCGGTGTCCCTAAAGAGGGCAATAATCCCTGGGGACCTAGGGAAATTATTAGGGTCCTCCACTGATTTCCCATCAATGGAAGAAAGTTTGAATAGGGGACCTAAGATGGATCTCTTACAGGTGGAGAGGTTCTTCTCAAGTTCCCCCCTGTCCACTCTGCATATTTCCTCTCTACTCTATGGAACAGTTTCTTCTTTTTTTTTTCTTTTTTCTCAGGGTGTGGCGGGGTGGAAGTGGACAGGAGGTTAGGTGTGGAATTGGATGGCTAGGGAGGTGATGAGTCGGAAGGTGTAGAGTGGCTGTATGTGTGGGGATGTAGGGGTGGTGGGAGGGAGCAGGATGCAAGAGTGTGAAGGTGGGGAGACTTCTAGATATAGGAGCAACATCTTGTTCTTTTTGTGGTGATGCAGGGACGGATAGGGACCTTGTTTTTTCCATTCCCCTCCCTACTTTGTGCAGTGTGCTTTTTCACTGTTTTTTCTTCCTCCTCTTCTCTGTTCCTCTTTAAGTAGGAGGACTGTGTTGGAGGTAATTCCTCCACCTCCATCTTGTCTTCCAACCTTTGCTGTTGCTTTTGTTGCTGCTGCTTTTCTTCTTTTCTCTTCTGTTTGGGCTTTTGTTGCTGTTCTTTTGGCTGTTGTTGCTTCTGCTGAAGCCTGCCTTTGGGTTGTTCCTCTGGGTGCTCCTTGGGTGGTTGCTGCTGCTTCTTCGGTGAGATCTCCTTCTGAGGGGGACGGGGAGGGGCTGCTTTTGACTTCCGTACCTTGGCCACCACCTCCTTCCACCCATCACCAGGGGCCTTGCCAGTTTCTGACTACTGTAATTGTTGCTGTCACTGTTGTTGCAGCTGTTGGCTTTGGTTGTGGCAGCACTTTCTTTCCAGGGGCACACCTTTGCCATGTGCCCCAAGACCCCATACAACTAACAGTAGGGTTTTCGGCCTTTCACCACAACCAGCATTTTTTTTATCCCTACACATCAGGACGTTTGGGATATCTCCAAAACCTTTACATGTCAGCAGGGTAATCTCTATGTTGCCAGTCGCGATCTCTGCCTTGCTAATCACACTAGCCACTTCTTCCACCTTGCTGTATTGGGCAAAAAAGGCCCCCAGCCTGTCTTCCGGAATGTCTATGGGCATTCCCATGAACCGTTACTTCATTCTACGGGTGCCCATGTATTCTGTCTGCAGGCGAAGTGTTTTTGCCGTCAATACATTTCCTGATAATTTTTTTTTTATATTTCAACTTTTTACGTCGGACGTCAGCAGGGAAATTGTCCTTGTGTTTACAGCATCAAAAAAGCTTCTTGAATGGTAAGGAGCTCGTTACCATTAGTATATTCAACATATTTCTTTTGTGATTCTGCATAATATGCAGCATTTTTCTTTGGCCTGGTTTCTGACCAGGCTATCCTTTGGTAGAGTCATTTTCCGTCATCACTGGAGGTGGTGTTAAATCCGCCATAATAGTGCTAAAGCACTATTAACGACAGAAAACCAGTTTCTTTTTTCTTTGACAGTTTTTTTTTTTAAATTGATTTCACTAAATACCAAACTTAAGTATTAATATTTAAATGAAAGAAATCAAACAACGAAAAACTGGACTGAAGTCTGGGGTAAATAATCAAAAAACAAAAACGGAATTAATAACCTTGGCTTGCAAAAAACAAGATAAACGAAAGAAATAAAATGAATAAAAATAAAAGGAGAGGGGGTTAACACAAAAGAAAATGCAGTGAAACTTAAAGTTGCAAATATACAAGAAAAACAAACTGAAAATCAAAAAGGTTAAAAAATTAGTAAAATATAATAAAAGACTTAACGTTAGATTCGTTTAAAGACTGTTCTCTGGACCAAAAAACAACCAAACACTATCCACTTGTGTCTTCACCAGGCAAATAGATTTGTATTTCCCCAGTGGCAAAAATCATAAGTTTATATAGAATTCAATGGGCAGAATCCATTTCAGCTGCAGGTGGAATAGGTCAACTTATTAAAGCACAAGTTTAGCTGAAGGCTATCAGTTCAATACTTGTGCTGGGTAGTAAATATGCTTTTGAGTTATTTAACAAATTAACAGAACCAACTTTCCTAGCAGTAAACCTAGCAATTGATTCAATATAATCATTCCATTTCATGTTAATAGAAAACATGAGGCCAAGAAGGCATTGTGTGTGGCTCTCCTGGAGTTTAGCATCAAGCATGACAGAAAAGTTTCTCTGTGGTGATTAAATGAAAGCAGTTTTGTTTTGAAGGGATTCAAATTTACAAGTCATTCCTTGCTTAACTGCTTATTGGAAATCCTTTTTGGAAGCAGTTGACAGGTTTATTTTTCGAAATTTGTCAGACTTGCTACTAAGGCAGGAGTAAATAGTCATGTCAGCTACATAAATATCTAGTTGGGGACTAATGACCTCAGGAATGCTATTGATAGTGATAAGAAACAACGTAGGTCTAAGGATAGAGCCTTAGGAAACCCCTGTAAAATGATCTAGAAGCATGTCTGTTCTACATGAAGTACATTATACAATTTGTTAGGAATGATTGAATTAAGCCAAATATTTGTCTAAAAGATACTGTAGATCTTTGAGATGCCAGCATGCCAAACCCTGTAAAATGCCTTTGAGATACAGCCCGAACTTTGCCATTTTTATCTAAAGCTTGATAGACAAATTCAGTGATAGCCGTTAGCACGTTAGCAGTAGATCTGGTAAATTGGAAGTGATATTGTTTACCCACAAGGAGGCTATGTGAAGTAAGATGCTTAACCAATTCAGTGTTGATTAGAGCCTGTAATATTTTACCAAAAAAAAGTAAAAAACTAATAGAACAATAATAAGCATACCATTGAATCTGCAAGCCTTGTGGGGATCTAGTTTAGAAATGATCCCAAAAACTATGGGTGAAGTTATGTGCATATCACTCAGTAGGGACTCTCTTCTAGGGAATAAATCAGGCAGAGATACTCCAGATGAGTTGAGAGTGGGGTTGGAAGTGAATTTCTTGGCAAGGCACTCTGCTTTATCTGCAGTCAATGACAGTACTTCAAATTGATTGAAAAAAGGAAGGACTGAGGATTTGCTCTTGTTCAGTACACTATTGGTGAGTCGCTAGTAATCTCTAGAACCAAACTTGTTAGAGGCTATATGGTATCTCATTCTACCAGCAAATGGTGATTTTGCCTCTTTGAGAACATCCTTAGACTCATTATGAGTGGTAACAAAAAAGACATCTGTTACAACTGAACCTGTTGTTCTGGTATAGCCAAAAGTGATTCATGTGGACTATAGCAGATTAATGGGCAGGAGAGAATCAAGAAGATTATGGTTTCAATTAGTATTTTCATGCTAGCATGAAAGCTTTGATGCCAACTTTCATTTGTTGCCATATGTTTGAATTTTGTTAAAAGATAAAATTTGTAATGTAAATATCTATATATATATATATATATATATATATATATATATATATCAAGCAAATATATATATCTATATATATATATATATATATATATATATAGTGTAACCCGGATATAAGATACCCGGATATAAGAGAAACCCGGATACAAGAGAAACCCGAATATAAGAGAGATTTTATCTGGTCCCAAATTACAGCCATACTTACCTAAACAAAATAGACCAAACCCGGATATAAGAGAAACTCCAGATATAAGAGACTTCTTCTCCGGTCCCGACAGCTCTCTTATATCCGGGTTACACTGTATATATATATATATATATATATATATATATATATATATATATATATTAAGCAAATCACCCAAGCAAGGCAGGAGTGCCACTAGCACACAAGGGGCTATAGAGAGTGAGAGTAAGAGTGAAGAGGAGTCCTTGGGAAAAGGATAAAGAGAAGGACAGAGATTAAAGTCAATTGACATTATATTTGAATATTTGAAAATTATAGGCTATTAGAGAATCAAGTGATAGGAAGTGTGAGGTAAGAAGCTGATAGAGTAGAAGAGATGGCTACATTTAGTCACGACAGTGAAAGGGTGGGACCGATATTACAAGCTAGTAGCACACTTAAATTCATGCAGTTTGGGAACCAATGATATTGGTGGGTGTCTATGTTTGTGGAATAGTGTGTGTTTACATGACATCATATTATACAAGTGAACATATTTAAGCATCACATGATAAGTAATCAGTAAACATTTTAAGTTACAGTTACATGGTCACTCTATCACATGGTAAGGCAATCACATGATGATTTCAAAGAAAAGAAACAAAATAAACTTTGAAATTTCACTGAGTGGGCTGGTTGGTCAGTCAGTCATTCTTAAGCCCAATGTAACTATTTCCTTGAATTTTTTTCCATAAAAGATATTATTTTGTCCTTTTTTTATCTTTTTTACAAAAAATCAGTTTTCTTGCAACTGTTTAAAAATAATATGGAAGAACCTAAAAATAAAATTAGTGGAAACAAACTCTACAAGGGAATCCTCAGAAAGTGTCACACAATATAAACAAAGATATACAACGAAAACATGGTGGGAGTAAATAGATGACACAGCTATATGTTGTCTAATACGCAAGCACCAAATGAAATTCAGGACTGTATTTCTAATAGCTGCCTGTCAAAACCTGTTCAAAATAGCAAATAATTTTGTGCTTTGTTCAAATCTTTGATATTCATCTTGTCAGCTTTTTACTGGGTAAGTTGAATGTTGTTTCCTTCACATTAGATATTAATATTTTCCACTAAACAACATCATCATCATTCAACCATAGTTGGGATCATTGAGCCAATGTGAACAATCCTTTCCTTAGCTGGATAATATGTGCTATACCAGGGCTACATATAGTTTTGAATTCAGAGTTAATTTCTCCTAGACCAGTTGCCACTCAAGGCTATAGAACCCAGTCTGTCCTGCTATTTACCCATAGCTGGGGAGAGAAGAAGAGGATTCATACCTTTCTCAAGGATATTAGCATGTAAGTGAATGTAATCGATCTGACTGGAATTCAAACTCAGCTCTGATTCCTCAATCTGAGCTGCTATCCATTACTTCACTGTAGCTTTGTAAAACAAATACATCTAAAGAAATGAAATTTCTTCAGTTTTAATCTGAAATCATTTTCAGTATTTAATCTTTTAGGCAATACACTTCAGCTTTCTTAAAAGCTGATTCTTCATATTAAATATTAATATATCCCACTAATCAATAAAGCTATCTGACTGATCCTTTTTTTCTTTGAATGTTCATCAAAATCAAAGTAGAAAGTCTTTTTTCTCATATAGTATGGAATCACCTTTTGAAAAAAAAACTATTAATCTGTTATTTGCTTACTCTCTCTCATACGCACAAACATTTACCAGTATATGAATGATTTCAATTTTTTGAATATTCCCCCAAAAATGGAAAAAAAAAAACTTTTCAGTGAGTGGATCATATATCAGTCTATCTAAGGCAAAATATTGTAGGTAATCTTGGATCTTTGTGCCTGAAAAAAAATAGTGTCAAAAGGATGGTTTTTCCCTTAATGCCACTATTATTTTAACTACCATCATTGCTTGGCAATGTTTATTGTTTTAAAAAGCAATGATTAAAAATTTAATAAAACCTAAACACATGATGAAAGTAAATTTATAAAGTGAATTAGATTGTTTATTTGCAAGAATGATTTTATATTTACATTCTAAAAACTAATACAATTAAAACTAATACAATGCAATATTTATAATTTACCAATTTATAAAGAAATAAATAAGGAAACTTTTTTATTCATAAATTTATAAACATTTACAAATTTATTAAAATATGTGAACCAACTAGATGGAAATCTTTATTATTTACCATTTTATAAAGTTCAAATTGATTGGCAATTATTCAATGTTTTGGTAACCATTTCAATAAATAATATAAGTAAATAGTATAAATAAACAATCTAATAAATAAGTAGTGTTTATTATTTTTGTTGTCAATTCTCAAGAACAAAGAAAACATATAAATTAAGTTTCATCATGTTTAGTTTTTATTAAAAATTCTATTCATTACTTTTTAAAACAATAAACATTGCTGAGGAGTAGAAGTATTTAAAATAATAGCAGTGTCAAGGGAAAAACTGTCCTTTTGACACTTTGTTTTTTTTTTGCGGGCTTAAAGGTCCAAGATAGCCAAATTGTGTATAATCATTTAAAAGATAAAAGAGGTTTTTTTTGTAACATTATCTCCCTTCAAGATGTAGATAATCATGATTCTCCACAGATTCTTTTTTTCTTTATTATCTGTAAATTTCAATGTCTTCTTGGTAAAGATTGTGATTTCCCATTGCTTTCTCTATATTTTGGAATTCAGAGTTTCCATCCTCTTAGACTGGTTGCCACCCAAGGCAAGAGAGAGCTCAGTCTGGCCTGCTATTTAACCCATAGATGAGGGACAAAAAGAGGGGGATTCGTGCATTTCCCAATAACATTTGTGCAAAAATGAACACATCAAGCTTGACTGGAATTTGAACTCGACTTTTCAATTCCATTTTCTACACTCATAGACACCATGTTGCCTGAACATCCACATGCAAGTGCAAAGTTTTTTTCTTTTTAAATTCCTAACAAAATAATGGTTCTTAACTTTATTCCAATCGTTCTCAGAGTCCCAAATCCTATTCCTTCTCTTGCAAACCCAGGTTTCCTTAATTCAGTCCCCATTGTGAATTGTCATCTGGTAATGTTTTTCCCACATTTATACTTATAGATGTGGCTGAAATTCCTCCATTGGGAGCTAGTTGCCTCCTTTTGAAAATTACTGTAGTATTAGTTTATCTATAGTAGATATGACACACAAGTTAGAGAGGCAACTTGTAGGACAATAAGCCCTCTGTTTGCTGAAGATAAAGTTTGTAACTTTATTGCTCTCATTAAAATCATTAGCCATCTTTCATTTTGTCTTGATACGTACATCTAAAACCCAGATAGAAATACACTAAGAAGCAAACTTGTTGATTAATTCTTTATAAATCTATGAATTTTATAAGCAATTATTACAATGATGTTTACAATAGCTGTTTTTTTTATTACTATTTTAAATTCAAATTTTTATTACTTTTTAAATACATTTTCTTTGCCTTGTCTCTGTATAAACAATTCAAATAGTCCTCCATATACTTTTATTAAGTGAACTAATTAATACAGTCTAATTAATCCATTAATGTCTGCCATCTTGTTTTTGGGATGGTGAACATTAATGGGTTATAGCTAGAAACCTCTAATTAATAGTCTTGTGTGACTGGATGGTAGTGGGAGAAAAACTGCTAAGAGCCACACCAGATAGGAAGTTGTGAAGAACCACGATTGCATATGTCCTGAAAGGACATGGCACATAAAAGAAGAATTTATACTAGATTTTTATAAACCTACAATTAATACTCAGTGTTTTGAAAACCTATAATTATAGTTTTTTTTTTGTTTATTTTTTTAAACCTACAATTATAACAGACTTTTATTTTAATTTTTATAATTAATATCAAATTTTATAATGGGCATTAATGGGTCAAATCAAATGTTCACACATTTAATTTTTTTTATGTCTGACATTGGAGGTATAATCCCCCAAAGTATATGAGAATTCATAAACATCAGTGTTCTTACATAAGGGATAGAGGAGGTCTTAAGAGTAATTGGTAATAAATATACACTACTCTCTTGTAGACTAACTTGTCACATTACACACACACAGACACACATGCACATTTCATTGAAAATGACAGACAGGCTGCTTTTATTTAGTTTTTTATATAATTTCTCATGCGATCTAATAATTTTTTTCTTTTATAAATTATATAAAAACTGAATGTTCTTTTTATCCAAGCGCTTTCGGCTATACATTTAGTCATTTTCAAGGATTATATTTTAACTGTTCAAATAAGAAATAGTTTGTTGTATGTATGTTTTATAAAATGTTTTCATTTTTCAAGACACAGTCAAGATATTATGTCCATGTTCAAAGTTAATATTATTAAGTGTTGGTTTTTTGTTTTTATTAATAAGGCTTCCATTATTTTTAGTCTTTTTTTGCATGTAGACGATGCTATTATATTAGTGTTGTCAATAAGTATGTTACAAATAGTTCCGGTAGGTCTCCATGAATATTTAAATGAGATCTAATTATTGTCAGAAAGGTATACAGTGAGTCTGCGTGTCAAACATGTTGTAGTGTGACCTATATAATTATTTACGAATTTTGATATATTTATATATATATATATATGTGTGTGTGTGTGTGATATTTTATATTTGATTTTCATTGGTCAATCATGTATCATTTACATTCAACATTCAACTTTTTAAAACCGGTATTAGTATAATTTGTGGTTTTCCAGATTCAATGAAAGATAATGTGTGGCCAATGAAAAACAACACATTAGTAAAAATACCAGAATTTCTTTCTAATTTTTCTCCATATCTCAGTCTCTAAAGAAGCTTTAATAAAAGTGAAACATGTTAGATTGATAAATGTTTCCTATTTGTTCTTTATCTTTTTGTGTGTGGATCATATATATATATATATATATATATATATATATATATATATATATATATATATATATAAGGTGTATTTCATTAGCAATGTTTCTTTCAAACATGGTTGAATAATATTTGCAAATTCTGTCTCAAATTTTTTATAAAATTTTTTAAATTTTCAAATTAGTTGTTTCATGTTATCAGTAAATTTGCCAAAGTTCATATTTATTTATTTTATATTTACTTTATATTTATAAATATGAACTTTGGCAAATTTTCTGATAACATGAAACAACTAATTTGGAAATTTTTAAAATTTAATATGACATTTGATAGACAGAATTTGTTGATATTATTCAATCAAACATGTTTGAAAAAAAAATATATATATATTTATTTTGAATTTATTTTGTTTAAGCGTTAGTTTTTATAGATGCTCATATTCAAGTAGATGCTCTGTTTTTTTAATTAGACAATATTTTTGATCAACTACATCTACTGACCTGAATATTTGAGAAATCTTCCCAGAAAAATGCCAAGGACACATATTTTTCTGATAAGATTTCTTGAATATTCAGTCCAGTAAATGTAGTTGCATAAAAAATATTGTTTAATTAAAAAAACAGAGCTTCTATTCGAATATGAGTATCCATCAAAAATAATGTTTAAACAAAAAAAATTAAAAATAAAATTTTGTTGGATTTAATCTATTTCCTAATGTATATATATATATATATATATATATATATATATATATATATATATATATGTATGTATGTATGTATGTATGTATATATACTACCACACACTGATAATGTATATACGCTGGAACTTTGGCTTACAAAATTAATTTGTTCTTGAAGGCCATTAAGGCCCAAAATGTTCATAAACCAAAACTATTTTCCCTATCCATAGGAATCAATATAAAATGGATTAATCTGTTCCTGGATCCCAGATCATTGCTTATTTAAACTTTTACAACAGTACTCTTTGTGTTTCTATATATATATATAATAAGTTGTATAGATATGAGTTTGTGACCCTGGGTTTCATGCTTTTGTGGTCATCAGACAAACTGGTTTATTTTTTAAAATTTGATCTATTTATGCTTGTTTGACTGTTTGGTGGTGGGAGGGGGAATATACTTCTGTGTTTGTTTGGGGTTGGTACTATCATGCACATAGCCACATACATACAGGTGTACACATTTTAGTTCACACCAACACATCCATATAAGCAATTCGAGTCTAGGCACAGATACCAATCCGTGCGTTTGGGCATACATACATATGCAGTTGTAATTCTATTTTGGTGTCTGGACCTTAGCTTATTTTGTGTGACGATGTTCATTTCAAGAAGGAGTGAGTAGGAGTGTTCTTGATGCTTTTCTGATCTACTGCATGGGCCTGTCAGAGAAACTTATACTTCCTTACGCATACACACATATACACATGTGTAGATGTGCACATACACTATCATTGATCTGGGTCTTTTCACCACCACTTTGGTAAAGCTGGGTTATGTTTGTGATTATGGCGATGATGATGATGTTTGTATTTTCAATGCTAACTGCTTGTGTGTTGTTGATGGTTGTGATTATACTGGTAGTGATAATAGCTGTGATGCTAATTATTATTGATAATGTTAATAATAGGTATTGATGTGTTAACAGTAAAATTAGTTTTAATGACAGAATATATATATATATATATATATATATATATACTATTACTATGTACTAGTGGCATTACTGCATTTCTTGGGGTGAAATGATTAAAAGAAATAAAAATAAAAATCTCTCTCTCTCTCTCTATATATATATATATTTTTATGATTAAAAGAAATAGAAATAATATATATATATATGTATATATATATATATATAGATATAGATATATAGATATATATATGTATATATACATATATATATATATATATATATATATATATATATATATATATATTTATTTCTTTTCATCGTTTCACCCCAAGCAAGGAATGCCACTAGTACATACTACCAGTATATATATATATATTCCATCATTAAGACTAATTTTACCGTTAACACATCAATACCTATATATATATATATATATATATATATATATATATATATATATACTTTTTTTTTATTTCTTTTAATCATTTCACCCCCAGCAAGGCAAGAATGCCACTAGTACACAGGGGGTTACAGAGAGTGAAGGTGAGAGAAAAGACTGGGTATAGTGGGGACCGAGAAAAGAATAAAAGCTGAATGAGGTTCAAGAAGACAGAAGATAGTGATTGATATTGCATTTAAATTTTTGAAGATTGTAGTTATCAGGGAAGCAAGGTAATTCCACAGGTGGGAAGTACGAGAAAAGAAACTTTTGAAGTAGAAGTGGCAGTTACATTAAAAGAGTGGACCTAGATGCCAATCTAGTAGCACACATGAACTCACCTAGTCTGGACACTAGGGAACAAAGCTTTTCAGAGCAGAAGCCATGAAAATGTTTGTAGAAAAGACAGAGGGAAGCCACCTCATGTCGGTGAGAAAGTGACTAAAGTCGAGAGAGCAAGTGAGGATTGATTACATTGCAGATTCTTCTTTGGATCTTGTCAAGAACCTTAAGATGGGTAGCAGAAGCACCTGACCAGATATGGCAACAGTATTCAATGCATGGACAAATGGTAAATTTATAAATGTGCAAGATGGACTTGAGAAAAAAGATGAGAGAAATCTTCTGGATAGAGATAAAGAGAGAGAGTGAGAAAGAGAGAAAGAGAGAGAGAGAGTGTGTGTGTGCGTGTGTGTGTGTGTGCGTGTGTGTGTGTGTGTGCGTGTGTGTGTGTGTATATCATAAAGTAATCCATTTTCTTTGTCACTAACTTTTTATTTAATCCTCCCAACATTTATCCAAACAAAAAAGCAAAATGAATAATTATATTTCCATGTATTTAGTTCACACATGAACTAAAAAACTGAAATTCATTCTTGTCAATAGGAATTAGATGAGATTTTTCACATGTAAAGGTTAATGAGTTCACATAGTTTTTTTTTATGTTAATTACTACCAAGAGAATCATAGTCAGATTCAGAAACTATATTCACTCACAGATATAATATGATTGAATTAGTTCATCTCAAGAAATTTGATACAATTTTTATTACTAAATTCCCCAAAGTTTTACCCAGAGGATTTCATTTCTATATTCAGATTTGTAACTAAAAACATCATTGGTTGTTTCCTTGGTGATATACTCACCTCAACCAATCAATTTCATTGTTTTGGGAGGTGGTATGGGTTTAGCTAGAACTTAAATATAGATTAGTTTAGTCTGAGAAATACCATACTGAAAAGTAAGTAAACAGTTAGTCTTACACACATATATATATATATATATATATATATATATATATATATATATATATATATTAGTATCCTATGCCACATCTGAATGACAGTTATTACTGAGAGACTTGAACTATTCATCTCCAAGTAATCATTTGAAATTTTTAAATGTTTATATGACTTAGATCATATGAGTAAACTAAATGTAGTACAGATTTTGCCACTACTTTTTGTCAGTAGTAAACTAATATAAAGTTTCCACTGTTTATTTGAAAGCACTACTTTCTTCTATTTTCTCACTGAAACCCAGTAGCATCTTGGATATGTCTTTTCTATCTTTCCACATGATCAAAACGGAATAGTCCATTATTTATGAGGTACTGGCAGAGCATAACAGTCGTGCTAAAACAGAATTATAATATGATATAATAAAAAATATAATATTATATACATATAATCTTACTTATTATAAAACGCAGATTGTGTGTGTGTCTGTACGTTTATATATTGGATCGGATTTCCTACATTTTTCAACTGATTTCAACAAAACTTCACAGGACTACGTAAAATTACCTTGCAGTGGTTCTGACAGTGCCAAAAATTGGAAAAACGCAATTGTTTTTGCACAAAATCAATTTGAAAACACGATAAAACACAATTCTGTCACCAGAATCAAAGGGGGGACAACTCATATTGAGTTATACTTATTATAAAACCCAGGTTGTTTCTGTGTGTGTGTGTTTGTTTATATATGGGATCGGATTTCCTACATTTTTCAACCGATTTCACCAAAACTTTTTTGGCAGGTAATGTTTCTTATTGTCATGCACACTTTTTTCTTTATTTTTACATTCAGAATGCTTTAAAAATTTCATTTACAAGACAATTGTTTATAATAAAATTCTATTCAATCGATAGACTCATAATGATTGAAAACAATGTTTTTGTTTGAGTTTGGGTTTGACCAATTCGTAAAAAAAACAAAAAAACAAAATCTAATTAAGACATGTGTGTCTGTCAACCTTAAACAATAATCTTTGTCAATTTTATTTTTCAGTCTATATGATGGTCGATACTTGATCTATCTCTTACTGTTACATCCCCGGGCAACACCGGGCTCTACTGCTCGTATAATATATAAATATAAATATAATATAATATAATAAAAATAATAAATCTATGTTATTGAATGGAATATTTACTGTAGCCTATCTTAATTTACTAAGACAAAACAAATACCTGTTAACACTGCCAATCAGTTAAGATCATAAGCCATGAGAGCCAGGCCTGGTATAGCATTAGGACATTTATTATTATTCAATTTGATAGTAGAAGCTTAGACATGACCTTCATCACCTGTATGAAACATCTAATAGTCGGAGAAGATATCAAATCAAATGATAATAAATGTCCTGACAACCATGACTGGTCTACACCAGCCATAGCTGTCATGGCTTATGATCTTAACTGATTGGAGATGTTGACATGTACAAGTTTTGTTTTGGTGCATTAATATCTCGTTCATTACCACAGACGTGCTTGTCTGTTACGTTGGGCAAGTCCTCTTGGGGGCGGCACTTTGTACATCTTTGTTCATGAGTTGGAGTTGTGAGGGAGAATTATCATCAGGATTAATGCAGACAAGAAGACTAGTCATGCCTAGATATTTGAGAACAACCTCTGAATGAACTTGGTTACTCGACCTGTAGGTAACTGGGCACTATCTACAAGGTCACATGCTGTATTTTATCAAAACCTGTCACTATGTCATCTACATTTAATGCATGTACCTGATATACCCTTATCAAAATGACTGCCATGATTGTTCTTCACATATATGTTGCCATACTGTACCCTCACTCTATAATAATAAACAACTTTATTTACTAAATGAATATAGAATATAAAACATATTTATTATATTTTTTCCTTTCTTATTAGTATCATTTGACAGAGAAAAATGCTGCTATAAAACTGTATAGAAATATATGGTAAAAATAAAATCAAGAAAAGAGAGACTATCAGAATGACAAAGAATTAAATATTTTATTTGGGTGCATGAATGAAAGAAAGTTAGGGTTAATGAGCAATCCTGATATGAATTTACCTGATTCTCATGACAATTAACTTAGGTAGATTGGATGTTCCAATGAGAAGAGATTAAAAAAATTATGATGTTTGTGGTCATTTAGTTAGATTTTGGGAAGTGGATGAGGCCAAGGACTTTTCTACATCCCCTAACTTGTGATAAAAATGATTTATTAGGGAAATTTAAAAACAAATCTTTGCCCCTTTTTCGTTTTGAAATTTCCCTAATAAATAATTTTTATCACAAGTTATCACCTGAGGAAGTACAATCATAGTATTGAAATATGAAAGCTTTTGTGTAGTTATGTAAAATGATTTTTTTTATGATTTATTCTAATAAAAATATTATAATAATATTTTGCTCTACTTTGTATTGAGCACTTTTTTTAAAAAAACTAAATGCTATGAACTGTGGATTTTACTCCAAATGCTCTCTCTTTGTGTATATATATATATATATATTATTTGCTATTATTAGTAGGTACATGTGTTTGAGTTGCTATCCTTGTTTGTTTTCTTATACAGTGAAATTAACAACTAGCCTAGATTAAGAAATTCAACTACATAAAAATTCTGCTCCCTGCAGTAATTGAACCTGTAGTCCTGTCTGTGATGAAAAAGAAGGGATACAGGTTTAATTCCTGTCAGTGATGCAATTTTTTATATTAATTTAACTGCTTAAGAAAATGAACAAGGATGCCAACTCAAACACGCATACCCACTAAAAGTATAATTTATGGTAATATATATATATATATAAAGTTTAAGGTATTTTTTACATCAAATATGGATTAAAATTCATATTCAGGATTAAAATATGTAATATCACTTGAAACTAATAAAAAACATCTCTTGAATAGAATTTAATAATATTTGATAAATTAAAAGTTCAAGTGATTTATCTGGTTGGCTGGTTCAAGTGTTTCATGTCAAAATGCTCATCAGGTCCAGATGTTTGCTTGAGTTGGATAACCAGATAAGTCACTTGTGCTTTTCTTAAATTCTTGAATATTATAGCTCTAGTTACCTATAGAGCACTTTCTAGCAGAAGTTCAACTAACCTGAAAAAATATGTAAAATTTTTATAATTTTTGTGTAATATCTCAGTTGTTGCATCATCATCATCATCAGAAGAAGAAGAAGAAGAAAAAGAATTTTAAAATATAAAGAGGATATATTGTCTGTAACATGATATTATTTAGATATTTAGATCTCTTTTTTATATATCTATATACCTGTGGTTACAAGTTTCTTATTTACAGCACACTTTAAAGCATGTAAAAATATTTTTGCATAGTTTGTAAATAAATTTGAAAATTCCAATTATAGTTAACAGTTAAATATATTTCAGTTTGTATTTTTCACATTTTGAAATATACTCTTGCTCGTTTATAGCACACCTAATTTCATCTTGGAGTGTACATTTTGGAAAACATTCTTGCTAGAGTTGCCCTCTTACAAGAGAAAAACCTTATTAAAAAAAACACTGGATTTATAACATTCTTTGCATATGTAGTAAGGTATACAAGGGAAAATGACTTAAGTAACAAAAGAAAATTGTATCTAATAGTGAGGTGAAAATATCTGGTATAGTTGAACATATCTGAAGGGAGAAGTGTACACAATGTCCTCTCTGGAATAAAGTTTAGATAATTGATGGGGAGCAGGGAGTAAAGGAGACAGTAAATAAGTCAGGCTTGCAGAGATTGCAACTATGTTGTTTCTTTGCTCAACAAAGTTTGAGATTTGTGAGCTCTCTACTTAGCATTTGTTTGGAATCACCTGGGCACTTGGTGTATTTGACACAAGGAATATAGACCAGTTTGGTAGGTATATTAATGAACAATTTCTCTTGCTGATTCTTACCTTTTTGGATAAGGGAAGTAAGTGCATTTTTATTCACAAAAGTGATCAAAGAGATTTTTTATTTAAAAATTTCCCCACATAGACCTGTCAATGATTTTTGGCTTGAGTTTAATGTCCAAGAAATTTCATAGAAAATATAGGCCCTCCAACAGGAATTGAACCTGTATCCTACACAGAATTTCTCATATAAACAGAAAATATATTAAAATAATTGTCAGACTTAGTCTATTTCATAATATATGTCACCATTTGTTTACACTGAGATATGCTTCTAGCAGATATGAGCATTTGAGAGAAATCATGGAAAATTTGTAGTTTAAAAACAGTAATTTGACCTTGCTAACCAGATGCTTCCTCTGTAGCTAAATAGTATAGTATTTCAGGCTATATGACAGTTCCATGTAGGATACAGGTTCAATTTCTATTAGAGGGCACATATTTTCTATAAAATTTCTTGAACATTCAGGCCAGTAAATGTTGTTAATACTATTTATTATAAACAGAGCATTTAGTTAAACATTTGTATCTATAAAAATAATGTATAGACTCAAATATAAACCCATCCAATGAGTAACTATAGATCCAAATATAAACCTGACCTATTTTTTTTTATCTATAAACAGAAGTATAAGCTTAACCAATTTTTACCTAGAGATTCAGGTATAAGCCTGACCAATTTTTTACTTGGATGGAATGGCTAAACTGGATCTCAAATTCCCAAAGTATCTTATTTTCTGTCTGAATTTCTCAAATGAAGAGTTATCATTATTTATGCTATTTTCATTATTTGTGCTCTTACTGTTTGTCTGTCATTAAACCCAGATCATTTACACATTTCTCAATCTTTGGCCAATCCTCCTCTGTCATGTCTGCTATCAATTTCCTTGCTATATTTACTTAACAGTCTTATCTCTTCCTCCACAAAGACTGCATTTACTGATTTTTTTACATCTTATCTATTTTTACCTTGATATGATTGGTTCTGATGTATTTGTGCCTGGCTACAATAGTAAACAATTCTATTTATCACTTTTATTATTGAGTGAAAGAGCATAAAAGCAACATGCCAACAAAGTGGCACTGGATTACAAATATATGAATATATACATCATGACACCATGTCTGATAATCCAAAAATGCACAATATAGTGACAGGTTTTGATGAAAGTACTACATAAGATTTTCTTGGTTGTGTGTCTGTGTGTCTGTGTCTGTGTCTGTGTGTGCTCAGCAGTGAGAGTGGAATGAACAAAACCCAAGGTTCAAAATAACTGTTCAACAGCTTTTATTTCTGGTTGAAAAACAGTGCAAAATAATAGTACTTTTGTGAGAAAAAAGTGGGATTTCCCTGTTAACATAGTTCTTGAGTCGATGTTTTGTTGAAAAAGATTTCTCCTGTAGAATGAGAAGATCTAGGTATGAAACTCCTAGGACTGGTACAAGTCTTCTGCAGCAAGGATTGTGTATAGTTTTTCCTTTGGTAGATATCTTCAAGGGAGATTTCTCTGCCTGGTTCCATACGAGGAATAAGAAATCTGAAGTCAAGCTGCCAGGACAGGGCCACATGCCTTCTGCAGCAAGGGTTGAGTAGCCTTTTGGCTAGGATTGAGGATAGAGGCCACTTAAATGTAAAAGTGGGAATGAGGCCGAATGGGGCTAAGCCAGCATTTTTATGTGTTCTGGGACTTCCGGTTGCACCCTGTTGATTATTTCTGTTGCTGCTACTGCTTGAATTGAGAAAAGTAAAGAAGCCCCCACATGCAACAGTATCAACAAATGAGATAGTTTCTATATCAACCCAATTGAAAATATCTTCAGGTTGACTAACCCAGTGTCCTCAGACAGTCTCCAATTGAGCATGCTTCAAAGTATATAGGCAACAACCTCATCATTCAAGCTTAAAAAAAATAACAAAATATTTGTGAACATCCTCACTTAGAGACTGTCTGAACAGACTGGATTACTCAACCTGAAGACATTTCTATATGGGCCCCACCTTCCAGGTTATGCACAGCTATTATCAATACCTGTTACCATATTGCACACTTTGACTGTGATGCATATACCTGATATAACCTTATCGGTCTGGGTGCCATGATGGTTATATTGTTGCTGTATTGTTCTCTCACACAATAATATTAATCAGATATTAGAATCACAGTCTTTTGATATGTAGATGAAACAAGCTGTACAGTAAAGAGATGTAAAAAGTAAAATAATTTTGATATTTCTAATATATAATGATAATATTACTAGTGAAATGGACTAAGTCCAACAATTAATTTAATATATTTTACTGTTATATGTTATTTATATATACACAGATATTTAAGGAAATGCTCTGTTTATCATAAACAGTATTAACAACATTTACCAGTCTGAACATTTGAGAAATTTCATAGAAAATAATTGTCCTCCGACAGGAATCAAACCTGTATCATACACAGAACTGTCATATAGACTGACATGCTATACCAGTTTAGCTACAAAGGAGAGTCTAGTTAGCAAGTTCAATTTTACTACTTTTAAATTACAAACTTCCTGTGATTTCCCTCAAATGTCCATATCTGCTCAAAGTGTATCTTAACGTAAAGAAATGATGTCACACATTACGAAAGCGTTTAAGCCCGACAATTAATTTAATGTATTTTATTGTTATACAATTTATAAATACACAAATATTTAAGTAAATGCTCTATTTATAATAATCAGTATTAACAACATTTACCAGCCTGAATGTCCAAGAAATTTCATAGAAAATATGCATCCTCTGACAGGAATCAAACCTGTATCCTACACGGAACCATCGTATAGTCTAACATGCTATACCAGTTTACCTACGAAGGTGTGTCTGGTTAGCAAGATTGATTTTACTGTTTTAAACTACAAACTTCCCATGATTTCCCTCAAACATCCATATCTGCTTGAAGTGTATCTTAACATAAACAAATGATGTTACACATTATGATTTTATTACATTAGTACTATTAAATATTACTAATATAATAAAATCAGAGCTAATCATTGGATACGCACATGAAATATGCTTAAGAGTAAAGGGCTGTAGAAAATGAAAATAATTTGATATACCTATGAGATTTCAGGTCTTTGTCAAGGTGAGTTTAAAGGAGAAGTTAAACTCAAAACTTAGCGAGAAAGTAAGTTGAAAAAAATTCCTGTTTCCATCGTTCCTTGCTGATAGGTTAATGAACAACTCTGCTTTTTATCATTAACTTCTCTGATTCCACAGCCAGGTAGGGTGGGAAGTTATGGGTAATGAGATGAGGTGTAGGAGAGATAAAAATTTGGCAGAAAGATGGCTGTTAGCGATAACTAAGGTAAACAGTTGCTTTCTGCTACAAAATGCTGCTGTAATGACTGACAGTGGTCGGTTAATATCTCTTTACTTACTGTGGTTTTATTTTTGCAACAATCTGTTTTTTCCCCCTCAAAGTATTTTAGTTGGGAAGCCTTGTTATCAACTTCACCTTTGCATATAGGAGAACAAACATCATTCTTATTTCCTGCTTATAGAAATGAAGTACAAAAATATGTGTAATTTACAACATACAATATTGACTCACTGGAAAACTCAGAGTTTTCATTTTCTATTTATAAAGCAGTTGAAATATAATTTTATATATTATAAATTTACCATTTGTCTCTACATTGAATATTGCTGCCAATCTGACCTGGCATCTCAACTTCAGTCACTTTCTCACCAACATGACATGGCTTCCTTCAGTCTTTTCTATAAATATTTTCATGGTAATTGTTCTGATGAGCTTTCCTCTTTGGTGTCCTATCTGCATTAATTTAAGCATCTTAAAAGATTGGCAACTCATTCTCACTGTTTTACTCTTGAAATAGCTAGCTGCAATTGTCTTTTCTAGTGTAATAGTTTCTTTTCTTGTACTTCTTGCCTGTGGAACTTTTTTCCAGTTACTTGCTTTTATACCACCTACAATCTTCCAAAAATTTAAATGCAACACTAATTGTCATCTGTTTTCCTGAAATCTTTTCTTTTATTGTCCTTTCTTGTCAGTAAAGTCTTCTCATTCTCTTCCACTCCAGTAACTCCATTCATCCTAGTGGCATTATCACCTTGCTTGTGGTGAAATTATTAAAAAAATAATATATATATATATATATATATATATATATATATATATATATATAAAGTTCCAAACCTAATAACAAAAAAATGGAATCATTAATATTAATACAGAATTATACTGTATATATACAGCTGTACTAAAAAATAATATTAATACATAATATGCCCAAAACACAACTCTGTCAAAGTATATATGGGAACATGTGTCTTTTGAAAGGAATCAAACTTGTATTCCCTTTTCCCTTTAGTTTACCTGATGGAAAAAAAAATGCAGGATCGATTCCTGCTGGGAGGCACATTTTCTTTAGTGACACTTCTTGATACATAAGCCATTTGACATTAATTTCAGTGTTTAAGAAAATGAACAAGTATGTCAACTTAAACATGTGTATCCACTAAAAGTATAATTTATGGTAATATATATATATATATATATATATATATATATATATATATATATACATATATTTCTCAAGTATAAGATTTTTTTACATCAAATATGGATTAAAAATCGTTTTTTAGGATTAAAATATGTAATATCACTTGAAAATAATAAAAAACATCTCTTGAATAGAATTTAATAATATTTAATAAATTAAGAAAAATTCAAGTGACTGAAGAGTTTTATGTCAAGTTTTATATATATATATATATATATATATATATATATATATGTAATTTTTCTCTATATATTTATATATTATATATGTCCTGTGCCTATTGGAAAGTGCTCAATCTCAGTGATAGAGCTAACATATTTAGTTGGACTGATGCGAGTTTGTGACCCTAGGTCACATTTAGTCTGATGATCACAAGGACGTGAAAACCAGTGTCACAAACTCATATCAATCCAACGATATATATATATATATATATATATATATATATAATTATATATATATGTGTGTGTGTGTAATTATTAAAGAAAAACCAAAATTGTTTGTGAAACCAATAGACAATTTGCCAAAAGATCTAAATACCCTTAAACAAGATAAAACTAAAACAAGGACAGCAATAAAAAAAGGAAAAGGCAAACATTTATCAACTCAGTAAAGTGTTCAATGCCTAGATTACCTAGACAGAGAAAAAACATTTGACAAGGTTAATTCCTATGAAAGGATGGCTCCGGTCGTAGCTCGAGTTTCATATGATCTTCAGACAACTTGAATACTTTAGAGTAATATATATATATAATAATAAGAAGAGAGAGAGTAATATATATATATATATATATATATATATATATACATGGATGATAAATAAATAAAACTGGCCAATTTAAAAGGTGAAAATGATCATTAACCTAATGTAATCTTAATTCCTATTGTATAAAATATGCTGCTCTGTTTAATTGAGCTCTATGTGTGAATCAGTTTTGATATTTAATATTTTATATTGTATCAATAGGATTCACTTGGATTATATACCAACGGATTATTACCTCTCTCTCTCTCTCTCTCTCTATATATATATATATATATATATATATATATGTATATATATATATATATATATATATATATATATATATATATATATATATATAGCAAACCCAATAATGAAAAATGCATTTATTTTGCCAACAAATATTTCTAAACTTGCCTTCACTATTAATACACTTAATTCAGTGATTAATATTAATTTAGGTATACAAAAAAAGAAGAAAGAATACTCTTTATATATATTTTACTGCTAATCAAACACCTTCTCAAGTACTTTATTTTCTATGTGATAGAAAGGCTGCATGGCCAAGTAGTTAGAATGTTATATAATTTGTTATAAATTTTAGGTAACTTGAAACACAAATTACCATGATTTTACCCTTGGAATGCTTTCATAAAGGAGGAGGCATTGGCAAAATCAATCCAAAATCAATCCATTACGACATTAACAGGAATACATTCCTGGCATTCAAAAATTCAGGATTCTTTACAAATAAAATCTTGTTAACATTAGATTTTTTTTACTCATGAATATCTTAATTTATTTATTAATTTAACATATAAAATAGTATGTGTATGTGTATTGTAACAGTTAAGAGCATAGAAAGTGAAATTGTTGATCCTAGTTCAAGTTCCATCTTAGTCTGTTGCATTCACTTTTGCACTAATGCCCTGAGGAAGGCATGCATCCATTTCTTCTCCCATCAAGCTCTAGGTTAAATAACAGGATAGAGTGGGCTCTCTAGCCTTAAATGATAGCTAGACTAGGAGAACAACTGTTAATTCAAAGCTGTATAGAGAAGGTAATGGGAAAATATTCTGTTATATTGCCCAAGAAGTCATGATAATTCACAGATAATAAAGAAAAGGAATCTGATGAGTGCTCTAATCACAAATCATCTGAAGGGGCATAGTATTTAAGGAAAGATATAAAGAATACCCCAGTCATTTAATTATTAGTAACTTTCTTATCTCCTTTAGTTAATTAACTCCTACTAAGCTAGAATGCTAAAACAATTTAGCATACTAATGCATGGCATCCATTATTTTAAAGATACAGGTTAGCTAAAATTTAAAATCCACCAGCCCTAAGATTACCATTAACCAGCAAGATAGACTGTGCAGTCATGTGTTAATTTCATTATTATTATTATTATTATTATTGTAATGACAAAGTACACAGTTGTGGGCTTTAAGAAAGCTTTATTCAACTAAGAATACAAGATTCACTGATATGTCCTTTTATAGTCCCAGTAAATAGAAATAGCTCTCTCAAAGAAGATAGTAACAAAACAAGGGGAGATCACTCTTGATTATTCATAGCAATTATTATTAGTGAATATATGATAAAAGCCTTCAGGAAGAGAAAGTTCATCTGGCTTGAAGGGAGCTAGTAGATTAGTTTTTAAAAGGCATGAAGCCTTCAATTATTTAGTGATTTTTTAAATCCAGATGAAGGCTACAAACTTATGCCTATAGTACAATTTTTATTTTTTTTACAGTGAGGTTCACCCTGTACAAGGCCTTGGTGGGGGCCACTCAAGGTAGAGGCTTACAGAGTAAGATATTTTATGTGGATAGGTGAGCAAGATAATGGCTAAACCTAGACTTGAACAGGTTAAGATGGTAGTGATCAAGGAAACATCTTCTTGAGAGTCAGTTCCACAGTCATGGTTTGCTTGAATATAGAGGGAATGAGGGTAGTTTGCTACAATGTGTGTGGCATGGTGGGTCCTAGCCCTGAAGGTTTAAACTCGTAGAACCAAAGAATGCAGTTAATCTGAGCACTTTCCATAGAAGTAGCAATAGACTCTATCAAGACTGAAAAGTGAGGAATGAGCAACTCCTGCCCAAATATGACAGCAGTACTGCATTTTCAGCTTGATCTGGCTCTCGTAAAGGTAGAGGATAGCACGAGGAGTCAGGTACTTAGCAGAGCGGTACAGGGAACTGAGCATTTTTCCTGCATCCTTAGCAATTGATCATATGTAAGAGTTCCACTTGAGGTCTAGGGTGAGTTTAAGACCCAATAGACACTCAAGGCATGGAGCTTCACTGCGGGGACATCATTTATCTCATAATTGGTGGTAGTTTAAGTTCCAATCAGTGATGATGAAATGTAACTAGTTTTGTTATAGTGGCAGTTTTTCCCCCACTGACATGTTAGAGTCGGATGAGAGATCTCTGGTCATCACTAGTTTTGGAGGTTCATCCATATATTATTGTATATATGGCACAGTAGAGCAGTGGATAGAAGCTTGGATTGAGGAATTGGAGACCTGAGTTCGAATTCCAGCTGAATCCATTACATTCACTTATGTGCTAATACCCTTGGAAAAGGTATTAATCCTCTTCTTCTCCCTTCTTCTATGGTTAAATAGCAGTACAGACTAAGTTCTGCAGCCATGGATGACAACTGGTCTAGGAGAAGGACAACTCTGAATTCAAAACCTGCAGAGGGTCATTTAGGAACCTTGTGGCTTGTAATGCACTAGGTCTCTGCAGTCAGTCCTTCAAAAAGGGTGGATGGTTCTGCACAAAGCCTTCACTGCTATAATCAAATCATATGTGTTGGTGTCTAGCTGTTGGTTCCTAGAAACTGAGCTGCTTGGCCCTCATACATTGAATATGATGAGAGAGTCCACCACCATATATATATATATATATATATATATATATATATATATATATTGTAATGTTGTAAGAGCCAGGATGCAAATTTACTGTAGATGACCTTGCGATTATAGCACTCTCTAAACATTCATGTCATAGTGAATTATTTTCTCCTTTGATCAGAGTAGCATTTTTTATGTCAAAGTTGTGGTCAGTCTTGTTACAGTAGGCAACCAACACATTTGATGCATTATTTTGTAAAATGTCTCTTTTGGGTTCATCTAAACAAAAGATTATATGAACGCAAAAGGAACATATTTCGATTTTATTTAAACTTCATCAGAAAAATGAAATATGGAGAAAAATATTCTGGTATTTTTATTTTTGTGTTACTTGTTTTTCATTTCGTTTTTTTTTAATTAGATAAGAACAGAATTTATTACATAGAAAATACTCATAGGGAGTCCTGATAAACATTTGCTATCTATAACACATGTCAGACACACTTTATTATATAACTTAAACAACTACAACCAGTGTAACTTAATTCTTTCACTCTCACGGAAAACATCCACAAATCAATGTATGTAGATGAATTACCCACTAGATGCTCATCACATACATATACACAATATCAACCAAATCCTACATGGACCAAGTAGAATGGGGATACACAAACACACATGAATTATACATACAAATGCTGCTTGACAAGACAGATACAGATGAATCCTGCTTAATCAATGAAAAACGAACAATACAAAAATAAAAATACCAGAATATAAAGGTTGTGATGGATAAATTGTCATCTAACTTACACAAAAATGAAAATAACAGTGACATCTCATTTTAACAGGTATATTTACCAAAGTTGCAAAAAAATGATCCTGAAATACTAAAGAGTAAATTTATTCAATAAAATCATCACTTCCTGAATTGCCAAAATATACTGCAAGCATATTGTGTACTCATCAAGTGTGTCAGAGTAAGTTGATTCAAATTTTATAACATCACTGTGTTGATCTAATTCAGCAATGGTGCTGAATGCAACTATATTTTTGTAAAGATGGACCCTGGTTAAAGGTCATCCAGGCAAGCTTGGGATTGCACCTTCTTAAAATATGAATCCAGTATTTTTTGCTATGCATTTTCCTTAGGAATTTCATCATATGCTAAACTTATTTTTATAAAATCACTTCATTCACCAATCTTGGTCTTTCCTGAAACATTCAAAGACTTAGCATTAGCAAGAACTCATTTAATAGCATCATTTATTATTATTATTATTGTTGTTGTTGTTATTGTTGCTGTTATTATTATTATTATTGTCTTCAATACACAATCTGATTCATGTTCTGTCCTCTTCTCTTTGTGCATCATGACATTCAACCAAATTTGCCAATTCTTTAATAGAAAGCCTTTTTTCTTCTTCTTTTTTCCTTTTAAGAAACAATTCCAAAATGTCATCTTCTGTAACCACATCTAATCCTGCCTCTTCTGCCAACTTTGAATTTTCTCATGTGACTGAAATGTCCTCCTCAACTAGCTCAGTTGCTACAGAGTTGTTCCTTGATTCGCATAAAAGTTCCTTCCAAAGTGCATTTTAACAGTTTAGACTGACATTTTTCCTGGTCATATGGGTGATGAATTATTTTCTACTCAACACACTGTCTTCCAGCAAACAAAATGCTTCTAGCCTTTCATTACTTTATCACTATTTTCATAGATATTCAGGGGAATTATGTCCCTTGGTTCCACCAATCCAAATCTTCACAGCAAGGATCCACCTGGCCAGATATACCAACTTATATCTATCTATCTATCTATCTATCTATCTATCTATCTATCTATCTATCTATCTATCTATCTATCTATCTATCTTTCTCTCTCTCTCTCTCTCTCTCTATATATATATATATATATATATATATATATATATAGATAGATAGATAGATAGATAGATAGATATTACATAAAATAGAAATTCAAATTTACCTCATCAGAATAGCTATTTCAGTTAACAAGTCCTATGTTGGCATTTTCAACTCAGATATACATATATATATATATATATATATATATATATATATATATGTCAACTTTGTAGACTCCTCTGTTGGAATATAGAGCCACAACCTCCCCATTCTAAGTGTTGCTGCAGTTGTTTCCATAGTAAATAGGTTTTTACATTTTTTAGCATTATGCACAATCAGTTTCAAATTCAGAGTTGTCTTTCTCCTAGACTGGTTGCCAACCAAAGCTAGAGAGTTCAGTCTGACCTGCTATTACCCCCTATGCAGGAGTGGGAAGAGGTAAAGTCATACCTTTCCAATGGTATTTGTGCAAAAGTGAATGCAATGGCCACTGGTGGAATATGTATTTGACACATCAATCTCAGTTTGCTGGGCTAGGACACATTCATGTCAACCTATAAACTCAACTATAAACGTAACCTATGTCTACCTAAGATCCACTAACAAACCTACCAAAATATTTTTGTATAACCTTATTTATATTTGGACTGTTGTCCTCATCTTTGTTGTTATCACAATGTTTTGGCTATTTTGCCTTCTGACCTTCTTCAGGTGTTTGTTGATCTGGTTAACCTTTGAACTGAATCCTTTATTTAATCTATAGGGATATATTGTTCTCATCCGCTGTCTATGTCTAGGGAGCTTGTGTCTTGCTCTTATTTTTTACCTACTACTTACTTATTGCTCACCATGTTTCTACTGAGTTTCAGTCTGCATTACTCATCCCAGGGATTGAACTCACAATTATTATGTCATCAGATTTGTAAACCAACACTTTAATTCACTAAACTAAAAAGGGTTCAGCTTGAAATTCCCTGAGGGTTAATCAAATCTACAACCACCTGGAGAAGGCCAGAGTGCACAATGGCTGAAATGTGATAAAAACAACAAAGATGAGGAAAACAAATGTACAATGGCTGAAATGTGATAACAACAACAAAGATGAGGAAAACAAATGTACAATGGCTGAAATGTGATAACAACAACAAAGATGAGGAAAACAAATGTACAATGGCTGAAATGTGATAACAACAACAATGATGAGGAAAACAAATGTACAATGGCTGAAATGTGATAACAACAACAAAGATGAGGAAAACAAATGTAAAATGGCTGAAATGTGATAACAACAACAATGATGAGGAAAACAAATGTACAATGGCTGAAATGTGATAACAACAACAAAGATGAGGAAAACAAATGTACAATGGCTGAAATGTGATAACAACAACAATGATGAGGAAAACAAATGTACAATGGCTGAAATGTGATAATAACAAAAATGATAAGGAAAACAGGCTAAATGCAAGTAATGATAACTCTTCATCCCAGAAATTTAAAATGAATCTATGCTTTCTTGTTTGACTTTAAAATACTAGACAGATTGATATGTCACTAAACTCATCAAATCAAATAATTTTTAAATAAGCAAACAATTGTGACTTATTTCTGGATAGTAGAGGTGTAAAAGAGGGTTGTCCCTTCTCACCAGATTTATTCAACCTTTACAGTGAGGTGATTCTGAGAGAATTAGAAGTCCTACCAGGATTCATTATTGGCAACCATAATCTTAACAACATTAGATATGCAAATGATACAGTGTTGATGGCAGACATAGAAAGGAAACTACAGGAACTCCTACAGAAGGTAGAAAAAGAAAGCGAGAAGAAAGGACTAATCATCAATTGTAATAAAAAAAAATGTATAGTTGTAATCAAAAAGAACAGTCCAAGATGTAAACTACAAATTGGAAATGTCAGAATCAAGCAAATATAAAAATTTAAATATCTAGGAAGTGTTTTAAAAGAGGACAGAAAATTCGACACCAAAATTTGAAGGTTCATGAGGATAGTGAAAGAGGCCTTCCGAAAATTAAGCAAAGTAATAAGAAACAGGAGAAAAGAGTACTGGATTGTTATGTAATATCGGTCCTCCTATAAGGCAGTGAATGCTGAACAATCTCCTCATAACTGAGGAAGAGTTAACAGAAATGTGCTTCTGTAGAACCACATTTCTGCTGATGCTAAGAATACCATGGTCTGGACAATGATGAAGTTTTAAGAAAAATGGAAACAAAAAGGACACTTCTAATTTGATACAGAAAGAGATAGTAGAAATTTCTAGGATACATAATGAGAAAAGAGGGCTTGGAAAATTTAACACTTACAAGACATATTCAAGGAAAGAGGGACAGAGGAAAGCAGCACATAACCTACCTAATGAGCTTGTGCAAAACATGGATAGGAAGAGATGGCAAAAAGACAAATATTACTAAAACTTACAAAGGACAAGAAGTTGTGGAGGACCATGATTGCCCATGCCACAGCACATAGAAGAAGACCAACATCAACTACAATTTCAGAGTTACCTATTACCACCAAGTAATAGTTTTAGTCTGTTGTTGGTAGCTTTAAATTCTGATGCAGACTTTTCTTCAATGGCAATAATAGTCTTTGATGGCATTCTCCTCCACTATAACTTATTCTCATCTACATTGAAAGTAAGATCCTCAGAATATTCACCATTATGCAGAATAATTTGGAATTCTGAAGAGAATGCATTTGATATTTGCACTTACTATCTTATCTTTTATCTTAATAACACTAAGTGTGATTCTTATTACCTGCAAACCATCCAGTTACTACTTGTGAATGTTTCCTCTCCACTCTCTTTCACCTTTCATCAAAAACAAACTTTATCTTATCAAAAATGTGAGATTTACTCAGTTGAAGGATTTTCTGGTTCACATCCATCCATAATGTTAATAACTCCTCCATTTTTTTTCCCTCCAACTAATTTACCACCAGAATAACTCAACTGCATTGCACTTACTTTACTGGCATTCAATATTGACATTTCTCTTTATCTACATGCTTTATGGTTGCCATTAAAGCTGACAGAGACAAATTCATTGACCTAAAAAGAAAACCAGTCCCTGCCATCTTCTATTTGATGAATGTCTCCTTGGCAATCTTTAAACTTTGTGTGTAAAAAGGATGGATTTTACCCCTTCACACTGCTATTATTTTAACTACCTTCACTCCTCAGAAATGTTTATTGTTTTAAAAAATGGTGATTAGAAATTAGAATAAAATCCAAACAAATGAAAATAAATTGATACATTTTTTGTTCTTGAATACTTACAATAAAAATATTAAATGCTATTTATTTATTAGATTGTTTATTTACAAGAATAATTTTATATTTGCAATATTGTAAAAACTAATAAAATTGTTTTTATTAAAATTAATGCAATGCAAAATTTATCATTTACCAATTTTTAAAGAAATAAATATAAAAACAATTTCTTCTTCATAAATTTATAAACATTTACTAAATCATTAAAATATGTAATCCAACAATAAAGAAATCCATATTATTTACCATTAAACTTCAACCATTATGTATTAAAATATTTTTGGATTATTTTAGTGAAACACCACCTGTTTTTTAATTGATTGTATTCTCATGTTCAATATGCCTGTGTTGTTGGTATGAATCATGCAGCTGATGTATATGTGTCCACTCTTGAAGCAACTAAGCCCATCCTCAGGTGGGTACCAGACCCATGACCAATGGGTGGTATCAGTGTGGTTCTCAAATATTGGTCATTGTACCCTCTGACACTTTGTAATTTTTAGTAATGCTCAGTCATTGCTTGCACATTTCCACTGAGTTCAAGCACACACAGCCTGACCCAAGATATCCCTAGACATGATCTGTGGAACAAGAACAGTCTACCCCTATAGATTAAATAAAGGGTTCGGTTCAGAATACTCTCTAAGTTACCCAGATTGATATACACCTGATGAAAGCCAGAGGGCACAACAGATGAAATTTTATCATAATAAAAGCAAAGATGAGGACAATAGTCCAAATGCAAATAGTGTAAATAATGATAACTCCTCATCCCAGAAATTCAGAGAAAAAGATTTTTGAGTCAAGCATTAGGTAGTGTGGACCCTAGAATCAATACTGCATGGTGACTATCAGTTTCACACCTCAAGTGAACTTCAGAACATGATCTTGTAACTGATTCTAATATATCCACTGATAAGATAAAAACATTATGACTTCCTGCCTAATAAGGTGTTGGTCCTCCATGTGCCTGTAAAACAATTCTTACCTGATCAAATATAAACTGTATAAAATCCCTGTAGTATCTTGTGCCAGAATTTCAATAACAAACTATGGTTCTATAGAACAAACTTGTTAGTTCAACACCTCCTATAAGTGTTCAATGGGAATTAGATTTGGGGAATTGGGTGCTCAGGGCGACTTAGTGAAGTCTTGTTTATGTTCCTGAAGTCGTTTTTGTACAACAAATATAGCACAGTGCAATGTTCTGTTCAAACAAAATGTTTTAGAAGAGGAAACAAAATGTGATACCCTAATCCAAAGGGAAATTGGAATAACGAAAGATGCCTTTCAAAAGCTAAGCCTTCTTCCTCATCAACTGTTATAACTGTTTTCTCAATGGTTCCTTCTTTCTGATGTCAGTCTGCTAAATAGCAGTTCTTTTATTGAACAATGGAGCATCAAACCTTTCTACAAGAATTAAAAAATTGGATCCACAATAATTCAACAATTAATTTTGTCAGTATCATCTATGATGTAATGGAATAACCTGGCACCCCCTGAGTGACTTCACTGTAGGTAGCAACTACGTATAAGTATCCGTAAGGCAATGGATTACATGACACTTGTGTGAATCAGTTGATTACAACTCAGACTTACTCAAGAACTATTCAACCTTCCAATAGCAGCACTCACTACTGGTTATCACAATAACTCTTACTTATCTATCCACCATGTTGTTCCCGTGATATTCCTATTAGCATGGAATATAACAATCTGCTTGATTCACTAAGGCCATAAATAATGCAACAATTTTCACACAATTTTCATCTATATCTGTTTATATTTCTGAGATGAGGTATTATGTACATTATTTACATTATTCGGGCTATTGTACTCATCTTTGTCGCCATATTTATTACAACGTTTCAGCCGTTGTACACTCTGGCCTTTTCCAGGTGGTTGGACACATGACACAGTGGATAAAGGCGTTGGTTAGATCCAGTGACAGGACCCAAAGAGTGTGAGTTCAATACCCAGTTAAGGCAGTGGAGAACTTTCAAATGGAAAATTATCAGGAGATAACTGATAACTGACATCCATCAAACATGGGATGTGGAACTAGAACAGTCTACCCCAGTGAGCGAAATAAAGGGTTCAGTTCGACATTCTAATCACCTGAAGAAGACCAGAGCGTACAACAGCCGAAACGTTGTAATAAATATGGCGACAAAGATGAGGACAATAATCTGAATAATGTAAATAATTTTCATCTAGCCTTCAAAAAAATACACTTCTCTCAAATAAATGCTTATCAAAAAAAATACAACCTAAACAATTACGCATTTACAATTTTAACATTTTTAAAATAATAAAAATAAAATTTTTATATAAGAGAAAAGGAAATTGAATATATAATAGGCAAGACCAAAGGTAGTTTCTCCCAATACCACAAATTGCTACAAAACCAAAACATTAACCTGAAAACTCAAGTCATGTTCTTAAATAGCCTCATCAGATTTGATGACATGCATGGCACCAAATCCATTCAGAAATATAAAAACTGTCAGCTGTATACAACTTCTTTCTAAAATCAATGGTTAAAAATACCTTTGTGCAAGTGAAGTGTGAGAGTCTTGGGAAAGATCATCTTTTCTTTTAAAAATTGTGGCCTTGCACTACAGAATCACAAAGAACTGCACTAGATAACAGAAACCACATCATTTGAGGACTACCAATGACAGCAACAACTAAAATAAATAGCATATGTAATTCAGAGAGAAAATAATGATATATTCAAGTGTTTGACACTCCACACTACTTCAAATAAAAAGTTGGGAAGGAAACACCCAACAATACTAGAAAGTGTGATAACAGCTACTGGACTTGAGAAACCTGTTTTCCTGAAAAATTGTTTAAAGAGAAAGATTTTATAAATATCAACTGATAGCAGTACTGACTGCATGGTCAATGAATGCCAAATGTTTCCTTATAAGGAAACAGCTAATATTGTCATTGTACAGTTAAACAATCCTGAAACAAGAACTTGGGACCTTAAACCTAATGTTCTTATTGCTTGCCTGGCATGGCAGACGAAATGTGATAATGACAACAAAGATAAAGATAATCGTCCAAATGTAAATGTTGCAAATAATAACTCCACATCCCAGAAATTCAGACAGAAATATTTTATGTAGCATGATAAGAAAGCAAACACACAAACACACACACGCACACACACTCACACACAAACTCCATAAATGGAACTAATGTTTTATTAGTAGACTGTTTTCCTTTTCATTTTGCAAATACCTCATTGCTCATATCAAGCAGAAAAGCACAACATGTTTAGGACTTGTTGTAGATGTTCTGCTGATGCATTGGCCTTGTCTGAATGCAAATTATATATATATATATATATATATATATATATATATATATATGTAGTGAGGGGTGGCTAAAAGGGCATCATCAGCTTACAACAGGATTATAAAATCACAAACAAAATCCTGTATGAAATACATCAAAATAAGTGTAGACAAAAATGATAAAATACTTTCATATACATTTCAGAGAAATGATTGCATATTTTAAACAACATATATGTCTACAGAAATAAAGAGATTTTGATTATCTATTGGTGGTAACATGTTTTATCAGAGAACTGTCCACTGGTCATTGAAAAGTGAAGAGAGAGAAAGTTTTGATTTTTGTTTCATTTAGTGGTAAAATGCTTGTTCTGATGCATCATGGGAGTATTCTACATTTATTTAACTACATTTTTTCTAATTTAACTTTTTCTTTCTTTATGATTAATGACCATTCTTATCTGTATTTTAAAGTATATTTATTGCTTAACTTTTAATTGTTCTTTTATTATTAATTATTAAATGGTTGGGCTTGTTTAGTAATTTATTTGTTGCTATTGCTACAGTCTCATGTCACTGATGATAAATAGTCTTCTCATTTAAAAAAAAAAAAAAGACTAAAGAGATATTATAGTCTGCGAAAACAAAATGCACATTCAGAAGTTTTCTTTCATATTTTTGCATTGGATTTTTTTTTTTTCATTATCAATCTCACATGATTTTATCCAAAGTAATATTTACCATTGTTTTTATTCATTTCAGAAAATGTATCTGTTTATGTCAAGCAACATAACAAACTTCCTGTTTGAAGGATGGAATTCTACAAATCCACTTGGTAAGATCTTCTTTATGTATATATTAGGTTCTGACATATATTCATTTATTTTTTATTCTGATTTTCTGTGAATGATCTCAAACAATAAAATCTTTCATATCATTTATACTTCTTAGTAACTCAGGTCATCTTGTGAAACTGTGGTTTAATGTTATTGAAATTTTATTTCAGATTAGCCACTCACTTTGAGATAGAATGCCAAGCAGACAAGAATGAGCATGTTCAACATCTTCTCTTTGCTTTTAATCAAACTGCTCAAAACATTTATACTGTATATGGAGATGTAATGCTTTAAAGCAACCAGTCAATGCTGAACTGTATGTTGAAAGATATTAGCAGGCTCAAAATTGCAATTCAGCTGAAAAGATCTGACTGATGATGCAGTATGATTATTCAACATGACAATGCTCATCCGCCATATGGCTAACATGACCAAACATGCAATTAAAGAGCTTGCTTAGAAATTTCTGATTTAGGCTCTTCAGACTACCACCTTTTTCAGTCACTTTCTAACAATTTGAGGGGTCTTTCATTCAACCACGATGTGGAGCTTAAAATGTGAATTGATGGATCTTTTGAGTTAAAACCTAGTGATTTCTATAGTTGAGGCTTTGGACAGTTAGTGAAGCATTGGCAGGAGGTCAACAAATGGGAATACATTGTTGAATTATTCATCAGAACTATTAATAAATAATAAGTATTAAAATAAATTATAAAATGATCAAATTTATGTAGCAACCTTATATATATATATTTATAAAAGTATTTATAAAAGTCTGTGTTAACAAGCATTTTTTTAGAGGGCGCTTCAGAGCCTGATCAGCTCTGAAGGGGGTCGATTTGGTGAGGGCAGTATGATGTTTGAAAGACCCGAAACTGCCCAATGATCCTTTTCTAGAACATCACTGACGACGCCCTCTAGCGCTGAAAGAGCGTATATTCAAAGCAAAGCATATATATATATATATATGGATCTTAATGCCATTTTAGTTTGTCTATTTTTAAAATTCCTAGAAAGTTAATATTTCAGAAATATTTTACTATAAAATTCTTATTTTAGATACATAGATGATAGTCTAATAATATATACACATGACACAATTTTACCTAATCTTAACACATTTAATAGTGTTGACCCCACAATAGATTTTACTTTTGAAATTTAAACTAATAACACATTACCCTTCCAAGATATCATACTCCATAGAACCTTCAATTAAAAGTTTGTAGAAACTCTATGAACTAGAATGTCCTTATAAATTATTATTCTCACCATTGTACCAGAATAAACTCTGGAATAATTATTAGGTTTTAAGATCACTAAGAATCTTTAGCACTTTACATGAAGAAATGTACATAGAAATCACTTTTAAAAAGAGAAAGGCATACAATATATACAACTACAAAAAAGATAATAACATTAATAGCAACAATGGCAATAAACTAGATAAAAACAAACATATAATCTTATCTACTAACTCCTTATCAGCTACTACTGAAAACAATTTATCCAATCTTAAAAATATCAAAATAATTATGACTACGTCCAAAAGTATTATGGATATGATCAGAACTAAAAATGTCCATAACAATAATAATTCTGAAGTGGGTGTATACAGAATAAACTCTTCCTTACAATATATTGGGGAAACCAGGAGAAATTTAAAAATCATATCTTTGAACACAAAAAGGGTTTTATACATAACAATTTATCAAATGCATTAGTCATACAGAGAAAAAAGTTCAATCACAACTCTAATCTAAAAAATCCAACACTTATTAAAAGAAAATATAACTTACTTTGGATTCTTGAGAGTGCCACTATCAAATTTTACGAAAATATAAATCTGCACACTGGATTTTTTTAAATACCTCCTTTCCTAAAAGATATACTCCTTTACCAAACCAACACACATGACCATAAAAATTTTAAAATTAATAGAAAACAGTTAAATCAAAATCTTCTATTATTTAAAATGAATAAGTGCATAAATAATTTATCAAATTAAAATATTAAATATTAATTATATTAATAAAAAAAAGTAAATAAATAAATATGAGAGAAAAAATTCAGCAACAACATTTACTGACTTAAATTACTTAGCGTCCTCCATAGTTGACATTGAATTTCACATTTAAACTTAAGAATATTTATAAGAATTATTAAATGAAAAATGCTGAAAACCTAAAGATATTTTATTTCCATTTTTAAATACTTGTTGCAAAATAAAATCCTTACATTTGTCTTCAGAGGACAAAACACATTGGTAAAGAAAAGTTTTTCTTTTATCTTTATTCCCATTATCATTATTATTATTATTATATCTTTTTACAAATATATCTTTATTTATATCTGAATTTTTCCACATACACAAACACACATATTATATATATATGGATATGGCTCTATGTGAATTTTTTAAAATTTTTTAAAATTTTTTAAAAAAACCTTTTAACATGGCTATTAATTTGAGATTTCAAGAAATTTAATTCAAATGCTTACTATTTGTTTACATATGTGCAGAGCCAGCCAGGTTTCATCCTAACTGTGCAGACAGATGCTGCCATCATTCGACATAAGACAGTTTTTTGATTCCACTGAGTACTTATTTTATATATCAGTAAAAGTGGTTAATAATGTGAGACACTGTTCATATATATGATAAATCATTATTTATAAGCTTAGATTAATCTGAAACAGGGTAGGAAGATTGTATTATGTTATATATTCAATACTGTAATATAGCAACAACTCTAAGTAGAAACTTATGAAGCTTTACTTGACTAATTCATCTTTAGCACTGAAAACATTTATTTTATCATAGTAGATGGTTACAAGTGAGAGGGAAGATGGAATGTGTTTATTTTATTACCACAAATACATTCACTGATCAAAAATGTTGTGATAAAAAGCAACAATAATATGTCTGAGAAAAACTAGCAATAAAAAAAATAATAATGAAAGTGATCCATTTAAAAAATAATTTAGAACTAAAACCTGTTTTCATTTATTTAACAACTTCTTTCTTTTAAGTTGTTGGATTTGTTAGATTTGGTTACATTTGAAAGAACAACTCAGCTACTCTGATTTATAACTTTCTGACTGGCGTATTTTGACACTTCCTCACTTCCACAACAATTTCATCATTTGATCAGGACACAGATTAGGGAGATGAAGCACTCAACTTGCTCTTACCAGACTTTATGGATTCTTTCTTCTTTATTTTTTTTTAATCATTTGAGCTGCCAGATTTGGTTACTTTTGTAAGACCTATCTACTAAAGTTTGAATTTTGTTACTTAAGACATTTGATGCTACTTTTAAAATAAGGTGAAAAATTTGGACTATGTATCCTGTCAAGAAAATGCCAACTGCATCTCTGTGCTGAAATGTAAAACACATCACCTGCCTGCCTATTTGACCTTCGTACAAACTGGACTCCTGTCTGCCTTTTTGACTCTTGCATAAACTGGACATATGCCTGCCTATCTGTGGTTTATCAAAATGACAGAATTCAGCATTTAATGACCTGGAAAAAGTTGTTATGTTGCAAATGCAAAAAAATAGGCACACCTAATTTGGGCCCCTAATGGGAACATAATTCAAAATTTAGTAGTCCTGGACTTTCAAATGTAACTCCATTTGTGGCTTCTAACACAGTTTAGCAACCCTGCTAAGTCTTCAATGGGTGCACCATGACATCAGCTTTAACTTATTGAATAAGAATAAATTAGAAGTTAAGAATAAATCTCAAGTACACTAACATACCATGGTTTTTGCATGGCAGCGTACGTAGTAGATTAAATGAAAAATATTGTTCTCCTCCATCACAACACAAGGTTCCAGGCAGCAAGAATAACACAGGAAACATTTTGAAACTCAGTAGGTCTGTTCTAATCCGGCTGCCATATTCACCTGACCTTGCATCAACCAATTATTGCCTTTTATCAATCACTGCAAAACGTTTTGATGTGGAAAACTTTCTCTTATTTATTCAAAATGCATTGAAGAGGTGCATTATAAGTGGCAACAAACATTGCAAATAATGGTGAATGTATAACTGATATTTTTTTTTATCATTTCAACACCAAGCAAGGTGATAAGACACTAAGATGGAAGCAGGTTATTGAGTGTGAAAGAATCTGAGAAAAAAAAATTATTAAGGAGAGAGGACAATAAAAGAACAGGAATTAAGAAGACAGAAGATAAAGATTGAGATTGCATTTAAATTTATAAAGATCAAAGTTGATTGGGAAGCAAGAAGCTGGAAGAGAGTTCCACAAGTGGGAAGTGTGATAGAAGAAACTGTTAGCATAGAATCTCTAAATATATAACAGAAGCACCAAACTAGATGTGACAGCAATATTCACTGCATAGAAAAATGGCTGCTTACAAAGGTGTAAGATAGATTCTGGTGTAAGATAGATTCTGGTGATAGAACAAAGCTGTGAATCAAATTTCCTAGCAGCAAACCTAGCAATTGATTCAATATAATCCTTCCACTTCATGTGATTGGAAAATGTTAGCCTGAGAAGATGCAATGAGTCTCCTGGGAGTTATCATCAGCCATGCTGATGGAAGGCAATAAAGGTGTGGAACCCCATTAAAGAATTGGGGGACAATGCAATAGATTTAAGTTATATTCTCACTTTTGTGCATTTTGTTGGCTCAGATTTGAATTTCTGTATTTGTATATATTAACCAGTCAGTGATGTCATATGAAATGTGTAGTTAATCTTTGAATTTTCAAACAACATTTGTTGTTTGCTATGAAAATTTGAAGGCTCAACAATATTTTCCCTCCATAAAATAGATATTTAAAAATTGAGAAAATATTTATTAATCAATAAACTTATAAGTTTAAAAAAATCTAACTTTTAGATTTCTGGGGCCTATGTTTTTCTTATAAATATTTATGATGTTAAGTTAGAAAATTAGTTTTCCAGTTAACCTTTGACAGAGTTCATTATTGTTATACAAGCTGAAATTCTCAAACCATAATTAATTACTCATATTTTTGCATATTTATATACTAAATTACAAAAAAAATAGCGATGTTGAGTTAAGTAAAACAAAAAACATATGGAGTGAGTTTACTTACAAACTTAAATAGTAGTATTAACACAGCTCACTGCCTCTCAGCTACCAACTACTAGAAAATTACATACATACACAAAACTATGTGAATATGTGACACACTCATTCTCATATGTAAATTCATGCTATTTTCTTGACTAACACAATTGATTCAGTTGTAATGTAAAGAAAAACAAACAAAAATATTTTTGTATGAAGTTGTTTTGCAAAGAATCTTTGTAATTCATTTGTTTCAATTTAAAAGAAAATTCATACTCAATAATAAAAATGTATTTAAATTTGTAGAGCCATGATTGAACATTACTTATTGATTTATCTTCATCATAGGTTTTCTAGGATGATTAAAAAAGAACAGTTTCATTTTGGAGGCATTGAAATTAAGAAGCCATTTCAGTTAGCAACAGATTGGAAGAAAGGAGAGAAATTGCAATGAGTCACTGTTCAGGATGTTAGCATCAGCCATGCTGATGTAAGGCAAAAAAAAAAATGTAACAGTGTGTTCACTTCCTAGCCTAGCTAGTACAGAATCATACTCAATGGAAACAGCTAACAATAACAAATTCAGTCATGATTTCAAAGACAAATTTAGTGAGTTAAGTTTTTGTTTGGTAACTCACATTCTTGGTCTTCGACCCTAAAAGGGTCACCCTAATAATTACAGATTGGAAGAAAGGAGAGATAGAGAATTTTGAAGAATAAAATTGTTAGACATAAATGGGAATTATTTATGACTTAGCCCAATATTAATTCATATTAATTTTATATGTTTTATTTGTGATAATTGTATTCTTTAATATTTCCCAAGATGCACCACTGCTGCAATGGCTGCTGTACATGTGGTGTCTATAAACCTAGGGGACTTATGACTGTGATCATGTGTATTCTTTAATAACTCATTTATCTTAATTTTATAATTAAATCAATTAATCTAAGGAAAACTAATTTTTGTTTATCTAATATCTTTCAAATGATTGTTTATTTTGATGACTTCTTTTTTTTACTGTTCAGGTTTGTTCATTATGTGTCTGGTAGCAGTGATGTCAGCCATTGTGTATGAAGCATTCCGTCTAGTCTACATGTTCTTCCATTTGAGGGCACACCAAAACCCCATCCTTTATGGCCACAAAGTCACAAAACCTTCTGGAGTTCATCGAACAAACAGTGAATCCCTACAGTCTCTCATTTCTAATCTTTCCATCACTAATATAAAGAAAAGACGGTAGGTGTCCTCAAATATTGTTCATTTTTTCTGTTTTTACTTCAATATAGGTTTCTTTTTTTTTTTCAGGCAGGTTGATGAAAAGTTCTCAGCCCAATTTCTTGTATTATCAAGAATGCAACAAAGCTTGTTATGTTTAATACATATTCATTGCAAATCCCCTTTCACACCAACTCCCTTGGACATCTACATATTATATTTGGATCTCATTTTGGAGTCTCACATTATACAATGCAACTCACTCCCTAAAATCTGACTGTGTAACTAAACCTCAGATATTTTTTAGAATCTGTTCTTGGTTAGGATGAGAACTTCTCACCCCAACCTTTTATGACTTGAAAACTTCCTCATTGAATACTACAAATCAATTTCTTCCTCTAGCTATGGGTAAAATAGTTGGCCAAGACTAGTAGGGAAACAAGTCTAGAAGGACACTTCTAAATTGAACCCCATTCCAACACATAAAGTTTTAGGGTAATTACTTCTTATGTGTAACAGTCAGAGAAAGGACAAGGAAGGGAAGCTGCCTGTTCCAGGAAACACTTTTATGAGCGCAGTGCTTTGGGTCTGCTGTATAAGCCTGTATAGGCTATATTGAATTAAAAGTGGTTTTAACACTATTCACAGTTGAAGGGCCTTTTCAGGTTCAAATAACTTATACTATAGCATACGTATTTAAGTGATTGTTATCTTGACTGAACAATAAACATTTCAGTGATATATTCAGGACTGTTTTATCATTGTTGACAAAATAAAACCTGTGAATGGGTGCATTCTTTCAATGCCACAGCACTGTTGTGTGTGGGAGACACATCTTGGTTGTTATATAAATTTCAGTTATTTTCCTTGATAGAAGATCCTTTGAGGATATGCATTGATTTATTTTTTTGTCTTCTGGGTCTGGCTCTTTTGGCCAGATGAATTATGTGTGGTTAGGTTGTTTTTTGATGATTTGGCTGATTGTTATGGTTGCTGCCGAGCCAGCTTTTGTCAGCCAACTGTCTTTTACCTTAGTTTTTCAGCAGAACGTGATTTTTAAAATTATTTCATTGTACCCCAGCTTATTATATATGCTTGTGTGTGTGTGTGTGTGTGTGTGTGTGTGTGTGTGTGTGTATTTATAAATTAATACAAGTAAAAGGTTTCTCACTTATCTGATTGATATTACCTTCAGCATCCTGACTCCAGCAATTGATTATATATATAAATATATATATATATATATATATAAGATGGAGTCACCATGCAATATGTTATATTGGAGGGGAAGGCAAACTCAACTACTGCCCTGGGTGGTGCACACTAGTTATACGACTGAAGGCCTATGTCCTGCAAAGACAAAAGGCTGATAGTTATAGAATTGAGTATTGAGTTCAGGCCTTATTGTGATAGTCTTGGCCCAGCTTAGTAAACTTTTTACCTATAACAGCCCAGATAGGAAATCAGAATATAATAATAATAATAATAATTCTTCATCTCATAAATTCAGACAGAATTTTAAAATAAAGAATAACTTTACATTTACCCTATAGTCAATTCTTTGAATCAGTTAATAAATGAGTTAGTAGATTTGTACCTATTAATTTCACCATTAATTACTATCTACTAAAGAAAATGCATAATGGGACACAACATAGTCTAATTGGTCATCTATTGAAAAATAAAACTAACTGAATAATATTGGCTAAGGGTACTATTCATTAGGATTAATTTTGTAGGGACACAGAAGGTGATTATGTCTCTTTTGTCAAGATAAGTTATGTTGGTCACATGTCAGCTGCTTAATGACATCCATCCATACAGTGACGAAAGTGGCTAGTCTATCAATCAGTTTACAGCAGCCAAACTGAGTGGTTGCTTTTTTTTTAGCCTGGGCCAAGATTCACCGTTTCCAGTTTGCGGAATATGTCATCAGCTGGGATATAGCTGATGTATCTAGCCTGTTTGAATCTGGAGTCCTAAATATGGCTTTTCCAGAAACATTGAAGAATCTCCATATTATATGTAAGACCCTATCTTTTCATTCTCCTTATACTCTGCTTGCCATGTAGATATATGTGATATATTTTTCTCTGTATGGGACATATATAGTGTATATATGAATATATATTTTTGTGTATGCCATAGCATTATAAAAGTCTCTCTGAGAACAAAGCATGTTTGTCATTCCTTTTCCTATCAGTCATTTCTTTCCATCTGTAAACTGCAGTGTTATTATGTCACAGATATAATAATGCCCATAATGGGGGAAATATAAATAGGAGACTTTGATGTTATGTCCCTGAGAAAGGCATATTCCTAAAAATGTCACACCAAGTTACCCACCTACACATGTAACAGGAGAAAATATGGTTATTTTATGAAGTATTTTGTAGCCATTTTTAATATTAGTTTGGTGCAATGACGTAATAATGTTGTTTTTTGACGTTAAAAAATACGTCAAAAAACGACATTATTACGTCATTATTTTTGCACCAACCTAATAGTTCAAAATTTCATATGAATTTTTTCTCAAAATTAAAATGCTGTTGATATTTGTCAAATCTACCATAGCTAAAAGATGTGAGCATCTGCCTTGTTTAAATGATAGAGCATAGAAGAGAGAAAGATAAATGTAAACTAGTAAGTATTCCTTACAAATACAATAACATACTATGCTTGACATTCTGACAATACAGAATAACTTACATTATGTTGTTCTTCTAAAATCCATCTGCATATTTACAATTAAAAACTCTGCATACACAAAAAATTCACTCTTCTGTGTTAACAGTATGTAATCAAAGGGAGATAAATCCCTATTGACAATCTTAATTTAGAACCCAAGGGACATAATAACAATAATGTCTATTGACATTAAACCAACACCACTGAGACAGAGGTGGTGTTGGCCTCTCAAATTTTAAAATTAAAACAGGTTAAAACTTTTATCTTTACTCAAAACTGAAATTCTTATTTAAATCTGTAATATTAAATTGTGAAAATATAGAAAACACATTAAATTATTGGTCTTGGACTGTAAATATTCAACATATTTATTAACTAAAACAAGTTTGCAAAATATATTTTGACAAAAAAAGTAAAATTAAAAAAAAGAAAAAGACATAGAATAAGTTGGCAATTTTTAACCTTTGTGCTGACAAAAAAATGCTGTGTCAAAAGAACAGTTTTTCCCTTGACACCACTATTATTTTAACTACCTTCACTCCTCAGCAATGTTTATTGTTTTAAAAAGCAATGATTAGAATTTTAATAAAACCTAAACATATGATGAAAGTGAATCTATACATTTTTTGTCCTTGAGAGTTAACATTAAACACTATTTATTAGATTGTTTATTTACAAAATAATTTTATATTTACAAGAATAATTTTATATTTACAACTTTCTAAAAACTAATACAATTGTATTAAGCTAATGCAATGCAATATTTGTCATTTACCAATTTATAAACCCATTTAAAACAATAAACATTGCCAAGGAGTGAAGGTACTTTAAATAATAGCAGTATCAAAGGAAAAACCTTCCTTTTGACACATCATCTTTTTTGCAGGCATGAGGGTTTTGCCCATAAATCTTTAATATTAAAGTATTTTGCAACTATTAGGTTGGTGCAAAACTAATGACGTAATAATGTTGTTTTTGACGTATTTTTTAACGTCAAAAAACGACATTATTACGTCATTATTTTTGCACCAACCTAATATAAAAGTAATCAATTTAGATATCTTCAAACCATCAAAGATGTCATCAGATACAGAGACAAAATGCTGAAATTAATTAAGATATAAAAGATAAATTTAAATAAATAAATGAATCTTTTGTCATTGACTTTTGTGATGTTTTTTTTCACATCCTTATACTTCTTTTACTGAGTAAGTCAAATATATTTTTAGCCTAGTGGGATCACCCACCATGTGATTAAATAAGATTGGGGTTTCTTTTGCCCTGTCATGTTTTTTGGATATACCTTGTTCAGTGGCAATGGGCGAATTTAAAATCAAGGAATGCAGTTCAAGGTGACCGTTAATTGTTATGAGAGAAATATGAAAAAAAAAAATCAACAAATAATGATGTATTTAAAACTTATTTTTTTATAAATTAATTCAATTCATTTTCTTTTGGCAAATTCAGCCATTGTGTTTTTTGTAAAAAGTATCAGCACCATGGTCCACCTTCATCATTTTCAAAATGTTTTTATTCATAGAAATGAAAACCAATTTACTCAATCTATCTTCATGTTGAGAACAAAAAGCAACAGCTAACTCCACCAATTTTTCTTTATTCTATTACTTTTCTCACCCACTCAACCTAACCCCTCAACATTCTTTCACTTGGTTCTTTCACATTCTCTATACTTGTGCATACAACTTATGCAGGACTGGAAACAAGGGTCTCTCTCTGATTACACTACTTTGCTAAAGTCATTTGTTCATGATTTATCTTAAGAAATGGAGGAGTGGGAGATTTTAAAAAATGATCACAAGTGCAAAACAATAACAAAAATAATTCATTTTTTATTACACAAAAATTTTTTATCATGGAGAAAATCTAAGGTGTTCAGTGCATGTGTTGCATACATGGAATGTTTACCACTGATTTGTATATATCGCAGTATCTACAGGGAAACTATTTTGTGAAGATAACGATATCCAGCTGTATTGCCAAAAATTATGGACATTTTCACTAGAAAAAACTGAATGTAAACATGAAAATAATTTCTTTATTTTTTTGTGAAGATTAAAAGAAACAAATGAAGCAATAATGTTTAGAATATTTAAAAGAAAGAAATAGATTGTTAATGCAGCAAGAAAAGAGAAAGAAAGTAAAGGAAAAAATCATTTTTAGAAAGTTTTAATGAACAGGAGAAATTGTTAATGTAGTGAGAATGCAACACAATCTCCTATGAGAAAACTTAACTGTTAATAGAATGGGAAAAATATTTTCTATTGTAGTGCTCTTATTAATAACATTATTTACATTCAAACTAATATCCTCATCTTTATTGTTGTTATCACATCATTTCAGCCTTTGTGTCCTCTGGCCTTTTTCTGTGTCTGTTAGCCTGTATAAGTTTCCTTTAATATATAGTTCTTATTCTGATCCCCACATGTCTAGGGATATCTCATTTTGTCAAGCCCACCCAGTGATTAGAAAAGGGACCACTTGGGAACACCAGGTACTGTAGGTGACTTCTCCAAAATATGTTTTGGCTTTACATAACCCATAAAGGGTTGATAATCCATAAGAAATAAATCAATCAATTATATTTCTTACAGCTCAGTTATTGCTACTACTGTTGAATCTGAATCTGTACTACCCAGTATAGGGATTGAACTCACAATTACTATGCTGCCAAATTCATGAATCAGCAATTTAATACTTCAAATATTAAAGTGAGGGATAATTTCTTACCGCTGTTACTAATACAGACATTGTTGTTAGCCTTGGCTCTCTCTCTCTCAGTTCTAGATTCAGGATTGTCACATGGGACAATAGCATAGAGGATTATTATTCTTATTCTGCATGTCTAGGGTTATATATATATATATATATATATATATATATATATATATATACAGGTAAAAATCCATGGATAAGTAATCTAAGTGAATCCTAATAATATAAAACATTAAAACTGATCCGCAAAGAGAGCTCAATGTATCTATTACAGGCAGCAATATAAATAAATTACATTTAAAGAGGTGAAATTGCCATATTCAGATAGGGCATTAAATTTCCTTTATATTAATTTATATATATATATATATATATATATATATATATATAAATATATATACTTAATAGTTCTGTTATATTACATCAAGCACTATTTTATATTAACACCAGCACTCTATGTGCGATATCTTACATTCATATATATATATATATATATATATATATATATATATATATATATATATATATATATATATATATATATATTATAAATTAATTGATTTAAAATATGTTTTTTTCACTACATGTTTCAAAAAGGGAAGGTAAAAGCTTCGAATTTAATTCTGTAATTAAATTAATGACATCAGTTCCATTTCATCCTCAAGCGAATTTTGGAGTAACTTATTTATTACTGGATTTTAAAGGCACAGCAAAAAATCATAATTCACGTTTCCAAGGATATAGAGAAATCCATTCATCTAGACAAGGGGTGTTTGCGAGTTCATTATCGCTGTATTTTGTTGTATCAGTTATTAGTTATGTTTTGGTAGGTATAGGGATGTATTTTTAAATGAATTCTATATATATATATATATATATATATATATATATATATATGTTAGTACTGTTATAGCAATGTAACTCCATTTGTGGCTTCTAACACAGTTTAGCAACCCTGCTAAGTCTTCAATGGGTGCACCATGACATCAGCTTTAACTTATTGAATAAGAATAAATTAGAAGTTAAGAATAAATCTCAAGTACACTAACATACCATGGTTTTTGCATGGCAGCGTACGTAGTAGATTAAATGAAAAATGTTATTCTCCTCCATGACAACACAAGGTTCCAGGCAGCAAGAATAACACAGGAAACATTTGGAACTCAACTAAAAGACAAATTGACAAATACCTGAAGAAGGCTGGAAAGCAGAACAGTCAAAATGTGATAATAACAATAAATTGAGAACATTAGTCCAACTGTAACATAAACTTATCCTTTGATTCAATGGTGAATCTTATTTTCCAACCATTTTTGAACAAATATTCTCTTTATTTATGTTATTTACATTATGATAATAGTCTAGAGGAATTGAAATGATAGAGAAATGAATAAAAATAAATAACAAGAAAACCAAAATTTCACTATCTGCAAAAATAGACAGAACATTAGTCCAACTGCATTTATTTACCAAAAAGTTATCAAAGAAGGCAACATTAGCAATAAAATACTCATATCCACACCCAGTACACACAAATCCGAATCTCACAAAGTAAACAGCAAAAAAAAGTCAGTCAGTTTTGTAAAACTGGCATTTACCTTTTAAGATAGAATCAATATTTGCTTTGGAATTGCTGCATCGAACCAAGAGAATTGCTTTCACATGTTCATCTGTCAACCTCATTGCGTGTGCTGACTTTACATACTTTAGATTTTATAATCCAGGCAAAATATATGACATAATTTGTTGAAGTCAGTCCTTTTTATATACGGCACTCTTTAAACCGGTTTAAACATGGCAATGCAAGTAAAAACATGATTGCTGCAGAAGGCTTATAATCACTTTTCTTAGAAACTTCATTGCAGATACTTACACAAAAAGTGTTTGGATATGAAATCTCACAAAAAGTTGCCAAATTTTTTATTTCACTTATTTTTCTAAAAGTTATATTGCTATGAAATGCAAAAATCAAATTGGCCAAATTTTAGCATTTTTACTTACATTTATTTTAATTTTTTCCTACACAGTAAGTTTAAGTACAATTTATTGATAATTCAATATAAATAATTATATTTTAGCTCATTTGTGGCACAGTGTGGCAGCAGACCAGATGAATTGACATTGCGGGCTGCATCTGGCCTGAGAGCCATAGTTTGGTGACTGCTGCTCTAGATAATTTTTCTGTGGGACAATCCTGAATCTAGAAATTAAACCTCAAGCCTAATTTTTTTACTTCATTGCTGCTACCACTCTTGCAGGGCCATTGCTTTTAACTGCTGTTAATTGCACAGTACTAAAAAATAACAAGCCAAGTTATCCCTAGACATGGACAGCAGAATGTGAACAACGTAACCTCTGTAGATTAAATAAAGGGTTCAGTTCAAAAATTCCCTGAAGGTTACTCAAGTTGACAAATACCTGAAGAAGGCTGGAAAGCAGAACAGTCAAAATGTGATAATAACAATAAATTGAGAACATTAGTCCAACTGTAACATAAACTTATCCTTTGATTCAATGGTGAATCTTATTTTCCAACCATTTTTGAACAAATATTCTCTTTATTTATGTTATTTACATTATGATAATAGTCTAGAGGAATTGAAATGATAGAGAAATGAATAAAAATAAATAACAAGAAAACCAAAAGTTCACCATCTGCAAAAATAGACAGATAATAAAAATCATATGGCAAACAAAGCCATAGTTAAACCAACCAATTAGAAAGTTTTTACAACCAGGATGTAAGAAAAGAAATAAACAAATAATAATAAGGAGACCAAAATTTCATCATTTCTAAATAAATAGATAGTTTGACTAACTAATCAGAAAGCTTTCCCAAACATGACATAAGGCTGTAAGCCAATGAGAAGGAGAGAGCCCTTTTCAGAGTGAATCTATAAATGTGGTCATCAAAAACATACTTAGAGACAAAATACGTCATTTGCACAACTGGCTAGATGTGCAAATGATTGATGGCTAATCTTAGATGACTAATCTGTCTTTACTACATTGAAAACAAACATACCTTCCTTCACCACATAGCCAAGTGATGGCTACTACATTTAGATACATACATACACACACATATATATATATAATTATTTTAAAAAAAATATGATTCCTTTGCTACATAAGAGTTCTCATGTTTCAATATAATTATTAAAATAAAATTGAATTAAAGTATCAAGCCCTGTTTCATCCTCAAGTGAAAATTTAGGAATAACAAATCTTGAAATTTACGCATCTTTATAAGCATGTTCATTTGCAAAATTAATTACTATGGAAATGGCTCGGGCGACCATTTTGATAAGAATTAATTTTTATCCACATATCAGTCACCTTTGGAAAAAGGTCAAGCCGAGGTAGGGTCGGGGTGTCCATTTCAAAGCGAATGATGGCATTCTTCTATGCACATTGTCTGGTCAGTCATAGCAAAAGATAGCTTTAGGAACCATAGTATGTCGTTAGGTGTCTAGAGAATTTTGTTTTATTTTATTTATTCATTTATTTATTTTTTTTATTTTCTTCCTAAAGGGCTGTTTCATACATAAATGTGTCATAAGCTCTACTTCTGTATGGAGTACTGTTTTTAAAAAATAAAAACAAAAATACCAAAGAACTCCAGATTATTTACCTAACGTGTTCTTTCCTATTTTTCTACATATCTATACACACACACACACACACACACACACATCCGTTAAGTTAACCATTTAAATAGGTCAAAGTCTGGTCACTCCTTCTCCCCCAATACTAAGTATGATTGAGAGAGATATTAAATTAGACCCTCCCTAAACTCTACCATGTCTCTTTAACTGCCCCTTTTACACTCTCTGTTAAATTACAAAAACTTACACTACCCATCAATTTTCATTTCATTTTTCGTTTCATTTTTGGAAGTGCTATCTGATGATCCGGCGTCCTTTAAAAGGGCTCTGGTGAAATATACCATTATAATGGTACCTTAAAGTGTTTTTTTTTTCTTTAAAATATTAACTCTGGATTTACATTGAGCTCTCAGGATTTCATCCTCCTTGGGATTACCCATACGGATTACCAAGTTTTTCATAACTTAACTATATATATATGTATATATATATATATATATATATATATATATATATATATATATATATCCTTAAACAAAATGAACGTCATACCTAAGGTACCTTTTGGCCAACACTTTTTCAAAGGTATACGTTGGCAATATTAAATATGAATGAATACAAAGACACACTTAATAAAATAAATGAGGAGGGAAAGGTGGAACTTGACTAAAAGACAAATTTTAATTATACAAAATTAGAATTTAAAATTTAATGAGAGTGGGATGTAAATAAATATTTCCACAAGAGTATAAAATGGAAAAAAGTGAACTCACAATCCCTCCAACAGACACAAGGAACATAAGAACTGTTCTTTTTGTCTGCACAGGATAGATTGTTGGTACTTAATATAAACGGCTTCAGAAACTCGAAGATGGTGTGTTGAACGAGCACTGTGTAAAATTGAAAACCAAGTGTCTTCATATTCAGAGGCACAAGCATGATTGTCAAGCAAATGTTGACCGATTGCGGACACATGGACTGACTGAGTAGTTCTTGTAGGCTGGCTAAGACTGCCTGAATGCACATTAAAGCAGGAACATGCTGCACAACCTGCGTTTCCAACCTTACATTGGTTTGTCCTATGTATACCGCATCACAACGGCATTTGAATGTATAAACAACTAAATTTTTATGAAAATAGGACAACCTGTCTTTAGTAAAGGATGGAAGTAGAGAGTCTAGTATGAAAAACTGTGCACAACTTAACAGCATTATAGTGGACAAAATGGACGCTGAAATTTTGTCCAATACCAGCTGACATTTCCTGCCAAGGCAAGGTAATTTTAAATAGACAGGGCACTGACTGGGACCAAACACCATGGGCTCTTTAAACCACCTGATTTTGATATCAATAATACGCTTGATAACATTGATGAGATATCCATTACTTTCAAAAATATTACGAATTTTAGTAAGTTCACCATCCAACATTTCAGAGCAACAAATTATGACAGCACAAAGGACCAAAGTCGAATAAGACCAATCTTTTGAGACTTTGGAATGAATGAATTCCAACTCGTGTAAAGTCCAGTAAATGTGGGCTTCCAAAAAACACTAGTGACGAAAGCCCCGTCCTTACATTCAACAAGGACATCCAAAAGGGGGAGAGCCCTATCCTTTTCAACCTCCATTGTAAACTTAAGGGAAGGATGGAGGGAATTGAGTTGAGCCAGAAAATTTGTGGCATCTGAGGAAGAATCAAAGATGGAAAAAGTGTCGTCCACATATCTCATATAGACACAAGGTATTTGGACATTATCAAACAGGATTCATTCATAATAGCCCACAAAGATATTGGCTAAAACTGGACCCAAAGGGCTACCCATTGCAATCCCATCCGTCTGGACATACACTGTTTCATTAAAGCTGAACTCCACACCTTCTGTAGCCAAACACATGCATTCAAAAAATAGTTCCTCCGGAATACTAGTAGGGCCCAAATTACCCCTGTATAGAATATCGGCAATTACAATAATTGCATTCTCATTCTCTCCTGTAAGCATCCACAAAACAAATCCACCATAGAATAAAACATTAGTTCATGAATTTAGTAGCATAGTAATTGTGAGTTCAATCCCTGGACTCAATGAAAACAAAATACCTACCCAATTATACATCCTCCACAAGAAACTTTCAAAATGATTGCTATAAGATTTGGGTTCTTGTCTTTATAAAGGAAATTGACTTCCTATGCAGAAAAATTTTGTAAAACATTATTTTAATTTTTTGCAAAACATGTCTTTATTATGAATAAGCTACAAGAAACCGAATCTGGCACTAGGAACACAGTGAGGATTCAACTCAATGCACATTAACAGGGCCAGTTTATGATCTTCTGGGACTCCTAGGCTAATAAAATTATGCCTCCCCACACACCTGCAATCTTGAATATTTTTTACTCATTATATATTTTAGTGATATTTACACAGCTTGAAGGAAACTTATTTCAAATTCTTTAAATAAACTAGAATAGCTATCTTTTCTTTTTTTTTTTTTTTTGTCAATGAAAACATTCTTTAATAGCACTATTTTACTATTTATTGCAAACCAAATTAACACAGATTTCAACACAACCATAGTCAAAAAACAGATTTTTTTTGTAACCAGCATTGTAACAATGAAACAATCAAAATAAATATGAGTTTGTCATATTGATATCATTTCAGTTTATGAAATTATTTAGAAGTTATAACATCTAGAAAATTAAAATCACTGCTTTATAAAACTTGAGGAACCCTAGGCTGGAGTCTATACTAGCTTAAAGGATAATCCAACCCTGGGTACTAAACTGCAGCCTATACTAGCTTAAGGGATAATCCAGACTTGCACATTAGTAATAGTTTACTATTTTAGCTTGCTAAACATGGTTTAGTGTGTCCATGGTAAAAGTTACTAACTGGTTATTATTATAAAATATACAGAATTGTTCAGTATATTGTAAAAAACTCTATATTCTATAATGCAATATCATCATATAGAAAATATAATGAAAAAATAATATTATTAATGAAAAAGGATTCTTATATAATTAGTATTGATTATGTAACAACTTAAAAAATAAAATAGAAAGCAGCTTCTAAGAATTATATCATAGCGGTTAATACTCAAGTAAATAATCACACAAATTGAATATGGACAACTTCCCGTGTTCTTATCTAGAGGAGACAATTAATACTCTCCAGTCAACACATTTAAATTTGACTAACACTGCAAAATTCATGTTCTAATTGGTAGTAACAATGAAAGTCAGCTGCTGTTGAAGTTAATCTATATTAAAAAAGAAAATGTATGTAATGTATATACGTATGTCTGTTTTCCATGACTAACTTGCATTACAAAAGCATATCCATACATACATGCTTGGTTTGACTGAGTTTGAGATAAGCCATTGGAATAATACATTACACTCCCACTATGTCTGGACAACCTCTACCCCGAGCTGAACAATAAAATAAAATCATGAATTTGGAGACAAAAATAAAATAATTTAATTTTTTTAAATCTTACAATGTTCAGATGATGATAATATTTTATTCAACTTTTTGGAAATTATATGGTAAGAAATCAAATTTTTTTCCTTTTTTTTTTTTAATTTGGTATATTTTTTTTTATGTCTGTCATTGAATTAAAATATACATATACACATGCAAACATACATATGCACACAACGTGAATGAAAGTGAAATGGACATCTGTGTCTTGAAGGCTAATTTCCCTTTCTGTCTGGTAACAACCTCTGGGTAACAGGAAAAGAGTATAAGAGAAAATGTGCACTCTTTGAAGTCATTGTTATGATTCCCATATTTAAGCTGAATATATTTTCTAATAAATCTAGTATTTTAAATAGACAAACAAGTTACATTTTGAATTTGATTACCTTGCCGTCAACAAAGTGACAGGTACCAAACTAGTAATAATAATATTGATGGCAAAACTTTTTTTATTTAATTTCTTTTTGTTTTGTTTTTTTTATATTTTCAGTTCCTTCTATTATGCTGGAGAGACTGCCATGTACATGTTACTCAATGTGCTTGGTTACATTATTATGTTAATTGTTATGACTTTTAATGGTTGGTTTGCTCTTGCTGTACTTTTCGGTAAGTAACTAAGATCATTTGGTATTTCTCTCTCTTTTTTTTAATCATTTCACCCCTAAGCAAGGTGATAATACCCCTAGTACACAAGGGGTTACTGAAAGTGGAAGAGAAGACTTTAATATGGAGAAAAAACAATAAAAGAACAGGATTCAGAAAGACAAAAGATGGTGATTGGCATTGAAGATTGTAGGTGGCAGGGAAGCAAAAAATCAGAAGGGAGTTCCAAAAGCAAGAAGTGCAAGAAAAGAAATTATTAGAATAGAACATATGGTTGCATCTATAGCTGGTTCAACTGAGTCCAAGTACACACTGCTCAGTTCAGGGATTATTGTTACCAAATTATGATAATCAAATTCACAAATCAATGCTTTTATTCTCTAGGCCATTGTCCCATGGATTATTGTATAATTTTATTCCTGTGAAGCCAGTTCTTGTTCATTCCTGAACCATTGCATGTTTTATTTTTTATTACCTGATGCAGGGACTGAACTCACAATCACTAGATGACAGTAATACTTTTAACCAATGCCTATATCAACTATGCCACCATAGTGAAAAAATAAATAAATAAAAACCTTTTTTTGAAAATGCCATATTCATTCAGAGCATAGGCGATCATGGATCACCACAGTTTCCTTTTCTTTATTACCTGTGAATTGCCATGACTTATTAGGAAAGATAGTGGAGTAGTTGCATTCTTCATAGTTTTCAATTCAAAGTTTTTCTTCTCTCAGACTCGTTGACATCCAGTCTACAATACTATTTAACCCATAGTTGGTGGCAGAGGGAAGAGATGGATCCTTGTCTTTCCTAAGGGCCTTTGTGTGAAAGTGAACGCAACAGACTAGCCTGACATTTGAATCCGGCTCATCATTTCTACTGTTTGCTCAAATAGCATTTGTGCTACACACACATTTCATATAAAAACAATCACAAGACTCTCAATCATATAAGAAACAAGCAGCACATGTACTGTAGCCATAAAAGCAGTGCTGTGTCTTGGGCAAGAATGCCTGATGAAGCCTAAACCTCTTCAGGCTGGTGTGAATTCAGAATTTTTCTTTTTCTAGACTGGTTAACAACCAAGGCTATTGGGCCCAGTCTGTCTTGCTATTTACTCCTATCTGGAGGGAGAAGAGATGGATTCATATCTTTCTCAAGAGTATTTGTGAACAAGTGAATGTAACATACTCGACTGGAATTTGAACTTGGCTCTCCAATTTCTAATCCTGAGTCACTATCCATTACACCACCATGCATCCACAAAACATTAATAATTTTATATATTATAGTCCCATAGATTTTTTAAAATCCAAAATGCTATCTGATCATTTTACGAGGGAGAAGATGCCTGGTCCCAGGAATTCGAACTCCGCAAAACATTACTAATTTTATATATTATAAATTCATACATTTTTTTAAAACTGAGAATACCATCTGCTCTATTTGTCATTACAGGCACCACACTTGGATATTTTGTATTTGGTAATGCCGTCTCACAACTGATGGTGAATTCACCACAAATTGCTGCAGAAGACAATGCCTTTCGTCGAAGCACGATCAGCTCAGCAACAATGGAAACCAACGAATTGGTCACATGATTATGTCTCTTCATGCATCCCCACAAACCCTTCTGCACAAACTAAAGAAAAAAAAATAAAATAAAGTGATTTAAAATTATTTATATCAGAAGAGGAATGTTAACTACTTGGATTTAATTTTTTTAAATGCGTCGAATTAAAGTCAATAGTATGCAGATAATATAAATTTGATTAAACTTCTGACTAGTACACAAAACTTGCATCATTTATTTTATAATTAGCAACAAAAACAACAAAAAATATATATTAACAGTTATATGAAAATTGACCAATATTATTCAATATTAAACGGAGAAATTAAATATTATTAAATCTTGTCAAAATTCGTTAATCTGACTTTGTGCTAAAGTTAGCATCTTCTAACAAAGTTCATGTAGATATAATGTTAGAATTTAAGATACATACACAGCATTATAAGGTTAAGCTATTTATTGTCTACATAGAAATTTCAGAGTGGTTTCTCTAAACAAAGAACCAGAAGTTTATTTCTAAAGTATTATTGGGTCATATAATCCATATTCCCTTTATAGATACTTCAGAAAATAGTCACAAAAATTCTTTTTCTTCCTCATTATTTTTTTTCAATTATAAAATTTTTAATAATTTTCTCATTAAAAATAAATTTCTTCTTCCATTCAGCTAATAGGAAGGGACTGTTATCATCCATTTTCTGAGTTTGAAAGAAAATGCATGCATTATATATAGATATATATAGATATATAGAATGGTGTCATCCTACTGGTTTGCATCAGTATGATGCCACCACTGTATATATCTATTCTCATGAACTGATTCTGAAAATTATAAAAGCTTAACAAACCGGTTGCTGAATTATCGGAAAACAATCTTATATATTAATAGCTGATGGTCTCAGTAAAAGGATAGTTACATTATGCTCGTGCATACACCTAATGAAATTCTAATAGATACATGCCCTATACTGTTTTGATGTTAAAAATGTGGCAAATCTTCAAGTCATAAACTTGATAGGTCTTTCATTGGATCTTTGGGACAACAGTGATTCAGTCTAAATGTGGCTAAGAAACCATAACATACCTGATGATATTAGGGTCAAAAAGCATCATACTTCTGAACAGAAATATGATGAGAACAGAATTTCAATCTGGAAATATCTTGATAAATAAATGTTTTCTATTAAATTGTCAAAATGTTTTAATTCTTTTTGATATTATAAAGTGATTTGTTTCCATTCTCCAATTGAAAAGAAAATAAGCAGAATAGGTTCCTAAAGATTACCTGCTTTTATAAAACCAGTTCCTGGTAATTTAGGCTGGAACCACTGGATATATATATATATATATATATATATATATATATATATATATATATATATATATAATTTTTCATACATGTCATTTTTTTGTTTTATTTCATACTTTGCAATTTTTCAAAATGGATGGTTGTTTTTAATAGCATTCCCGAGATCTACTGTTCTTTTCATGTTTTTTTAAGGAATAAATCAGTATGCTGACAGTTTGAAATAAAAAATACAAAAACAACAAATCTCAAGAGTGCTATTAAAAACAGCCACCCATTTTGAAAAATTGCTAAGTGTGAAACAGTGCTGTAAATAGATAAATAAAGAAAAAATTAATTTTCATGTGTATTAAAGAGCTCTTTAAAAATTTCAAATAGAAACATTTTATTTTAATATCATTTACCTCATTTGGTGCTGATTAAAAATCCTTCACACCATTTCTTTTTTTGATCCTGGCATTATATTGTAATACCTGTTCTCCTCATTTCATAAGGGAGAAGACACATAGTCCCAGGAATTCGAACTCTGTAGCAACACCTTTCACATTGCACTAAGTGAGATAGGGTCAGTGTAATATCAATACCAGCTGACAGTGATCACAGGGACTGGCAATTCTTATCCTTGGCCCCTATGGGCACCCCACATAAAAAAACAACCTTGTGTACCATCTTAACTTTGTGGGAGAGGTCAGGTAAATAAAATCAGATAAATTTTCAGTGGCAGGTAATATTTTAAAAATGATACTTATTTACAAAAAAATCCAACATTTTGATCAAATCTGGTGTTATACCTAGGTAATAATTACAGGGGAGATTGTATAGCTTATTGTAATTATCTATCCATGTTTATTCGTGATAAGTGACAAGACAATATAATAAAAGAACCAGAGCTGGAATGTAAATTTATAGTGGTTTAGCTTTTGAGGTAGGGTATTTTTAGTTCATGCCTTTTCTGAAAGAATTTGCACAAAAATAGTTAAAATGAATGATCTCAGATCATTTTGTCAGTACTGCTTGCAACAAGTTATAAAAATCAAGGTGCTGTGTACCCTTAAGTAATAGCAAATATTATTTTTAAAGATGCAAACAGTTTTTGGATGTATGCATGCACATGTAGACTTTCATTTTTGAAACATGTATGCAAGATTTTTTTTATTAATCATTTCACTTCAAGCAAGGCAATAAAGCCACTAAGACACAAGGGGTTATTGAACATGAGAGAATATAAGAAAAAGAAAACATTATTAAGACAACAATAATAAAAAGAACAGGAATTAAGAAAGCAGAAAACAATGATTGACATTGCATTTAAATTTTTGAAGTTCAATGTTAACTGGGAAGCAAGAAGCTGGAAGAGAGTTCCACAAGCAAGAGGTCTGATAGAAGAAACTGTTAGCATAGAACTTACAGTTACATCTAGCAATTTCAATTGTAAAATGATGAGACCTTGCCACCAATCTAGTACTGCACTTAATTTCATAAAGTCTTGGTACCATAGAGGAAAGTAATATTTATTTTGCAAATATAAAAATATAGCACAAGGCCAAAAGTAGGGATAAAGGAAAGCTGGTTTTTAATCTGTTTTATCTTAAACTTATCTTGCAATGATTACTGACCCAAACATACAACAGTATTCCTTATACCAAAACAACACATTCTTACTTACCTTTCTTACTACATTCACCATAATACCTCATTGTCTCTATGAAGTCCCATATATACAAATTGTCATGGTGGGGGGAAGAATAAAATAACAATATCTAAAAATGAAACTTCAATGAATATTTACAATATTTACCATAGAGGAAAAGTTTGTTAGAACAATTACCATGAAAATATTTATAGAAAAAGCTATGCTATAAGAGTTGGAAAGTAACTGAAGCTGAGATGTTAGATTAGGACCAATAACATTGCAAATTTTTCTTTGCATTTTAGCAAGAATCCCTAAATACATAGCAGAAGTACTAGACCAGGTGTGGCAGCAATATTCACTGCATGGATGAATCGTGGTGATGAATCAGGGTTCATGTTATTCAACTACAAAACTGATCACTCATCTTTCTTCACTATTTGTAGGGTTGAGATAACATTAGATTTTTAATTTTGGGGGGATTTATTTTCATTGTTTTCGGTTTGTTCTCTATACATTCTCCCGTCATCATCAGTTAACATTTAGTAATACAATTCCTATGACATTAAATTCCTTTTAAGAAATTTCCATATAGCATGAGATTGAATTTTCAGAAATTCAATGTAAGAAATCAACACGATCAGAATTCAATTTTCTTTCTTGTGACTCTTACCAAAGACATAACATTTCAAGAGCTTTGCATTCTACATTCTTTCCCTACTTCATCCATTTATTGATGACTAGAATTTTCAAGTTGCAGTTTGATGCTAATTCAAGAGATACTCATTTAAACAAAAATTAAAAATGTAAATGAAAATTGTAAAATAAAATAAAATTAAAATGAAGAATGTAAAATAAAATTAAAATGAAAAATGTAAAAGAAAATTGTAAAATAAAATAAAATTAAATAAAAATTAAAAAGCGCTGTTCCTAAATTTTACAAAGACAAATATCAAATTATTTTTTTTATTTTTTGACATCTTTACAATAATTTCAAAAAGGTTCAGCTGTAACACAATTCTTATAATGAGCATGATACCGACTTGTGGAATATTATTTAGCAATATGTATTTATGCAAATTACAAATGTGCTATTTAGTATGTAACAATTTGCTGTTTTGTGGTAGTAGCTTAGAGATTTATGGCTTCATGACATTGAAACACCGGTTCCTGTAAAGTCATTGAATTTAAACAACATCAAACCTAATCAGTACCCAGATGGGTGACCGCTTGGGAATGCCAGGTGCTGTAAGCTCAGATGTGTGGATGTTGTTAATCAGAGAGTAAAGTTTCAATTCCTGTTGGGCTTGTTATATTCACTTACATGCAAATACCCTTGGGAAAGGTATGAATCCACTTCTTCCCCACAGCTATGGGTTAATTAGTAAGATTTGTATCACTAAGCCATTATTATCTAAAAATGAAATTCTTACAATGTAAAAAATTTATGGCAAAAAATTTTATGAACCTGCAAAGGGTTCATAAGCCATAGAAAATAAATGAATAAATCATTATTAAACTATATGGACATGTAGCTGAGAGGTTAGAACTTTTGCTTTCTAACCATAAAACCCAGGTTCAAATCTCACCATGATCAATTTGTCAGGAAAGGTAATTTCTTGATGCTATAAGCCTGGGGAGATGATACCGATATGCGTCTACAACAGGGATTTGCTAGCCACATTAATAGATAGGCATACTTGGATTACCATGCCATTACATTAATTGGTGAATAGATTTATTTCCTTGTATGAGTTATATACTTTGCTGGGGACTAAGAAATCTTGTAATGGGGTAAGTAGACATATTGTCTCTATAATATCCTGTAGATAAGGGAAGAGAGATTTTGTATCCTTGTTTTTTAAACTGTTTTTTAACAATACCATCAAGCAGATGTTAGGCAAATATTCCCTGGTAGACAAGTGGAATAATTCCACAAATGTATTATTGTTATTATTAAATAACTCATCCTGTGTTTTATTTCATAGACTTTGACATTTTATTTTGAATAAATAAGTTAAAAACTACAAAAAACAGCCATAAAAACTAAATAAATAGGAAACCTTAGACAAAATTACATCATAAAATCATTCAACAACTTCATTTGTGAGAAAAGTTTTCTTGCAAATAAATTCATGTTCACCTTTTTCTTAATTCTATTCATCCATACAAATTTTTTTATAATTTCTTGAAAAATATGAAATATTTAATGCATGTTGATTGTTAAAATTAAATTCAGATTTTTAAAAGTATTTTTAACACTTCGTTATTTATTCAGAATTTTTTGCAATTTAAATACTCTAATAACCACAAATCTAGTGACATGGAAAATGTCCAAGAATAATTATCTCCCTTGATTGTCAAATCAACCTAACTTAATGAAACATTTTAATATTAACTTATTAAGATTCAATTATTTTTCCTGATTTTTGTTATAAACTGATGTAATGGAATAACCTGTCACCCCCATGAGTGGCTACACTATAAGTATCTGTAAGTCAACGGACTACAGAGACTAGCTGGGATCTGTTCCGGCTATGCTGTTGAACTCTCTGCTTTTGGGCGGAAAGGAACCTGGATGAGGCTATGCAGAAGGGCAGAGTCTTGTCCGGAGAGGTAGACAGACCTGAACCCATTTATGCAGCTTCTACGGGGAATTTTTAGCCGAGCATTCAGGCTTGAATGTCCCATGTTAAACTTGTCCTTGCACTACATCTACCCTCATGGGAAGCGGGGCTAGTAAATATTGACTAGCTTGGATCTGTTCCAGCTGTGCTGGTCAAACTCTCTGCTTCCAGACAGAGAGTATCCCCAGATGAGACTGTCGAAAAGCAGAGTCTTGTCTCGGGAAACAGCTACCCGACCCCGTTTTATATGGGGTCTACGGAGAATTTTTGCCTGAGCCTATGGGCTTGAATACCCCACATTAAATTTGGACCTGTGCCACATCTGATCACGTTGGTATTTAGTAAATATACTAGCTGGGATCTGTTGAGTATGACTCAGAATTAAGCGAGGACCTTCCAATAGTAGCACTCACTACTAGATTGACTTGAGACGACCTTGTGCATAGCTGTTACTTTTATTTTTAGTGTACTGGTTTTTTACAATAAACCTTTACTTATTTTATCCCCTTGTTTTTCAAGTATATATTCCTATTCGCACGAAATATAACATAAACATATGTTTTAGAACTCATCAGAATTGCAAAATTATTTGAATAAAACACTTATATAAAATTCACTTATAAACAGAAGAAAATGACTTTCATATCTGTCCAGAAGGGGCTAAAATTGTATTTCTTCAGAATGTTATATTAAAACTGCATGGCTCTTTGAAGTCAATTTTTTTGACTCCTTTATTGAAGCAGAATAAATTTTGTAATAAAAGTAGTATTTTAAATGGACAAACAAATTAGATTTGAAATTTGATCATTTTGCTGTTAGAAAAGTGACAGGTACCAAACTAGTAATAATAATATTGATTACAAAACTTTTTTTTATTTCATTTCTTATGTTTAGAATCCTATCAATTTACTTTGTTTGAACAAAACTTCACCACTATTATCAAAATTATGTATTCATTGAAATGTAACCCTTGTTGTCGATCCTAATCAGTGGTATCCACTATTACACCACTGTCATTCTTCAAGTTGCTTCAGAATGCCATTGTTACCATTTAGCTGACTTTTCACTCGTTAGCGCATGGTCAAGAGGTCTCAGTAAATGATATGGATTCCAGTAGCAGTAGTGTTGTGGCCAGAAGTAAAGACACAAAGAGAGGAATTGAATTAAATATATTAACAGAAACAGTAATACAAAAATATACAAATGAGAGTGTTACAGCAAGAATGTTTGATCTGACTGTCAGAGCTGACTGCTGGAAACTTCCCTCTGCAAAAGTCAGTACCTGCTCCTATTTATAGCTGGGAGAGTTCATGTATGCGTGGGTAAATTACCATAACAAGTAGTGTGGGGTCTCTGTGTGTGCGTGTCTCAGATGTCCAAAATCTCAAGCTTATATAGAGTCCTGCATCCAGCAGAGGTGTGGTTGATTAAGGTCTGGGTTCAGTTGTCTTCTACCCTAAGCATCAACCCTTTCTTAATTTCCATATATAAAAATACATTTACTCAAGTAGTTTTCCAAATTTGGGGTTGTCCAGCTCCCTTTTGAAAGTGGTCAGAGGAATCAAGCCACCTCTTAACTCCAACTTCCTCTCTCTTCATGCCTCCCCTCACACCATAGTTCCATATAGGTGGTGCTAATCTCTCTCTTCCTTCTCTTCCTTTTCCCTCTTTCTCAGCAGCTGACCTTACAAATCCAACTTTCAGATGGCACAGTGAAAACAAAAGGGATTTTCAGTCATTAATTCTTCTTTCATCAGTTTCCCCCATGCTGTGATTTCTTGATTGACCAGATCACTAAAGAATTGGAAAAAAAAAAGAAAAATTATTTACACTCACCTTAAAATGAAAGTTTATCTTTTCCCTGTCTATGCACTATGTTTGGATATAAAAATTTTTCTCTCGATGAATGTCACAAAAATTATAATGATGAACATGTCCAGTTATGAAGATATGTCTCTTCTGGGTGCCTGATTCAAAACAAATGGTTTTTCCTGGCCCTTTTTGTCCAAAGGAATCATGAATGTTATTTATTTCGGCGACCACTCTGGTCTCTTTATTAACAACATATGTTTTCATTTTATCTGACATCTTTATGGATATCTTAATGGTCTCTTTCTTATCAGTGGGAAGTGGGGAAGGATGTGTAGTCTTGGTTTTGCTCAATCTTACTGAATTCCATCTAGTTAAATTTGGGTTCGATTCTCCTTGGAATTATTTCAAATTATGGTTTTTTAACATATTTCATTTTAATTTTTTCTGAACTTTTCAGTCCATCTTCCTGCGAATTTCAGCAACTACCATCCATTTAGTAGACTCTCTCTTCTTTCTTTCTTTCTTTTGTTGTTTGATCAATCTCTGGGGATATCAGTGTCAGAGAAAAATGAAAATAAATAAATAAAAATAATAAATAAAATAAAATTTCACTTAGTCTGAGTGGATGTGTGGGTGGTGTAATGGATAGTGGCTTGGAATGAGAAATTGGAGAATCAAGTTGAAATTCCAGTCAAATTTTTTATATTCCTTTATGTTCAAATACCCTTGGTAAAGGTATGAATCCATTTCCTCCGCCCCCAGTTATGGCTTAAATAGTAGAACTTATATTTAGAAAAATTATTGTTATTCCCCAAGAATTATTCTTACAATCACAAAATATGTTTTGGCTTTAAGTAACCTACAAAAGTTTGATAAATTATAAAAAAACAAATCAATCAATCAATCACAATCTCAAACAAGTTACAAAGTTTAAGACCTGTTTTGGTTATCTTAGACAAAAGGCTTGGAAAGAAATGCCCATTAATATTAGAAAGAAGTATAGCATTTAGTGCACATGAGAAGTTTAATTTCCTGAAAATTTTAATAAAAAAAATTATAATTTTTAACTGATATTAACAATAAGTGTTCAGTCAATGAATGATGAATGTTTCTTGCATGGAAATGGCCAATTTTACCATGACCATTACCACTGGTTTTACCATGACCATTACCACTGGTTTTACCATGACCATTACCACTGATTTTATAATGGCCATTACCACCAATTCTATCATGACCATTATGATTATTATTGTCAAAGAGGGACAGTTGGCATAATGGTTATCAATGCATAAAATGGAATAAGTATGAGTGAACTAAGAGGGCCCTTTATCCTTGGTAGGGTAACCAGTCTATGAAAAGTACGATGTTGAATTAAAAAGAAAAAAACATACACACACGGGCTGAAGAGTGGGGAGCTCCATCAGGGCCCCAACAACTTTACAATGTTACTGATTGATTAATTGATTTGTTTTTTTTTTCTTATGTTTTATCAACCCTTTTGTGGGTTATTTAAAGCTGTAACATATTTTGGATTGTAAAAATAATCCATATTTTAGGGGGAGTAAAGATTGCATTAGCAATTTTTGCGAATAGCAATGATTTTTCTAGATACATGTCATAGCTGGGAGGAGAATAGGTGGATCCATGCCTTTTCCAAAGGTATTTGCATGTAAGTGAATGTCATGAAGCCAACTGGTACAATGTTACTGGAGAAATTAGTCAATTATATTAGCAGGAGAGGAGCTATTTTAATGCATTCTTTTATGAGAGTTCATTAAAATTCAATTATTTTTGTCAAAAAGGAACCACATTTTTCTCTAATAACTCCATTCTTTATTTACAATCAAACTAATCTCTTCATTATTATTGAGGTTCTTATTTTATTAACGTGTTTCAGTTATTGTGCTCTCTGGTCGTCTTCAAGTGTCAATTTCAATCAGGGTAACCTTTGGTACTGTTAATTCTGTTCCCATTGAGTCTGAGTCTAACTGATCCAAGGATTGAATTCACAAACCCACACTTTAATCCTCTAGGTTATTGGTGACATAGGAATTGTGAGTTCAATCCCTAGCCTGGTTATTAAAGACAGACTCAGTGAGAACAGGAAAGGCAATTACTGAGCAGTAATAAAAAGAAGACATATTGTTAGACATAGTGGAATAAGAACAATCAATGTCTGTAGATTAAATAAAGTGTTCAGTTCAAGATTGGCTAATGGTCAACTGGATCAACAAACCTTAGAAGAAGGCCAGAGGACACAATGGCTGATATGTAATAACAAAAACAAAGATGAGGATATAAGGCCAACTGTAAATAATGATAATTCCTTATCCCAGAAATGCTTTTCCTGTTGCTTTTATTTTATGGAAAATAAAGAGTATAGCTCATAGATACATACACACAATATAGTCTTTTTTACACAAGCTAATATGTTTATCAGATTATGTGAGGGAAGAGAGGGTGTGATGTTTTCTCTAAAACAAAGATGAAGATATTACCCTTCCCCACAACAAAATTTAAAATTTTATTTTTCAATGTTGCCCACACTAAAATTTTTATACACCTTTAATCCAATAAACTTTGCTGCTGATCAAGTCAACTTTGTAAATAAAAAACAATGGCCAAAATGAACTTAACAAAGTTTTTATTAGACTCAAGAGGATTTTTTTTATTTTTCCAGTTAATGGGAAAAAATGATGGTTGACACACAAATTCTTAATTCCTAAAAGTCTTTTTAAATTAAACTAAATGATTCAACCAATTTTTTTATTAAACTTTTCTACACACTTTTTCAGTTGTTGATTGTTGTATTTTCTATAAATATTTCATTTAATTTTTTTCATTGTATTTTTTGTACTTTATGATTACCACTTATAATGACTTCTCAATATTTGGGCAATAAACTCAACCTGTTATTTCTATCCTTTACCCATTAAAAAATATTAAACTTCTAAATTAGCATTACTTGTTAATGACTTGAGTTTAAAGTACAGAGCTAATGGTTGAGAAGTCTAAAAGTTCCAATTTGGCTATATTGATTATTAAATGCTTGTGTTCAAAAGAAGACATACAGTCCATTATTTCTATGTGTATCAACACAAAAACAATATGTATTAATGATTTGCAAGACAAACATAATACAATCTGTACAGATACAAGGACTGGACATTTCACATATGTATGTGTATAGAAAAATAAGATTTTTTGTATTTTACCCACTTACAGTGTTTTATGCTTAGCAATTTTTCAAAATGATTGACTGTTTTTATATGGCTATACAGAGATTTATAGTTCTTTCACATTTATGTTATATTTTGTGTATTGAAAAGCTCTTTTAAAAGAATTTAAGGTAGAGCATTCTTATATACATAAGAAAAGGAATATAAAAAATAGTATGTATGTTTGTGTGTGTGTGTGTATATATATATATATATTATTATTATTATTATTATTACGATAGACATTATTTTTAGAGAGTAAACATGTTTGAGTTGTTATCCCTGTTTTTATTTTATTAATCAGTGGAATTAATAAAAAAAAAATGGTTAAAATTGAGAAGTTCAGCTAAAGAAAAATTGTGCTTCCAACAAGAAATGAACTTGCATCTCTTTTTACCTCAGGGAAACCCCATCAGTCGGGCTCCATGGCTGAACTGGTAGAGGCATATTTTGGCTTAAGAAATGGTTTCTCTGAGGTAAACAAGGGATGCAAGTTTGATTTCTTTCTCACTTTTGACCGTTTTATTTATCATTTCCACTGTTTAATAAAATAAAAACAGAGATATAAAAGTCAAACATGTAATAACATTCATAGTAATAATAAATAATGTAATACTATCAGGTAAAAAATGTTTTAAAAAATACATACATACACACACACACCCACATATATATATATATATATATATATATATATAAATTACATACAATAGAAATACAAAATTACCCCATTTGAATAGCTATTTGACCCTACAATAACTTACTTGTAGGCTATGTCAACACACAGTTGTGAAGAAATAAAATAAAATAGCAAATATATTTCTTCACACCTCTGTGTTGACAAAGCCTACAATTAAAGTTCTTGTAGGGTGAAATAGCTATTCAAATGGGGTAATTTGGGATTTCTATTCTATGTAATCTATTTATTTATATATGCTCTTTTATAATAAATATACTGAGCTTTCTTTGTGGATCAGTTTTAATATTTTATATCCTTAGGATTCACTTGGATTATATACCAATGGATTATTATATATATATAAATATATATATATATATATATATATATATATATATATATATATATATATATATATATATAGATATAGATATAGATATATAAACGTATTCGAAGAAGATTTCAAAATATTAAATAAGCTCGATTGAACTATTTTCTCATATAAATCATCTTTGAATATATTTTCACAACATTGCCCACGTGACGAGGTGATCATATTTAAACGGAACGCTGATCTGATATAAAAATTTCAGTTATCTGTTTGGATTAGTTGTGCTCTTATGTCCATCGTCTTTTTCATGTTGAATTGAATATAGTCTAATGTTAATTATGTTTTATGAATATGTCCTGATGATGGTCTAAAATAGACCGAAACGTCCGACGTTGACATTATATTAACATTAATACAGCATAATTGCATATTAAGATTTTTGTTTGTTTTTTCCGTATATTTTTTTTCATACTCTCGGATCTATATCCATATATTTGCTTACACACTTAAATATATACATTATCTTCTGATTTCCACATAGACAAACTAGAACTATGATACACACATAAATTATTCACACAAATGATGCTTGACAAGTCACTGAATGTGAAATCCACTTAACCAATAAAAATTAAACAACACAAAATAAAAATAATGGAAAATTTTTTCCATATCTCATTCTCTGATGAAGCTTTAATAAAAGTGAAACATGTTTGATTTATAAACATTTCCTATTTATTATTTATCCTATCATTCTGTTGGCCTCTGATCCATATTTGATCTAATTCCTATATATATATATATATATATATATATATATATATATATATATATTAATAAATATGCATATTATTCCTCACTGATAGCATGACTTGGAATTTCATATACAATGTAATCTTCAGATGCTGAGTATAGACTGGCTGTCACATAATTTAAATTTTTAAAATTATATCTGGTTATTGTAATGTTGGTATTATACAGGGATTACGGCTTTTTAATTTAAAAAAATTATATTTGGTGTTTAAAATAAGCAGGATTTGTATATATATGTGTAAGAAAAAAAAATTTTTATTTTTTATTTTAGAGTGGTCAGTATTAATTTTATTCTTATCAAATAGAATTTACTTGTTCCTTTATATATATATATATATATATATATATATATATATATATATATATATATATATATTAGGTTGGTGCAAAAATAATGTCCTTTTCTCACATATGTTACTATATGAGAAAACGACATTATTTTTTCACCAACCTAATATATATATTATATATATATATATATATATATTGAAGAATCAGATAGCCGAGTTCGAATTCCAGTCAAATCCATTATATTCACTTACATGCTAATACCCTTGGGAAAGGTATTAATCCTATTCTTCTTCCTCCAGCTATGGGTAAATAGCAGAACAGACTGGGTTCTATAGCCATGGATGGCAATGGTCTAGGAGAAGGACAACTCTGAATTCAAAACCTGCGGAGGGTTGTTTGGGGCCTTGTGGCATGTAGTGCACCAGGTCTCTGTATTCAGCCCTTCAAAAAGTGTGCCTGGTTCTGCACAAAGCCTTCACCACTATAATCAAATCATATGTGCTGGTGTCTGGTTGCCAGTTCATAGGAACTGAGCTGCTTGACCCTCGTACATTGAATACGACGAGAGAGTCCACCATATATATTCAACTGATCTCCTGATTTTTAAAGTGTGTATATATATATTATATAAAAGTAAACATTGAAGTCAACACTCAGAGGCGACAGGCTGTTTCATGCTAGACACAGTTGTCAGGCCTGATGATTGCATCTAGCATGAAACAGCCTATTGCCTCTGAGTGTTGACTTCAATGTTCATTTTTATATTTACATACACTCTATCTCTGATATTGAGCACTTTAACCCATAAATATAGCATACCTTAAAACTATATATATATATATATATATATATATATATATATATATATATAAACAAAAAACTGTAATTTACTTAAAAAATAAACCTAGTTGTGCTATTGGTGAGGAATAATATGTATATTTACCAATATATTTTTAATTTCTCTGTTGTATTGCATCAAGCACTGTTTTATTAATACACTGTTTTTATTAATGTGTGATATATTATAATTACATACATATATATATATATATATATAAATTCATGAATCATTCATACAAAAAAAAAATATAGAGGTTAATGATTTAAATGGCAAGAATACTTCATCGCAAACAATATAAATAAGATACACCAACCCCGAACCTGTATATGAATGATATGATCCCCGTTTATAAATTCCAGTTTCATAAGGTCTTTTTGATTTTTTACATGCTTTCGTCTGTTCCTACAGACATCATCAGGTATGGAAGTAGATTTTGTTCTTGTTTTTACTTCTCAGTAATAAGAGGACAACGAAAATAGAGATGTAATCCGAAAAAATGCTATGAGAAATGTGTTATTGTTTTGGAATCATTAAATCATTAACCTCTATATTTGTTTTTTTTTTATGAATGATTCATGAATTTATAAATTATATTTGCACCTTTTAATTGAAATTAATATATATATATATATATATATATATATATATATAATATTTGCAATTCAAACAATGATAATAAATACAAATTATTTTGCTTTTTTTTTAAGAATGTTCAATATCAAGAATATAATATCAAATATAGACCAAAGTTTAAAATCAAACTTTCAAAATTTGAAGGTCATTTGTTATCACAATTAACCATAATTGTTAAAGAGTTTGTAAAGATAAGGATTTTAAACATCTTTGAAGGTTTTAAGTGATTGTAAACATTGGACTCTGACTCACACACACACACACTTATATATATATTCTCACTCATTTTCTTTCCCTTTTTAGTCTCAAGCAATGCCAACTTGAGAAAAATAATATAAGATTTAATTATTTTAAACACACAAATGCATACACATATCCATCTTGAAGAAGCCAAAAGAGGTGAAATGCATTATCGAATATTATTTTTGAAACATTTTCATGAACGTTTTTCCAATTGTCAATAATTTATAACTGTTTGGATTACATACCCAAATTTATTACTGTCAACATGGCGAACACATGTATAAAAAAAATTTCTTCATTTATTTTCTACCCATTCTGTAGGATTTCCATCTCAAAACTCAGGCACTTAAGATGGAGAATATAAAATTATACATATATATATATATATTAGTGATATATATATATTAGTGATGATACCAATATTTTTACCAATTCCAATACAATTCCCAAATACTGTTTTAAATTTCCACTTCTGATACGAATCCCAATCACAATTCCTACAATAATTAAAATTCATTATTTTCAGGGCCTACAATTGGTTTGGGAAACTTAATGACCAAAGTATATTAATTAATAAAACATTTAGTAGAAAAATTAAAACAGAATCTAATGAAATCAAATTAGATATCCTATTTATTTAAAAAAAATGGGTAAGAGTTTAAACAATAAACACTGATAAGTTTTACTGTCTAAAATAAATTTCTCACAAATAAAATTTTTTATAATTTCAAGAACCAAAAAAATGTTTTATTTGTGTTAAAAGAAAAGAGTAAAAGTGCAACAACACAGTAAAAACATATCGCTTGTTTTCTTTTAAAGGAGATATAAGCAATTTTAGCAAACTTTACAAGAAACTTTAAAAAGTATTTGAAAGTTGAAAGCTAAATAACACTGATACACCACTTGATCATTTTATAAGGTATGAGATTCATTTGTTATAAAGCATTAAAATAAAAATAAGATTAAAATCTTCATTATGATGACAACAACTGTTAATGTGTATTTTTTGCATGGGATTGATTTTTTTCAGTTATTTATTAGATTATTAGAAGATGAAATTTTATTGGTTTTATTTTAAAAGTATTAAAACAAATCGTGTTAAAAATGGAAAAAAAAAAAAAACTAATCATGCCAGATAAAAATGTGAAAAAAATACTCATTTTTAACTTTTTTTTATACACTTCTTACTTATAAAACTTACATCTCATTTGACTCCAAGGAGGAATGAATGAAAAAAAAATCAAAATATTTGAAATGCCATAATAATTTAACACAGGATCATTCAATTATGCCAAAGAAAAATATTAGTAAAATAAAATTAAATACAATTTTTGATGGAAATTAAATTTTAGGTTTTTTAATACAAACTTTTGTGTGAAAAGCTTTTTTTCAAGAAACTTCAAATAAAAGTTTGTTTATTCTTTTTAAGTAAATAAAATGAAAATCCGTTTTGAAAGCTAAAATTTAAAGAAATACATGAATTTTATAGAAACAAATTTAAGTTTCATGAAAAGAATGTTTACTTCTTTAAGTTTTGGTTATTGAAAAGAATATTTATATTTGTTTACAAACAAAAAAAATAACTCTTTTCAATAACCAAGACTAAAAAATGATTCTATTATAAAAACAAATTGTTATAATTTAACTGTCTTGTAAATGCTATTAAGTGTTGGGGGTTACCAATGTAAATGGTGTTTTGTTAAAAAGATTAATGTGGCTGTGTGTTGAAGAGCATTTTTAACATTTATACATTTTTAAAAATCAAGGAAAAACAATGGAAAAGCAATTTGTGTTTCAACAATAAAATATATATTAAAAACAACAACAAATACAAGGTAATTTTTGTAATGTGTGAATAAGGAGAAAAAAGTAGTTTCCCTTTATCTGTTGAATTAGGAAATGTAATTAAGCAAGTTTTCTGAATGTTCAGAGTTCTGTATTGAAATAAAATGTGTATTCAGAAGAACATACAGAAAGTTCAATTGTATATTTTGTATAACTAACAGAGGTGTTGCAACTTGGCTTGTTCACAAAGAACCGATGGTGAATGATATTCAAGTTCTGTGTCTGTGTATGTGCGCGTGAAGTGAGTAGAATGAATAATCTGTATAGATGCGTGTGAGTAGTTGAGTTCTACTGTCTTCAACTGTTTTCAACTCTACTGTTTAATTTGGGAATGAATCCGGACTTATATTACTACCGGTAGGCTCCAAGCACGAACGCGGGATAAATTTTGAAAGAACACGAAAAATATCTGATTGGATGAAAAAATTAACCATTCGGTGATTTTATAACAAAAGCATGTTTGTGAATTAACGGTAGGAAAAATTCAGTGTGGTGAATGCGATCAGTAAATTGTCCTGTGATATTTAGTATTTATTATTTGACCAATCACAGTTGAGAAAAATGTAAGCATGGCAAACATAGTAGTAATCACTACAGTCTCACCAAGAAGACAATCTGTGACACAGTCAATATTTTATGTGAAGAAATCAAATGTGACATTGGTGGAAATTCCATATATTCATTTTTTTTTTTCTCTTTTATAAATTAAAAAAATAAAATAAAATTTGTCTTAAGAGAGCCCAGCAGAACAACATGAATTCATTTTGTGTTTATATTAAATAATTTAAATTATTAAATTAATAATTTATTATATTAAATAGGTGAATTAACAATATTTAAAAAGAAATTAAAAATAAAAATTTTATTTTGAACTGAAACAGACTTTTAACTAGCAAATTTTATGGAAAGTTCGAAAACTGAGTAGAAACTTGCACATTTCATTTTTTTTTTTTTTACGTCATACTTGACACGTGTTATTATGACCTATAGATTTTAGTTTTACTGATATTAGGTTGGTGCAAAAATAATGTCGTTTTCTCACATATGTTACTATGTAAGAAAACGACATTATTTTTGCACCAACCTAATAGCTTAAAATCAATAAATATTTATATCTTTTTAACATTACTACCAGGAAAGAAAAATTAAGTTTTAAAAAAAAAAAAATCCAAAGAATTGTTTTTTTTTTTTTTAATCAGAAATTAGGTTAAAAATTCTCCAATTCTGATACCCCGAAAAGTTCTGATATTTCTGATGCTCAATTCTGATTAATCATCCCATAACTAATATATATGTTTAGAATAAAATAAAAATATTAGCTACTAATACTAGCAAATAACATGCATCAAATTATACAATTCGAAAATCCATTTTATATAAAATGAATTTCAATCAATGCAACCATTATTGTTGAAGGCCTGAACGTGTGATTCAAATATTATGAAACATTTTTACTTATATTTTAACAATATATATATATATATATATATATATATATATTAAGCAACTGATTCTGTAAGGTAACTAAAAGTTGAATTTGATCCTTTAAGTAAAGCTCTATATTCTCATCCATTTTTATAGTCACTAATTTATTAAAACATACAATTTGTTGTCTTCTATATAATTTTGAGTTCCTTGGCTGTTAGAAATAGATGTGAATAAAACAATGGGTCATTATTCATTTCATTTTTAATAGTTACATGTTTAAACATAAGAATTCATTATTTTATGCCCAACAATTTAAATAGAGAATTTTGACAATGAAAACATTGCCAACTTCTACTCACAAACTTCAAATATTTTTCTTTTCCATAGTAATGAAAATTTTATCTGCACAGAATTTTTTATTTATTGGAATTTGTATTTTATTTGGATCAGTAATCGAAGTTGCTATTTTTTTAACAATGAAAACATTTTTTTAGGTAATGTGTCAGCCTACCAGTATATAAGCCTAAGTAACATTGTTGATTAAAATTAATTTTGTAGATAGTAATGACATAAAATAAAATTGAATTCTCCCTTTTTAATAATGATCTCATCTAAAAAAATAATACTGTATGAAACTGTTTTTGAATTGTTTCTGCATGTTTTAAATAGAAAATGTAAAATGATTCAACTGTTTGTAAAAATTCCAAAGCTTTAAAACCTTTTTTATCTTTATATAAATCATTGCTGATATTGTGGAAGAGACTTTGTAAAAAATTTTTTTTTAATTTTTAAAAACAATTCAATGTTTAACAATTTAACTCATCAAAATAATAATAATAATAATAAAAAAAAAAATTATGTATTTCTCAGTCCTAAATATCCTGTTACTTTTCCTCATCTGTACCAAACATTCTTTTTGATATTTCCCTCCAAGAGTTCCTTTATAAACACACTCCTTACTTTCTAAAGCATTATTGTTTTAACACTAAAGTCTTTTCTTTACGAAGGACATTGATAATTGTTAATTTTCCTACACTCTTTCTTAACGTCTTACTTTCACTAAATCCCTTTCTTTTTCTGCCCAGTTAGAGATAGGTAAAAATTTTTCCAATGTAACCAAACTAGTCATCAAAGGAAAAAACTCATACTCTGGCAATAATCTGGAAAATAAGATTAACAAATAAATTACAAAAAATAAAAAAATAAATACTGTCTTTTTCATTTTGATCAATGACAATGACTGACTGATTTTAATATCTTTTATGGTGAAGTTTCTAATTATCTTAAGAGTTTGAGTGGCCCTCTTGAAAAAAATATGGAAAAAAGTTCCTGTGGAATATTTCTCAGATTAGAATTCATTAGAACTTCAAGCCATGATGTTTATCAGAATCAAAATATATCAATTTTTTAAGTCATTTCAGAAGCGAGGGGGGGGGGTTCACAGTATAAATACAGTGTCAATTTGATCCCCTCCCTACCAACACTGAAGGTCTAATAAATGCTCAGATACAAAAATTATTCCCCACCTGCTAATTTTTTCCCCTTTTACAAAACCAGTTGATCTCAGTAATGCCTATTTTAATTGGCCACAAGATTATCAGTGTTAACTTTGGAATATCTTTTCTTCAGTTAGTGTATAAGAATATGTATGAGTTCCTATTTATAAAATATGTCTTCCAATCAATTTAGTTGTAATATCAGATGAAAAATAAGAAATGTTCCTATTAAATCTGTTTTTTTTTTCTGTAATATTGCTTAATGCTGGAATTTTTTTTTTTTTTTTACACAAGATTTTTCCATTTTGACAGTTTATCCTTCTCAGAGCAATTCAGTTCAATTTTCATGTCTTTTCTTCCTTTTTGTTATTTCCATCTCTGTTGTCAAGATTTTTCTTTGGTGAATCCTTTTCCAATTTACATTATTACAAAGTATGCAAGATAAAATTAAAAATAATCATTTCTTTCCAATTTACAACTACCAAATACTTTTCATTTTTAATTCATTAAAACCCATTTTTCATTCTACATTTTTGAAGCTTTATATTTTTTGTGATTTTAGTTCCTCAAATAAAGTGGCTAAACATGGGCTTTCTTGCCTTTAAAAAAACAGAATGTCAAAAGGACGTTTTTTCCCCATAACACTGCTTTTATTTTAACTACTCCTCAGCAATGTTTTTTTTTTAAAAGCAAAGATTAGAATCGTAATAAAACCAGTTGATCTCAGTAATGCCTATTTTAATTGGCCACAAGATTATCAGTGCTAATTTTGGAATATCTTTTCTTCAGTTAGTTTTTTTCAAGAAACTTCAAATAAAAGTTTGTTTATTCTTTTTAAGTAAATAAAATGAAAATCCGTTTTGAAAGCTATAAAAAGTAAGTGAATACATTTTTTTCTTGAGAATTTACAACAAAAATATTAAACACTTTATTTATTAGATTGTTTATTTACAAGAATAATTTTATATTTACAACATTCTAAAAACTAATACAATTGTATTAAGAGTTAACATTAATACATTGCAATATTTATCATTTACCAATTTATAAAGAAATATGAAATTTTTTTATATTATATTATATATTTATAAACATTTAGTAAATTATTAAAATATGCAAACTATAATAAAATCTTTATTATCTACCATTTTATAAAGTTTGAATCAATTGGCAATTAGCAAATGTTTTGTCAACAATTCTAATTATTCAATATAATAAATAAATAGTATTATTTTTGTTGTTAATTCTCAAGAACAAAGAAAATGTATAAATTCACTTTCATGTTTAGGTTCTATTAAAATTCTAATCATCATTTTTTAAAAGAATAAACACTGTCAAAGATTCACTCTGACAATGTTTATTAAAATAAAAAAAAAAACGTCAATGGAAAAACTGCCTTTTCGACATTCCATTTTTTTTGCAGGTATGAAAGTCTATGTTTGTCATAAAGTGTATTATTTCAAATTCCAAGTTATTCAATACAAGGTAAGAATTAGAATTTAAATCAATGTGTGTGTATGTGTGTGTATTATAGTATTTCTGTCTTAAGATTTTTTTCTTCAAAACTATGATAGAAACTTTTAAAATCTTGATTGTGCCAATAAAATCAGTGGAGTCTTGTCACTCCAAGAGACTGTTGAAAGGGATTGTTCATAACTTGTGATTTTACAATAAAACATTTCAGAAATAAATTTTTAATAAATTAAAAAAAAAAAAATAAATGAACATATTTGTTGTCCTTGAAGTTTTTTTCCTTTTATTAGGTTGGTGCAAAAATAATGACGGTTTTTGACGTATTTTTTAACATTAAAAACCGTCATTATTTTTGCATCAACCTAATATTACAGATCCAATTTTTAGTCAAAAGAACAAAGTTAATTTTAAATGCTTGACAATGACACACAAAGCTGATTTCATCAAGTATAAGGAAAAATAAACTCAGTATGATTGTATTTTACACTTGTATACTAAGTATTGCTTTTCTGTCGGAATTTGTGGGATGAGGAATTATCATTATTTACAGACTAATATCATCATCATTGTTACTATCACACGTTTCAGATGTTGTGTTGCCCAGTCTTATTGAGGTGTCAAGAAATTTCAAAATGCACCCTTTATTCAATCGATGAGGGTAAATGGGATATCTCGTCTTTTTAGTACTGCTCAATTATTAGTCTTATTTCTACTGAATTTGGTGGCATAGTAATCGTGAGTTCAATCCCTTGACCAGGTAATAGGGATATACTCAAACTAAGCAAAACCAAGACAAGCAATAACTGAGAAGTACTAAGAAGGCAATTAACCAAGATGAGATATCCCTAGACATAGACAATGGAATGAGAACAACTTACCCACTATAGATTGAATGTAGTTACTTGGATTGACAAACACCTGAAGAAAGCTGGTGTGCGCAATGGTTGAAACATGTTGATCATAACACCAAAGATGAGGATATTAGTTTGACTGTAAATAATGTAAATAATAAGTACTGTTCTATGACGATACTTTCATTTAGAGAAAAAAGATTTATTAGCCATCTAGATAATGATAATAAAATATCTGACAATACAGTAATAGTGGTGTCAAAAGGAACCACAGTCCTTTTGACACATTATTTTTTTGTAGGCATAAAGGTTAAACAATACTAAATATCTCTTCTTTTGTGAATTTAATTAGTAACAGGTTAAACTTTCCAAATTCCAAATTTCAACTTTAGAAAATACAATCACAGAAGAAAGTAAAAAAAAGAAAGAAAAAGACAAAATCCAGATATTTTGTGAGTTAGAAGCTAAATTTTAATTTATATAAAAATGAAGTTGATATTTCAGACAAGAATAAAATAGTTCTTTTTTTGCATTTGTGTTGTCTAAGCACCAAGGAATGGCTTTTGCTTAGGGTATATTCAAGCGATACTTTCGAATATGTCCATCCCGACAAGCTGTGAAAATATAGTTGTTGTTGCAGACAACACGGTAGACAGGGTCACAATCAGGACCAGTCAAACTCAAATATGAGTCATATTGATTGTTCACATAGTGACAAGATCCATCATCTGTAAAAATACAAGAGAATTCAAAATCATGAATAAAAACCAATGAAAATAAAAGACAAATGTATTTTAACACATAAATAACAGCAAAGATTGCATAGATTGAAACAATGAATTCTATGTGTGTGTCAACTGATCGCCATGTTCAATTCAGAAGTGGTGCCCTCATCTTAACAGACAAGGAAAGTAACTCAAATATATTTTCAGTTATTGTTCTTTTTAGGGGAAGGAATTTAGCTTCCCCTAACAGTCTAGTTAACCCTTTTCCACTGAAAAATTAAAAAATAAGTTTTGAAATGGAAATTAGGAAAAGAAACAATGGCTAAACATCCAGTTCATTTTTATTCTTTAATACTGTGAAAAATTAAATATCTTACTTAAATATATGTGTCACACGACATTGTGATTATAATGGATACTATGATACAACTTTTCAAAAGAAATTTACATAGGGATGATTGTACAATAGGCTCATATTATACTCATGGATATAATTTATTCTTTATTTAGTTTCTGAAACATGGGGTGCTGTATTTGCATAAGAAAATACAGTACATGACAAATGAATAGGGAAAAATGAAATAAATTTAGGCAAAAACATTTTTCTTTTTCCCTCTCAGGATCTAATGATCCAAGACTGATGCTTTTGAGGAGATTTAAATTTTTTATTTTTATTATAATTATTACTACCACTGCTGCTACTACTGTTATTACTAATACTAGTATTATTTTTTTTCTTCAGAAATATTTATGAGTCAGAAAGGACTCTAACTTTTAGATGTTTTGGCTGGTTGACAACTTACTAATGTTCATATATCAATTCTTACCCTCAGCTTAGAGACACAATACTTTCCTGAACACATGATCTGTTCCAAATTATGATAATAATAATAATAATAGCAACCTTATGACATGTCTTTTTGTTTATATTTTACTTCTTTGAAACAAATTTTGTAAAGTAACTTTGGTTTTGAACATAAAAGAGGTTCATTGATTGGAATGACAAAGAAAACCAGGTTGGCATGGCAAAGTGAAACAGAGGATAGTGAGATTCTACTCCCTATTGTATCCTCACTGTCATATATATATATATATATATATATATATATATATATATATATATTTAAAAACATTCTTTGAAGCAGAGAGATTTCTTGGTTTTGTAACACCCATTGACAATCTAATTCATATTTATTTCTTTACTTACTTTAGTTTTTCTTCCTTTTTTTACTCTTTTATTTATTTTATTTCCTACTTAACTGTCTTTCTTTACTTATTTTGCTTCCTTTCTTTCTTTCCTTCTTTTGCTTGCTTTCTTTTACTTTCTACTGTACTCTCTCTATCTCTCTCTCTCTCTCTATATATATATATATGTAAACACATCACTTTCATGGCATAGTGGCCCTTTGGTCCAATATGCAACCACTGAACTATAATCACAAATGTAACTGAAAAGTGAACTCACGGGCACTAGTGAAGAATCCTCCTCGATGAGGATACAAGGACTCAATTGCAGAATTGGAGGTCTTGAATTCCTTCAGAGGAACACTGCAGTGAAAGAGTAAAATGCATATTCACAATGTGAAAGACATGGTATTTAAAATACAGAAATTGTCAAACTGAATAAATAAGCTAAAATTTCATAACTTTTTTTCTTTTTTTTAAAAAAGCAAGATGTTGTCTACAAAGGATGATAAAATGATAAAGACTTCTACATTATCTCATGGAACATAAAATAGTTTAGTTACTTGAACAACCAAGCAAATATATAACAACACAGTAACTGCCATCCATGAATTACCACATACTTGTCATTTTCCGATACATTTTCATCTACAGCCGTCACCAATGAGTTCATTCACAGTGATACTTTTAGAGTGAAAACAATGTTAAGACTTCAGTTAGAGCTATAAATCAACTCATAAATTTTTTATTACCTATCATAAAGTTGGTGTTTGAAGTCAGATTTTGTAATTGACCTCCAGCAGCCAATGTGTTAATTTTATATCCAGTGATTAAATGCAAGCAATTAATGATTATGACATGGGGTGGGGATATCCCCGAAAAAAACAAAAAACAAAAAAAAAACTATCAAATGACTATTGACTTAAGTGTGCTACCCATGAAAGGATTAACAGCAATGCATTATAGGTTAGCTTCTACCAAATAGCAGTTTACTAAAACTCACTTCACAGATTTTTTATTATCTATGAATTGCAATGGTTTTTGGTAAAGATTAGGGACTGTTTTCTTGTCTTTTCCACAGTTTGGAGCCCAGAGTTTTCTTTGTTATAGACTGGTTGTCACCCAAGGCTAGAAAGCACAGTCTATACAGTTATTTAACACATAGTTGGGAGGAGAAGAGACAGATTTACATCTTCTCAAGGATATTAATGCGAAAGTGAACATCACAGTCTAAGCCAGAATTTGAACTCAGCTCACCAAGTCCACTGTCCACATCATTATAGGTGATTTTAATCATTACAGTTCTTAGGATTTATCAAACAACATTAGAGAAGTAGATAAAAAATTTAGTTAATTATTTTTGAATGTTTGATTTTCATGTTTCATTTTGGCTCTTGCCACTTTTGGATGTACAGGTAGAGTAATGGATAATGGTTCAGAATGACAAATTGGAGAGCAGAAAAGTCTGAATTCCAGTTGAGTTTGTTACATTCACTTAGGTGCAAACACCTTTGGAAAAGGCATGAATCCATTTCTTCCCCCAGCTATAGATTGAATAGTAGGATTTGTATTTGGAAAAAAGTCATTGTAATGCAATGTTTACAAAAAAAAAAGCAAGAATTATTCTTACAATCTGAAATATGTTTTGGCTTTAAATGATCCATAATCTCAGTTCTTGATCATTCCATATAATGCAACACTAGGCTCTATGAGAGAGACTTTGTCTGGATTATTTGTTTCAGTCAACAGATAGTACATGCGATACAGACATTTAGTTTAGCAAGATAAACCAATATTTTGCTTCAGTTAGAAAATTCTACATAATTTCTAATCATTTTGGAAAGGTCTGAAATAAATGGTAAACCAAAAAAGAAACCAAATTATGACAACTATATTACAGAAAGAAGCTGCATAGGTTGACTAGTGTTGAATTTAAAACTGAAGCCCATTGAGGGTGAAAAAATAGTTACTTGTAATTACGAAGATCAATTATAGAGAGTTTGCCATTCTGAGCTCCACAAACGGCAGTATTTTCGGATAGAAATGTGCAGCAATTGACAGCGTCAGAACATTCGTAATGGAAGATCTGAAAAAGAAAACAAAAAAAATATAAACTTCTGAGATGACTTCTCAATATAGGATTTGTATGATTATTATGATTATATATAATAAAGTTTATTTTAGTGAATTGGTTCATTAAGGCTACTTCATAAATCATCATCATTTATAAGACATACCCCTTCAGGATGTGAGCAATCATGGCTCTTTATAACTTCCTCTCATTTGTAGCTCAAAGCCATGTTTAACTTGGTGCTTTCCCTCTGCGTCCCTGCTCTGCCATCTAGTCACACAAACTCATTCAGTAACTTACTTGTTGTTTTCCTTCTACACTACCTCTCCTCAATACATCCTGTGAGTATTAAGTTTTCCAAGCAGTCCTTCCTCAATGTGTCCCAGAATTCCAACTGTCTCTTGCTGATTTTAAATTTAAGTGTCCTTCAAGTTCACATCTTTAGAGCTTCCTTATTGCTCACATGTTCTGTTCATGGTATTCTCAGCATCCTTCTGTAGAGCTACATCTGTCATTTCGAGTAATCATCATCTGTAAAGAAATTGTTCAATATTCTTTGCTTTTTTTTCTAATAAAATATTCCTCTGTCTTAAAAACTTTGCTTAGTTTCTGAAGGCATCTTTTGCTTTTCTGATGTGCCTTCGGATCTTTGTGTCACACACACACTGTTGTCCATCATGACATTCATCAGATAGTTAAATTTCTGTATTTGCTTAATTCTGATGCCTCAAATTCAAAGCTCACATTTTTCACTGTCTCTCTTGCTGGTGATTATTTAATATGCTCTTGTCTTCTTAATTCCTGTCCTTTTATTGTTCTCTCTCCTTAATTATGTTTTTCTTTTTCTCTTATTCTTTCCCCACTCAGTAACTCCTTGCATCTTAGTGGCTTTTTGCCTTGCTTAGGGTGAAATGATAGAAAAAGAAAAAAAAAACCCAAATTTTTAAAAAAGGACATATTTCTTCAAAGAGATTAACAGAAATCCATAAAATAAAAACCAGAATATTCCCCAAGAATTTGATTTTATAAAAACATCACCAAAATATTATTCTTTAAAAAAAGAATAATTTTGTAGCATAATTTGTTGAGCTTTCAGCAAAGTCAGTATCATGATTTGAATATTTAACATTTTTATCTAAGTCCCACTCTGATGAAAATAAACTTAGTAAATAGTAAATCTGAAAATGCATATCAATTCTTACTTAAAAGCTGTCATGTAAGTTTGATCTTCACTGAGTACTCCTTTTCGTGACCTTGTGCCAGATTTGGCTTTGTTTTTACTTAGCAATTATGAAGTCAAAATTTTTAACATAAACAACAAATAGTAAAGACATAAAATATTTACTGATAGAGGAATTGGTTTATTTAACAAGAATAAAAAGTTTTCAATGACTTTTGCTCATTTTATTTTTTGCAGGAGAATTAAAACAAAAAATCCATTCATTTTGGTAATTTTGATTTTATCAAATTAAGTGATGATGAGAAATTGGAGAGCAGAGTTTGAATTCCAGTTGGGCTTGTTACTTTCACTTATGTGCAGATACCATTCGGAAAAATATGAATTCATCTCTTCTCTCCCTAACTATGGGTTGAATAGCAGAACAGACTGAGTCCTATAGTCTTGGTTGGCAGCCAGTCTACCCCAGAAAGAAACAGCAACCTACTGTGGGGAAAATCTTCAGTTTATTCAGTAATGAATCAAAAGAGACATGATTATTGGAACTAAACAAATGTCTTAATACTCCTGTTTGACACACTAATACCTTGATGATCACAGAATTAAATATATGATTAGAAATTAGTCAGTTATGATTACAAATCAGAATAATGTTAAAATATAAATAAGACAATGGAAGCATATAGTTCTTTTCTTTCTATCTTTCATCCGATACAAGAGCCACTCAAGGTAGAGGGTTAATAATACAGTTGTTGCCAAGGAATCAAAGCAGCAGAACTTCACTTTGGATCAGAAACATAATGCCTGAGCAGGCAACCCAGACACTGAAACAATCTCAATCCATTGGAATGACCAAAGGACCCATTGAGAGAAGGAAAGCGGTAAGAAAGGTTGCTCAGAGTCATCAGTTCAAGAGAATTATATTTTGCTTATCAAATTATGTGAGGTCTGATCAAAACATACCAGAACTGTTGCTATGGTAACAGAGCTAAGCAGAGTGAAGCAGCTTGACACATATTGATCTTGAACTCATGCATGCACATTAAGTTATATTCTTGCTCACTTCCATTGTTTATAGCAGTGCTTGGAAGAAAAGTGTATAGAGTGTGGTAATCTCACCACACTACAGAGGTTCCATCAGTGACCATGTCTTGTGCAGCAGTTTTTGGTCATGCACAACATTCCCCATGTTCGATAATATTACCCAGATCCCACCCCTTGCAACTTTTTCTTCCTCAAAAATCAAATTTCACTTGAAAGGAACAAGATTTCGTTGGGGAAATCAAAAAGAATGCAATGAGGCATTGACTTGTTATCCCAAAAAAGGAATTCCATGAATGCTTCTATCAAGTAAAATGATGTTGGATAAAGTCCTTGACTTCAGAAGGAGACTACTTCAAAGGAGAATAAATGTCAAATTTATATGTGTTGTAATTTTCTTTTTAAAGCATCAGTCCTGATACTTTTTCACCAGACCTCATAAATAGGTGTTATATGTCAGAAAAAAGGGTATATTTTATTAATTTTTCAAACAGAATATAATTAATGTGATTATTCTATGACAAGAAAACATCAATATATCTAAGATTTTTTTCTAGCAATAACTTTGGTAACTAAAGATTTTAAAACTGCAGAACTCACTGAGAAAGAAGGGATATTTATCCTGACCAACATCAGTAGTTCTAATTTCTATGAATTTATAGCAATAAATCTTACCATTCTGATGCTGGTATGAAAACATTAGAAGAGGCAGACATCAGTTTAACAATTTAAGCTTTAATTAAAGTTACTCTCCTTTTAAATCAACTTTCTTTAAAAATTATTACATGAAATGAAAATTATGCCAACTGAATTTTAATTTTTTTTTTCATCATAAGATGTTATTTCATCAAAATATACCTAATGGTAGTTTTAATATAAATTAGCTTAAATTTTGATCAGCCTGTCTGAGAAGTAAAGTAAATGAATATTAAATAAAACAAATAATAAAATATCTTAATTTCATTTTTATGGAATTAAGACTTTCTACGGTTATTGGATATTGCTAACAAATATGATCATCTAAAAATGTCTTTTCATCTGATTAGCATGGTTTTGTAATAATCATCTTTAATCATTAGAAGCTTTGAGTTTAGTTTTATTCAGAACCTGATACATAGCAAAGAACGTCTTGAAACAAACTGAATAAGCTGGTAACTAAATCCAATCTCAAACTTAGTGTTACCTTTTTACGAGATTGAAGTCCATATGACAAAAAACTGTTACTTTCACAAGCCATCAACAGCATTTTACCTTCAGTCAAGACTTCCTTTTCTCCTGAAAGATTACATAAAAACAAAAGAGAAATATAGAAGAGAAAAAATAATTTATAAACATTAAAATGGTGTATTTCATTTTCTACTATACTAAAAAAATTGTATTAATATTTCATAGGATTATTTTAGATTTTATTAGAAATAAGAAATAGGCAACCTAACTGAATTTTAATAAAGAATTATTTTCTACGCTAATGTCATTGCTGTGAAAAAAAACACATCAAGAAAGATGTTAAATCATTTATGTAGGCACATCAAGAAGTCTATTGCTTAATGATAAAAAAATACTTATTTTATGTAAATATTTTTCAACATTATCTATTTCTGTCAATGCACAATTTAATGATTCATATTAATTACACAGATCAGATTATACATTGAAAATTCTCACTATGTGTTGGGTTATGGACTTATTGATCCACGCCCTACACTTTGCAAACAATTTGCATTACTTTTCTTTGCTTCAAATGACTGGATCCTCCAAGTGTCAAAAAAAATTCATCGTCAGATTTTATAGACTGGCAATACAGAATCACAAAGAACTTTACTTATTAACAAACACCACCTCACTTGAAGTCTTCCAACAACAGTGACAACAAAAATGGATAGCACATGTGACTAGAAGGGAAAATAATGATATAATCAAAATGTTGACTTTTCACAGTACCTTAAACAAAAGTTTGGGAAGTAAACTCCCATTGATATTAGAAAGAGCTATAACATTTACTAGACTTGAGAAACCTGTTTTCATGAAAAACTGTTTTAAGAGAAAGATTTTATAAATTTTAGTCAAAAGTTACACTAACTTCAGCCGATAAGCACTGAACATTTCCTGAAAAGGCTAATCTCAACATTACCATTCATATCAAATGCCAGTACATTTCAATTTTACTGCCCAGTAAGAAAAAAAAAAAAATTATCCTTTTAAATCAGTCTGGCCAAAAATATGACTAAATGAATAGTTGACTTAATTTCTAGGTGCTTTGTTATTAAGGCATACAACTGTACCATTGTTTGCCGTTTGATAGCTGAAACCTTTTGCCAACTATTTGTATATATCTTTATTGAATATCTGTTATGATGACAAAAAAAAACAAATTTTCACAACTCTGTCCCTAAAAGCATTCTAATCAACTCTACATCTGCATCTTTTAAGCGCATGTGTATGCTTAAGTACAAAGTAACAAATATGTGTTTTAACATGATATGGCTGTAAGCCATCTTTATAAAGAAACAGATGGTCAAATATGTGGTGATCATACAACAGCAAACCAACTAATCTTTCCCCATCACACACTTAATGGAGTTGGTATAATTAAGATGACTGAAAAGGAGCCAATGATTGAATCTTGAGAGACTGAATTAATTTATTATTAATTCTAAATTATAATCAATATAATCAGAATAAGACATAGACAGTATAAATGAGACCCTGCCCCCCCAAAAAAAACTGAAAGAAAAAAAAAAAGAAAAAAAAATTATACTAATTTTAAAATCAACTTTTTCAATCATATTGATCTACAACTTGACCATTTAATAAACTATTGAGAAAAAGATAACAAAATTTAGGTAAGTCTGCTATTGCAGAGACACACCAGAAATCCATATATACCATTTTTTTTTTGTGTAAAACATGCACATTTTTTTTACCTTAAAAGTGAATGTCTAAATTTGTTTGCATTCAATATAATAAAATCATTATTAATAATAAATAATAATACTATTATATATGGTTTGGTTCCCTGTTCCCTTGGATGATAATCACATAATCAATGTTTTAATTTTCATTGTATACTCAGCAAACTATTTTCAAAATATGGATAGGTCTTATACACCAGTGCATCTTATATTTCAAAGAATACAGCATTCCTAAAATTTTGTTTTTCAATCTGAATGAAACGTAGCTTATGTTTAATGTACTCCTACAAACTTGACATTGTTGAAAAGTAGAATAATCTTTACAACTGCATACATTAAATTTTGATTAATTTGGAAATTAACCTGACGGTTTATAAATTGGTTCGTTGATTTTGTTTAGTAGCATATCAACCTCTGTGGGTTATTTAATGCTGAAATCTAGATATTTTGTACATTCGCTGGTTCCCAGACTTCATGAATTCAAGCACCCTACGAGGCTGGCATCTCGCTCACACCCTTTCACTGACGAAACTACTAAATGTAGCCATCTCTTCTACTCCAATAGCTTCATGTCTTGCATCTCTCGCTTGTGGAACTCCCTTCCCCATTCCAGTTTCCCTGGGAGCTATAATCTCCAACTATTCAAATGTAATATCAATCGACATCTCCAGTTGCCTTGATCTATCCACTATCCTTCTCCTCATCCTTTCCTCTATCACTCCTATCTGATCTTGCTCCAAATCTTCTGTAACCCCTTGCATCCTAGTGGCTTACTGCCTTGCTTGGGGTGAAAGGCTTAAAAAAAAAAAAAAAAAAAAAAAAAAAAAAAAAAAATATATATATATATTCTGAAGATAAAAATTGTCGAGCACAACAGTGAACCAACTTTTCTAGTAGCAGACCTAGCAACTGATTCAATATAAACCTTCCACTTCATGCCAGCAGAAAATGTTAGCTCAAAGAGATGCAATGAGTTACTCTTCTAGAGTCTTATGAGGAGGATGTGAAGAAATACTAAAAATAAAAAAAAATGTTATTCAAGAATTCAATATTTGATTCCAAAGTTGATTTGTATTACAAATATGATTTTCTGAGATCTATGTGATTTATGTAACATCAAATATCCTTTTAGTGTTAATGAAGAGAAATTTTAGTATGAGTAGATAATGATTATATATTGAAACAGAATGTCATTTTGTTGCCACCCATGAAGCTAAACAAAACAGAATATGGTTCTCACTGCATTACAATGTGGCATATTGGCTTCTTTTCTTCTTGTTTTTATGGTAAAAGATTTTAATCAATTTGTTCTTGGATCTTATTAAGGTGGAACTTTTGTCTGGTGTCAGATCTGTTGTTTGGACCCACAATAAATCTGATATTGGGAAAAATTCTCCCTCAATAATTTGTGAAAAACAAGCAAGAAAAAAAAAAAGGACAATAAAAAAACAAACAAACAACTGAATTTTAAAAAATTATTTAAAACGAAAACTTTATATTTTTTAATAAATGACATAAAATAACTATTTTAATTAAGGGAATTGTAATGAACTTAAAAAATGTCTACCACAGATCAATTTTTTATACAAATTTTTAACACCAAATTTAAAAAAAAAACAAGTCAAAGAAATGTCTCTTGAACCAATAAAGTGCAAACATTGAAACTTAAGCAATTATTTAAAATCATAGATTTTTGCCTAAGTCAATGTAAATTATATTGACACGGCACAAAATCAAAAGCCTTGCAAGTCCCAGTTCAATACTCTAACAACTTATCATCTGGAGCAATTGACAAAACATTATAAAAGGATAATTATAATCTGCTCACCGGGAGGTTTGTCTGGCTGTCCGAGGTCAAGTGAGTTTTCCGTGACTCCAACCGAAATTCCATTGACACTTCCTGCCATTCCTTCAAATGTGTCCAGACACATTTGTTGGCTGCAATCCCAAAGTTTGGCACTTCCATCACGACTACAAGAGACAATATTCCGACCACGTTCTACAATGGCAGTGTCCAAGACGGCTAAAATTGGTCGGGAAAAAACACATTATGAACATGTTTGGTTTGCAGTGGTAATTTCCATGACATACAGTTTTCAATAATTTCAATTAAGCATGAAATGAAAGATTCATATTAAACACACGTCTATTTTTTTGTTTGTGGAAATGGGTATACGTATTGTAGATATAAGAATATCCGAGCATTACTACTTAATAGGAATGTAATGGAAGAGAGCTAAGGAAGAAAGATTTATTCTCCCATTTGTATTTTCCCTCTTATGAGCATTATCATATCTGTGATATAATAACACTGTAGTTCATGGATGGAATGGTTGAAAGGAGAAAAAAAAATTACAAACATGATTTGTTCTCAGAGAGACTTTTATGCTACTAAGGCATACACAATACTATATGTACATATATACACATATCCCACAGAGAAAAATATATTACATATGTCTACATGGCAAAGCTGAATGTAAGGGGAAACAAAAAGGAAGGGTCTTACATATAATATGGAGATACTCATGTATCTGGAAAAGCCATGTTTAGGACTCCAGATTCAAATAAATCAGATTCATCTATGTCCCAGGTGAAGACATATTCCATGAATGGGGAAACAGTGAGTTTTGGGATTTCCCAAATTAAGGACTGCAAGCTGAAGTTTCATTCTATATCTGGGAAAGATGTATTCCCAAAGGGAAACAGCCATGGATTTGTTAGCTGCTGAGCAAGGCAGAATTAGCCTCAGATTGGGCCCTTAGGGCCAAAATAAAAGAAAGCCACCTCACATGGTGGCTGCTGTAAACAAACTGCCACTTTCGTTACTGTATGGAGTGATGTTACATGACCCATGTGACTTATCTCCACAAAAAGGAGATAATTGCCTTTTGCATCTCCCACAAAGAAAAGGTTATAATTTTTTTATGACATATCAGCTGTTGTTGGGTTATTTAATGTTGAATTTTTATATAGGGCACTCAGTGAGGAGGAAAAAAAACTCATTACTCAATAGTAACAGTTAACCAGACTACTAGCTTTACTAACCATTATCCCATAGAAGACTTACCCTGGAAAATTGGGTTACATACACAGAATTTATTTTATTATGTGTGTGTGTGTGTGTATATATATATATATATATATATATATATATATATCGCACATTGAGTCAGTTTTGAATCAGTACCTCACAATTGCATTGTGCATGAAACTACATTGTGCTACTGGCATGGAAAAAAATGTATATTTATTATTATTAATATATCTTAATATATATATATATTTTTTTTTTTTTATGGACTTTCTTGTCTTTGGCATATGAGGGTCTAGCAGCTCAGTTCCATACAGCCAAACTACCCTCACATAAGATTTGAATATAGTGGTGAAGGCTTGTGCAGAACCAAGCATACCTTTTGGAAGAAATGAATGCAGAGCTGGGGTACCTCTAAAACTCTTGACGATCAGAGATTGGTGACTGATCTCTTCTGATCTTACACAAACTCTACCCAATGGGGTAAAAACAGGCTGGTTACATTCAGTGTCTCAAAGACCAAGCTAGTTACATTTCATCATTGCCAATTTGACCCTGAACTACCACCAATCAGGCCAAAAATTAAGTACTGTTGTAATATTTGGATGGGAGATAGCCAGACCTCATTCTCCAACCTTGATAGAATTCAAAAGTGTCTCTGAGCCCTTATGGGTAACAAATTATTTTTTACCTTACAACCTCTCTCCCACAGGTGGGATGTGGCAAGCCTCTCACTGCTCGAAAATGGTCATTATAATTATACCCTGAGAGAAAACACAGATGATGTAGGGATGCTAAATTTTTTTAAATTTCTGTTATCCTAACACATTTAATAATTTTTTCCATTTTTGTCATTCAATTACCCAACATTGTTTATATCATATTCTCCCACAGAGACACATGCATAGGTTAGATAGGGAATACATTTGTATTATAGATTGCATCATTTTAAGAAATCATTAAGTGTAAATACAACAATTGTGTCTTAATAACATTGCAGTAAGTGCAATACTTTTTACTGCGTATAAGGAGTATTTCTGCATGAAGGAATTTAAAATTTTTCCTGTAATATAAAATTTAATTATCATATACTTTATTATTCAGACAAACATATTCATGAGGCTTCAGCTGCTGTACCTCCCAGCCTTCTTCAGGTGTCTGTTTTTGTACTCTGTAACTTTCTTAAAATTTTGAGCCAAAACTTTTATTTAATCCACAGGGGTAGATTGTTCTCATTCTGCTTTCCATGCTAAGGGGAGATAACTCGTATAAATTAAAACTAACCTGTCATATTCATGTTTTTGTGATTTGACTGTTTATTCCACTGAATCAGAGTAAGTGATTTTTCACCACTACCAGACCCAGGGATTGAAGTTACAACTGACTAGAGAGACATGGATTAGTGGATAAATGCATTGGATAAAACATATCTGGTTCCTTGGCAGCTATGAGTACAGATGACTGACGCCTGAAGAAAGCTGGAGGGTTTATAATGGCTGAAACATTATGAGTATAAAAACCAAGATGAGCATGATGGTCTCAAGAGCAAAGCATATAATTATACTATTTCCTCATTTCAAAAATTCCAACAAAAATGAGAGAAAAAAACAATAAGTAATTTTCCGAATAAAAGCTAAAAAGTGACAGGAACACAGTACTTATTTATTGCCCTCCAGCTTATCACCCCATGATTTAGACTTGAAAAGAGTTTCAGTCTCTCTCTCTCTCTCTATATATATATATATATAAAAATAAATAAATAAATAAAAGGAAGTAAGATTTATATATATATATATATATATATATATATATATATATCTCTCCAACATGGGTAAAATATAGGAAATTGAAAATGCAACTGGAGTCTTTAAGAATATTTATTAAATATTCTTAATGACTACATTTGTATAACTTTATATATATATATATATATATATATATATATATATATAATGTATTTAAACTTTAATCAAATACAACTGATGAATCAGTCTACATCTTAGAACAAAAGTATATGGTTCAAAGTTCTGCTGTAAAAAGTTACCAAATACAAGTGTAAGTAATGAAGAAAAAAAATTAACTAACCGCCTCTGTGTCCAATAAATGTTGCAGCACATTTCCCTGTTTCTACTGACCAAACTTTCAGCCGTAGATCAGCACCACCACTCAAGACTACAATACCGGATGGAAAAAAACGACATGTGTAGACATCTCCAACATGTTCAACTAAGTCTCTCTGGAAAATATTACATAAGCAGAAACATTATAAACAACAGCATAGAAATTGGTAAGTAAAGGTAACTACACACTTAAACCTATCTTAACATTATGAAGATGAAATATTTAAACATATATGATTTATGTAGTACTGAACACATTTTAAAAATGTGATTAAGTCTGTCTACTGAAGGTTAAAAAAAAAATGGACAGAAATCGAAAATTTTAAAATAACTTAAATAATATTACCAGATATAACAAATTTAAATCTCAAATTAAAACTAGAAAAAAAGTAAGAGAGAAGCAAAGAACTTAAAAAAAAAAAGAAGATTTTTTAAAAAGTTTTTAAAAGAGGATCACTACAGAATTTAAAAGTTTACAGAATAACAAATTCTTTTTGGTGAAAATAAATTCAGATAAACATCAATTTTTATCTGAAGTTTTATAATTTTAAAAATCCTTTTGCTGTATTTAGTGACCTGTTACTTTTCAGCAGGGAATATTAAGACTGATTTGTTTTTTTATGGCTTATTAATCTTTTGTAGATTATTTAAAACCAGAAAATACTTTTAGATTCTAAGAACTGTTTGGAGATAATAATTATTTACTGACATAAGTTCTACTAATTAACCCATAGCTTAGGGGGAGAAGAAGTGGATTCATAATTTTTCCAACGGTATTTGCGTATAAGTGAATATAACAAACCTGTCTGCAATTGGGACTCAGCTCCCTAATTTTGAGCTGTTATCCATTGCAACACCTATGCATCTATGCTTACAGCACCTGGTATTCCTAAGCAGTCACCCATCTAAATACTGACCAGGTACTGACAATGCTTAACTTTGGTGACTGTACAATGTTTCAATATGATATTGCCATAAGCCAGTAATATTAAGAAAAAAATTATCATATGAGAAATTGAATGTTAATGAAACTTCATTCATTTTCCTTATTTGGCTTAGTTCGAAACAATTTCCTCTTATTAAACACTTATTATAAACTAGTGTACCCATGCTGTCAAAATTGATGGCAAGAAGGAATGTATTTTAAGTAATATGTATTATATTGTAAGTAATTTTCGTTTAATCCAAGTACAATTTTGTAATTTAAAATAGTTTGCTGTTAATGTTAATAACTGAACAGTGTACAGTTTATAAACACCTCAGGAAAAATATCTGTATATTATCTTCATAAATGTTATATATTTACAACCAAAATTATGTATACTGCAAAAGTTCTCAAAGTACAATATTTTTGTGCAAACTTTGGAAGGTCTGAGTAATCCTTGACAGTCCATAGATCCAATCTGTAATTTCACAGTCTGCTTATTTGTCACCCTAGTAAGAGCAATGTATCATCAAATATTTTTTTAATTTTTTTTCTCAAGCTATTATCAATTCCACAAAATTGCATTAGAATCCATTTTTTGCCATGTAAGTGTTTCAAAATTCTCAGAATAAAAAAACACATGGGAATAATTATTATTTCTGTTCATTTTTACTTTTTAATTCTGTTGATAATTTCAAAATGCTACATGTATTTTTAAATTTTCTATTCTCTTGAATCTATTTCTGTATTTTTTTTGTGTAATTATTTTAACTTTTTATTATTCATTCATTATTGCAGATTTTAAAAACAAAATTTAATATTTATTATTCTTTTTTAATTTACAAAAAACAAATTTCAAACAAAATATCTTGAATTAGTCCAGGCCGGGTTGGCACAAAGGTCTCTCTGCCCCACCCCAAAACTATGATATAGAAAAATAATTTATTTATGTTATTGAATATAATTTTTTATTCAATCTTTGAAAAAATAAACTTCGTTGTTTTTTGGTTTATTACTCACATGAATAAATAATAAATAATTTTAAATTAAGTTTTATTGAAGCAAAAACTATAGTGAGCCTTATTTTTTCAAAAATTAATTTAAATAAAATATAATTAAATTCGTAAAACAAATATTGAACACGACTAAAGTTGCCTGTAACTCATGTCTGTCTATCATAATTTCTATTTAACTAAAGTTCTTTTTTCTTTTCAAAAACAAATGACTTGAATTTGGGTGAGTGGGTCATTGTTATTTTGCACAGTGCTCCCACTCCCAACTGTCACTCACACAAAAATGTAAATATATATATATATATATATATATATATATATATATATATGTATAGATTTATGAAATTCTAATAGTTTGGAGGAAAAGTGGGTCTTATAATGGCCTCAAATATGATAAATAAAATGAATTAAGTTTCTCAAAGTTTTTTGTTTTTTTTTTTACTTCATATCATTAGTAAATAAAGACTGGTTTATAACATTTAGTACATACAAAATCAAACTAGTAAGGTTTCAACATCACTGAGGAGACCCAGAACTTTCAGCTATCATGATGAACAGTTGTTCTCTAATGAGGTCCCTTACCTTGAACAGCTACTGGAATTGAAGTTCACATCAGACTTCAAGTAGAAACCACATGATCCATGGCTAAAGATCCTGGAAAAATGGTCAGTACCCAGCTCCTCCTGCTGCCAGGCTCTATCTTTACAAGAGCCAGATCAGACCAAAAATGGTATATTAATGCCATATCATGGATTGAGCTGTTCTATCCTCACTTTTCAGAGTTCAAAAGCGTCTACACAGCCTGGTTGGTGATTATTATTTTCCATTCTATAACCCCTTTCCCAGACAATCACAAACTTCTTGCTACTATTGCTATTTTCATGACAAATGTTCTGATGAGATTCACTAGTTCAGACCTTCACAGCTAAGACCTGCTATGCCATGTACACTATGACAAATCATCCTTATTCCATTAGTAAGAAAGAAGTTCCATTTGAACAGCTTATTTCCAAGAGCTGCTGCATTGTGGAAGACTCCAGAAAGGATGCTTCCCCGATCACTACCTAGGGTTAACTGATATCTTTCCTACATATCTTCATAATCTGCACTTCTTATCCACTCCTCCTCTAACATTCATACAAAATCCTCATTCAGTAATCCACTATCTTGAGTGGCTTTTGAGCCTTGTATTAGTTAAGCAATTAGTTAAAAATAAATTATCATGAACAAAAGCGCAAAAACATACTAACTTTTCGTAAGAGTTATCTCTCTTGAATTGAGGGCAATCTACAACCCAATTTTTACAAAATCTGACCAAATGATCAAATCAGATTAGGGATGTGGTGCATTATATTTGGTCAGCAAATTTTTCATTAACCCTCTTATAAATTTGATATGACTTAGCTCCTCATAATAAACAAACACTTTTTTTGAGAAAAAACAAAACAAAAACAAAACAGATGACGAATGGAGCAAAAGCATCGAGATTTACATACCCGTACTTCGCCAGTGTCTGTCTGCCAGACTTTCATGGTACCATCAGATGAAGAGGATACACCAAGTCCGCCATTGGTCACATCTAAACATATCACCTAGGAAATAAAAACATCAGTCAAGTTACAATTTTCAATGAATTTCTTTTCAGGTGTTTTTTTTTTTTTTTTCTTCATGCAACATCTTGCTTGAAGTTTTAAGTCAGACATTTTAAAGTTTTCCATATTAAATTTTGAAACAGTTATTCCCCTTCTTACTGAATTGCTTGGTAAAAAGTAAACAAGCTCTCTTTTTCTTATTTATATATTTTATTTATTTTTGTCCAGTGTTATGATTGATTGATTTGTTTTTTATAGTTTATCAACCAGGTTATTTAATATTTAATCAAGCAGGTTATATTTTTATTTTTCTCTCAGAACGTTTTGGATATAATGATTTTTTACTGGTCCAAGCTATAGCTAAAAGAGGTAAATTTATATTTTTCCCAAGAGTATTTATGTGTAAGTAAATATAACAATCCCGACTGGAATTGGAACTTGGCTCTCCAATTTTCAATTCCGAGCCACCAACCATTACACCAACTGCACATCCAAGTTCATCTAGTGTTAATAAGATGAGCTAATTACTGGATTTAATTAAAACTGCATGCTACTGTCATTTATTTAATCAAAGATGCTTTCTACTTCTTAATCTTAAAGGGTTGCATATTTTTTTTTTAACTGATTAGTGAAGATTAAACTATTCGACACATTAACTTACATTCAGGGTAATCCTAGAACACCTTGAGTAGCATTTAGCAAGTTATTATGCTCTCCATACATTAAATATTCAATATTTTTAACCAGTCACAGGAAAACTCCTCCCAATGAAGGATAACCATGTTTATCTGAGGAATAGCTAAATGGCCAGTCAGGGATCGAAGTAAAATTATCTTAAGCAACTTTCCCAAAGTCTTAAATGACAAAGTACACTGCATTAGAAATAATCACTTGTGAGGAAATTTTTTTTTTTAAATCTGGAGGAGAAAACAAGAAAATACCTCTTTCATTATATATATATATATATATATATATATATATATATATAAGTATAATGGGTTTGCTTAGGTTTGTCTAGACTATTGAGTGCCCTTAAAAGCCATGGGGGAGATGTTTCTTTTGGGTATTTTATTATTTTTTAATGCCAGTGTAATCTTGAGACTTCCAACTATGGGGCATTTCTGAACCCACCATGATCAGTTTGGTCAGTAAACTAGAAATTTTATATTTTGGTTGACTGACAATCCTGGTAGCATGAAACTAGATATGGTCTAAACTTTGTCTTTTTTTGAGTAGCATTGCTGAATAGCATATTTTCTCTTTCTCATTTAGATATAGAGCACTGTCTTTTACTGTGAAAGTATGTGTTTGTTTTTAATTTTTTTCCTTCTCAATTTCAGTTTCCTTTTCTGATCTATTGGTTATGTTTTTTATTTTTTGAAGGTCATATAGTAAGTTTTGTGTTGGTATTACCAATACCATAATTTGTTGCCTAATGGACTCTCCTGCCAGTTTCAATGTATGAGGATCTGATAACTTAATTGATTCAGTTATGAAATTTTGTGTGATAATCTTAAGTGGCACTTAAGACTTGCTAGTGATTTACAAAGGAGGCGGCATATGAAGCAAGAGTTAAGATTGTGGGATGAGATCAGTTAGATTGGCTGACCTTTTAGATATCTTGCTCTTGCTTCTTGAAGATGATTCAGACAAGCAGATTGAAAACTGCTGAGTCCACTAAAACACATTGATCTCCATTCTACCTGCTCCAAAGCTAAACTCAAGGGTGTTATGTGCTATATTGACAGCTGACAAGTTGCTCTTCAGCTTGTCTTTGTATCTTAGCCATGGGCGTCCTACATTCCTGTAGCCATGATCTAACTGGCTGTACATTAGGATCTTGGGTATCCTGTCATCAGGCATATATGGTACCTGTATGGAGTCCACAACTGAGCCATACAAAAGGATGGCAACGTTTGTTGCATATATATATATATATATATAAAGAAATATAGTCTTAAGGTGTGCTATATTTATGGAATAAAGTGCTCAATATCAGAGATAGAGCGTGTGTAAATATAAAAGTGAACATAGAAGTCAACACTTAGAGGCGACAGTCTGTTTCATGCTATATGCAATCGTCAGGCCACGTGTGCTGTTATTTTTCTCGGCTATTTATATATATACGGGTTAGTGGTGCATTGTGGGTATTCTGTTATGGCGGTTATTTCACCGGAAGTCGTTTGTTTATCTATTTAGGTCAAATTATATTGCTTGTTTTTATTTTTGTTTCTTATTTTATTTATTTATTTATTTATTTATTAACGTAGTAAAAATTTGTTTATATCACTTATTTAACAGTTTTGTTTTGGTTTGGGAATTTAATTAAAGCTATTTGTTCAGTTTTGGGGTTGATTGTTGTAGTTCATTCTAAGTATTATTTTGGTGGGAACAGTTTTTAATAGATTATCTTTATTTGGGATTGGTTATTTATTTACTTGGATGAATTTAGGTTAATTTATTTTACTTGTATATTTTCTCTTTTCGGTTTTCGATTTTTAAGTAACATAGTATTTTTTTTTTTTTTTTTTTTTTTTTTTTGCTTATTAGTATATTTATTTGTTTTTATTTTATTTTTTCCGTTTTTAATTTTTTAGGTTACATAGTAAAAATTTATTTTCATGTCTGCATGTAGCAAGAATCACAGCTTCTGCCTTATGTGAGAGTCAAAAGGGCTATAAACAGTTAAGATGGCCTTCAATACTGATGAGGTGTTAAATGCTGCCAAAAGAAAACAGATTTGAGTGACTTTGATAAAATTCAAATTGTTATGGCTAGAAGATGAAGTCAGAACATTTCTGAAACAGTACAGCTTGTCAGGTACTCACATACACTTGTGCTGAGTTTCCTCTTGCTGAGGAGGGGAAAATCACCAACCACTAAAAAAAAACATTGAGTAACCAAGACTTATTGATGCAACAATTGAAGCTTTCCCATCAAGTACAACCCAACAGAAAGGGCTACGATGGCACAAACTACAGATATCTTTAATCAACTGAAGTAAGAAAAATGTTACAACACACTGTACATCAATCCTTTTTGTGTGTGGAGCTGTGTAGCTGCAAGCAATTCAGATTATCCATGCTAGTAAAAATCTATTAACATAAGTGTTTTCAACAAAACTGGACCTTGTATAAATGAAAGAAGGTTGTCTTGTCTCTGTTTCTCTTGAATAGTGTGAACAACAGATGTGTGTTTCATTAGAAATGCATTGCAGGAAAAGCCAGTGAAGGCAATGTAATGGTTTTGGCAACATTCTGCTGGGAAACACTGGAGCCTATCATTCATGCAAAAGATAATTTGTTGTGTACTACCCACCTACCTCGCCATCACCATCACTGAAGACCAAGAACACACTTTGCATGGAAACACTCTTCTACAAGGGTGGTATCTTCTTTCAGCAGGACAACACAAGATAGTATGGTTTTTAGGAATGGTTTTAAGAAAAATGAAGACTTCACAGTGTTTCCCTAACCATTAAACTCTCCAGCTCTCAATACCATTAATGTATAATGAGTTAGACTGATATGTTTGCTTTGCAGAACTTCCAACATATAAAGAATGATTTGCTGTTAATATCTTGGAACAAACTAGATTCCAAAGGATACCCAAAGAGGTTTCATAGATTCCAAAACTGATAGGATAAGAGCTATCAAAACCTTATGATCACACACACACACACATATATATACATATATATATATATATATATATATACACATATATATATATATATATATATATATATATATATATATATATTAGGCATCATATTTTCATTCAAACATGTTTCATTGAATAATATAGACATACTATATTTATTTTTATAATGATCCTTTCCAGTTCTATAATTAGTTTCTTGACGTTAAGATGAATTACATCAACGAAGGCGCCATAATTTTTTCTTACCCAAGTACATCCTCAGGAGTGAATTACAAAGACAAACTTATTGTAACTGTGATAAAATCATTGTGATGGTGATTTTTAAAAAACACAGATGAATGGGATCTGTTATAAATATTTTATAATTTAAATATATATATATATATATATATATATATATATATATAATTATTTATTTAAAAATATGATTCCAACTCGCTACATAAGAGGTCTCATGTTTCAAAACAAGAGCCGAAAACTTCAAAATAATATTTGAATTAACTTGAGTTAAAGTAGGCTCTGTTCCATCTTCAAGCGAAATTTTTTTTGGGAATGACTTATTTCTGAAATTTACGAGTTTTAATAGTATGGTCAGAATTGAAATCAAAAATTTCCATGGTAACATCAAGGGCGGATTGTTTAGAATCGGCAGGGGAGGGGTGTTAATAATTTGTATCAGTATAGAGTTATTTTCATAGATGCCGGGTCAGGGTAAGGTGGGGGTGGCTAAATTTACGACGGGGGAAGTTTTCGCATAGTCTGGCTTGAGCGTCTACGGAGATTTATTTATTTATTTTTATTTTATTCTTTTATTATATCTCTTTATGAAAGGGATTTGTGTATATAAAAAAGCAGTAACGTTTGTTATTTGACGACTTCATAAAGGGTTGTCAGTTTTTGTAGGGTATTAAAACTATGTATATGGGCTATGGATTTTAAAATTTATTTTATTGTATGCGTGTTTTAGCTAGTTATTCAGAGCGTAAGTTTGGTTGTGTCGGCAGAAAACCGTTAATTCTTGCCTGTTATTTAATAGGTTTTTATTGTTTAGAAGCTTAATAATGTGTAGTTTCTCATGGAGGCACAAAGGGCATGGGTCATCCCAAGTTTTGCAAGTTCTAGTCCTGTTAATGATTTTCCATTTTACTTTAGGTGTTCTATTTTTTTCTTTCAGGTGCCAAAAATATTTAGAAAAAAAAAATTTACATTTAAAAAATCATGTCATATGGGCATATTTGTTTTGGCTTCCATGACGGATCAATTTTCAGAGAATTTACATAGCAAACTAGATCTCCTATTAACTTTTATAAAATTTAATAAAAAAAAGATTTTTTATATTCATGATTTGAAATGCTAAGTCTATAGTAATATGTAAAAAATTTTGTAACAATTATTTTTGGTTGCAGTGTCTATTATATAACTCTACCATATATATATATATATATATATATATATATATATATATATATATATATACATACATACACGCACACACACGATGCAAATAAATAAACTGTTAGTATTATTATGAAAAGGCAATAGAAAATAAATGAGACTAACAGATTTTTTCTTATCATGAATTGAAGTAAAAGCAGCTGCTATGCTTTGGAAGTTAATTTCTGAAGGTGCAAACCGGTTTGAAGTTTCATCATTGTAACACACATGCAGTGAATCCTGAAAAGAAAAGAAAGGAAAAATAAAGAATAATGCAGGACTGGTACTTATCAAAGCATTGCAGCCAGTCATATAGTTATGTAGAAATAAAAATACAAACAGAAAAGAAAATATTAAAAGATTAAATCACTGGTTTGTGTATTTGGTGGCATAGTCATTGCAAGTTTAATTTCTGGGTCATGTAATAGATACTCAGATTCATTGGAAACGAGGAGAGCAATAAGCAAGCAGTACCAAAAAAAGAACAAGATGAAATATCACTTGACAAGGACAGTGGAATGAGAACAATCTACCACCATAGACTGATTGGTTTCAGTTTGAAATTCCCTGAAGGTTACCTGGATTGACAGAGACTTGAAGAAGGACAGAGGACCCAGAAGCCAAAATGTCATGATATTAGTAACAAAAATGATAACATTAATCCAAATGTAAACAATGATATTTGATAGCAACTGAGGAAAGGAAATCCAGAATTCAAATATATATTAATGTTCTTGAGAAAAAAATGAATCTAATACTTCCAGTCCCCTCACCAGTCATCTTGAACTCTTCCATTGGCATTTTATGATAGTGAGTTGGAAAAGAGAGTATTAAGTATGTAGATTATCCGTTCATCATTATTATATTGCAGTTATAGTCACAATATAAAGAATAATGCCTACATTGAGTTTGAACATTTATATTACCAAGACTGATGGTAAAAAGTTGTATTATAACTCTTGCTAACTGCCATTTGATTGTCAATGTATACTTTTTGTGCCATATCAGGATTCCCAACCTAATCAAAGAGTGGAATTCCCTGATTTTGGAACATCACTAAACAAACAGTAGGTAAGTATACAGCTGTACTGGTCATAGCTCAAAAGATGACTGAACAAAGAAGCATTTCAGAATATAAACTTTATCATCATATACAATGCAACATCTCGGTATTTACCCAAGTCCTCCCCACAAGGAGTGATGCGGCACAAGGCTGTTTTTTTTTTATGTGGACATTCCGAGCCTGTAGGCACAGGCAAAAATTTCCCATAGACACCATAATAACAGAGTCAGGTTTGTCTACCTCCTCAGATGAGACTCTGCCCTTTGGGATAGCTTCATCTGGGTTCCTCTCTGTTTGAAGGCAGAGAAGTCGACAAGTAGTGTGTTTGCAAACCTGGAGGTTTGATGATCTCAATGTAACATCTCTACTCCAACTATAAAATATGGTCAAATTTATTACTTTCTTGGTTAAGTTTTGTAATGGTCCTGTTAATGTCTTTTAGTTCTTTTCTGATATTCAACTTTAAACAATTCTCTTCCAAGGTTTTAATTTATTCCCCTGCCATCATTCTTCTTCTCTCTCTCTTTTCTCCTTGGTTATGTTTTAAACATTCTTGATAACAAGAATGAAATCTTGGCTAGTAATATCTAATATTCAAGACACCCCACCCATTACTAGCTATAATGGTATCATACACCTAATGTTAAGTTTCTATCACCATATTTTCATTTACAAAAAAAGCTATTTTCAACAGTGGCATTGCCATGAATACGAATCAATTTGCATACACCTCATAATTCTTCCTTTGAACCAATGTTGCAGTAAAATATACTCAGAGGATCCTTGTTCTAACAATTCATGAAAAGATTTGAAGCACAGCTGCAAAAATTCCTGTTTTTCACTTTCCATGTGACTAACAAATGTCCATCTTCCTGTATTCTTCAATGAAATTGTCTTTTGGCAAAAGCCGCATATAATTTTACAAGGATCACCTTTCATCAGCATGATCCATAAAGCAAATTCTGGATTATGACTTCATTCTGTCAGGAAGGAAAAGAAGCAGACATTTTTTATACAAATTTTACTATTCCTAGACAAAAAAAAACACAACAAAAACAAAATCACATCAATAACATTCAGCATTTATTTTTAATCTAAAATAAAATAAGCATCATTTGATACATGTCAAGGTGCATTAGAAAATTCCTCGATTTCCACAGTGTTAATCCAATATTGCTTGATAATTCCCTGATTTTTCTTAAAAAAAAAAATAAATAAATAAAAAAAATAAAAAAGTGACTATTTTTCAAATCCCTGATAATTCCATGTTACCCAGGTTGGTTTTAAATTCTGCATCTTCCTTATCAATTAAAAATGCTAATGGTTTACAACTGCAGGTATTGGGTAAGAAAACTTTATATTTTTAATAGAGAAAGAAACTGCATTTTAAACTAAAATGACAGATCCCTTACTTGTTAGTCTAAATACCATGTAATAATCAGCAGCAATAGGTATGTAGCACAACTGACTTTAGCTAGCACAGATTTTACAAGCCAGCAGTAGAAAACCATTTACATTTAAATATTAAACTCGGCCTTCCAAATCCTAAAAATATGCTATGCACAGATAAATCTAGACAAGTAAAAGGGTTATAGATTAAGATTTAACCAAGTGTTGTTTTGAAATTAAAAGAATAAATTTGAAAATAAATAAAATAAAAATAATATAAACTAAATAAATCATTAGGAGGCAAAAGATGAAGAAGCAGTAAGTGAAAGATGACAACAAACAAGGAGAGACCGCCAAGGAAAGAAGACAATTATTCCCAAATAAGGGAATGGAAATAGATTTGTAGATTAAGGATTAAGAGAAATATTGGATAATGACCAAATTTAGAACTAGGTCAAATGCCAAGGTAATTTATGATTGTCTGAAAATTCCTGATTAAAACAAGACAAGATTGCCCAAGAGCAGATGGCAATTTGACAGGCCCTATACACAGATGAGATACTGTGTAACTTCAGTCATCTTTTATGAAAAACAACAATATTACTTGATAGTTTAGGAGAAGGGTAACAGTCAAAGTAATGTCAGAAAATGTAAAAAAAAAAAAAAAACTCTTCTAAGAAATGCACAGTCCTTTACCTCAAGTCACACACCATGAATGAAACTATAAATAAGCAAAATAAAGTATATATTTTATTACACTAAACATTTAGTGGATACACATGTTTGAGTAGATACCCTATTTTTTTTTTTTTTTAAACTGTGTGAATTATATTTACCAGCCTGTGCATTTGAGACCAGCATGCCCACATTATGAGGGAAAATTACCGTTTAACTTGGTGTGCTTTAGACAGCTCAACCACAGAGACAAGTTCAAACACTTCTCTCAACATAGTTCAAATACAAAGACACAGAGATACAGGTTTAAACTGTACTGGAGATAACATTTTTTTTATTAAAGCTCTTACATGTGCAGGCTGGTAGATGTAATTCATACAGTTTAAAAAAAAATAAAATAAAATAAAAAAACAGGATGTCTACTCAAACACATACATACACTAAAATAATATTTAGAATAATAAGAAATAATATCAGATTAAAACTAAAACCCATTTATTCCTTGGAAATTATATATATATATATATATAAAGAAAGAACAGTAAGATATATAATCTGGTGTTCTTATAGATATTTTTATTTTTACAAAACAGTGCTCAATGTAAATTTATGGAGCATTAATATTATAAATTAATTGATTTAAAAAATATATATATATATATATATATATATATATATATATATATATATATATATATTAGGTTGTCTGGAAAGTTCATGCTGATTTTTAAGGGAAATTAAAACACAAAACAAAATTATGCTATTAAATATTTATTCAACTAAATATGAATCATTTTGTTGCACAAACTTACTCCATTTTTCCTTCGACTTAAAGATTCCATCTTCCCAGAATTCCAATGGTTTCTCGGTAAAGAACTCATTAAGGTGTTTTTTTTTTTTATGTCATCCAAAGAATTAAAATTTTTACCATTGAGATTATTTGCAAGGACTTAAAAAAAATGAATATCCAAAGGAGCACTGTCTGGTGAATATGTCAGGTGGGGTAACACATCCCAGCCAAGCTGCAATAATTTTTGCTGGATCACCAAAGAAACTTAAGGTCTGACACTATCCTAATAGACAACAATACATTTCCTGTTCGCCAATTTTAGGCATTTTTCTTGATGCAGCCTTTCAATAAAACTAATCTATATATAAAATTCTGTGACTTCCGTTAGTGCATCACATCCTCTAAAATAGCCATACATTGACTGATCGAAAACAAATTTTGGATAGAAGTGCAAACAGGTAAGGGGGTACAAAGTACAGTTGGTTTTATTTGGGTGCATAGCTTAGTACAATAATTTTCATTAATTTTTTTTGGAAAAATTAAAAATTTTATTATTTAACATACAAGATACTACCACTATTTTAAAGACAATTTAATGATTAAAATGACAAATACTTGTTTAATAAAAATGCAATATTGTTTTTCACATATATCTTGAAATCCAGTTTCCAGTATAATAACAGTATAAACTTGAAAGATATTGTCAAGTCTCAGGGTTGCTTTCATTTGGTAAATATTTACACTTACAGACATCAGACAAAAACAACCATATGCACAAGTAACTCAAGAATCCATAATCTAATGATAAAAAAAAGGTTTATTTTTATACTATATTTCAATTCCTTTGTCAATGCACTTAGTTCTGTGGTTAAGATTAATATTATGTAGATTGAATATTATACTGTGAAAATTTCAGATCCAACTTTAGCTGATGATTATGTAAAGCTGTAGACATATTAATCCATTTCTGTATATATACTGAAAGTGTCCATGAAGTGTATATCCTGATAACACGAGAGCTGTGTAAACTAGAAGTTTGGTACCATATCATATTATAGATGAATGGGAAGAAGCATTTCCTATCGGATGGCATGATCATTTTTCAGCAAATTGTTGCTATTTTTGCTTATAGTTATACTGAGTCAAAGTAAAGCAATGAAATTAAAGTTACATGTAGTTTGCTGCTAGGAAGTGCACTATCATGTGTCAACAATAGTGGTATAAGCTGAGTGAGATGGCATGGTTTTTAAAAACCAAAAACTATGAATGAATCCAGCATTAACATCACTAATGATGCATCATGGTTAATGTATATTGAGTAATGTAAGACTACTATTTTTAAACAGCAGTTATTCAATGATCTTAAATTGGCATTTTACTATCTTGAGCAATATTTAGTAGACATATTATATTTTATTTTATGTTTTTTTTTTTTAATCTTTCATGATGAGAATTTTTGTAAGACATATAATAGGATCTGAAGTGAAGATAACGAAATAAAAGTGAAGATAAAGAGACAAAGTGGAAAAGCTGCAAATGATGTGCTTTGCCGAGAGTGTCTGCTCTCTCTAGCTTCTTAGAAAGTACTCTAACCAGAAAAAGCCAGAGAGAGTAGATGCACTTGACAAAACATGTTGTGTATAGCTTTTTCACTTTGTCTCATTTATAATAACTATCTCACTTGTTGGCTATGGTGGCATGTGGGGGGGTGGCTTCCTTACTTTGCTTGATTCAGCAGTAGCAGCAATGGAAGTAATCAGCAGGGACTGGCAAGAAGTCCCAGAACATACAAAAATACTGACCAAGCCCTATTTGGTCTCTTTTTCCACTTTTCCTTCAAGGCCCAGCTCAAAGAACTATTCACAACTCTTGCTGCAGAAGGCATGCGGCCTGCTTTTGCAGCTTGACTTGAGATTTCTCATTCCTCATTAGAACAAGTGGAGAAATCTCCCCTCGAGGCAACTACCCAAAAGAGTACTTACAACCCTTGCTACAGAAAACATATACCACTCCTAGCAGTTTCACACTCAGATATCACATTCCTCCATAAAAATAAGCAGAGAAATCTCTCTCCACAAAATATCTACTCAAGGGAAAAACTTAATTGGGAAACAACTCTTTTTTCCCCCTCGTAAAATACCACTATTTTGCACTCTCTTTTCAACCACAAATAAAAACTGTTAAATAGTTATTTTGAACCTTGAGTTTTTTTCATTTTACTCTATACACTACCACATGCAACTGGGAAAAATCCTACACATTATCTTTATTATTTCATGAAAGAAATTTAACAGATCTTGTTGGATTCTCATCACTTGCAATTGTCCAGTCCTTTGCTGGATGATAGGTCCATGAAAAAGGTGATAGTCTTGTTCCCATAACAATCACTGAATATCAAAAGATGTGTAACAGGTCACCCCCAAAACCCATTATGACCCCAGTTGCCTAACAATTTTTTTTCTCTGCATTCTATCTGTCCAGTTTCTTCCAGAGGCAAAGAAAGGTAGATATCATATTTGAATATGGTTGGGTTTTGTTCTCTGATGAGCACATTATTTCAGACAACTAATCACAAAAATAACAATTAGAATTTGGGTTTCTGTAGATTTTATATTACCAACAATAGGTTTTTGTTTAGATTTCAGGGAAGGAGAGTGTAATACCTATTTGAAAAGTGTTAGCTTTCTTTGATCATGAAAGACAAACAATTTTAGTTGAGGTATGACTTGGCATCCCTCTGTGCCAACAAGTTAAACAAAACCTCACTGATTTTGATATCATCATACTTATATTCTTCTGTATGCTGTGTCCCTTCAGAATGTGGGTAGTCATGGCTCTCTACAACATCTTATCCTTTGTAGCTCTTAATAAGCTTTGTCACTTAATCATTCCTTCTAATCCCTGTTCTGCCATTCATTTACACAAGCTCATTAGGTAGGTTACTCACTACTTTGCTCTGTCCCTCTTGTATCATGTGAGTTTCAAATTCTCCAAGCCATCTTTCCTCAATGTGACCTAGAAATTTCAATCATTTCTTTCTGATTTTAAGAATAAATGTTCTTTTTGCTTCTATTTTCCTTAAAACTTCCTCATTACTCACATGTGCAATCTATGGTGGTCTCAGCATCCTTCTGTAGAATAAACTACATCTCAAGTCTCTTCTTCATCTGTGAGGAGATTGTCCAGCATTCACTGCCATATAGAAGGACCAATATTTCATAAGAATTTAGTACTCTTTTTTTTGTTTCTACCAAAATTCTCCTGTTTCTTAATATTTTGCTTAGCTTTTGAAAGGCAATTTTCGCTATTCCATTGCATACATTCAGTGTCACATTTTTTACCATCTGTTAAAGCACTTCCTAGATATTTAAATTTTCATATTTGCTTCATTTTGGTATCGTAGTTTGCATGTTGGAATGCTCCTTTTGAAGACAACCATACATTTTCTCAACTTACAATTGATGATTAGTCCTTTCTTCACTTTCCTTTTCTACCTTCTGTAGGAGTTTCTGCAGTTTCCTTTCCATGTTTGCTATCAACACTGTGTCACCTGTGTATATTATATGTTAAGATATTTATTTAGAATTTTAAATAAAGTTATAAATCTTAATAATTTCTAAACTTATAGCCTGTATATCATTTCTTTAACAAGTCTTGAATTCTTCTTTCTAAGACTCACTAAATCCTTTAATCACTTTCAGATTGAGCATTTAATTCAGAACTTCCATGATTCTCATTATTTAGTCATTCTAATATTTAAGTAATTTTGCAATTGGATTGGTCATATTTTCTGCATGAATAATATAGGATTTTTATAATTCTTTGTCATTTGTAAAAAAATTTTTTTTACTTTTTTTAAATCATTAAAATATAAAAAAAAACTAACCCAAAACAAAAATAAAAAGCAATGTATTAGCAGTCTGATCTCTCCTATTTACCAAAGTGATATTCCATCATTATGGCAACATGAGACATATCTGCTTATTGGCAGATATTACTTCTTGTTACTCTCATAATAGAATATGCTAAAAAGGGGATAGGCTGCAAAACAAGTAAATATATAAAATTACATTTTTCTACATTATGAAACTGATAAAGCAATTTTCAAGGGCTCCATCAATTTATATTTCAAATCTTATTTCCAACTTATACACAAAAGACAATATATATATATATATATATATATATATATATATATATATATACATACACACACACACACACACACACACACACACACAGATTCTTAAAGATAATAAACATCAGTAGCAGATACAACCTGGTTTATAATAAAGTTATAGCATTAAGCAAGGATTAGTATTGGTATATTAAGATCATCTGATAGCTCAGGAGTTGGTGCATTGAACTAGAGATTACAAGGTCAACAATTCAATACCATTGTCAATTTGAAGAAGCTTACTTAAAAAAAAAAAAATCAGACTTTAACCCATTAACTGTGGAATAAATAATCAAGTCAAAGGGTTGCAATGACTGAAACTCTTGTCATCCAGAATTAGTCAGAACTAGAGTTGTGCAAATCTGTAGTTAAAATTTATAACATGGAATGTGTAAAAACTACCACATAAAACAAATTTATCAACTTGGATACTTTGTTATTATCAGAATTTTGTTATATAAGGCATTTTAATCATTTTATATCATTAATCTTAAGTTAGAGAGAAGGCTAGAGTAATTTTGAGTTCAATCCCTAGGCCAGGTAGTGAATACTTGACCTCAGTGGAAATTGGGTGGGTAATAACTGAGTAGTACTAAAATAAGAAAAAGACAATATATCCCTAGACATGGTCAGCAGAATGCGAACAATCTACCCCCATAGATTAAATAAAGAGTTCAGTTTGAAATTCTCTGAAGATTACCCAGATCAACATGCATCTGAGGAAGACCTGAGAGCACAATAGCCAAAAAGTTGTGATAATAACAACAAAAATGAGAACAATAGTTTATATGTAAATAATGCAAAACAAAAAAAAAACTCCTCACCAAAAAGAAATATTGGAGAGTACATTTCAGAAAGAAGACTGTAGAGATGGCTGAATCATTGTGAAAACAAAAAAAACACAAAGACACATACAAAGATAAGAAAACCAATCAGATATAATGTTTGTATATTAATTTGATAGGCATACATTTGGACAATATGCCTAATCACTGAACCATGTGTGAATGCAAGAAACTTATTATAGCCTTTAGATTTCATACATGCAAAACAAACACGAGAATTTTTTTTTAATATTGTTCATACAAGGCTCAAGAGCCACTCTAATAGAGAGTTATTAAATGAGCTATTTACATCATTGAGACTGTTGTCCTCATCTTTATTGCCCTGTTCATAATATTTTGGCTGTTGTATGCTCCAACCTTCTTCAGATGATATACATTGGAATTTTGAAATGAACCCTTTATTTAGTCCATGGGGGTAGACACATGGCCCACTGAATAAAAGTGTTGGTTGAGTAATCCAAAAAGTAACTTGACCCAAAGAGTTGTGAGTTCAATACCTGACCTCAGCAGAGGGAACAAAAACTTGGATAGTTGAGTTACTAAAGGGAATTAAATGATACTGAGATATCGCCCCCTAAAAAGGCGTGGTATGTCGAAGTAAAACAATCTACCCCTGTGGACTAAATAAAAGGTTCCGTTTGAAATTCCAATGTATATCACTTGAAGAAGATTGGAATGTACAACAGCCGAAACATAGTGAATATAGCAATAAAGATGAGGAAAACAGTCCTATCATGTAAATAGTATAAAGACTTACAATACCTCATCTCAGAAATATAGATATTACTAAAGGAGGTTGTTGTAAGGGTGTACAGGCTGGGGTAAAAAGTGTCTATTATAAAGATAGATAACAGTTGACTTGAATAGGTTAAGATTGTAGTGATTGGGAAAGCCTGTTCCACAACACAACAGTTCTTGGGAAGAAGCTGTTTGAGTGGAATCCCCCTCCTTACCAATGGAATATGAAGAGCATGAGGATGAGTTGACTCAGTGTACATGGCCTGACACCTCCTGGCTGTGAAGGCCTGGACTGGTGGAATGAAGGAATGTAGTTCACCTGAATATCTGCCACGAAAATCATGATCGAATAGAAAGAGGCTAGCAATGTTTCATCTGTGGGGAAAGGGATTGTAGGGTAGAAAACAATTCTTCACCCACAAGGCTGCACAAATGTTTTTGAAATCTGTCATGCTTGGAAAGTGAAGATTGGACTGCTCCAGTCCAAATATGGCAGCAATACTTCCTTTTTGGTTTGATCTGATTCTTGTAAAGATGGTGCATGGAAGCAGAAGTCAAGTACTTTCTTCAGTGGTACAAGGTACCAAGCATTTTTCCAGCATCTTTAGTGGTGGATTGTATATACAAGTTTCATTTGAGGTCTGGAGTGAGCTTGAGATCCAATCTCTGCTAATTTTGAAGTTGATATTTGTTAGAAATTTAGGTATCAAGTTAGATAGCCAACATAGCCATACCTTGTTTTGTGGGAATGCAGGTATTCAACTTCATATACCAGACAAGAGGATAAACCCAAGAAAGAAACAGACACATGCTATACCATGTTAACAGATGTGGTGACTTATTTTATTTATAAAGGGACAACATGACAGTGTGCCCTCATAATAACAATAAAAACAAAGAAATGAGGGTTAGATAACTCTGACCCCTTTATCTAACTGTAAGTGTTCATCTGACTAGAGTGGAATTTTCAACAATATTTTCTTTTGAGCTAGGTAAAAAGCCATAGGGACCACTTGCTTTTAGGTCTCTTAGTTTGAAATTTAAATTCAACTATTATGCTATACTGGCAAATATAAGTTTGGAGTTTCTTTGCTTGGAAACTCTACAGAAGAACTGAGATGTTAGGCCTTATCTGTGCAATTGCACAAATTCTAAAATCATCATTTTACTAAATTAATAGTTATTTTACAGATATTCAGTTGATCTTTAGAGAATGAATTTTTGATAAAATACTAATTATTTCTTTTATAGATAAATTTCTGACATTAAACATAACCAATTTAAAGTTTTGAAAGGCATGAGAGTTGATCTTAAATTTCCAATGTATATTGTTTTATCTAAGTGCTTAAAGTTCCATTAAGAGCATGGTTAACTTTCTATTTATTGCCTCTTGCCAGTCATACACTTTTACTTTTCTTTGTAGTTGACAGTACAGTTATAAAAACCAGAGATATTTGTTCATTTTAAACAAACTGGATTATTTGCAGGATTAACTGTTGGCTTTCCATCAATGTGGATTAGCAAGAGAACATATTTTTTTTTCAACAAACATGAATAACCCATAACTGTAAGGTGTCGTGTGCAAAACAAATGCCATATAATCACTGGGGACCCCCCCCCCAAAAAAAACTGAATAGCAGTAGATTGAGTTGTCATATTATATAAGAGAGGGAAAGAAGAAAAAGACTTATGGTCAAAATGTTGGCCATATTATGAAAATTTAAATAATGAGGAAAAAGATTTTATGTATGTGTGTATGTATATATATATATATATATATATACACACACACACACACACATACATACATACACACACACACCTTTTTTCTCATATGAAGATCTTTTTGTCTGCTTCTAATTGCCAAGTTCCTGGCAGTTTAATGGCAAAGAAGGCTGGATGTCATATTTGAATGTGGTTGGATTTTGTTCTGATGAGAACATTACTTCAGACAACTAATCACACAAAGATCAATTTGTGTGTCTGTGTGTGCGTATATATATATATATATATATATATATATATATATATATATATATATATATATATATATATATACACACACACACACACAAATCAGCTGAAAATACCGAAAGGTTGAACCCAAGGTAGTGTGATTGGCAGATCTTCTAATTTTTTAAAACTATATATATATATATATATATATTATATATATAAACACACACCCTTTCAAAATCTTCCTAGCATTAACAGCTTCAAAATACCCTCTTGGGCCTTGTACAGGGTGAACATTATCTTTGTAAAAAAATTACCACTTAATTAAAAATATTCCTTATTTATTTTAATTAAAATTAATACAAACTGTTCTAAATCAACTATGAAACCCAAATCTGAATTTTTTTTCTGTCCTTAAAAGCAAATAAATGGTCTACAAATATCTTGAATTTATTATTAGATGAAGTACTGTCAATTATTAAATTTTTAATAAAATTAATCTTATTTCTCCTACCATTTATTACAACTCTGACAGTTACTCTTATTAATGACCATAAAATGATTGTCAAAGAGTTGGGCAAAAAAGCAAAAGAAATACAATTAAAGAAATATTAGTAAAAAATTAATAATAATTAAAGATTGTTGAACATTATTGCCTTTAATTTATGAATGCTGTTTGAACAGGTCACATTTGATAATTTGAAAAGGTTAATATGAGTAAATGATGGACAATTTCCTGACAGATGAAGCGGAGACTTGAGGCAAAAGAAATATAGCTCTATAGAAGGATGCTGAGAATACTATAGACAGTGGATTTGAGCAATGAAGAAGTTTTAAGGCAAGTGGAAACAAAAAGGACACATACTAAGAATTACAAAGAAGCAGTTGAAATTTTAGGGGCATGTAATGAGAAAAGGGGGCTTGGAGAATTTGACACTCACAGGATATATTGAATGCAAGAGGAGCAGAGGGAAAACAGTGAATAATCTCTCTAATATGCTTGTGTAAATGGATGGCAGAATAGGGACTGAGAGGGGTGGTGAAAAAACAAACTTTACTAAGAGCTAAAAAAAGATAGGAAACTGTGGAGAGCCATGATTTAATAGTAATCCAATGTTCACAAAACATTTTATGTTATTTTTAGGGGATAGCTGTGTTTGAAAATAGAAACAATTATTTTTCAACAATCTGTATTATGTCTGCCAGTCTGTGTACTCGAGAAGACTTAATAAAGAAAATAGGGAATTCAGGTAAGTTTCAACCTGCATCCGCCTTTGTAAGAGAAATCATCGTCTGAGGACATCACAGCCCAGCAAGGTTCTATTTACCCTTTTAAGGAATGCACATCCCTTGATTCAGGTTTTCCTCAAAAGCTTGTATCTGCTTCATTTCATATCTAAAATGTAAACAAAGCAAATTCTAAAGAATTAGTAGATTTATTTTTAATCCAACATTTTTATTACTTCAAATGTTATTTTTAGTGGATGCCTGTATTTGAAAAAGATGCCCCATTTTTTTTTTTTTTTTTTTAAACAGTGTGTATTGCATCTACCGGTCTGTATACTTAAGGTATTTTACTAAAAATAATGCTTGAAGTAATAAAAATGTCAGATCAAAAATAAATCCATTAATTCTGTCCTGTCCAATTTTTTTATTAACTTTTTCAAATTTCCGAATTAGTTATGTCATATAATCAGTAAATTTACCAAAGTTGTGGTCAATGTAAGTTTAATTTTGTTTGTTGATTGTTCGTGTTGGAGACAAAATGTAAATGGAGAAATATAAATTTTCCAATTATAGTGTAACCCGGATATAAGAGAGATTTTATCTGGTCCCAAATTAGAGCCATACTTACCTAAACAAAACAGACCAAACCCGGATATAAGATAAACCCGGATATAAGAGATTTTTTCCCGGTCCCGATAACTCTCTTATATCCAGGTTACACTGTATATAAAACAACGAATTCTGAAATTTAAGTTAATAAAAAATTGGATAGACAGAACTTGTTGAGATTATTTGACCAAACAGCTGGTGGTAATAAAACAATACTCAATGAAAAATAACAGAGCAAAAATTTATACTAATTATAAATATATATTTGTTCCTCACCATGTAGTATAACTGAGTTTCATGCATGTAGCAATCATCAGACACAAATTTTATATATAAAGTTGTATGGATAGGAGTTTGTGACCCTGGGTTTCATGCTTTTGTGATCATCAGACAAACTGGTTTATTAAAATTGGGTGTATATATATATATATATATATATATAATTTCCCAAAGAGTGGCATAGATTTCTCTAACATTTCTCTAGCAATCTTCTTAATCTCCTATGTTTAGGATGGATATGACAGAATCAAATTAAACAGCAAATATAAACAAAAATAACTGTCAAAATAATATTTTAATATAGAAAACAAGCATATATACAACATATAGAAAAAATCCATTTCACCATTTTCATACTACTAAAACAGCCAAATCTATATTTTGTACACTATGTCAGATTTTATTGTGTAAGTCAATGTTCTTGACAACCAATATAGGTAAAATATTCAAGATATACTTATGTTTATAAATACACAATAGGAAATTTAACTTATAATAATTGTCTTTTAGAAATATTTACAATAAATAATTTGATGATGTGAAATATTATGTAACTGAAAGTTTGTTCATCATATTATAAATAAATATGCATGATAGTATAATTATTAATAATTATTTTTAATTTCAGACCCTGCCAAGACAAGACATATTTTGTTAATAAAGATAAGGATTATAAGAGGAAACTCACAAGGTGATTCATTCTGTGTCCAATCAACAAGGGTCTGACCATCACAGACAGATTTTTTTTCAAATTTGTTACACTTATAGACCATTTTAAAATACTTGGATAGATCTAAAAGTGGGTACTTTTCAGTAACTCCCTGTATTAACTCATGCTTGGAAAACATGTTGAGGTGCAAATTAAGTAGAGATGAAACATGAAACTTCATTTTTGTTGAAATTTCAATTTTGAATAAATGTATAATTTGATGAGAAAGTTGAACGAATAATGACTAAAAATGAAGTCACTCTCAATCATTCTTCAATTTAATAAACATTGAGATAAAAATACTTTTTTTTTTAATTCATTTCATTTCAAGCTAGGTGATAATGCCACTATGGGTTACTGAGAGTGAAAGAAAATGAGAAAACATTAGTAAGGAGAACGGACAATAAAAGAACAAGATTCAGGAAGATAAAAGATGGTGCATTTAAATTTTTGAAGATCATAGGTGACAGGTAGCAAGAAGCTGGAAGAGAGTTCCACAGGCGAGAAGTGTAATAAAAACTACTAGAATAGAATTTACAGTTACATCTAGTTATTTCAACAGTAAAACAATGAGAGTTGCCAATCTAGGACTAAGCTTAAATTCATGGGGTCAAAGTACCAGGGAGAATTGCCACAAAAATATTCAGAGAAAAACATAGTGATGCCATGTAATGGCAGTGGGAAAGTGACTGATGTTGCAATGCCAGGTCATGACCAATAATATTTCAGACCTTTCTTTAGATTTTACTTTGGTATTTCAATTGTTAAAACTAAATGTATTCAGCCAAAACATTTTTTCTTTGAAAAGTAGAAATACTGACTTGAAAAAAATGTTGATGTCAGGTAGAGACTGATTTTAAAATTAACAAAAGTTTACAATCTTCTTATCTCAATCAGCTCCTGCACCCAGACAGAACAGAAATTCTATTTAGAATTTCTTTTTTCAGAAAATGAAGCAAAGGTAAGAGAATAAGAATAACCAGATAATTTGTGGTGAAAAGTCGATAATGTAACAGTCAAATTATGTACATTTACATAAAAAAAAAACAAAAAAAAAAACAACAAAAAAAAAAAAAAAAAACAAGGAGGATTTTACATTTTTCCAACCAGACTCACAAATACACACTATATAGATCCACTTCAATATATTAAATCTGTACACATACATTTGGTCGTGGCACCTAAATATACACATGTAATTCATTGTCGTGCTAAATATCACTTCTTATCATCACATTAAGTTATAAACAATCTGCGCTTATAAAATCTTTTTATCCACTAAGTACACTTCATATATTTTTTATTACTTTTATAGCAACATTCTATTACATTAAGATAAAATATATGTCAGTATTAATATCATTTTTACTTAATATTGAAGATTTTTTTATAATGAAGATTTATTTATATCATATATAAAATGAAAACATAATGGTCAAAAAAGCATATCAAGTTACAAAAACAGATTCAAACAAAGAATAAAAAAAGATTAATAAAAAGATTCTAACATTACCTTTGATACGTTTTTAACAGAAAATCCATTGCTGCCTTCAACATAAGGAAGTCCTGTAGCAGACATTCCACGATTAATTAGCTGACCCCTGAGTGTTGGCTTGGCTGGAATATACCAAAGTGCAGAGGTGAAATAATGTAAAATAAAAGTAATTATAAAGACTTGCAGAAACATCTTCAACTACTGCCAGTTTATTAAAAAAAAAGAAACAAAAACATTTTCAGCATTATTGAAGAAATATATTTATCATTTTCTTCTATGATCTTCTGCCCTCTTTCAGCCAACTTCAAAATTCCGTTAACCTGTAACTTTATTTCTTTCGGTAAAGAATTCTTACCATTAAACTGAGAGGAAAGCCTTTCAACATATCCATCATCGTTTTATATGCACTGGTAGCACAAAATACAGGAGAAATTGATAAGTTTTACTGTATGCTAGACAACACCAAATCTCAATATGTCATAACTAACTCCTAGTGGTTATATTATGTCACACTTAGGCACTCACCATTACATCTGTTAGAAATTCTTCTCTACTGACTCCAATGGACTTCCATGATTCACTTTTCTTTATTTAAGGTGTCATGCCTAATTCATTCATGTAATGGGTAGAGTGTTATTTACTCCACAATACAATACAAATTGCAAGAAATTACAATTGTCATGGGAGGCCTGAATGCCAAATGAGAGAGATGGTGAAATGGTTGGCAAATTCAAACTAGGAACTTGTAATGAATGCAGAGAAAAATGGGGTCCAACAGTGCACAATGAATGATCAGGTAGTAGTTGACACCTGGTTTCAAGAACACCTAAGATGTATACAAACATGGAGAAGACCAGGAAGAGAAATGAAAAACTAAATTGACTATATAACTATCAACAAATGATTCAGGAATGCACACTGCAAAACATACCAAGAGCTGACTGCAGGAGAAATCACCTTCCAATGATAAATAAACTTAGAGTGAAACTACAGAAATTGAAGAAGACCAAGGTAGCACCCGAATTGCAATATAACAGACTCCTGAATCACCTGAATGTGAAGAAGAAATATATGGACAGTGTCAAAAGCAGACACAATGGACAAAAGAAGAATTGATACTTGAAATGGGCCACATTAAGAGAAGCTTTAATAACATCAGTAATCCAGATCACAATACTCACCATATCCGAAAATTGGAAAAATACAATAAAAAAATAAACAGACATACCTTGTTGGTTCTTTTTAATTAAAACTTGTTTGGAGATGTTCAAAAACTTATATTATGAAATCATATTTTGCAGAAATGAATCCAATCATCAGGGAGTTAGATAAATCAATGTATTAACAACTATCATATAGAGCTTAAATATTGCTTTTGGCCAGGAACAAAGCAGGGTATCTGTCCTCCTAATTTTAGATGGAGAAGGTGCTTGGTACCAGGGATTCCAACCATATGGCAGCATCTTCCTCATAGCACTAAGAGAAGTGAGGTCAGTATAATATGTGTCAGAGTGACAGTGGTTGTGGAGATTGGGTAATTTTTATCCATCCTTGGCCCAAATGTACATTCTCCACATCAAAAAAAAGACTGTTACACCCTGCCTTAGTGGGGAGTTAAATAAAGTCATGTATTGCTTAAAAAAAAAAAACATTCATTTTTCTTAAGGACATTATTGCATGAATTAATTTAATCTGAAATACTTATAGAAAAGAATTTGCATAAAAAAATCTTAAAAAGAAAATTGCATAAAAAAAAGTTTTAAAAAAATTTGTATAAAAAAATCTTTAAAAAAAGTTAAATGATAAATGGTTCTATTTATTTATAGTTTATTAAGTTTTTAAACATCATAATATTCAAAATGACCATTTATCCTATTGGGTAAACAACTTTTATTCATTTTTATAACTTTAATTATTCTCAAGTAATGACTTGTTTGCTGTCAACTTCCACCAATCTACTAGACTGGACAGCATTGTTTAACAAAAAGTCTTCAACACAAAACTCTACAAACCACTTTTGACATGCTTGATCATTTCCATTTCCTGGTCCATATACTAGCTGCACAAATATTTTACTTTTTACATTTGATCTGTATTTATACATTTAAAATAAAATGCTGAAATTGTTGTTTATTTTCTTTCATCTTCACTGTTAAAATCAATGAACAAAAAGGGGGTTATTTTGATAAAAAGACAAAAATAAAAATGCACACTGATATGACAGCTGTCACAATAAAAAACAATCAAATGTAATCTTTTCTAAATGACATTAATTAAAAACTTATGCTTATGTAAAACTGGCTTACAGCCATATCACTTTGAATCACCGGTTCTCATTCAATCACTGAATTTAAGCAATGTTGAGCTAGGTCAGTACCTAGATGGGTGCTCATTTACGAATACCAGGTGCTGTAAGCTTGGAGGTGTGGTTGATGTGATGGATAATGGCTCAGAATGAGAAATTGGAGAGAGGAGTTAGAATTACAGTTCTGTAATAAGCCTACTGTGGAAATTCCTCCACCATGAATCAAAAAGAGACGCAATCATTCAAACGTGCATCACGGATGGCACCTAAAGAAGGAAGTTAAAATTAAATGCTTCTAATGTCAACCAACAACAACAACTGTAGACTGTAGAACAAACTTTTTAAGCTGCCTAACAGTTATGATTAACGCAATCATTTTGCTTAAGTTATTCATTATCTGAAGAATGTACAGAAAATAAACAATTTTGTCCCAACAATGAATTTCAATTAAAAAAAAAAAAGAAAAAAAGAAAAAGAAAGTGGAGTGGTATCACAGGATTTCCAGATTATAAATATAGAAAAAAAAAAAAAAAAAAACTTTATTGAATTTTATAAAAGTTAATGGAGAAGAGGGTGTGGTCCTGTTTGCTATGTAAATTCTTTGTAAATTGATACTCCTATGACAAAGTAGAAAAACTTTTTGTGTGACATGTTTCGTCATTGGGACTTCATCAGACTAAGTTTATGTTTACTGTGATGTGACTACACATGCGCATGAAGGGAAAGGGGATGCTGAGAATTTTAAATTTAATTTCTTTTTAAAATATGTTTTTGGGATCAAAAAATATAAAATTTTAAATTCTCAGCACCCCCACCTTTATTTGCTGTGCATTTGTAGTCACATCAAGGTAAATTAAGTCTGATGACGTCCTAAAGGATGAAACATGTTGCACAAAATCTTTTTTTCACTTTGTCATACGTTTTTCTCCTAAAATTGGTCTTGATACATAAAAAAAATTTATATATTGTTTTCCCATATTATTACTTAAACGTTATTTTTAATGGATACCTATATTTGAGCATATGCACTGTTTATTTATTAAATAGTGTATTTATTTTCATCTACTAGCTTGAATATTTGTGGAATCACATTAAAGAAAAAATATATATTTCATATAACATTATTTCTTAAAATTTAAAAAAAATAAATTCTTTTCAAGTTATCATCTGGTGCGCTTAATGGAAAAAGTTTCGAAAAATGATTAATTGCTATTTTGCATTTGTTTGAAAATAAGGAGTCTTCTGTAAAGGGATAATTTACATAGCAAACAGAATCTTACTATCAATTATAATATTTTATTAAAAATAATTTTTTTCTATGTTTGTAATCTGGAATGCTTTAAAAATGGTTATTTCTCATCACAGTGCTTATCCTAAAACACAACCAAAAATCATATGCATAAAAGTAAAAGAGAGAATGTCCATTACCTGCACTGTCAGAAAGATCTTGAAGAGCAACCCAAGCTTTTCCATCAGTTTCTCTGAGGAGAGAGAGAGAAAAAAAAAAAAAGAGAGTAAAATCATGAAAAAATGAATTATAAAATTTTTAATCTTTTCAGAACCCAACTTTTCACAAACAATTTTAGAAATTCTACTAAAGGGAAGCAAGACAAGTTTTAAACAGCAATTTAGGTGAGAATCAGATCAAAGTCAAATACTTTTTAAAGTGTGGGGGGGGGTGAATATCAAACCATTTTTTTTTTTAATAACACCCTAATTAATCTCAGGGGAAGTCTACAGGAGCTACACCTTTTCCAAAAGTGACCTGGAGGTAACAGAAGTTAGGTGGGTGCCCTCATTCAGTCTTCTATTCATAAACGCCACTCTCAGTTATAGTTTAAAGTCATACCCAGGACTGATGATGAGGAGCTCTCAACAGGCTACACTTGTTCAGTGTTCACACAGGTTGAACAAAACCATTGTTCCTCATCAGTGGGGGGTTGTAGAAATATTAGCACAGGCCCAGTGATACCACCCATCACAGCCATCACAACATATCAAGGGTTGGTCATCCTATTGTTGGCCACGTCCTGGGCAAATCGCCAGTCCATTTTCTAATAATAGTTGGGTGATCAATTTCTTGAGAATAAGTGGCAATCTTATTGTTTCATGCATTACAGCCAACTCCAAGGGGAGTAGATGCTTAATAGAGTGTGTTTGAACACTGCCATCCCCTGTTTTAAAGCCCACAGATCTAACCCATCTTTGTTGGGAATGAGATTCAAGATTCATCCCAACATCCAAAGAGATCTGGGTCTGTTGGGCCCTTCTATCAATACAATATCTCCAGTTTTGATTTTATTCTCAAACAAAGTTTTGAATAGATCTCTTGCCGATTCCTGCAAGCTAAGGAGATATTCCTCATACCACAACTTTTCAAATTTTTCTAGCATCTGATCTTGTTAATGGATGGTTTCAACAATAGATGTCTGGTCAGGAGGTTCAGCACTACATATGTCAATATTCAGTTTCCTTATCATGATCCCTACATTTTTACCAGGTTGCATAATGTTGTTGGGAGAAATAATATTCAACCCCAAATCTGAAGAATATTTGTATGTCAGTGGTCAATTATTTACGGTGTTCTAAATATCAGACAGAATAGTTAGTAAAAAAAAAAAAAAAAAAAATAATCCACACTTGAACATCCAAGAGCCTTATACAGACATGATTTCACTGTATGAATAAGGTGCTCCCAAACCTAGTGGAGTACAAGGGAATAATCAGGGGTTTTAATTTATAAGACCCAAACGAGGTGGTGTACTCATTTCAAATAAAAATTTTGGGACTGTACAGCAGCTAGAAATGCTATGGCATTATCACTAGAAATATGGTTTGGAATGCTGTACATGTTGGTAAATCATATAAAAGCCAATATGAATGAATGCATCATCATATTTTCCATCAACTCTATGTATCAAGCATGAATATTTAAACAGGTGCATATTAATAGGTACGTTTTACTTCTGCCTTCAGTTCCATTCAACCAAATGTGACTAGTAAAATCTGTACCTGCATGTAGAAACAATTTTACCAAGTTTACTCTGGTTTTAGGGAGGCAGGCCATTTTGGGATAAGCTATAGATACAGAATTAAATCTTTTGCACTTAGCCTGGGCAATCCAGAACCAGGAAAGCTGCACTTTACTCAGAGTGGAGGCAAATATCCAGATGGTTGCATTTAGTGTGACAATCAAGGATTAAAAGTCTAATCAGAGGGTGTTTTTGGCAAGGAGAATGGGATGCGTCACTTCTTAATCATACATATTGCATTTATCTATTCTTCCTCTTGAACAGACAATACTCTGATCATCGCAAAACAAATTCAATTTTTTTTTTTTTTACTAATCCAGGAATGTCTTTGTTAGGTTTGAGAGATACTCCCTTTTTTCCACAAAGGTTTGCTGCTGTATTGTTTTTATCAGATGAAAACAGACACACTGCTTGCGGTCAAGAACAAAATCTATCAATTTATTAATAAATGATATTACACATGATATCACTCAACAATTTATCGACAGAAGAATATCTTTCAAATTTCACTACAGGCTCAATTTTTTTTTGGTAAGTGAACCAAAAAACATAGCCGATTGAATAACGTTCTTGTTAAACAATTGGGCTTAAACAATTTAGGTCACTAGCTGGCTGGCCAGTTTATAGGTTGGATGGCTAGCCACTTTGGCCCCTTTACCCAAAAGTCAAAATTGGTTTTGAATTTGCTAATCGAGATGCCTTGAGTAATCATGTCAGTGGGATTAGCATCCATAGGCACATATTTGAAGAGGATTCTGATCAAGAACCTGGTCTCAATTTCACTTTTGATTTCTCTAGTGTTCTTGACTGTTCTTAACAAAAATATTTGTTTTAATTTAAGCAACCATAAAATAATCTGAGCATCCAAGGCAACAATTATCTCTCCAAAAATTATATGAAAGTAAAGATACACAATAGTGTAACAAGAAATTTAAATCCCCAAAAGACAGACAATAATTCCAAGGTAGGCAATGTTTTTTTTTTCCTTGAAGGGGCCACTTTAGCTGTGACAAAAATTACAGGACATTCCTTATTGCACAGAATATGCTGTAAATCCATATGCCTGTTTTGAGGCATCACAGAACAAAATTAATGAGGAATCTTCCCCTTCATTTAGTGCTCATCTAAGGAATTGCAGAATACTCAGAAGAGACAAATCCTTGGACAATATGTTCCAAGTTAGTAGTTGTTCATTAGGAATAGGGTTGTACCAATCTAAATTCAACTTCCAAAGTTTGTTAATGAGGCTACTGCCTCTAATGGTGACAGAAAGGTACAAAGATGGGGGGGGGCAAAGTTTTTTGATATCTCAGAAAGTATACTTCTCTTGGTAGAAGCCTTGGGGTCATTGAAATGATGGGAAATGCATAATAAGTCTTGGTAGGAATTATATTCATAGCCCAAGACCTTTTCACACTGACAAATGTTTCAAAAGATTACTGTCCTTCTTCAGTTTCTCTCTCAGTTCACTGGAGTTGAAAATTACCTTCACTCATCCTCTTTACGGATTCTGAGTAAAGGGATTTTACTTCCTGGGTCTTATTACAGGTCTCAACCAGGTTGTCTACATAAAAATGATTGTTGAGCATATGAGTACACTCATCTTCAGGGTATCTTGCAGCATGATGCTTTAGTATATAGTTCAAGATAAATGGAGAGTAATTAAATCCAAAAAATGAGGGAACAGTAACAATAACACTGATTTCCCTTCTTCAAGAAAAAAAAACAAAATCTATTCTTGTCTTTCTCAGATGGCAATCTTATCCTCAAAAAGGCTTTTCTAATATCCCCCAGCAACATGTACTTATTGGAAAGGAACAAGTTTCAACAAGTATCCCATGAGTCTAATGCTGGGATAAGCAGCTTCATTCAGCGAAATATCACCTTTGGTTTTCAGTGAACAATTAAAAACTGATCTTATTTTAGCTGTGGATTGTTCACCTTCTTTGAAGACAGGATGATGAGCTAACCAAATATAATTTTTGTATCTGCTAGGAGAACCTCTATATTGTCTATTATTCCAACTCTCTTTTGTTCTCAGAACACTTCCAAGTAATCATGATATTGGTTGCTTCACTCCAATCACCTCTCAATTCTATCCAATACTCCAAGGGCTGCAGACTAATTTGGAGGAACCAAAAGTATTTTATCTTCCAACCAAGGGAGCTTCACATAGTAACATTTATTTTTAAAGACAATGAGCTCTCTGAATTTTCCAATCTTTTTCTGATCGCACTCAGAATGGTCCTCTTCTTCAATAAGTCCCAGAGTCTCAATGGAAAACAATTGTTCAATGCCTTGTTCCACAGAACTTTCCTTGAATGTGTCTGCACAAGAATCAGCATAAGAATGTCTGGGCTCCAACACAAAATTCACTACAGAAAAAAGAAAGGAAGACATTTTGGGAATCACCATTTTATAATCCTTAGCATTTAACACAGAAGATTCTACTAGGACAATATGGTGAGGATACAAAAAATGAATGTTGTTTCCAAAGGGGATAATACCATTGGTGGTTCCCCACAGAGAACCATGAAGACACTTGATCAAATTCAAGTGTTTGATAAACTGAATCAAGTCAACACCTAACAAACCCAGAAGGTTCACAAAACATGAATCACTTTCAACATCAGTGACTAGAGAGTAGCTGAAATCCATTAGATTCTCAATAACCTGACCAAAGTTTGAGAACTTGTTTCATGCCGAATAGACAGTCAATTAACACAGGAAGGGGTCTTGTGGTACCCAGAACCAATCCACCTCCAAAAACACTTCCCTAAACGTTTTTTGTTGGGTACCCAGGTACGTACTGATAGCATATTCAACAGCAGTAACTGCAAGAGGATCACATTTAAGAGATTCCAAAATATCACTGGAAAAATATGACCTATGGATTCTAGAGTCTAATATGCAATTACACTTACACCATCTTTTTTCTCTTTTCAATAAGACACTGTATGTAGGCAAAATGTAGGGCCGGTCCATTACACCTGTATTAATACAAGTGTAAATAACAGATTTTTTTTTAGGTACAACATCTGGACACAATGCACTGTGGTGGCTACAAGAAGAACAGTTATCTACAGGACCAAAGAAATCTTCCCCTTTTGCGTGGGCAGTTAACAGCTGAATGCTTCTCGCTTGCACAAAGGGAGCCCAATTTAAGTGCAGAGTACCATTCCACTCTGTCCTGGTGAGAAAGATATCTCAAGTAATCATCTTTCTAGTATTCATCTGCCACACAATATTTACAATGCTTAACAGGCTCTCTCCTTATACAGGTGGAAAAGTTCTCCAAAGTGGAAAAGTTTTTTTTTTTTTAATCTGGGTTTTAAGGGCATCGAATTACCGGTCATATAAGGGCCCAAACAAACTATTTCAACCTTTAGTTTCACCAGCGTTTTAATAGTGTTGTTATAACTCCACAGAATGTTGTTTAATGTAGAATAATTGGAATTATATTGCTGCATAAGTTGTCTTTGCAATTCTCCAGGTATTTTTGAAAATACAATGCAACTCATCAATATGCACCCAGCAGTATTTTCCTCAAGAAAATTCAGCAAAAAATTGTTCCTTAATTCCCATAAGATGGCTTTTATTCTATTTAAGAACATTTTAACACCTTTGAATCTTGAGTCACATGACATCTTATGCTCCAAAATCTGTTTCAATGTCTCATCCACTATGAACCTCTTATTCAAATATTTCTCATGGAGTAAGTATACTGTGACTTCATAACTTTGGTCACACATTAACAAATGCTGAATGATTAGAAGCACATAATCAGTTAAATGGCACTCGAGGTACTGGAATCTGGCTGCCTTAGATTCTACACAGACTATGTGATTTTCAAAATGTGCCAAGAAATTCTTGAAGGCAAATTTATCCTTTGTAGCTCTACCACTAAAGGAGGATGCCTTCATCAAAGGTTTCAGGGAGGTGGTTGAGATGAGAGTTGGGATTTGAAACCTTTGGTGAGTTCCTGACTTCAGAATCATCCTCAAACTGTCCAGCCATGTGTGATAGATCCTGGTATACAGATGTCCTAAACTCGAACATTGATTGAGCCTCTGATCTTGTTTCCTTCTAGCTTCCTGTAGTCTCAAACTGTAACTGTCTCTCCTAACTCGTCTAGGTGGCATAACCACCTTTTAATAGTATCTATGAATACATCCTTTGTCAAGTTGCTCAAAGTTTTCAATCCCTCTATATTCCTATAAACCTTCAACTTAAATCTGGTTTGTTGCTGTAGCAACTTTTCAATAATTTTTACCTCTTCTGACATAGTTTAGGAGGACTTTGTTGCATTTTAACACAACTATTGGTAATAGGTGGTTACCTTCAGTTGACTGATGATAGCAACTGAATGCAGTTGGTAGTTTAGAGTTGCAACAAAGTCCGTTGTTGCAGCTTATTGCTGAGTAGATGCAGTTAACTGTAAAATTTACAAAAAGTCTAGGCACCAACAGAAGCAATACCCATTGGGTAGATCTGCCTTCCTCCTCTAGTGCTCACAACACTGGTTCCCACTATTGCCAACGGGTGGCATCTTTTATAAATGACAAAGGGAGGGGTTCTAGAATACCTGTGTCTGTAAAAAAAACACCTGGTAATTTGTTTCTTTTTTCTTCTGGATTTTTACAATGTTGCATCTGGTTGGCTGCTAGGTAAATGAACACATTAATTTTAACAATCTTTAGGACTAGATTGACCATCTGTGGCACAACGTTCTGTTTGATTAGTGAGAATATTTATGTAGTCTAATGGACTGTAAATTGTTTTCTTGTGGCCTGAAGTGTTGCCAGTTTTATGACTTCAGAGACATTAAAATCTAGAAGTGGGATCTCCAAAGCAACCACTCACTGTCCACAAGTAAGGAAAAAGAAAAGAAAAATTTTCAAGATCAAGTGCCATTCTGCTGGAAAGTAGTTAATTCCAGTCATGGGTTTATATCATCAGGCTGCATTTTAGATCAGAGGCAGAATCAAAGTTACAGTGAGCAAAGAGAAGAGTTGTCTGACAAAGGAGTGACACGTAGAGTGAGAAGAGCCATCTGACCAAAGAGTAACAAGCTGGCCAAAGCGTAACAAGCTGAGTGAGAATCATGGTTATAGTGAGAAGAGAGAAGAGCCATTCAAAGAGTCATGGGTAGAGTCAGAAGAGATGTAGAGACAGGCAGTTGGTAGGAGATCTAGTCTGTTAATCTGTCAGGAGAGAAAACAGATGTGACAGTAAAGATATTTTAAATGTCACTTAGCTAACCGCTGACTGGTAGGTGAATGGATCCATGAATAAACAACCCTATCTATTGGAACAAACAGACCTTGTCTTTCTCACTGAAATGATATCTTCAGATGACCATATTCAAGACTTTTCTCCCTGAGCAATATTGTGCCTATGTGAAACATACAACAGGTTTTTTCCCACTTTTGTTTAACCACAGTTAGGGGGCAGAAGCTGACCATTCAATGAAAAACTGTCTGAGGAAACCAGCTATTTTAGCAAATTCAGGTTAAAAGTAACAACTCTTTTTCCAGTTGCAAAGTTTGGGTTTTCTTCTGTCATTAGTTTCTTTTGAAAATATTAAAATTTATTTATTCTGAAAATGCTAAATTCATTTACTTTGAATGTTTTCCACTTCAGCTGTAACAAGTAGTAACTCTTCTTGTCATAAACAAGTGGCCAACAGTGTGACACTATTTGGCTTGCTAAAAAAAGAAAGAAAAAAAAAAAAAAGAAAGGCGAGAATTAAAGTTAGGTGATAAGAAGCCATCACGAAAAGGACACTAAGTGGTGTTATTTTTCTGACAAAGAAAAGTGGTAAAATTTTTTATTTCCATTGTCGAGAAAGGAAGATACTGGATTTAATCTGATTTATGTTACGGGGCGGGTGAAAATTCCAGGCTGGTCAAATGACCTACAGGACAGAATTCTAAATAGATAAAACTTATTTAGGTCGCAGAAAATGTCCATTGGACCACACAGAGTTACAAAAAACAAAAGACTAAAACATTAGTTATCTACGGAAAGGTCGTTTGGAAAAGGCATCTGTTTTGTGTCGGAACTGGCTAGGATAGCAAAGCTATTTTATCGGATCAGTAATTGGCACCAAGAATGCAAATACGTCCAAATGGACACCCACTTGATGCTGGCGAAAAGCTGATTGGTGAATTCCAGGTGATTCGGTTAAGATAAAGAGTCTAGGGTATGAGGTCTCCTCGAAGAGAAGAAGGAAAAGGAAAAAAAAAAAGAAAAAAAAAAGGGGGGGGAAGATAAATTTTTTTTTTCTTTGAGCAGGATTTTTTAAACCGAGGCTAGTCTGGCCACATCCACGCTGCTGAGCGCCCATTGGCTGAATGGTGGCATGAGTGTTAGGCGGAGGTAATCATGTGAAGAATGAGGGGAGGCCTGTTGCGCCCCCCTGAAGGGATAGGTGCGAGATGCCACTGTGAGAGAGAGGGGAAACCTGTTGACACCCTCTGAGGGTATGGGTGAGATACCAATATGAGAACAGAAGAAGGTGGGAAGACGGAAGACTTCCAAAAACGGAAAATAATAAAATTTTCCTGACCGAAAACAAAGAAGTGGATTGTGGGTTTAGAATTATCAAGGAACCTCAAACCCCGACAAGCTCACCCCGGTTTTGGTCGGCGTCCATATAAGCAGAGTCGCAGCGAGTTAAGTTCCGTTCGAGTTAAGTTGAGTGAAGTTCGCAGCTGGGGTTGGAGACAGGCAAGCAGTTGCAGTGAGCTGAGAGCTCTAAAGACCCGCCTCGAAGAAGCTGACTAAGATTCGCGCAAATTCCAAACTCAATTTCTAACCAAGAACAATTTATTTTTGAAGAACAGGTTTTACAAATATCACCTGAAGATACACCAAGAACCAGTTTCTTAAAGAACAAACAACTTAAGATGTTAAGACTCGCCTAACAAACACAAAGTGTCATGAATCCATATAGCGGGTTGGGAAGTAGATGCAGTCCTGTATTCAGCAACCATATATAAAATATTGTTATCCTTTTTTAGCACATTTGAACTTTGAGTTATTATTTTATTTTATTTTACATATACTTGTGCGATATCGCCCTTATTTGAACTCGACTTGCATTACGGCCCGGCGACTGATTGATTTCGTCTGCCTAAGATCAATTCACAACGTGGGTAGGTTTGACTGGAAATCAAAGCAGTTACTTCGGTAACCAGACGTTGGAAGCAAGCTGGGAACGACAAGGCTGATACCGAATCTAACCAGATTCCCATCCAAATCACCAAAAGGTTAGAACATCACATTTGGTGCCACGACCAATACCAAGCCGGTTGGTCGTCACAGGACAGGATAGCACGACGGACGTGGCTAGGCAGACATCGCAGCAACACTTCTCCAATGAAGTCAAGTGAACAAGTTGAATATTTTAAGGGCCCACTGACCAAGTCACATCGAAGTTTCGTTTTTATTAGTTCTCTTGGTCATGTGGGTGGATCGTGAACATGTTTACATTTTGTGGCGTCAACTAGAGGTCAAAATTTGGGTCGGTACCTTCGGACATAGTTGACAACACCTAATTAATATTTTTCAACCAATCAGAATGCATCAGTTGTATGGGAGCCTCTATGTGTTTAACTTGCATAAAATTTGAGATTTAAAAAAAATGTAGGAATATGATTATATATATATATATATATATCAATTCACTCCAAGCAAGATGATAATGCGACTAAGACACAAGGGGCTACTGAGAATGAAAAGACTTTAGAAGGAACCAGAAACAAGGGATAAACCTCCACTCCTGTTCAAAAGATGGATGTGGGGGAGTGTCAACTGGACACTATGTGTGTGTGTGTGTGTGTGTGTGTGTGTTTCTCACACATATTTTTTTTGCTGATTCATGTGGATTTTACTTTCTTATTTCAGAATATTTACTCTATTTTCTAGTCCTTAAAAATTGGTATGGAACCTCCCTTCCTAAGATAAGATTTTTTTGTGTATGTGGATTTTTTCTATCACTATACTATATTCCAATGCAGAGTGAAGCAACCTAAGGAAATTAGATTAAAACGGTGGAGCTTAGTAAATCAAATTAAATTTTCAAACGATCTTTAGCGTCTACATCATTAAATTGAAACATTAATTTTTAACCTTTTTATTGACTATCTCATTTCCTGGTTATACATATTGTAAAATCATTTTTTGTCAATTAGTCGTCTCGATAAAGTCAATCTCAATTGAACTTTTTATTCTTTCAAAATGGCCCCAATAAACTCTCTCTCTCTAGCATTAAGAGAAGATTTCAGTTTATAATTGAATGAAGATTCAACACATTATCACTTTCCTTAATCATAATGTTAGTTTTATTCTCAGATTCTTTCTTTCACAATCAGTTGAGTAACCCCTTGCATCTCACTGGATTTATCGCCTGACTTGGGGCGAAATGATTAAAAAAATAATTGAAATGTAAAGCAAATAAAAGTAAAACAGAATACGTACTTTATTTTTAATGCTCTAAACAAAATGCATTTAAAATGAACACTGGAATAATGAATGGCAATTTTATTTTTTTTCTAGAAACATAATCAATTCGTGTTAATAATGAAGTACTCAATTGTTTTTGTTGTTTAGCAAAAATGGGGATAATCGTAAATAAAAATGTTCAAGATTCCAAATCTAAATTCATGAGCCATGCAACAATTTTTTTACATAGTGTAAAGTCAAAGTGTTAAAAATGAATGTCAAAAAAAAAAAAAAAAAAAAAAAAAGGAAGCAGAAGAAGAAAAAGTCAAATTTTCTAAATTCTCAATCTGACAAATACTTTTTTTTTTTTTTTTTTTTTTTTTTTAATTATTTCGACAAAAATACTAAAAGTAAATTCACTTATATGTCATGATTTGGTCGGATCTGTACTCTTGGTAATAAAAGCTATGTTTTTGTGCTAGCCAAACAAAGTTTTATGGGGGGGGGTGATGGAAAACACTGTTAGTTTCTTTATTATACAAGAAAACTATAATAAAATTAGAAAACTGTCCATGTTTGAGGCTTGTTAATTATAGTAAAATACAGACAATTTAATTTAAATATCTACTTCCAATTAATTAATTCAACAGAAAATGCTTCGCTGGACTTCAAATGAAGTTCTCTCATAGTTTAGCGTTCAAAATTGTCAGTTGTTTATCACCGTTATGAGAGCACGTGGTATGTCACAACAACATAACAGAGATCAAATAAATACAAATAAAAAATAATTTTTTTCAGACAACATTTAAAAAAAACAGTACTAGCTTAATAAATGCACATATAAGTGATAAAGTGCTTACATTTATTAAATCTTTGAATTAAAAAAAATACATTTTCTTTTTTAAATTAGTATTTCGTTGTAACGGTGTTTGCTCTCGCAACTATTTGGGACGTTAGCCTACAAGATAACTCTTCAAATTTTAACTTATCCCCCTATTCTTGTAGATTACGCATAGAAAAAGAGAATAAATACAATACAAATTCTTACGGTCTTGTGCTATAGCTAAGCTTAGTAAATCGCTACAATAATAATAAAAAAAATGAATCAATAACTATATTGCGTTGTTGTGTTTATTGTCCATCTTTCACTTTCAGTCCTTTTTTTTTCTCGACTTTCTCTAAAATTAGTAATATTAACTCTTTGCCCATAACAGATAAGCCTTTGAACATGTCACTACTAGTTCGGTTCGATCTAAACACAAATCTCTAAGGTCTAAACAAAAGACTAAAAAAAAGAAAGTCGGCCTACCTAAGTGCTACTTGCCAATCACACTGCAACAACAATCTACAACACGTAGCCATTGTGATGGTTGGAAACCGACACCACTTCCGCTTTAGAATATGTTACTTAAGCCTTTCAAATTCAATTTTAAGTCAAAGTTTAGTGAAAGCATTAATTTTTAGAAATTCAGAATAGACTACACACTTTATGTATTTATAGTATAATTTGCCCAAATGCTTCTTTGCTTTTTCGTTACTTTAATTACTGGTATGTTTTACGACATGCCGGAAAGTCGGTTTGCTGCTGCTGATACTAGCCGGTCTCAATCCCAGAAGTGGGACACGAAAATATCAACACCAACAAGATTGCCATCCACGAGTTAATTTGGCTCTGCTAAATGATTAATTCTTCTCCCAATGGCTCTTGGAAGTATTGCTTTTGCTTAAAATCTGTTTTGAATCATTGGGAGCAGACTATAGACACGTTGAATTGAGACCGTATTTTTTGCTATTTTCGCTTGAGCCTTACAAAAAGTTTGACTTGATCCGTGGATTTTCATTTTTAGGAGTTTGAGTCAGGCAAGATTTTTAAGACTTGAGCCTAATTCAAAATGTTCATCAAAAGAAAATTATATTATTATGAACATAGGATTTATATTTGGAAAGGACTTGCCTCTGTCTAGATAACCAAGAAGAAGAAAAATATCTGTAAAAAAACTCCGTCCACATTTCTCAACTGAAAGTAGGATTTGTGAACCCGAACTGTAAAAAAAAAAAAAAAAAAAAAGTTAAAAAAGAAAGTGTTCAATTAAAAATCTCTCTCCTCTTTTCCCCAAGGAGGGAAGAGGAGAAGAGATCTGAATTTATTTACAGCAGACAAAAGAACTTGTAAAAATAATGATTTTGGAAAAGTTGATTTAAAAAGAAAATCAACGACAAAATCAAAAAGCTTTCCCGAATTTGTTTCAGTTAATGCACCTTATACCGTATTGTTGGTGCCTTACTCAAGTCTTCTCAATTTTCCAAATTCCTTTTTATTTTCAAAAAGAACTAAGCATCACTTCACTATCAAGTCTAAACAAAAAAAACAAATCATCGTTAGACTATTTTTAATCTTTCTTTTAGTAGAAAAAATTGGTAAAAATATATTTTGTTTTAAAAATTTCGTTATTTATCAGCTAATTAGCAGTTATTAATTAGAAAATGTTGTAAACAGTAACAAAGACGAGGGAAAACCAAAATGCTGCACCTAAATGTTTTAAAACTTTAATTTCTGATCACAGAAAAAAAATCAACTATTTTTCTGGAACAAAAAAGTATAACACAAATTTTTTTAGTCTCTTTTTTTTAAGCTGTCTCTTGAAAAGAAGGGGGAAATAGTAAAAATTTTTCTACATCGAAAAACTAAACAGCTCTTTATTTTTTTATGATAACTTTTTTTTTCAATCTTCTCCTTCATGAATCTTTAACAAGAGTTGAACGCTTTTCTCCCAACTACAAACTTGTCAAAAATGATGTTTAACCAGGGAACTCTAAAGAGAAAATTACAACGGGAGATAGATGTAAGTATTTTTATTTATCTATGAGTTTTTAATTTCTTTTCAATACTTTAAAAAGCTACTTTGCTTCTTTCTTTTTTTTTTCTTTAAGATGATTTAAATTTATTTCTAGCAATTTTTAAAAAAATGAAAAGCGTCGTTTGCTTTTAAAAACAAAATAATTGATCACTAGCAATGAATTAAAGATTGATTCATTTTTTTTTTTTATTTTCATTTGTAAAAGTAAACTTGATTTTTTTTTTTTTTTTTTTTTTCCATATTTTTACTGGCTGAGTGGGGTTTTGTTTATCTTAATTTTATATTTACTCTCTTCAAGGTTGTGTCCAACTTAACCGATATTGTTTGTCTGGGTGGCTGATTTAGCGATAATTAACTTGAACCTTCAATTCGTATTTTAGTTTTATTTGACTTTGCCGGTAGCAGAATAATTTTATTTTATTTGTATTCATCGTGTTCATCGTTGTCAAAAAAATATTATTAAATGGTTTTAAAAGCTTTAAAATTGGATTTTACAAAACGATTTTATGATTTTAGTAAGCATAAAAATGAAACTTAACGTAACTTTTAACAAGATTAATGCTTTGACTTAGGAAGTTTACATCTAAAATATTTTTACGTACAATCTTTGTCTTCATGTAAATTGTGAGAAGCCTATTGATAATTTTGACAAATTTCGAAAACGGTGATTTTATCACTAAGATGCTCTCTAGTCCTTAAAATAAACTAACATCATGTTAATTGTTATCTTTCTTTTACCGTTTGGCGATTAAAATACATTTTAAAAAGAAACGCACACTAATTTACTAAAAACTAAGGAATCGCTTATCATTATGTACAAATTTGAACGTGATAAATAAACTAAGGGACCTGTTTAAAATTGAATTCATATTTGGATGAAAATTCCTGGATGATTGAGAAGGGGGGTAAACACTTCTTCATTCAGTGTGTACGTGTGTTTTTCTGTTTTTAATCAACTTAAAAATAAAAACACTTTGTTTGAATTGTTGTTCGCCATAAATAGTTTTGTTTTTTACAGTACACTCATCTATTTTTAAATCCTAAACTCCATTTCTTTGTAAATTTACATTTTATTTTTAACCTTATCACCTGTTTGTCAGTTTTTATGTCATATAAATAATTGATACTGCTACTACTGCTATCATCAGTTAACAACATTAAAAGCTGCTCATAAGGAAGAGAATGAGCGATCCACGTTTTCATACTATGGGGGACCAGGAGAACGAATAAATAAGGGAAGGCCGAATAATATTTGATTTTTGTTTTGCTTTGTTTAAATTTGTTCTTTAGTTTATTTTAAATTTCGAAAATGATTAGAAAAAAAACACATTTTGGAAACAACCGGAAACCTGATTTTGTTTTGTTTTAAATTACCAAAAATATTTAAATTAGTTGAGTTGAGATATTTAAAAGAAAACGTTTTTCTTTTATATGCTCTCAAAACCAGGTGTATTTTCTCTCACAAGTTTATTTATTTATTTTTACAAAGTGTTTATAAGGCTAAGAGCCATAGCAAGAAGTGAATGACACCCCAGAATTGTTCACAAAAGCTGACTTAACCTTAACCCAAATTTTAGCGTCCCTGACCATCCGTAACAAAATGTCTAATTTTTTTTTTTTTAGTTTCGTGGAGCTCTTTTTTTTTTTTTTCTTTTTTTTTTTTTTAACTGATGAAAAAATGTTACCATTATTTTTAATATCTATTTTGTCCTTTATATTTACTTATGTTTATTTATAACATGATGGTAAATATTGACGGTACTAGTTATTACTAGATTAACTACTATTACAACCTAACAACTAATAAACAATTTTATTTTCAGTGATATTTAGTCTCTAACCCTTACACAATTATTGAGGGTAATAAGTAATTTATATAGTAATTTGTTTTGTGCAAATAGTTAATTTACTTTGGTTGAATGTTGATAGGTTAGTAGCAAGGAGAAAAAGTTAAAAAGACGTGTCAATCTACTTCAAGAATTTATCAGCTGTTTTAGTGTTTTTACACTTTTCCTATTTATTTTCGTTTTGAGTCCTGATAATTTTTGGGGCAGTAAATACTTCATATCTTATTTCTACTGTTAGTATTTAGTGATTGCTGTTTAATTGTTATTAGTATTCTTATTGTTCTATCTCTGAAGGTTTCTATGGTTATTGCCAAATATTGGCAATGTTGGCTTATTGCTTGAATGCATGTTTTTACTTAAAAAGGTAACAATTTCATAGTTATACTGAACATATAGGATGATACAAATTGTAACGAATATTTCTTTTCAAAACGGATGCATTAGGACAGAAATGATTTTTATTTTCTAGTTAGATTATTTAATTTTTAATTGATTTGTTGGAAACCTATTAATAATCTAAGATTTCCAAATTTTTTTTTTCACTTTTGAAAATATGAAAGTTTTCAAAACGTTTTTAAATTTTGCTAATTACTGAATTTTTTTGGGTCTTATAGTTAATAGACTCCAATTATTATCTCCAGTTTAAAAATATTAGGATCTCTTCTTGTATAAGGTTAACATTGAATAATCTATTTGAAAATAAGTGAATGTGGTATAAGGAAATGCTAACTATGGTACTGAGGGAAATAAGTTGCCTTCAGTATTGTTTTATAATATTGAGAATATTATAGACTTTACTAAACTGATAGAAAAATGATACTTGATCTTGATTCAAAAACAATTTTCCTCCAAGTTTATTTTATTACAAGCAATTTAGGTTGCTTACACTTCAGTTATCAGTTCTGTCCATAATGCATTTGAAAAATATCATCTTTACTTGGTTTTCAATAAGTTTATATATGATCAATTTCTAATATAGTTGTAGAATAAGAATTAAGTTTAATCCCTGTTAATCTTGCTATTTTTCCCAAAGAAACCTTTGCTTATAGCCATATCATGTTGAAATACTGGTTTCTCTATGTTCACCAGTATCTAGATGGGTAATCACTTGAAAATACCAGGTGCTTTAAGCTTGGAAGTGCAGGTGGTATAATGGATAATGGCTTGGAATCGTTAAGCAGAGAGCCAAATTCCAATTACAGTTGGGTTTGTTATATTCCCTTATGTGCAGACACCTTTGGGGAAAATAAATCCACCTCTTGTCTCCCAGCTATGAGTTAATTAGTAAAACTTGTATCACTAAATTATTATCTCAAAAAAATTCTTACAATCTAAAAATATTTTCTGGCTTTAAAACTCCTGCAAAAGATTGATAAGCCATAGAAAACAAATTCATCAATAAAAGCCAAAGAAACCTTGAAAGTAAATTAGCTATAAATTGTGAGGTATTTTCAGTCTTTCACAAAATCAATCAAGTTTGACAAAAAAAATCAATTTTTCCCTATTTTATTGTAGCAGGGTCTAAGAAAACAATAATAAATATTGTATTTGTTATAGTAACTTAAATTTTTAGGTTAATGATTTGGTTTTGTAGCAATTTGCAGTGTTTGGTGAAACTATCCTTAGTACAGCCCAGTCTATGTTCAAATTCCTTATCTTCTATATTAAATTTATTAACATATCCATATACCACCAAGGTATTTGAAGTGTTTAGTATGACTTGATCTTCAGTGTGTGTGTGTGTATATATATATATATATATATATATATATATATATATATATATATATATATACACTTAAAGTGCTATAGATATACAAGCTTTAATAAGTAATGATTATTGAAAAAAATCTCTTTAAAACTAAATTCTCATTCCAGTTTATCATGTGTCTCACAGTAACTTCTGTTTTCCTTTAAATGGTTTCTGGCAGCTGATACAATATCAGATGGCTGCATTAGTACATTTCTGTGAGGATATTCCACTAGTACTTATATGAAAACATATCCTAACAGACAATTTTATTATTCTTCTTCATAGTGCTAACTTTATATACATTTAAAAATGCTGACAATTTCAATTTCTGGGTAAATGCACAGTTTGCTCAATCTATTCCATAATCATCATTTATCGAACCATATAATTATCAATGTGTATTTATTTATATATTTTCTGTCCCAATGGGAGATAATTTTATATTTTCTTCATAAAGGGAGATAATATTTTCTTGGTAGTGTTAGATAATATAAAGAATTTTGTCATCAATCCATATAATAATTATTAATGTATATTTATATATTTCCTACCCCATCTGAAGACCTAATAAATCAGACTGAAATGCAAGCAGTAATAATAAACATTTATTTACAAGTAACAATTGCTTTCAAAAAAGTATATTGTGGTTTTTATTAATGTTGCTGCAAAAATGCATGTCATTAAATATTTTATTGGTGAATTATAGTATCCTAGATCCAACACCCTTTTATTCTCTAAATATATAATGAAATAACTATTAGATTTAAATTAAAAGATAAATTTAGCATTAATATTGTAAGTGTAATTACACGTCTTCATATTAAGTGATAAGAGCATGAGCTAGGTAACACAAGGCTCAGCGGTGAACTAATGAGACAGAAGAGGATAATAGGAGGAGAGCAGACCTGCAAGAGAGAGCATTACAAAGAAGACAAAATGAAACTGGGGAAGAAGCTAATGCAAAATAGCTGCTATGAGAGAATGTTTACCTGAAAGGATTTTAAGTGAAACAGAAGTAGAATCTAATCCAAGAAGAGAAAATATGATAATGTAAATTAAAGAATGTCTGCAACAAGAAACTGATACACAGCACAAGAGGAGAAATGGTGGTACCATGAGAATTGCAAGAAATGCATAAAATAGTTCATAGATAAAATAATTTTCTGTTCACTGAAGTCAATTATCAATGACATAACTGCATTAGAATTGGTGAAAATTCTGTATAAACCAGAGATTTTATGTAATGTAAATTTTTGTTTATTTAAAAATTATTGACATAAAAAAAAAAAAAATGAAGAGCTCTTCCAGTGATGGACATGGTTCTTATATATATATATATATATATATATATATATATATATATAACTAACAGATGTTAGAGAATGGATTGGCTGAAACCTTGTAGATTTACTGTTGTTAATGACAAATTTTAGCATTGAAACATTGGTGGATCAGAATGTTATTTTAAGATGTATTTTTTCACCTCTTGATACTAACAAGAATAACACAAATGAAAAATAAAAATTAGATAAATCTCCCAGATAAACAAACGAAAAATAAAACTTAGCAGAACCATCATCACATTACTCTACTAAAAGAAACATGCCAAATGAAACTGACAGATTAATTAGAATTAAATACAACACCACACAGTAATCCTTTACCTTCAGTAGCTCTTGGGCCTTGTATTGAGTGAACATTAATTAAAAAAAAAAAAAAAAGGTGGTTGACCAATGCCTGGAAGCCATCGATTGGTGGTGATGTCACTAAAAAAACAAAATTTCAAAACTGCCATTCAAGCTACCAAAGTAGAAATGGATATGTATGAAGTGATATCTTATCAGCCCTTATTGCTAACCAGAGAAGATGAGGTCTGATGTTGAGAAACCAGAACCCACCGATGATCCTTGTTGTAAAATATCACTGACAACACCTGTCAGTGTATAAAAAAAAATGCATGTTTTACAAATATAAACCAGGAAATGCAGAACGGCGTAAAGTTTTTTATGCTTTGATAGGATTCAGTTGGGGAAATTATTTAAATATTAAGGATTTTCTTTTTTTTACCATGAATAATAAACTATCCAGAGAGTGCATAGATATGAGCTATAGAACAAAAATCTGATCCTCAGCAGAAGCACTGATTCCTATATAAATAATCCTGTTAGTTTTGGTTCCCCCAGATGGAGCCAACTGCTACGTGTCTGTGACCAAGGTAAACCTTTAAGGACATCAGTTGTAGTTTGACCTGGAGGGAGATGGGCTTTACCAGGTCTACTTATCCAAGACCAGCTACTCGTGAATAAATATTTCTTCATCGTTCAACTCCAGTATATGGAGTGAACTGGTTGGGAGCTTAGCTGTGTTGTGACCTTATAACCACACCCAGTAATTGCTCTGATGATGATGATTTCTTATAAAATCACTAACTGCTCTTTGAACATAAATTATAAAGACATGAAAAATCATGAGGATCAAGTTAGCATCATGTATAGTTTAAAAATGTTTCCTTTAACACTGTTAAATGCCTTCCTGAAGTTGATAAGCAAGGAAGCATTACACTCGGTGCATGGATCAGTGATATTCCAGAGAGCAAAAACTTGATCCATACATGTTCTTTATATAACCCCCCCCCAAAAAAAAACAGCCTTTTTCCTGCCTTAGTTTAACATCCATGACGTTATTCATTCACTTTCTGAGAACACTGCAAAAGACTTTGCTAGCAATGGAGAGCAGCATTATGCTTTGCCAATTGTCACAATTACTGACATCACTTCCCTTTGGAACCATGAATACTCTTGTTTTTCTGAATGACATTGTATTTCCAAATTTTAGTAGATATCAGTAAATGATCATGAAGGCTAGCATGATATCTATCTGTAGCAGATCATTTCCTGTAGTCTTCTTTGTTTCTTTTGATTGCTACTCCTACTTCAGCTTTGGAGAGTGAGTTGGTATTAATGGCAACATCATCTGAAGGTTCACAATCTACAGGCTCTGAAATACTGAACTCCTCTTGTAGCTTGTTCCTTTTTAGTTGTTATAAATCTTCCCTGCTTATTGAGATAAGCAGCAGTTGAGGCAGTTGTGCTCAAGACTATGCCAACTACATCTTGTAGAAAAGGAGCCACCTTTATACTATAACTATGTCTACTTCTCTTAGACTTGGGCAAGCCAAACCCATGTCTGCCTCTCTTTGAATGGTTTAGTAATGGTTTTACTTTGATCACTTTGCTGTTAATTGATCTTATATATTCTACATTCAACTTCCCCTTAGCTGTTTCTGCTTCTCTTGCCAATTCCTCTACATGTTATCCTTTTATCTTTTTTTTTTTTAAATCCTATGATTCTTTTTACTGTTTCTTTTATATGCTTTTGTGATGTTACCCCACCCTGTTTACAATGTACTACTCCTCTCAATCATTTTTAAAGTGATTTCTAAAGTAAACTTTTGCACTTCAGGCACACGAAGCTTGATGATGGTGAATACTTCACCTGACCTTCTCTATTACCAGGTGGTGATCACTGCTGACATCTTCCTCATGATAAACATTGGCATTTTGAGATCTCTGCTATTTAAAAAAAAAAAAATCCGATTGGCATATAGATCTGGAAATCTGCAATTTATAAATATCTCCACAGAAGATGGTTTCCACCTATTAGGCATCTGTTGTTCAAGCTTCTCTGTCCATTTTCAAAGATGATGCCACACCCATTGTCTCACTCCATTGCATCCTCTCTCTTGTTCTTATTTCTTACTTTTCATATTCCTGTCTTCTGTTATCAGTAGAATGTCATGTTCTGGAAAAGTTTCAAACACCGAACAAATATTCCATAATCCAAGACACCTCATAATTCTCTGCCCTTGCAAACTCTGTCTTAAGCTCCTGATGTCCTAATATGGGTTTCCATTTGGAGCTGTTATAGTGTCTGTGATTTGGCTAGAATTTTCTTTGGACTCCTAGTTCTTGAAGGTAATATTATTGCAATAACAAGATTCTTTTCTAGGGTGAAGGACTGTATAACTTGTATAGTTTCTGAGCATACTTTTAAAACTTGTTTCCTTAGAGCTTTAAAAAAATGTTCATTTTTATTTCTTAGGCTCCAAATTATACTCTAGTTAATTACTAGAGGTTACTCCAGCTAAAAACTATACTTTCCTTAAATTTCTGTTGCTGCATAGTAGGTACCTCCAAAAATTTATACTACCAAAGGTTTAAAATGAATTTTAAAAAATGAAAAAATCTTTCTTGAAGCTTTTATTTTAGTTTTAATTTAAAGCTAATAGATTAAATTTAATATTTCCAATAAGCAAATTATTTTTCTGTATTTCAAAACTAATTTAAATTATCTGGAAGGATTTTTCATTTTGAAATCATTAACATTTGCTGATTTTAGTGCTATCTATCAGCACAATATAATTCTCTTTTGTTAAAAAAATCTTTTGAAAATACAATTTTCTGAAACTTTATTTGAGAAATATTATCTGGTTTGAAATATTTTAAGTTTAGAATATTGCAGAAATGTATTTTTTAACACGGTGGTAGCTGTTTATTTTTGGTGTTGCCAGCTTGAATGACAGGTGAAAGTTTATCTGTTTTCCTGCTGTGGATATATCTGTAAAATTTACTTGAGGAATATAACATGAGCACCTTTTTTTTTATATATATAATTTTTAACTTCCCAGTAATCTTAAAAATTTAGGAAAATATTCTCTGTAATCTAATGTTGTTTATGGGTGTCCCTATTTACAAAAATCGTCACGATTATACACACAATTTTTTAAAATTCTTTTAAAAATATTGGTGTTCAATGAAATATACTTAGGTTTTTCTATTTATGATTTAAAATGTGTGTGTGTGTGTCTCTCTCTAAAGAAACACAGTATCTAAAGTTTAAAATACATTTTTAAAAATGAAAAATCTTTCTTGAATCTTCTATTTTAGTTTTAATTTCAAGCTTATAGATTAAATTTCATTTTTAATAATTAAAAATCCTTTGGTCTTTCCTCTTAGTAATAATAGACTTTGACACGTTTTTTCATCATGCTATGCTAATTTTTTTTAGCAAATAAGTGGTGGTACCTATTGTATAGTTTTAATCAAGCTGTTTCTAACAGAATAATGTCATAATATAGTTTTTTTTAATTATCTAAAACTTTGATTGTATTGCCATGTGAGTGAGGAATACAAATAATTACACAGGATTATAAATTGATTACAAGAATCCATCTAGACTGTTTTGATCAGTTTGTCAGTATGGCATAAGCACAGCAACAGACACTCTAAAAAATTGTTTTTAAACATCTATTCAATGATGTCATTACATTTTTAATACAACTATAAAATTAAAAATGGTAAAGTGGTTTTTATAACCAATGCCTTAATTTTTCTGGTTGGCTCTAAAGATTAAAAATTTTGTGAGTGAAATATTTGAGGTATTTCACTTCATTTTTTGGTTTTAACTGTTGTATAACTCTGATTCAGCTGGACTTACGCTCTCAGAAGAAAAACTGGTTGTCTCTAAATAGTTATTTAGAAATTTACTTTATTAGAGAGCTTTAATGAAAGTTACTGTCAAACTCTTAAATAATAATCAAGACAGAAATTTCTAACAAAAGATATGACAGGATTTTTTTTTTTTATTTGGAGCATTTTAATTATTCCTAATAAAGTATCTATGGGATATAAAATTCAAGCTGTTAACATTCTACACTACCAAAAACAAAAGATTATGAAGAAAACTCTCATCAGTATGTACTTAAAAAGAGAGATAACAGAAGTTTAATTTCCTGAAAAAACTTTTAATGATGATTAATTGATGCATTGCTCAAACTGTAAACTGATTTCCATGCCTAGATATGGAGGGATTACATGCATAAAAATAGTCATGCTTTTTACTGGGGAAGTAAAATGAATATAGGAAATATCTTATTAGTTGTAAATTAATAGGGAATAATTTTTTTTCTTTCTTACATCCTTTTCTAATTCTGGTTACAAATCACATTTCAATTTGCTAATCTCAAAAATGCATGTTTATTTCACTTTACTGCTTTACCTAATGGTAATAATACAAGAATTCTAATTGTTAGACAAAAGTGCAACCATAAACAACTTTGTGACTTTTTATTTTAAATCAGAATTAGGAGATATTTAATTATCTGGTACTTTTTTTGCCTCTACTTATTGCTATGACATTTTCAAGTAGAATACAAGTTAGTTTTGGCTGAGTCTCCATTTGCAACATCTCACATTGTCTCCAGTTGTCTTGACCCATTATAGCTGTTTTGAGTTGATCCAGATTTTTTATACCAATATTTTGAATAAGTTTATCTAGGAGCATCACAGATTGCCAACCCCTGTTCTTTTGTCTTGTAGATGATTTCCGTAAGACAAGTTTTGATGCAATTTTTTTTTCTGTATAGCATAAACAATGTGTAGCAAGCTTCATCTTTCTGAGTGCTATCTTCTTTCAGACATAAAAAAATCAGGGCCAAGACCCAAAATATAACCATTAACAAACTCAAATTAATTATTTGGGTCCAAATTTTATATTATTCATTTTTATTATGACCTTAAAACAGTAAAAGAAACCCAAACTCTTTCAAACCTGTGTGTGTGTGTGATGGAATGATACCAATATTTTTACTGATTCTGATAGAATTCCTGATTCTGATACTTACAATGATTGAAATTAATCATTTTCAGCCCCTACAGTTGGTTTGGTAAACTTAATGATCAAATTACATTTATTAATAAAACATTTAGTAGAAAAATGAATACAAAAGCTTATGAAATAAAGTTAGATATCCTTTTTATTTAAAGAATTAGGTAAAAGCTTAAACAATAAAAAGAACAATTTCTTTACATAAATCGCTTAAGTACCTAGTTACAGTTGATATATTTCTTTTCTGCTTGGCATTGGATGCACTTGCCATAATTGGGGTCTGAAAATAATAAACATCAGTTAAAATTTAAATTTTTTGCTGTTACAAAAATGTTTCTAGTTTTCTAATGTGTATAATTTGCAAAGGCACCCTCTAAATATTATGCAATCTCCTTAAAATTTTATGTGGCATTTTTCAATGAATGGAGCAAATTTAGGGCTGACAATTCAATTTTGGCATGCACTTCAAAAATAAGAGGCACCCTAATTAATATATATAAAATATTGCAACAATACTCTAAGCAGAAAAAACACACACATTCTAAAAAGGATTAAAAATATAATTTAATAATAAAAAATCCTTTAGTTTTTCCTCTTAATAGCAACAAAGATTTTGATAAAACTTTGTTTTTAAGTTTGGGGCATGGTTTACATCATGTATGCTCATTTTTTTAGTGAATCTTTGGAGTTACCTCTATATGTAAAATTACTCAAATTTTTTTTTTTTTTTTTTTTTTTTTTTTTCAAATGAAACTTTACTGTTTCAGTCTCAACTAGATGGGGTTAACTGTCTACTGAGTATTATGTGTCCTCTAAATATGCTTTCATAATTAAAAAGCAGAGAAAAAAGTCTGGTTAGACTAAAGACATTTGATTCCTTGTTTTGAATAAGTGTAATAATGGTTTTTGCATTGGCTGCTGAGATTTGTTAACAAGAGTTTTATTTATCCCACCAATTTACTGTTGGTGTTAACTCTGATTAAAGAATAAAAATTAAAATCAAATTTTTCTTGGCTAAAGTGATTAAATTGCCATTAAAAAAAAAATGCACTAATTTTTCTACAGTGTAAAAGAAATTTACATTCTTCAATTTTATTTGTAGGATGGTCAATGCATCAGTTTCCAACGGACATTTCAGGTCACACAGGACATGATCCATCGGCTTGGATTAGAGAAAGAGCTTGAGGTAAGTGCCTATAAGTTTGGTTTTCTGCACTTTCTAAATTGAAGTTGAATGCCACTCTATAAAAGATCACTAAAAGAAAGACTGGAGTCAAAAAAATAATTTTTTAAAAAAAGTGTTAATACACACTACCTCTCATCCTATTACCTACTCTGTATCTGTTTGTGCTGATGTAAACAAATTTGGGGTCTTAAATCAATAGCCATGTTATGAGTTTGAAGTTTTAAAATGGGATGTAAATTTGATTTGGTAGATAAAGGAAATGTTTAAAAACTTCAGGGAAAGAGAAACAATGATAGAAACTTCAAAAATGATTAGCAAGTACCACTGAACTATGAAGAACTTCATTGAAGTTCCTGGATGGTTTTGATGCCTGTCTGATAAAGACAAGCTGAGTACTCCCATTCCTATTTTATAGGAACTGTTGTCCTTGTTTAACTAATGTGACAACATACCAAATCACATTGTTGTTTGAGTAAATACATTAATTCAAATGACCAGGATTTTAACTTTCATAGACGAATTATCATAATTGAAAACTTCAATTTCAAATAAACTGAATACTAAAAATAGATTTGTGTGTACAGAATTAATAGTGTTGGTGTAAATTGTGAATCCTCTTTTTTTTTTTTTTTTTTTTTGCTGGCTGTAGCCACTTTTTTTCCAGCCTGTGACTACCACATCTGGATTTTAAATTTCTCTGGTTTCTGATTGTTTTTCCAAACATGTTTTCTATTTGGCATACTTTTGTAATCATTTTTCATGGATAAACTTTCTGCTCTGTCCTCAACCAGCCAAGGATGTAGCATACATGTGGAATAATTAGACTTTTTTTTTTCTTTTTGAGTAGTTATTGAAACATTTAAGGTGATAACCAAATGCATCATTAGCAATCACAGTCATCTAGCATAAATGCTAAGAGACCTGAATAAAGTTTTTAAAAAAATTTATTTCTCTATATCCTTACCATGTTCACAGTTTTGTAGAAAAAATTGTTAAACTAAATCTGTCTCACTATTTATTACTTTGTTTTACAGTTTGTTTGTTCATTCCAAATAACTTAAATGTGATATTATGTTCCAAACAATTAAAGCTCCAATAAATTTCTCTTTATCAACCAGACAAAAAAATGAAAAAACAAAAAATCCTCTATTTCTTCTATATCTT
>OZ010581.1:105250818-105595818 GCA_963932145.1 Acanthosepion lycidas
AGAATTTCCAAAACACTTTATTTTTTTTATTTAACACACAAAAAAAAAAATAAATGGTAAACTTCTTAATACTAATCTTTGGCTCACTTGTTGGTGCATGAAAAATAAAATTTTTAACCAAAATTTTGAATGTGCTAGAAAAGATTAAAAAATTTTATAAAATAATTAAAAAATATTTTGTTCTTCCCACTGAATAATAACAAACATTTTGACAATAAAACTTTGTTTTTTATCAAGTTTGGGGGCTTTTCCATCATGGTATGCTCTTTTTTAGAAAGTTTTTGGAGGTACCTACTTTATACCATTTTAAAGCAGACTGAATAATCTGCTACTAAAATTATTTCATATCCAATCTACAGAAATTGAGATATGTAATTTCTGTCTGGGATTTTGTACATTAATTCATTCAGATTGTTGTCTTCATTTTGGCTTGTTTTATGTTCACAATGTTTTGTCCATTGACCATCTTCAGGTGCTAGAATCATTTAGTTTTTGTGATGCTGCTTCTACATGTTCCATCTGATTAAATACCAAGAGAGATTTAAAAAAAAACAAAAAAAAAACATCAAAGAAATAAACAGTTACCTGATCATTAAAAACATTTAACTTCAATGTTCAATGACATTCATTGAACAAATCATTTCATCATTCCCTTGTCTGTTTTAGTGGGTATTGTGTAATAGTCAATACTTTGTTGTTGTCCCCCCCCCCAACACACACACACTTTCTTACTAAGATCTGTTCTTGTTCAGGATCTGTGATGGCTTCTTCTTGGTTTGCAGTAGTGTTATCCTTGTGTCAGAGAGAGCAACGACAACAAAAAACTCTTAAGTCTCATTATTCAATAACTAGATGATTTCTCATTAATGACTTAACACATTTTTTTTTTTTTTTTTTTTTTTTTTTTTTTTTTTTTTTACTAGTTTAAGTTGATTTGGATAATTATCCAGTGGTGATTGATAGTTCACATTTGTTTAGATAGTCATATTATAGAATGAAGTATTGTTCAACTGTTATCATTTACCACCTTTGAGGATAGCTAATTTTATATCAAAATACACATTCAAAATACTTTGGGAACACTTGCTCTGTAAATTTAAAAAAAAACTGTTACATTAAATTCTAATTGTTAATAAGATATTTTGCTTTCTAAGAAAGGATTTTTTTTTTTTTTTTTTTTTTTTTTTTAACTATGAGTGGAAATAAAAAAAATTGTTGATGAATAATCAAAAATGAAATGGATGTCCTAGCTTTTGGAAGTTAAGTTTTCTGTTATATTTTAGTTAATTTTCTGATAAAAAAAAAAAGTAATTTATATTTCCCAAGATGTATATTTGCATCATTCATTTACACTTAGTTTTTTTTCTTTCTTTTTAATGTAGATGTGATATTTACTTTCAACCATTTTCATGTCGCTGAAAAGAATGTTTTAAATTTTGCATAAAAAGTCAGATTACATTCATTCCTATAAACATTCCTGATAAAAAAAATTAAAATCATGTTATTCTTGATAAATTTAGTTTATCCCATAATTTAGTTTCTATGAAGGGTTAATGACTAATGTTGCAATATCAGCTGCAAACTTGCTTTTGATCACATTTAGTTCGGCTAATGGATTACCTTTCTGAGTATATAGAATTTCCATTCCATCTTTATAGAATATCTAAGCAAAAGTTAATTTTGGGTAAGGACTCATTCCCTCCTCCCTGAGCAGTATCTGGTTACTTTACTAATTTATGATTTTATGTACAATCAGTTTTATTAATTAACCAACAATAAACTCTTAAAATGATTTCTTTTGTAGATGGGGTTTTTTTTTTTTTTTTTTTTTTTTTTTTTTTTTTTTTTTTTAAATTTTCACTTTAAGAGAAATTTATTTAAAATTAGTTGTCATAATCAGCTTCAAGCAATTATGCTTTATAAAATGTCTTGTAATACTTGTGACTTTATTCTAACACATCTGTTGTTGTAAATTTGATAATATTGATCAGACTAAGAAAAGGAAAAGGCTCTCTTTTTTTTTTTTTTTTTCTTTTTTTTTCCTTTTCGCCATGGTAATAAAGGGAAAAGTTTTTGAGACTACAGATAAAGAATTTTTTTCTTGAATAAGTAAAAAGTAATATTGTTGCACAATATTTAACCTGAGAAAGCAATATGAAATTAATATTCTGCATTTTTTGTATTTCTTCTGGAAATGTGACTTCATGTTCATTGTATTTTATTTTCCTTTTTAGGGTCATCAAGGTTGTGTAAATTGTTTAGAATGGAATGAAAAAGGAACGTAAGTTATCTCTATTATTTGTTTTGTGCTACTAATGAATTTGCTGCTTATGTTAACCATTCAAAGTAACTGTTTTGTTTTTGCTCCATTACTAATGGAACCAAAATAGAAAAAATCCACTAAGAATGAAAAGAATATTTATAACCTTTCTAAAAGGCATGATTGCCTATAAGATCTCCCTCCACACATGCACACACTATTTATATTTAATATAATATTAAATAAAAATTGGAAAAATAAAGTAGTATAATGGAATTAAGTGAAACTAAGGTACTGGTTGTCTGGGGGTGGGTAAACTTTGCATATAAGACTCGGCGTTTTAGTGGTGGGGAGGAGGTGGTTTGATATGATATATTTTTAAAGAATTTCTTTTATATGTTAAGAGAAGTACAAATTTAAAAATTCAAATTTTCAGCTAGATAATACCTGTGATAAAGACATGTATTAAATGGATAATAAAATAATGTTGGAAATTTGAGATGAGGAATTATGGTGCTTTTCTATTTGGGTCAGCATGATAGTTTCAGCTGTTGTACGCCCACCCCTCCAGCCCTTTTCAGGTTTGTCTTACTATGTAACCTTCTCATAATTTTTAACAATTCTTTATTCAAGTCACAGGGTAGACTGTTTTTATTAGGTGATAACTTGTATCAGTTAATTGTGTTGCTTGTTCATCTCTTCCATTGGACTAATGTGTATGGCTTTTCAGCACTACCACATCCAGAGATTGAAATTTTAATCAATGATTTAATTAACAAGGCCAGGTATCTTGGACATTTTTGTGGTGTTAATTTGGAGTCTGTAATCAAATGGTGGAATCTTTGTATGTCAATTCTTTCTTAATTAAAGGAACCTAGCTGGTATTTGTCTTTATGCTAGGTTTACTAAGGAGATTGTCAAAACATAACATTCTTTCAGTCATCTTATCCTTGAACATTGTTCTGTTTGTTATCACCAATTCATTCTACAAATGTCTGATGACCATCCTTTTCCCTCTATACATGATCAGCTATGCCTGATTTCAAGGTCTCTTTCTTCATGTTCCTCTACCTTTACTTTTAGGAGATAGGTAGTTTCACCTTTATTTTTCTTTCCATGGCTGCATGGGATAAAATACATGTAGTTCTTGGACTTCTGAGAGGCATTTGGTTCAGGAAAGATCACTGAAGAGTTGAACTTTTTTTTAATACCATCCTGATGTTGTATGAACTACAGGTCATTTTATCGTAGACAGGCCATAGCAGATTTCTTTTTTTATTGTTGTCTTCAACTGTTCTCTCCCTGCTTGTTGTAACTGATGTTATTCTTGTAGGATAGTTATGTTGAAGGATATTTCTGATGCTGATCATAGACTGGAGAAAATTAGCTGTTATGAGTTATCTCCCCTAAGCCTGGATAGTGGATCGAGAACAATCTACCCCTGTGGATTGAATGGTGTTCAGTTCAACATTTTAAGAAAATTACTGAGTACAAGTGGCATCTGAAGAAAGCTGGAGAGTACAATATGTGAAATATGTGAACAAGATGAGTCAAGACATAATAAAAATAATTCAATCTTGTAAAAATAATCACACCTTAATATTATTGTATATTTCTTTTAGAAATGTAATCCTTAACTGAAGTAGTATTATCCCTATTAATACATTTCAGCAGTTAGTCTATTTTGGATGTATGATTAATGGTCTCAAAATTAGACCTATAAGTCTATATGTGATTCTCTTTGAACCAATATGCTCATGTTGGTTGTTACCAAATATGATGACAGAAACCTGAAAAAAAGGTCAGAGAGTACAATGGTCAAAACATTTTTGGGTATAACAACCAAAATCAGCAGGCTGATCATCCAACTACTAAGGTATATAATCATGATAATTCCTCATCTCAAAATTCCATTGTAATGATTCTGATTTGAATTTGTTTCCGGTCTCTGTGTTGGTATAATTCAGATAATCATTGACCAAACTTGAAAATTGTACCAAAGACTCTCAAAAAGTTTGTTCTGACGTACCAAAGACTCTCAAAAAGTTTGTTCTGACGTATCAAAGACTCTCAAAAAGTTTGTTCTGACGAATGTATGTGTCAGGAGCATTTTGGGGCCAGAAATTGTCAATGGACTCTAGCTTCTTTTGTGGAGAGGGGGGGATTTTGGTACTCCTCACAAGATGCAAGTAGTAAAATACTTCAGGGGAAATTTTAAGATAGTTGTTTTAGAAATTAAAAATAAAGGTCATAGCATCAAAGTAACATGTTAGTATTATTTACATTATTTTGCATTCAGAATAATGTTTTCATTTTAGTTGTTATTATTACTGTGTTTCAGTTGTTGTGCTCTCTGGCCTTCTTCAGGTAGGGAATTTCAAATTTTATTCAATCTATAGGGCTTAGATTATTCAGCTATGTCTAGAAATGTCTTTTTTTTTTTTTTTTTTTTTTCTTCTTTCTAACTACCACTCCATTGTTGTTCACCCTGTCACCACTAAGTTTAAGTCTGTGTTACCCATCCCAAGGATTAAACTTGCAATTATTATGCCACATAACTCATAAACCAACTTTAATTCACTAGACTATTGTTCCAATCTAGGTTCAGTATTCTGCCTAATAGCAGTGTTGGTTTGGGAATTTGGTAGTATAGTAATTGTGAGTTCAATCCCTGGGTTGTGTAGTACTGACTTACACTGTGTGACAAGCAATAACTAAACCATAATGAAGAAGAAAACAGAAATGCGATATTTCTGGACATGAACAGTACAATGTAAAAATTCTGTCCCTGTATTGATAGGTGGGTGAAGAGGGGCAAAGTGCACAATGGCCAAAACATTGTGACAATAACAAAGATAAGGATATTAGTTGGAATATAAATAAGTCCACATTTTAAAAATTCAGGCAGAAATTAACATGCTAGTATTTTTTTAAATTTATATTCTTGAGAATGTTTTTTATTTATTTTTAATAAATGTGGCTACAAAAATGTTTAAAATTGATTTCCCTTTTTCAATTTGAAAGAATCAGTTTTTAAAAGATTTTTTTTTTTAGTCTTTTGTGACAGCTATTTTAACAAAAGTAAAAGCTTTATAAATTTATCTACAGTTGTTTTAGTACTAATGTAAAAAAGCACTTTTTATTTTTTTATAGCTTGATATTGCAACAATATATGAACTAAATATTTATAGCTTATATATCCAATAGTAAATAAGGAATCTCTTTCAAGGATGTTTTGTCTTATTTCTTTTTTTTTCTTAATGTTCCAGTCTACTTGCCAGTGGGTCAGATGATGTCCAGATTATTGTGTGGAATCCTTTCCGACATAAACGTCTAACCACAATCAGGACAGGACATCAGGGAAATATCTTTTCCTTGAAGGTAATCTTAAATTTTTTTTTTTTTTTTTTTTCTCATCATTATTAAATATTTATTCATGTTTTATAATAAAACTATTTCACATCTGTAAAAATAGTAAAATCAGGTGCAGTGTTACTATTACAGAACCCTAAATGTTGTTAAACAGATTTTAATGATCAAATATTGTTAAATCCAAATTAAAGTTTAAAGGCTGCACTTAATAATTTCAAGTGTGTGTGTAAGGATGATTTGTTTTATGCAATATACACACCTCAAGTCTGAATGAGCCATAGCTAAAGACCCTGGAAAAATGGTTGGTTCCTTGTGCCTGACGTACCTGACTCCTCCTACCATGCTCTCTTTACAAGTGCCAGATCAGACCAAAAATGGAGTATTGTTGTTACATCTGGACTGGAGCTGCCCAGTTCTCACTTTCCAGACTTGACAGAATTCAAAAGTGTTTATGCAGCCTTGTAAATTATTTTCCACCCTACAATTTCTTTCCTACAGATGAAATGTTGCTCACCTCTCACTACTCTATTGCTATTTTCATGGCTGATTCTTTTATCTCACCAGTCCATGCCTTCACAGCTAGGATCTGCCATACTATGTACACTGATTTGGCTCATCCTCATTTCCTTCATATTCCATTGGTGGGAGGAGGAATTTTCACTCAAACAGCTTCTTCTCCAGAATTGTTGCACTGTAGAATGAACTCTCAATAGGATATTTACCAGATTACAATAATCTTAACATTTTCAAGTTGAAGGCCAGCTGTTATCTATTCTACATGTTCTCATAATATACACCTCTTGTAACTCTCCCACTACCCACTGTATTCCTTTGCAACAACCTCATTTAGTAACCCTCTCTCTACCTTGAGGAGTACTTGGGCCATGTATTGGATGAATAATAGTGACCCCCCCCCTAAAAAAACAGTTCAAATAAACATGAAAAGGGAGGGGAAAGTAATATATCCAAAAATTAAAACATTCACAATCAATAATAATTGGGAAGAGAAGAATTCTGTATTGAAACTTGTTAACTCTTTTTGGGATGAATTTATTTTGAAATTTTACCATTTTTAAGGTAACTCCAATTTTAATTCATTTTGTGATATATTGCCCCCCCCTCCACACAAAAAACATAGTAAGTTTATACTTGGGCTATATAGAAGTATTTTTTATTTATATTTAGGTTTAGTCATATAGATTGGGACTGGATGCAACAAAATCCAATCATATGTTGATTTAAAAAAAAAAAAAAAAAAAAAAAATGTCAAATATCTGGAAAGCAGCCATGTTGCTTGTATATGATTCAATAACATATGCCTTTTACTATCAATTGGCATTAGATTTGGTTAGTTGGCCTCATTTGGCAGATCATTTTGGAAAGGGCTAAGTGAACAAGAATATCTTGAAATAGTTTAAAAAAAAAAAAAATTTTTTTTATATAAACAAATTATAACTTAATAATTTTCATGGGACATTTAAACAGCCATATCTAAATATGCATTCTGTTCATGATGAATCAATCTTCCATTACATTTGGTTTTTTTTTTCGCCAGTTCTTGCCCAATTCGAATGATTCGATTATCGTGAGTGGAGCAGCTGATTGCAAGATTCGTGTGCATGATGTGAACATTCAAGAGACAACCCATGTGTTTGGCTGCCATGCTGGACGGGTCAAGCGACTAGCCACAGCGCCAAATGTGCCATTTATGTTCTGGAGTGCTGCAGAAGATGGAACTATCATGTAAGACTTCAGTGTATCAGTAAAATTCCTTCAATTTTTGCATTTACTGATACACTACTACTACTACTAAAAAAATACCTGCAATCTATGAATTGATTGTTGGTGGGTGCACTTTCTGTGATACCTTTCATTAATTTTTTTTTAAATTCTATTTAGTACAAATTTCTAGATACTGTGTATAATTAGTAACAATATCTTAAAAAATATTAGCCAACACTATTAAAGACAAAACATTGATATAATAATTAATTTATTAAATTTTTCTTTCTGATCCATTATTAAAACATTACTACTATCAGGTTGTTCCTTTTAAAAACTATTACCAAATTAAACAGTTGAAACTGAATAAAGTGTCCTTTTAACCTAGACTTTTAATTTGCTAAAAGTGAATTTGAACCTCACTGTGTGCTCAAGAAATGTGGCCTTAAGCCAAATTTGTCTGATACATGTGTTCTTTTTCTTTCTGGCTTGTAGAAATAGCTACTCAAGTCTTAAATTTTTGAATGTTAAGCATGAAGTAATTTTTCAATTTATAAAAAAAAAAAAAAAAATTATACCAGCAAAATTTAAAAATTGAAAGCTAATCTTTTTTTTTTTTTTTTTTTTTTTTAAATCTCGACAGCTTTTTACTGTTTAATTTTGTCAATTTTTTATTTTATTTTATTTTTTTAAATTCAGAAAAGTTAAATGATAAAATGATACTGTTTTCAGGCCATATTGTTATTGGCATTTCACTTCAGTCCTTTTTCCACTGCTGTAACATAGATTCCCTGTGACTTTTCTATAAATACTTTCATGGTAATTGTTCTGATGAACTTTCCACTATGGTATCAAGACTTTATGAATTTAAGCGTATTACTAGATTGGCTGCAAGGTCTCTTCATTTTACATTTAAAATGGCTAGATGTAACTAAGTTCTATGAAATAGTTTTTTCTTTCACACTTCTTGCTTCCCAATCAACTTTGATCTTCAAAAATTTAAATGTAATGTCAACCATTATTTTCTGTTTTAATTTTTGTTCTTTTATTGTCCTTTCTCCTTAATAGTAGTTTTTTTTTCTTGTATTCTCTAACACTCCATAATCCCTTGCATCCTAGTGGCTTTATTGCCTTGCTTGGGATGAAGTGATTAAAAAAAAAAATCTCTTTAAAGTTTTTAACATTTAAGATTTTTAATATCCAAAGCCACTTTTTTGTTTCTTGCTTGTTTATTTTTTATGAAAAAGTATTATTTAATTAAGTTTTAAAATGCTTTATCAAAATCTTCATATTGAAAAGTTTTATCAGGTAATTTAAATCTTTTTTGTTTTAAAACATCTTGTTCTAAACTTTCATAGTGTGTAAGATATATGTGTGTGTGTGTGTGTGTGTGTGTGCTGTGGGTAGACATTATTATTACCATATTATGTCCTTTCATGATTTTGCTAAAAGATACAATCCTTTGTGAATGTTCTTAGTTTTATTGACCATTATATAGCATTGTACTTCAAATTTTATCTAATGCAAATTTAGTTTGCATATCTTCATTTTTTTCATAATGATGGAACTAGTTGATAGAGAAGCCAAAAACCGAAGTAACTTAATAGAAACATATTTATCCAATGAAAATTATCTCAATGATTACTCTGGATGAGTACCCATCGCTAATATTCTTTGGCATCTTTCGGAATTGGCAGGGCATCGTCAAGAACTTGTAGCAATTTTTTTTTTTTTTTTTCTCCAAGATTTTGGTTTAGCTTTAGGTGATCTCATTGCTAGTTATTTATTAGAGTAGGTATACGAAATAAACTTTACAATATGTACAGGCATTATCAGTTATTCCAGGCCAGCTGCTTATCTCATATTAAGTAACCCTTCTGATAGAAAAAAAAAAAAAAAAAAGGAAAAAAGCACTCTTTTGACAACGTTTCTTTTACTGAAAAATTTATACATGAATATTAAATGAACCGATGTGTTATGGAAAATTTTGAAGATATTACTGTTAACAAATCCCAGTTCCTAAAATTGATGTTATTAAATGACTACAAAGTCAGATTCCCCTTAAATCAGCAAAACTTAACAATATCTGTTATCTGATTAACAAAACTTTATATTGCAAACAAATAAAAATCAACACCAAAACTATGGGAAATAGTTACTTTTATTCAATTTAACTACATGAGAAAAAAATTCCCTAATTTTATTTAAAAATACTTTATTAAACATGGGTGGCTTGCATTAGTCAGTAAAAGTCAAAGGTCAATTTGGATGGGTGAGGTTATATTTATATTAGCAGCTGACTATAGGGCACAAATTTGTGTTGACAGCTCTAAACTGAATTGTTTCTCCATTTATAAATATGGTTGCCTGCAATAAAAAAATGAATATTTTTTTTTTTTTTTTTTTTATAATTTTTTTGTTGATTATCAAGATTTAAAAAAATAAATAGAACAATCATTACTTTTAAAAAGTTAATTCTAGACATATTTTATCACTGTTGATTATAAAGATATTTTTTGGGTCTCAATAAAATATTTTTGGTTAAAATGATTGATATTTAAAAGAAAAAAAAAAAAAACTTTTACTGTAAAAAAAAAATATATGTAGGAAGCAAAATATTTTGCTTTCAAAATAGGAAAAAATCTTATAGCTTCTACACAAGTATTGGAGCAATTAGAAAAAAGTTTTAGATGGAAGACGACTGTAAAATATTTCAATGGTTTGCATGCAGACATGAGAAATCAATGCATTATCGACTAAGTTTAATCTAAAAAAAATCTACTCCAGAGTCATAGCTTGAAAGCTTGTAGCCTTCATTTTTTTGTAAAATAAGGCATTTTTATAATTAGGAAGAACATTTGTTCCTTAAACTGCACATTGCAATTACATAGATTCCGTGTATGATATACATGTCCCTACCCACAATATTAACTTGTAATATATTGGTTAATTCTTCAACAAATTCTGTAGAAAATTCTTTTAAAAGTAATTTAGGATATATATATATATATATATATATATTTATTTATCCTCTCAATCTGTGTGTGTCTTAGCTATGACGTAGCTAGTGTAATCTTAATGATGACTACAGAAAAGCAGAAATAATTACAATTTTTGCATCCATAGTTAATAATAATAATATCCCATAACAGTTGAGAATATTTCCCCAATATTTTGGTATATTTATTTATTAAAGGGTGTCAAGGTTTTACAAACAAAACTTTGGTGGCATACATTTCAAAAGAATAAGTGTTTTTAAAAATATCAAATTATTAAATTGATAATTTCTGTTTCAATTTCTGAGATGAGTTATTAGGTTCGTGCAAAAATGACGTAATAATGTCGTTTTTTGACGTATTTTTTAACGTCAAAAAACGACATTATTACGTCATTATTTTTGCACCAACGTAATACCACTATTAACACTATTAACAAGCAGATTTTTGATGATGACAATAGTCCACTTGTAAATAGTGTAAATAATATTAAATTGATATAATAGAAAATTGCAGATTTTTTTTTTTTTTCAATAGTCTTAGAATATAAATAAAAATAAAAAATACATTCAAAACGGGCCTATTTTATGAAATTATTTAAAAATTTCAGATTAAGGCACTTGTATTGCCTTTTTTTTTGAGTTCTGCTTTTTCAATTTTTCAGTATTTATCTTTCAAGGATGTTAAAAAGAAAGTGTAAACTACAACATGATATGCATCAATATACAATTGAAAAGCACCTAATTAAAAAAAAAAAACATGGAAAAAAATCTTTTTCTCTAAAATTTTGTATAGAGACTGCTTTAAAAACAAATATATTCCCTTTTACATAAATGCCAAGTTTTATGAAAAGCAAATTAGCTGAACATTGGAAGGTATATTTAAAATCAATGTGTTTTTACAACCCCCTCAAAAAGGCAATGATGTTTTTAAAGTGACGGTGTTCTTGATATATAAATATTCTCTATCATATTCCTGTGTGCACACACACACACACACATATCTATATATATATATATATATATATATATATATATATATTGCTTGAGTGCAATCGTCATGAAGATTGCACTCGAGCATGAAATGATTACCTCTCAGTATTGACTTCAGTCTCCATATATATATATATATATATATATATATATATATATATATATATATATATATATATTCTATCCTTGATATTGAGCCCTTTTACCTATAAATATAGCATTCCTTAAAACCATATTTTTGTTATATATATTGTTACGAACCCCAATCTAAATGTATTATAAAAAGTTTTTATTAAAAACTACACCATTGCTTATATTTTAGAAGCATTCTAAAATAAAGAACCCAGTACCTGCAGAAAATGTAAAGATAGTAAACCCAAAGATATAGGTAGATAGACTTTGTGGCAGCAATGATTGACCAGAGTGTCCCCTTTCCTCCTCTTTTGGTCAAGGTGTTGACAGCATGATCTATGCGGATAGGTTCCGGTTGGGATAGGTTGAAACATTTTTAAACTAAACTTTCTCTGACTGACCCTGAAGATGAAAGAGGGAGTTGATGACCCCATTCCAACCATTATGGGAAAAAGTCAGTATTTTGAAAATTGAACACATGACAAGAAGAAAACTGAAACGAATAGTGAAATGAAAAAGTTAGTCTTTGCCAGGCCTGCGAGCTAGCCAGACATTTGGAAAATGTCTACAGACTGAGATGTGTTCGCAAAAAGTGCGAGGAGAATTAGTCTCAGTTGGATAGATGGACCCACTTGACGACGTACGTGGAACGCCAATATATCGAGGAGAAAGAAAGCAGTTTCAACCGGCATCAAGCTCTTAAACGAAGGACGAAAGGGAAAAGATAGAAAGAATAGATCATCTCGAGCGAGAATGTTGTCATACCGAGAGAGAAAACGTATTTTCTGCTTCATCATCAGCCGAGCCACTAGATGATGAAAAAGAAGAGAAGAAAATACCTCCAAAAGAGACCCTGATAAAAAGAAAAAGATAAGACTAAGAGACATTATTAGTGAAAAAGGAATTTATTATTCTGAGTTAAGTTTATTTTTCTTGTACCCCGTTTTGTTTAAATGCACCTCTTTTTTCGTATTTGTACTTTCATGCAAATTTAGCATGAAATCCTTTTATTATGTTTCTTTCCACATTGTCTTAAAATGTTGATACTTGTGAATCCGTGCAGTTATAGCACGTTCTATAAATTTGTGGCAGTACGGCACAAGGCCATATGCTGATTTTTATTTTACCTTTCTTAAAGGATGCTCGCCTCCCACCATTTTGTCCACAATGTTTAAATGTTTAATCTTGACATATCGTCATTTTTGTTTTGGTCGTTTTTTTTGGGGTTTTTTTTTTTTATCTTTTTCACGATTCCATGTTTGTTAATAAATTTATATTTCCTATCTCTCTGTTGTTTGTTGCCTATCGTGTTTGTTCCTTAATTGTTCCACTTGGCCGTGTCTGATCAGTCGGAAAGAGACCCTTGGGAAAGAAATATATTTTACAAAAAAAATGTAAAATGTTAAACAAAATAACACAAATTACGACCCTCCTCTACCTTCGCTATCGATAAGGTTGGCAAAAGAAGGAAGGAAGGAGATGGGGGTTCGTAAAAATATGCACACACACAAATGTTAGGGTAAAAAAAATTTACTTTTTAAAGTTCCAGATATAAAGGAGAAAGAATTCTTCAGCTATTATTCTTATTTTAAAACCTCATCTGTTTGTCACTGAAGTATCTCCCCTGACTGGAGTATTTTCTATACAATGAGATTGTTTTGTTTTTGTTTCTTCAGGCAATTTGACCTTCGAACCCCAGAAGCCTGTGATAGTACGCCCCGCAATGTGCTCATTAATTTAAATGCACATATGGGGCTGCAAGCTGAGGCCAAGTGCATTGCCATAAACCCTCTGCGGCCAGATGAAATGGCTGTAGGTGCCAATGATCCATATGTTCGAGTCTATGACCGGAGAATGCTGTCGTGTAAAAGTATTAAATTCCCTACTGATAATGGTACAAGGTAAAGCACCATTTTTATTTTTGCTATCACTTAACATTAGACATAGAAAATTATTGCTTTATTTTTTTTTTTTTTTTTTTTTTTTTTTTTTAACTTTTAGCCTGTTAAGATGTTTTTATTTTTTTTATTTAAAAAAAAAAAAAAAAAAAAAGTCTGCTTTCACGACCCAATCCCTGTGCAAAAAAAAGTTTAAAATACAGTGTAACCCAGATATGAGACCCGGATATAAGAGATTTTCTCTGGTCCCAAATTAGAGCCATACTTACCTAAACAAAATAGACCAAACACGGATATAAGAGAAACCCCGGATATAAGAGACTTATTCTCCGGTCCCGACAACTCTCTTATATCCGGGTTACACTGTATTTACAATTGTAATTTTGAGTTCTTTGAGAATCTGACCAACTTTGATGTCAAAAGAATGAATTTAACTCCCAAAATGATAGATGCTGAACTTTAAAGAAATGTGGATGGGGATTATTGCCAGCATTTTTATTTTAATTTGGTGTTCTTACCTGATTTGCAAAGTTTTTTACATGTTGAATACAATATTTTTGTTTATTTTCTTAATATATGGTGAGAATTTCAATCTGTAAATGTAGTTGGTATGTGATTTAAAAACAAAAAACATTATTCCTGGTAACTTGAGTTTATATAAATGTACAGTTCTACATCAAATGTAAGACAATCTGCATAACAAAATGTATTTTGTTTCATGTCACGCTTCTTTTTTTTTTTTTTTTTTTTTTTGACTTTATAGAATCTACATAAAAAAAACAAAAAAAAACGAAATGTACAACATTTTGTTAAAAAGTTGTTATTGTAATAACTGTCAGGTTTAGTTTGATTAAAGCAGATCCAAAATCTTTAGTGTTTGCTTTGTTTTGGAGAAGAAAAATTAAATGCAAAGAAAGCAGTTTATAAATTGCATAAATTATTCTCATATTAAAAAAAAAACCTTTTGATAATGTCTTACAATGCCATGTGCTCTCTAGTAATCAACTGAGGTTTTAATCTCTATTTAGATGGAGGTGCAGGTAGTGTAATGGATAACAAACTGGAATGAGAAATTGGCCAAAGCTAACTTTGTGTTCTGGTCAAGTTCATTACATTCTCTTTTGTGCAAATACCCTTGGGAAAGGTATGAATCTATCTCTTCTCCTTCTACCCCAGCTGTAGGTTAAATAGCAGGGATGACTGGGATCTTATCAACCAGTCTAGGAGAAAAAAACACATCCTGAAAAGAAATGGGCTTTATCAGGCTGTCTTGTTCTAGACGCGCCGCTCCTGCTATGGCTGCAGTACATGTAATACTCTTATGATTCTAATGGGTTATGTGGGCTAGTTGGATGCTGTTGCTTCTTTGAAAGACCTAACTCGTGTATCTATGGTAAAAACTGGTAACTTTTACAAGATGTTTACTTTGATGATGTTATGAGATGAAGATGACTTTGGAATTGATTTTATCATGACTGCTATACTGCAACAGTAATAAAATGTAATATCTTATTTTTAGTGGGTTAAACTTGAAGCCAATTTCTAAAAGTGAACAGGGTCAGTTTATTTGAAAGATTTAGATGAAAACCTTAATCTATAATTATTTTTGCAAGTTGTCACAGTTGTCTACCAGTGGAATGTGATAATATGCTTATCTCTCTCTCTCTCCTTCTCCTCTTTCTCCCCCTCCTCTTCCTCCTTTCTTTCTTCTCCTTCCTTTCTTTCTAACAACAATGATGTTCACTCTGTACAAAGCCTGATGGAACACTGGAAGATAACTGACTGTCAACCCTATACTTGAACAGGTTAAAATTGTAGTGATTGAGGAAGCATCCCCTTGGGGGTTGGTTCCACAAGACAGCAGTTTGTGTGAATATACTGTTAGATATTCACAAACGATTGTAGTATACTCTTAGGTAGATTATTTGTGTAATATATGAAGGACTAAAATGCTATCATGAGATGTATTTGTTTAGTGCCTCACTGATTCTGTCAGTGATTGCAGTTAGGATATCAGCAGTGGACTGGACCATTTGAAACCTGTACTGTTTGTCACTCGAGAGGTTGTTTCTATTGACATGATCAACAAATTTCTTGTTGATTATAGCTTCAGAGAGTTTGCTAATGACACTGAAGAGATGGATGTGTTTATACTGTGAGGGGGATCAGTTCTCACTTGCATTCTTGAAAATTGAGCATACACTTGATAACTTCAACAGACTTGGGAAGGACTTCTCCTTCAAGCAGTGGTTAAATAATTTTGCTATGACTTTCTTCACAAATTAAGACCAATTTATTTATATATGTTCTGTGTATGGAATTTGGTATTTAATTATAAACTGCTACCAACTTATTTACTCTTACACTTTATATAAAAACAATTTCAGATATTATAAAATCATATTTTTAGCAAATATTTTCTAATTAAAACATATCTCGTTTGTCAGTTTTGATATATTATTGAAAGTGACATTCTGAAATAATTCCACACACACACACACATAATCTCAAGAGTATTTAGAAAAATGGTATGACAAATTGGGAACGTTTTTGTGATGCAATTCATCTGTTTGGATTTTATTGGACTGGGAGGAAACACATTGCAAAAACTTTTTCTTAATTTGTCATGCTATTTTTCTCACACACACACACACACACACTTCTTTGTTTCAGAGCTGAAGGTTTGATGTAATTTTGTAAATATTTGTCAAAATGTGATAACAAGCTCCCGCTCCTCTCTTGATAGGTTACAATGGGATATCCCTGTGATTCACCCCAGCCTAAAAGAAGAGGACTACAGCCTGCACGCGGGCTGCGTACAATACTTTGTAGCAGGTATAAATCTCTTGACTCTCATTCTTCTTCTAGGTCATTTGAGGACACTCTGTCTCTGATGCGGTCTGCGTACAGTGCGGAGTTTCCCTTGCCCCAAGACTGTGTTAAGTTCTTCACAGCAGGTAATGCAGTTGCAGACAACACCTGTAAATAAATATATATCTATATACATAAGCATCTATAACATATCTATATTGTAGTTAGTTGCACTTAAATTAATATTTTGCTATGCCAAGGAAACCTTTTAATTTTTTCGTTTTCTTTAATTTTTTTTGATAAATTCAGTTTTCTTTATTCAAATAAATTTTATTTAAAAATTGTGAAAAATACTTTGTAATATTATTAAAAATTTAACATTTTAAATTGTTTTTTTTTTTTTTTTTTTTTTTTTTTTTTTTTTAAATCAATTGGGATATTCAGAATTTAAAATTTCTACCAGGCACTTTTCAGCTACAACCACCTTTTTTATTCATTTTTTTTTTTTTTTTTTTTTTTTTTTTTTTTTAACTCTGCAGTTATTCCTATTGATTGTTGTAGCTTTTGTCTGTCTGCTACAAGATACCTGTCAACCTTGTTCATTTGTAGATTTTTTTTTTCTTTAATTTAAATTGTAACCTGGCTTCCTTTCTCTAGTACTACACATTTCAATGTTAAAGGCCCTAATCAGTGGGAGAACAGTTTGCATGACTTCCTCAAACCTTTAAAAGGGAAATACTTTTTTTTTTTTTTTTTTTTTTTACTAGAAATGTCTACAACTTTCAAAAGTTATGGAACATTCAAGCATTTTCTAGAAAATAATTTTTCTCAATCCGAGTAAAATGTGACAATTTTTTTATTTTTCAGTTGACATTTGAAAACTCTCAGATAAGATTCCTATCTTAAAGCAGTTCAGTCCATCTATAGTAGGTACTTCCAAATAAAAATAAAAGGTAAATGAAGCTTAAAAGTAGTTAGTTCTCCATAGTCTTTTTAGGTACCGCCACAAAATCGCTAAAAAAAAAAAAGCATAGCATGATGAAAAAGACGCCAAACTTGATGAAAACAAAATTTTATCGTCTTAAATGTTTATTATTAAGAGGAAAGATCAAAGTTTTTTTGTTTTTTTTTTTTTTTTTTTTTTTACATTTTTTTAATTGTTCCTAGCATGTCGGAAATTTTTGTTAAAAACTGGAAATCTCACTTTGAAATTCTTTTAAATATCAATTATCATTTTCTCAAAACTTATTTTAAGAAAATCAGAACTTAGCTCCTGCACCAAAAAGATGTAATTTGAAAATAAATAAATAAATAAATAAAAAAAAAAAAAAAAGAAGCAGGTCATCAGGATTCTGTGAGGCTAATTTGTTCTACAGAAGGAGAAAAGTGAAATAATTTACATTTAAGTGAACAAATTATTTACCTTGTTATTTTTAAGGGAAACTTTCAGCGTTTTGATTTTTTTTTTTTTTTTTTTTTTTTTTTTTTTTTTTTTTTTGTACTTAGCTTTCACCTTTACGTTTACAATGCTTTATGGAAAATATATTATAAAGAAGTTAAAATAAGACTTGTTAGAGTGAGATTAAATTTCATAAGGTATCTAATTATAGGTACCTTTCTAATGAAATTTTATCAGAAGTGTACATAAAATAATATAATTTTATGTACATTTATTACATTTTACTGTTTTTTGTATTTCCATTCATTTTATTATTTTTGATACTTCATTTATAGAAAAATGTCATAACTGAGATTAATATAAAAATAAGATCATATAAGTTTCATAAGATGATACTGATACTTGTAGGTACCCTTCTCAGTTGAAATTGAAAAATCAAATTAACTTCTCTACACATGTTTCACAAAAGTAAAGGCCTTAACAGCGGAGAACAATGCTTAACTCAAATAACGCAACTTAATTGTATTCTGTTTGGTCTTCCGTACATTATAATTACAGCCTGATTATAAACACAAAATTACATTTCTTCATTACTGCGGATCTTCTGATTAGTCAAAATGATACAATTTACAATGTGCTAAAAATAGATCTATCTCATAAGGAGACTTAGGAAACCTGATGCGGCTTTTAACTAATTTTATAATATTTTGAAAAATTAAATGTAAAAATCTATTATAATTAAGAAATAACAAATAATTGTATTAAAAATTCATTTTTCATTGAAAAAAAATTGTCCATATTCATAAAAGCATTTGAAATTAAATATCTCTGTTTTATATGTTACAATTCAGAGCTGATTTTCAGGTATAGGGGGTCCAATTAAAAACAAAAAAAAAACATGATTTGCATTCCTCAAAGCCTTGTGCTTTTAACTATTGTAATTATTAAACTCGACTCTATAGAATTTCTAGCGTTTTCATAAAATTAGTTATGGGGGGGGTAATAAATATATAAAAAAAACATTTATAATAATTTCGATGATCTGTGAATAGTTCCTAAAAGTTTCATTAACATCCGACAATTATTTATATTTTTGCAAGATTTTCCAAATTAATGTGTCATACCAAAAAAAAACATGCTAAAAATTGTCTGTTATTTACTAGTTCCGCTGATACAAAGAGAAACAAGGTTTTTTTAATCAAAATTTAGAATGTTCTAAAAAATTTTTTAAAATAATTAAAAAAAAAAAAACAAAAAAACTTTGGTCTTTCCTCTTAATAATAACATAAGCATTTAGACGATAAAATTTTGTTTTCGGCAAGTTTGGCGTCTTTTTCATCAAGCTATGCTCTTTTTTTCGCGATTTCGTGCCGGTACCTAAAAAGACCATGGAGAACTAACTACTTTTAAGCTTCATTTACCTTTTATTTTTATTTGCTTAAGTTTTCAATACTGCATCATAAGAGATATGTAGTATTGTCCTTTCTTTGTGTCTCTTAAAGTTATATATAAACAATTCTTGTGATTTTAATATTCAAGTTTGCAGAAATTGGGAAAGCTAATTTAGCAGAAACTATAATAAATTCCCATTTCAGAAAGCATTTGATCTGTTAGACTTTTAAAGTAGAGTTTTTAATATATGCCTAACAGATTCTCATTTTACTTGGTTTCCAAAAATTTGTGTTATTGGCACAACTGTCAAGTTTTTTTTTTTTTTTTTTTTTTTTTTTTTTTTTTTTTTGCTTGAATTCAGTTGGGAGAATTTAAAAAAAAAAAATAATTTACAATTTTATGGGATGTGTTATTCACATAAAATCATAATATCCCGCTAATCAAGTGTGCGTTACAAAATACATGACATTCAAAAGTCATGAGCCTGTTTCTTGTATTAAAGTTTTTTTTGTTTTTTTTTCCATAATATTGTTTTAGTCCAACCTATATCTCAGTGCATCTCCTAAAATAAATGTAGAGAATAGAAATAATTTGATGCTTTCTATTAAACTGTCTTTTTTAAATAAGCTTGTTACACAATTCATGGTTTCAAGAGGTTAAGCACATAAAATATTACCTGCAAAAAAAAGCTAAGTGTAAGTCATTTGAGAAAAGGGAGATCAGCATTGGTTCTAATGTCTTCAACTAAATAGTATTACTCAATGTATTTGGCATGATGTTTTTACTGTTTTGACTGCAGGCTGCTTATTATCTATTAATTTCTTCTTTTTTTTTATGTCTTAGCTATTTATGCTCTGCACTTTCAATTTTCCAATCTGCTTCTATTGTCTGCAACTCACTATTTTTGCCTTTTATGGACAATCTGTTCTTTTAATTTGACACTTGCTAATCAGTCATTTTTTTTTTTTTTTTTTTTTTTTTTTTTTTTTTTTGATCATGTGACATTAATCATATCTGATCTTTGTTGTTGTGGACATTCTTCATTGTTGAAATGTACAAAATTCATCCAAAGGGATTTATAGTAAAGAGCAATTACATTACAATTTTATTTGCTCTGTTACCCTTCAACTTTGATGTTTTTTTTAACACTATTTCAGCCAATGCCTTCTTTGTCCTTATTTGGGTGTATGTTATATTTTGTCTTTATAAAACACAAATCTGAAGAAAGCCTATATTGTTAATTTTCATCAACCTTTATTAGAAAATATACACTCTTGCAGCAATTTCTTCTCTCAATGTCAGTGTATCCTTAAATACATATACAAACTAGTGTCAATCAATTTGTAACTTAAATTCATTTTTCTAATTTAGAAATTACTTGTAGGTATCATTACTGGTTGAATTTTACAGAAAATAGTTTTTGGTAAATTTTCATTTTACTGATGATAGATATCATAAATTTTGGAGAAAAATATTCAGATTCTAAAATATATATGTATAAAAAATAGTCAGGCCATATAAAGTAGATAAAAGTTATTAAAAAAAAAAAATTTGTGAATCTTGTATAATTCTTTGAACATGAGTAAACTGTATATGGATTAAAAAAAATAGTTTTATGCATGGTAATACTAACTGGTTAGGAATTTGACTTTTTTTTTTTTTTTTTTTTTTTTTTTTTTATATTTAGTAACCATAGAAAGAAATGAATCTATAACTAGATACTGGCTTTTTTTTTTTTTTTTTTTTTTTTTTTTCAGTTGAAACAATTTTTTCTTTAACTTTGTGATAACTAAAGTTTATAACAAGTAAATGGACATGTTTTATGTGTAATTATTAATGATGAAGATTTAAAAACAACTTTGGCAAGTCATTTGCATATTAGTTTATCTAGGTACTACTAAACTGTAAAATTTGTAACACCCACACACAGCATGTGTGCCAGGTAATGAGGACAAATTATAATATAAAAAATATTTAATAAAAAAAAATGGTCAATATACATGTTCAAATTCAAAAAAACAAAACAAAAAACGCAGAAAAGGCTTATTTCAGTCATGAGGACAGCCTCAATATATGCCTGGATCAAGGGATTCTCATTCATAACTCAGAACCACCACACAAGATGTGAACTTAGTGTGCATCACAATGGGTCTGTAGTAGGGTCTGCACAGAGCCAGCTGTCATTCCTCCTATTCACCTGACTATTTTGAAGATGGCTCTTCCTGAGTTGTGGTTAGTGGTTATTTCTGGAAGCACAGCATGCCTTTTTTAATTTCTATCATCACATTTCTTCACACACACACACACACACACACACACACACATTAATATTAATTTTTGGGTACATCTGAAAAAAGAAATGAAAATGTTAAAACTAAGTGTATGCCAATCACATGTAATGGTCCACTAAAGATGTGTTCTCAAATACCTGGGACACACTACAATATTCAAGTTCTATTTAAAGGTGCTGGGTTAATTTAAAATAATAAAAATGAATATAATTTACAAGATCATCCCAAGTATTTTTAAGAATGCTATCGATATTGGATATCTTATGGCTCTTAATTTAATTTTCAGATAAAATGTAATCATTTAAAAAGTGTATGACATGTAGGAAAAGTGTATATAAATGCTTAAAGCCATAATCTTTTGTATAATTTTATCACAAATGTTAAAGCATAAAATGAAAAATACTGAATCCACTTTTAAAACTTTATCTAAAAGGTAATAAAATGAACATTTGGTTGATGTGTTATTTGCAGAAATATTTTTCTGTTCTTGTGAATAGAAAAATAATTTTGTTAGTACTGTCAAAAAATCTAAATGCTTCTCACTTACCACAGGAGGCTCAAAACATTTTAAAGTTTTACATCTCAACTCGACTATTGACCATTTTTATATCCAAAATTCTCAATATACAGTGGAACCTCCTGTCATGAATGCCTCTCATCAGTAACAAATCTGTTCATGAACGAATTTTCCAAACAAAAATTGTTTTGGGCGATGGACAGTGTCTCTAGCAACACATGTGCGCGCACACACACACACACACACAAGCCTGCGAGAAGCCCAAAGTATCAGCAGGAGAACATCATCCATACACAAATTTGCCATCTGGTTTGTTATTAAATTTAGGTTCCATGGGGCCAAAGAAGAATGATAGCAGCAGAGTGAAAAGAAAAAATGACAAAATGGAAGAAAAGAGAAAGAAGAAAGTCCAGAAAGACAGTTTTTATGATCTCCCCCTGCCAAACAGTAACATGTCTCCCCTTCCTCTTCCTCACTACTGTCTACTTACACCATCAACTCTCCTCCATACAAATACGGTAAAATTAAATAAAGTTTTCATCTATATTTTATATGTTCAGTATTGGGTTTATCTTCTTTGTGTTAGTTTTAATGATTTTCATTGGTTTTGTTTATGAACTTGTGCACAAAGTACTATTTTAAAAGTTTAAATAAGCAATCATCTGGTGTGCAGCAATGGATTAATCCATTTTACATTGATTCCTATAGGGAAAATAGTTTTGGTTTATGAGCATCTTTGGTCACAAACGGTCTTCAGAAACAAATTAAATTCATGAACTGAGGGTCTATTATATAATTGGTTTTAAAATATAACAGTTTAAACTTTTCTTTGTAAAAATTGCTGTAATGACTTTTGTAATCTTGTCATCAGTTTTATAATACATGAAATCTGAGAACACAAGATATAAAAATCTTACCTAAAGGCAGCAGTTGATTTAATGGAAATCAAGCAACAGGTACTATCTATTAACTATCTTTACTATCTATCTATTCCCAATAAGTAACTAATGAAATTTAGAATGATTATAAATCAACCATAACATTTTTTTCAAAGTATATATCATTTAAAAACTAAATTCTCACCTGCCAGTAACTAATAGGCTGGTAAACAGACACACCTTTCTGTTATATTAAGGGTAGTTAAGGGAAGTACACTCTAATATGTGTGGTAAAGTTTGCTGGACATGAGACCTTGTTATTGCTGAAACTTTAAAAAAAAAAAAAAAAGTAAATAAAATTTGTATTGTAATTTATATTTTGCGGTAATGCAAAATAAATGCTCCATATGAAAGTAAAAGTATATATAGTTTTTCATTGCTTTCAGTTTCAGAAATGAATCCAGAAGGGAGGAGATAGTAATTTTCTTTGTGCTCTGATTTACACTATAGTTTTTGTTTTTAGTTTTTTAATTCTGAAATTATGCAATTAATATTATTGTAAATATTTGTTTTTCATTTTTGCATAATGTTTTTTTTTTTTTTTTTTTTTTTTTCAAATTCAGAATAGCTTGAACATCATCATATCTGTTGGTACAATTGAAACCTGAACATGCTTGCTTTTAGTTTGTTTGTGTTTTCTCCAGATAAATTACAATATCCTCTCTCTCTCCTTCACTGTCTTTCCTTCTTTATCTTCATTGTTTTTTTTTACTGCTGCTGCTTTTTCATTACTTTTTCTTGCATATATTTAGCCAAGAAGGACGTGTAATCTTTATAATTTGATCTGGAAAAGCTGATAGTTGCTACATCTTATAACTGAAAGTTTAATATTAGTCTTAAGTTGTCATTTCTGAAAATATGCTGTAAACATCTCATAAGCTTGTAGTTTTTGTACTATTTCCCTACTTGTGATTGTTAAATGTTTGGAACAGGCTCTCCTGGAAAATAATTATCTTTTCTCATCCTCACATCAAATCAAGTCAAAATTTACCCACACACATTTGCAAAAGGATATTCATTCATTAGGAAAAAAAAATGAAACCTTAAATATAAACCTAAAATATCTACTGTTCCTCTCTCATATGCGCGCACACACACACACACACACAAGTGGACAATAAAGTCAAGATCGATTGGTGATAGTCTTTCATTCTTGTAAGTAATCTTCAGGTCATATGTGTTGTATAGTGACTTGACTAATATATGCCAGTCAATGGGCCAATATGGTTAGCAAGGTCAGGTATTTCCAGTTTATTGTATTCTCCTAATCGTTATAAAGGTAGGCAGCAAAGGTTATATTTGAAATTACTCTAAAGTCTGTTAAGCAGAAATAATTGTGGGTCAAAAAGCAGTATATTTGTAGCTATTACTTGAGTATTTTGTATTTATTCATTATTTGTTGGTTATTATTATTATTAAATTTACTTTGTTGTGATTATGTGTGCATTTATAGTTGTTTTCTTTTGGGGGCTTGTTTATCTTTTTTGTTTAGACAAAAACCAATGCATTAAACTAAGTGTGTTACATTATTTGAGTTTTAATGCATATATTTCCATTTTTAAGTTTTTGATAATGTACTAAAAATTTTTTTTTTTTTCGTGTCTGCATTTTGAGATAAGTTCTGATCATTTATTTAGTAAATTGTGATTAGACAAAGTTTACAGCTTTTGGATTTATTATTCTAGGTGGATACTGTTTTCCTTATTTTCCATGAGATTTTTGGTGTATTTTGATTTGTTTTTAATTTCCTAGATGTTTAGAAAGCTCTTCATGTACTTACTAATGGTAAAGGAAGTTTTGTGTCCATAGTTTCTGAATTCCAGGGTTCTTCTGTTACTCCTATGTATATTTTTTGTTTGTTATATGTTGTCTTTACAGTGACTTGGTATATTATATTGTTTTGCAAGCAATTGCCATTTAAAGAACATTTGTGCATTGTGTTGGGTTTGGTTTATGCAGGTAATTTGTTGGTTATTTTTCTGTTCTTTTTATTATTTGTATCACATTTTCAGTGCAACTAGTTGATTTTTACTGCTTCTGTTGAATATCTTGTGGAGAGTGATGGGAGGAAGTGTTGGTGGATGAGTTTAATGAATATTTTTCCTCCACTAGTTTTTACTTTTTGTTGTATAGTAGGTTAAAACGTTTCTTTTTCTGTCTTTTGTGGTGTGTATGTGAGTGTTGTTGAAAATCCACTATTTTTAGGTCTGTTTCATAATCATATTTGATTTCATTAAAGATGGCTTTGTTAGACTTATCAGAAATCTTGCAGGTAATTGATTGTAGAATCTACTTGATTATTGTTTGTGAGTGGTTGGAAGATGTTTATGTAAAGTGGTTTGTTGTTGGGTTTTCTATATGGCTGATAATCTTTTCTTAGGTTGAGTGTGACATCTAGGAAATCTAATTCTTTAAGGTTTGATGTGATTTTTTTTTTTGTTGTGTTTTTAATGTCTGTTGAATCCTAAATTTTTAAAAAATTCTGATTATTTTTCTGGATTTTTTTGGGGGGGTGGGTTAGGTTTTTTTTTTTTTTTTTTTTTTTTTTTGTCTGTTGCTGTTTTTATCTTATATTTACACATGCTCTATCCCTGGTATTGAGCACTTCTACTCGTGCATAAATGTATCATACCTTAAAATTAATATATATAGTATAGAAAATTAGATCAGCCAATTCTGGCTGATCTCTTAATTTTCTATACTTAAAAGTTCTACATGTTAAATTTTTATATTTTTACTTAGCACTTTTTTAATACTGTTTCCTGGTGTAATTCAACTTTGACCATTAACTTTTTATTATATAACCTTAGCCAATCTATCCTGTTAAATATATACTTGGTTTTTGCCCATATTCTGTTGAAATACTAGTTCATGTACAATCACTGAAGTTAAGCATGTTGACTCTGGTCAGTACCCGGGCAGTTGCCCGCTTGGGAATGCTGGGTGCTTGGATGTGTGAGTAATGTAATGGATAATGGCTCAGAATTGTTTAGCAGAATACCCTTGGGAAAGGTATGAATCTACCTATTCTCCCCTAGCTATGGATTAATTAGTAAGACTTGTATCACTAAATCATTATTGTCTCCAAAAATAATTCTTACAATCTAAAAATATTTTCTTCCTTTAAATAACCTAAAAAGAGTTAAGCCATAAAAAAAAAACAAATCCATCACAAATATATGCTTTTATGGTACTTTATTTGAAATTTGGTTATGAGTTTTTTTGTTCAGTCATCTTTATTCTCATTATGGACTGTTTATCTTTGTATTTTCTTAAGAAATTCAGTCTAATCTTTATATATCTACTCAGATGTGCAGATTCTTCAGATTTAGACACCTTTTCTTTTTTAGATTTATTTTAAAGTCTTATTATTACTCTTATTTATTGCAGGCCATCTTCCTCAGAAACAAATGGATTACCGGAAGCGATACCGCACCCTAGCATCCACCTATGTCACATACAGTCCAGATGGGTCAGAGCTGTTAGTTAATTTAGGTGGTGAACAAATTTACCTGTTTGATGTAAATAAGAAGAGAAAACCACAGAAGTTTGATATGTCCTTGGTCCTTGGAAGCACAAATGGCATTGTTAAAGGTATATAAACAATTTCTAATTATTATTTGATCCTTTAAATACTTGGATGTTTTCATTTTACTTATGGGAGAAATTTGAGCTTTGTACTACTTGTTATATGTATGTGTGTGCCTTTTCAGTAATTCACTTGATAGTGTATTAGACTATTGATTAACCCATTAATGCCCACCATAAACTCTGATATATGTTCCTAAAAATATCCATTGTTATAGTATAATTATAAAAAGAAAAATTGATATTTTAGGTTTCTATCTATAACTCATTAATGCCCATCAGCCCATTTTTTGGGGATAATAGGTTATGCTTATTGTTCAGTCTCCATTATTAAGTTAATGATTCTTATATTTACTTCAATAGTAATCTGAATTTAGCAAGATTAATAGTGCTTTTTAAGAAGGTCCAGAATTAATCTGATTATGACTGGCTACCGTTTTCTAAGTGCCCTGAATTGGAGATTAGTAATCTATAAACAGTTGCTGGCATTTTTCATCTTTTTAAAGTTCATATTTGAATTTCCTAGTCATAGAATAAGATAAAGTATGGCCAAAAATATACCAATCTATCAATATTGGGATAAATGAATATTGGTAAAATTAAGACTCTGTAATTAAGCACATTAGTCTTGCATCTTTCCCATATAGTACCCAGTCTTTTATTAATTTTTGTAGTAAGTTAAATGATGTGTAGGTAACATAACAGTTACTGATTTGGAAATTGGAATTAGCAGAGTTCAAATTCTGATATTGTTGCATTCACTTCCACATTAATAGCCCTGGAGAAGATATGAATTTCTTCTCCTTTTCAGCTTTGAGTTAAATAGCAGTGTAAATTGGGCTCTCTAGATCTAAATGGCCATCTAGAAGGACTATTCTGAATTCAAAGCCATTTGGTGGTAGGAGAGGAGTAAATCTCCTCAAGAATAGATCTGGTCAGGGATTACTCTTTGCATCATGTAACTTGATACAACCTATCACAAATTACTTGAAGAGATGGGTGCCTCAAAGTGATTCCCATTGATCATGAAATGTAATCTGACCATCTAATAGGTTATTAGTTGAATCAACCGACAGACTGACTAAAGTTATGAGAATTTGTCATTGTTTCAATCACAAATCATTATTTGGTTTAAGAGAATTACATAAAAAGCTTAAGTGTTGTGCTATAGTAAAAGGAAAGAAAGTTTTATGCTTTTGTTTTTTTTTTTTTTTTTTTTTCGTTTTTAAATATTCATCTTTGATCAGTGGTGTATAAATAAGTAGTCAGATAACTTATAATTTTCTTAAGAAATTTTCTTTTATTCATTGTTCCTGGTTAAAAATAGCTTTAGCTTTTATTTATTCATTTTTATATTTTCTTATTTAATTCATCACATTAAATGTGACGTGTAAATGACTTGTAGTTTCATGTATAAATTAAAAAACAAAATTTAAACTTTTCTTGACCAGTTTTTGAGCTATAATTAAGACTAGTCTATTATTATTCATATATTTTAGGTCATGTTTTCATTGTTTTAATTTAACTTTGTCTTCTCATAGAGGCAGCATTCTCAAGCAATGGTTTTAGTTTCCCACACCGAACCGGTACTAATGGGGTAAGGACACCCCTTGTGTCCAAACCAAATTGTCCAACGTCCTCTACTTCCTCTTGGCCAACCTCACTACAAGCAGAAGATGAGTCAGAAAAATATAAAAATAGAACTGGAAAAAGGTAAATGATTGTTTTCTTCATTTACATTGTTTAGCTTTCTAACCAGTCATAATCTCTATTTTATTAATAATAATAATGTCTTTAGATTATCTTCTCCTGTGATTAGTACACTAACCTTGTTTTCTACTAAATTTATTAATTAACTTTTATAAGTGTTTAAAAAAAGTGTTCAATCTATTTTCTAGGCATAAGCGAGATTCAAAACATCTCTCTCCCCCAGTTGAAGCTCTTAAGCGGAAGGCTAACAGTTATTTTGAGAAAAATCAATGTACAAAAGCCATCATCTTATATAACCAAGCCATCTCAATGATGCCCCATGCTTCTGTTCTTTATGGCAACAGGGCTGCAGCCTATATGAAAAGGAAATGGTATGTTTCAGAGATCACTTTGGGCTACATTTAGTAAGCTGTTGTTGCAACATAAGAGATGTAAACTTATGTGTTTTTTTTTTTTTTTTTTTTTTTTTTTTGTGTGTGTAATAAGAAAACTTATTTTTGTAATGTGGAAATTAACCACGAGAATTCTGTTGTGCATTCAAGCCTTTTATCAATAGAAAACTTTATATTTTTTTTTTTTTTGGTATAAATATTTATTACTAGAAATGTTAAAAATTGTGGCTTTAAATTTAGTAACATGTAACTGAATTTTTAAAAATGAAGAAACATTCTTGAAGATTTCATTTTATCTTTAATTGAAAGCTAAATGATTAAATTTACTATTTCCAGCAAGTAAAATATTCTGGTGTATTTCAAATAGAAATTATATAGACCGGAATATCAACTTTTTGGCTGATTTCAAAATACAAGTGACCATTTTCTTAAAATTAAGAAATATGTAGACTAAACAAAATTATCGGTTTTCAAAATCTTCCAAAAATAAAATATATATTTGTGACATGTTATGTGAATAAAATTAGTAACTTTAAAGTTAAATTAATCTTATTTGAAGTAAATATTACTTATAGCATAAAAAAGTAATATACAAACATTTCTTAATGACAGGTTCTGTTTTTCTTTTATCTTTATTGATGTATTGATAAGTTCCAAGGTGATGACAACTAGAATGGATGACCAGAATTGACAAATTTATGAAATCTAAGTGAATGTTTTTGTTTTTTGTTTTTTTTTAACTACCTAGTAATTTTTACAAATTAACATGTTTTCAGCAATTATTTAATATTTTATTGACTTTTAGTTATGTTTCAAGATGCTTCATGAAATTTGGGTTTTGTCTCTAGGTTTTTATCTTAAGTTTACTAACTTGAACAAAAAATTACTTAATTGAAGTATGACCCAAGCTAAAATAAATACATAAAATAAGAATATTTAGTGAAATAGTAATTAAAAAAAAAAAGTAAAACTTACCTTGAAATTTTGAAGGAATGATTTGCAAAGGCGTTAACAATGAAACGGAACTAAATGATGAAAATGAAAGAATTGCAGAACACCTCTTAAATATCATTTATGGATTACCATAGTTAGAAATTGGGAATGTTTCTACACTAAATTTTTTTTAATCCTTTTAAAAATATTGTGTACAAACAATTGTTATGAGCTTTTCAATTTTTGATTTGTAAATGTAGTTTTTTTACTTAATAATATAACCTAACTGCCTTAAAGTAATGCAGAATTTTAAACAATTTTTTAGTATTATAAATTATTTAAGATTTAAAAAAAATGCAAACAATTCTTGTAAAAATTAATTATTCATTAAAAAAAATTTTCTTAATAATGTCCTTAATAAATTTTATTTATAAAAGCAATTATAAGTTTTTCTAATTAAATATTATATTTTTATTACATTTTTTATTTTACAATTTAGAGCAAATTTTTGGTGAATGGGTTAACTGTTTAAAAAAAAAAAAAAAAAAAAAAAAAAAAAAAAAATTTGATGATTTACATTCTCCAAGGTGTCCTGCTTTTAACTAAGAATAAAAATCCCTGCCTTAAAAATTTAATTTCTTGAAATTAAAAAAAAAAAAAAAAAAAATTCAAAAATAATTTCATTCATTTCTGAAAGTTTCATTAAAATCAAACTTATTTGATTTTTTTTTTTTTTTTTTTTTTTTGTAAGAATTTCCAAATCGGTGTGTTTTTCACTGGAAAAAGATGCAAAAAACTAATTGTAATTATTACGCCCATTGCTGACCTAAACAAAAAGATTTTTAACTAAATTTTTGAATGTGCCAGACAGGATTAAAAAATTTCAAAAAATAAAATTTGCTTTGATCTCTCCTCTTAATAACAAACATTTTGATGACAAAACTTTGTTTTTATTGAGTTTGAGGCCTTTTTTTATCATGCTATGCTCTTTTTCCATGAAAATGCTGAGGTACCTAATATCATCTCACACTTGATGCAGAAGTGTCCTATGAAAGATAATTGTTTAACAGATCCAATAAGTCCAACATTTTCCAATATTTACAAAAAGAAAACACTTTTGATATAATAACTGTTAATAACGTGTCTGTCAAATACATGTTTGCTTTAAATACTTGCAGGTACAGTTTAATTATAGAACTGTAGGATATTCACTCCTGCTTCTTGTGCTGGTTTGATAAGATAGTTTTCGTGTTTTTTTTTTTTTTTTTTTTTTTTTTTTTTTTTTACAGTGATATTCACCCTGTGTAATGCCCAAGAGCCACTTGAGGTAGTGAGTTACAGAGTAAGAGGCACAGTTTATGAGGATATGTGGGGAAGATAACAGTTGACCCTAGACTTGAACAGGTCAAGAATGTAGTGATCGGGGAAGCATCATATTTAGTCATTAATATTTTTCCACTCTCCTCCTTTTAACATCTTTCTTATTATCCGAAAAATATACAGGTGAGAAAATGATGACCATGAATGTAAAATATATTAAGGATTTTTTTCGTTTTTATACATTTTCTGGATTACTCTTGGGAAATAATAATATTTACTACTAAGAGGCTGAAATTTTTAAAAAAATTAAAAAAAAAATGTACTTGATAAAGTCATAGTATTTATTTGTTTGGTACTAAATAACCTTTTATATAAGGGCATCATAAACCTGCACTCATTCATTCATTCACCGATTTATAATTCTTTGAAAATTTTAAGAAATTCTTTGACTAAAAGGGTTTCTTGAACATTTTTACCATCAGTTTTCATTATTTGCTCTTACTTCAACTTGAATGCAAGAGAGTTTAACTTTGAAATACAGTGTAGCCAAAGATTTCAGATAAATGCCTGTATGGTTTGGAAACCTTTTATTCTTTTTTTCTCTCTGATCCTTTAAGGCTGGAAGCACCCAAATACACTTGCAAGTCATAGTATTAACATTTGCCACATGATCAACTAGAGGTGCTGGAAATCTACAACTTTATAAAAATTATTCACATGCTAGGACAAAACAAAAAAAAATGATTTGATAAATTTACTTGACATAAAATGTCTATTTTTAATAAGACATGTTTACAAGAATATTTGCTACCAAAATATACTGAGATTATAAAAGTTATAGATTTTGAAAACCCTATCTCATAACCAGTCACATCAAGATGATTAACATATATATCTCAAATTTCTGTATCTTGGAATTCTTAAACTTTATCCTTTCAACTTTTATTTCAGTAAAACTGTTTGATAGTGAATGAATTTTTATGCAAATAAATTCTCTCTTGTTGCAGGGATGGGGATCTTTATGCTGCCTTGCGAGATTGCCACAGTGCTCTCCAGCTTGACTTCAATTATTTAAAGGCACACTATCGCCTTGCCCGATGCCTCTATGAACTGTCATGGCCACAAGAGGCACATGACTGTCTACAACAATTCAAAACCAAATTTCCAGATTATGCAAAAAACAGTGCCTGTGAGGCCCTTGACCGAGATATAAAAGCAGCAATGTTCTCAAAAACTGATCATGGTAAGTTGGCCAAAAAAGAAAAAAATACATCTATATAATATTTCTGTTGTTTGTTTTTTTTTATTTGTTTTTTTTGTGGGAGATTGTTGTTGTTGTTGTTGTTTTTTTTTTTTTTTTTTTTTTTTTTTTTTTGTTGTGGAAGAAGGCATACATATTAGGTAGGATTGTAATTTTTTTTTTTCTTTCTCTCTTCCAGGTATTAATATACCTGTAAATTATTTCATGTTAAGAATGGAATCAATTATTTCTAGATGACAATATAAAAATAGAATTGTAAAATTGTTTTTAAATTAATAGATTATCATTTTCTTTGTTTATTCTCCTGGAAAGAACTGTTTTATCTTTCATTTATTAAATTGTATAATTTTTAAATGTGAAAATGAAGTAAAAACTAATTACTTTAAATATTTCATAATTATTAAAAAGATTAACAAACCATTTGAATAGGTAATTTGATATTTTACATGCATTTTTATTTTTGTGTGGATGGACAGGTGTTTAAACAAACTTGAATTATCAAAATTAACAAGCATTTTCTGCTATTTACTCTTCAGATGAAGCCAGTTTTCTGTCATCTACAAATTTACCATTTTTTTAAAATTATGCAGTGTACAATTTTAATTTTTCCTGTTGCCTTGTCACTGCTTACATGACCTTATCTTCCAGATGATTCTGAGGCAGGCAAGAGTGAGAGTGATGCATCTTCTCGAAAGAGGGTGGCAGCCATTTCTGAGCAAGAGAAAGTGTGGCGTAATGATGCATATGATTATGAAATGAGATTCTGTGGGCATTGTAACACAACCACAGATATCAAAGAGGCAAACTTCTTTGGAAGGTAAGGCTTCCCTCAACACCTACACTAAAATAATTATAGCCTTTAAAAGTAACAATGTTTTACTTGCACAAATGGGTATTTCATTATTTAAAATTGTAATCACTGCTCAAATGATTTTAACATGCCCTGCTTAAAATAGAAGATATTGTCAAAAGATTGCTTCAAATGAGAAACCTATAGATTTATCTGTGTTTTGATAAATTTATATTTCTTTTTAATAAATCATTATATTATTATTATTATATTTTTTAACAGCTTTTTACTGTTTAATTTTGTAAATATTTAATATTCTCTAAATTTTTTTTATTCAGAAAAATTAAATGATAAAATTACACTGTTTTCAAGCCATATTATTATTGGTTCTGACCTGGCATCTCAACTTCAGTCCCTTCCCCATCACCATAACAGTCTCCCTGTGCCTTTTCTAAAAATACTTACATGGTAATTGTTCTGAGGAGCTTTCTGCTATGGCACCTAGACCTTATGAATTTACTATATTGGAGGCAAAGTCTCATCATTTTACAGTTGAAATGGATAGATATAACCATATGTTCTATGCTATCATATTTCTCTTTTGTGAAACTCTTTCAGTTTCTTGCTTCCCAGTCGACTTTGATCTTCAAAAATTTAAATGCAGTGTCAGTTATCTTGTGTCTTAATTCTTGTTCTTTCAATGTCCTCTCTCCTTAATAGTAGCTTTTATTTTAGCACTCGGTAAATCATTGCGTTTTAGTGGCTTTATTACCTTGCTTGGGGTGAAATGATTAAAAAAAAAAAAAATGGCACAACAAATTTTGTTTGAACAATTGAATTCCTGTTATGCGTTATTTTTTTTTTATGCCATTACTCTTTTTTGTAAAGAAATAGTTTTTCCTTATATATTATTACACCTGATTATATTCTTAATGTTCAGTGTCTTTTCAGTTGGCTCTCCACAAATTTCTATTCTTATTGTATTTTCCTGTGTATAATTTGACCCTGTAGTACAGCCATTCTTATGTTTTTTTTTTTTTTTTTTTTTTTAGAAGTTGTCATATAGCTCAATAGTGTACTTATATTTCAATAATTTTTCATGGTTTTAAAGAATAGAAACAAGCAGGACATTTAGCCATTACATCTTACTTCTAATTTCCCTTTCAAAACTTATTTATTGTAATATTTTGCAATTTAAAATGACAAGTACCAGTGTATACTATTTATTTGGCTATATAATTATGCCGGGGTCTGTTTTGCATTGTTTTATTTTGAAGCTTTCAAACTGGATACTTTGTGTCAACAAATTGAGGGAGAAAAATCACAGAGCATGGGAATTATGGCCAGATTCTTGAAGTGTAAAAGAAAAACTAAAACAAAAAAAAAAAAAAAAAAAGTACATAATTTATGCAATAGTTAAGCTTTTTTTGTAACATTGTTATAAAGACATGACCGGTCACTTTTGTAATTTTTTAATCAATTTCAATGAATTTCCTGTCTTTGAGACAAAAAACATTCAATTACACTGATTTCAAAAGCACAAATATTAGTGACATTTCAAATACTTTTTGTAAGCAATTGTTATCAACACCTGCCTACTTTGTGTTTTATTATCTACTAGCAGCATGGCCCAGCGTTGCCTGTGCTTGCTTCAAAAATCGTACGACTCGTACAGCAATCGCTATCACTTGACTTAAAATATTTTTGCCCTTCCTTGCCTTTAAAGGAGTGCCCTTTGCCATGCTTCTTGCCCATCTCACACTGCAAATTTTTTATAAGCTCTATACTAAACATTAAATCTGTTACGAAAAAAGAACTAAACAAAATGAACACAAAACGATCAGTTTTAAAAAAGGACTCGTAACTGGAAAAACCGAATGAAAAAAGAATGTTAACAACAAATACTTTTTCACAGCCGACCCAGTTCTGCGGAATCAGAATCAACGTTAAGTTAAAGCAAGCGAATGAGCCAATTGGAGTAAAGTGCCATGCACATTTAAATTTTTCCCACTTGTGACAAATGCAGCTACCGATTTTTTTTTTTTTTTTTTTTTTTTTTTTTTTTTTCATGCTAGTTAACATTTGTATCAGTCAGCTGTTGGCTCTCACGCTGGCCAATAGAATCTTCCTGCCTATTCATGGCAGCCAGCTATAGGCTTTCACTTTGGCCAGTAGAAAATGGATGCAAACTACATGAAAACTACCATAGAAGCATGAAAAAATTGATTATTTCCACTATCGATGGGAGTTGGGAAATGCAAAGCTTGTCTTGACCTTCCCGCTAACTTTGCGCATGTAAATTTTGGTGCAAATCCGTCAAATTGCAGCAGTGCATTCGTTACACACACACACACACACACACTGCCTTTTGTAGAGATTGTGCTAAATAGGTGTATTTGCAATCTTGCTGTTTCAAATAAGAGGTTTTTTAAGCTAAGTAAACATTTCTGAAAATGTATAGTTGTGTATAATACAGCACCCTTTTTTGCCTTTAATTTTCATTCAAAATTTCTCATATTATGCATGAAGAAATCCAGTAAGAAGACAAACATTACTATCCCTCCCACTTCCTGTTCTGCCATTCCATTTACACAAGCTTGTTAAGTAGGTTTTGCATTGATTTCTTCTCTCATGCCTTCAATGTATTGTGAGTGTTAGATTCTCCACTCTCTCTTTCCTCATTGTGTGCCAGAAATTTCAACTTTCTCTTTCTGATTTTATGTATAATTTATCTTTTTTTTTGTTTTCATTTTCTTTAAAATTTTCTCTTTGTTTACATGTTCCATCCATGGTATTCTCAGCATTCTTATGTTGAACCACATTTCTGTTGCCTCTTCGTCCATCATTAAATTTTCTACTATTCACTGCCATATAGGAAGATTAATATTAGCAGTTTAGTATTTTTTTTTTTTTCTTTTTCCTGTACTGAAAAAATGGAATTTCTGAACTGTTAACAACAAAAACACTGAAGAGTAGTTCAATTGTCTGAATAAAATTTGGAATGTTAATGACTTTTTTCTGAAAGTCATGCATAACATATGCCACCACTTGTCTGGCAAAGACATTAAGAATTCCATTCATTAAGCTCTCTTATTTGAAACATGATGTTCAACTTGCCTGATAATAAGCTTAGATCCAATGTTTTTTTAACTAGCTTAATAAGTAATGGTATCTAGAGGAAAAATGTAAAACTAGCAGCACATCAATTTATATTAGAATTTTATTTTCTTATAAAATCTAAATATTCATCAATGCAATATAACTAGATTTAAAACATGTATTTACCTTTCTTTCATTTTGTATTAGGTTGGTATTTTTAACATCAAAAACCAGCATTATTTTTGCACCAACCTAATAGTTTGATGAACAATAAGAATAAAGGCATATTTATTAGCATTTTCATTAGTTCTTATATATAAAAACTTACAAGAACACACATGCTTCCAACACAAGTTGCAATATAATTTCACTCCCATTTAATGTCCACTACAAAATCTGGTATTCATTATAAAAATTAAAAGGAAAATACTAATTATAGATTTAAAATAGAAAAATTCCAATTCTACGTTTCTACTTATAATCCATTAACGTTTACTAATACTAAAATTGGTCAGTAGGCATTAATGGGTTAAAGCAGCAACTTACTGTTTTACTTTATAACAAAAGTTATTTACTAAGCTTAGTTTAGACTACTTGTAATGGTAGCACCAGGCAAAAAATGAAGAAACAAGAGCTCGACTGGTGAAGAATTTGAGTTTTTCGCATGTAGTGTTGGCAGTTACAGTTACGTTAGTTCTTCAATGTGAAACTAAAAATAAACATAAACAGTTTTTTATAAACTTTGTCATACATAAAAACATTAATTTGAAATATATATATATATATATATATATATATGAGAGAGAGAATTTCACATGTGCTTACCTCTTTTTCACCTCACATTTTCCTGCTGATGTGGCGTATGTACCTTTGTGATAATCTACAAACAAAAACGAGAAGTAACTCTCACTCACTCACATGGCTCCCCAAAATAAGAATTACTTATTTTATACAGAAACTTATATATAAATGTATGTAAACTTATGGCTCCTTGGTGGGGATTTCCCTGGTCTGTTTCACGCACTAGTACAAGTTTTTGGATTAGCCATTCCAATGTTGGTAATGGTCTGCCTCTCCTACCATTCTTGTCTAAGGCCTTATCTCCAACTGAAACCCATATAGCGTAGACGAAACCATCGTTGTTAACGAGTATCAATAATGCGTCCTAACTGCCACGCATTTCTGGTTAATTTGTCAGCCTTGATTAGAACAACATCTCCAATAGCAAGTTTGTCTTGGGCTGTACCATTTGCTTCTCTAGAGTTCTCTCAATAGGTGTCATTGTGGAGATCAATGTTTGCAAGTCCCTTGGCTCTAGTCTTTAGTGGAATTGCATTCAGCATTTGCTTAGAATTTGTACAAAACTAGGCCATATCTTTCACACAGAGCAATACTTCTGTCACTGAAACTTACTGCTTCATTTGGGATAGAAACTGACTTTAATCTATCATCAACATAGAAGTCTCTTTTTATAAAGTTTGCAACATCTGCTCCAAATTCCAGTTCTTCTTCAGTTGCAACCTTCTTGAGTGCAAAATTTGAACAGCCAGGAGACAATGCTGCACCAAACAGGTGTCTTGTCATATGGTATGTGACTGGTTCACATTACCATTTTCCTACCAAAGAAACCCAAGATAGTTCCAATGATACACATTAACCTTGAATTGCAAAGGCATTTGTTCAGCGTTGCAAATGACTGCTTATGGAATTGACAAAGAATTCCACAAAGTGATTTAATGGGATCTGGTCCCTGCAGCAAAAGCTCATTTAATGATTGGAACTGTGTGCTGCCATCAAAGATGACATGAAGCTTCTGCGGATGATGAACTCCATGATGAGGCAAGTACCATTCATGTCTATTTTGCACTCCATGGCTCTCTACAGTCACCTTTTTCTGCATATTTTCTGTCTACCAATTCCTCCATAAATTCAGTCTACTGTGATGTGACTGATACTTGCAGAAGCATTTTTTCAGGTGCCACAAATGTTGTGCTGCTAATTCTGTTTTTTGGCAAACAGGGCATAGAATTTTGGAATGGCAAAGGCATTTCATAATGTCTACTTTGTATTTGAATTCCCTCCTCCATGATAGATAAATTTTCTATTTTCTTGTGATAGTGATTTGGATTTTCCATAATTTTCACTGAAGTCTAACTCAAACAACTTAGCAAGGTTATTTTGATCAATGATCTCTTTAATCCTGTTCCTCTGTGAAAATATTACATGTTCTGGTCTAGAATTGCTGAGTACAGATAAGTCCTTGGATACATCATTGACCACAATATGATGACTAATTCCCACACTGTCTGTTGACCATATGGTCCATCAGTTAGTGCAATGTCTCTAAGCATCAACATTTTAGTACTATTCTACCCAGTTAAGAGTCTGACTTTGCAGTCCTGTGAAGGCAGAATCAAATTTGCCATATGTTCCAGATGAGATGATAATCCTGTTACTTTGGGAATGTGATTGGTTTTCTGGCATTATATCTCCAGTGTAAGTACCAGGCAGCTTAATTCTCTGTTGACTATTGAAGCCACAGATCATAAGCCCTTGTATCTTGCTACTATCTATGACTTTGTTTTCCATGTGTATAATAGATAACTTGAGCTTCACAGGCTCCCCTACAAGTCCTAGTAATTTGCAAGTATTCTGCAAAATGAATGTTGTATCTGATTGAGTCCAGTATTGCATACATAAGTCCTTCTACATTTGAGTTATTTACATGAGATACATATACAGGCAGGATCATGGAGGTTTTCCAGGATGACTCATTAAGGTTGCTTTAGATGTGCCATTTACAAGCTTCACTGAATTTTCCTTCCCCTCACTATTTGTCCTTTCCTGTGGTTTAATATCCCCATTCAATGATGTAGGGTGCAGCTCAGAGCAATTATTGCACTCCTTCATTTGCTTGCACTTCTGTGAAACATGTCCATAATGTAGGAAAGTAAAACAAAGCCTTTTCTCCCTTGCAAATCACTTCCTATCTGTCAGATTCTTAACTTTAAAACTCATATAGGCATCTAACTCATGGATACCTTGGCAAAGAATACACCTTTCTTTCCTGGTAAAGGTGTCTTTATTTTGTTCTTCATAGATGGTCACAAATGTTTGGCCATCACGACAATAGTGAACATGTCTTGCTTTATTTATAACTGGTTTATCCTTCACTACACCTGATTGATCAATTTTGATGGACTGAAGTGAGGTTATGGGATCTGTGGCTATCCTGGCTTGTTTATTTACAAACTCCATAAAATCTCCAAAGGGAGGAAATTTGCCTTTTTATCTTTCTGTTGTGCCATGATACCTACCCATGTTTGTTATGACCCAATCCAGTAGTTTACAGAGCATCTTCCTGTTTTTTCTTTCATCATTCAGGAGACCAAGATTTCCTATACTCCATATAGCAATATGACATTGCCTTAAGAAGCTTGCATATCTTTGTAAAGCTACTCCATCCTTGGGATTGATCCTTTGCCATTTTTCAAGTATGTCTCTAAAAGTGTTCACTACCACAAATGGATTTCCATAACATTCCTCAAGCAGCTTCTTAGCTTCATCAAAGGCATCTTCTGGTGAAAGCAGAAAATAGCCTTCTACAGTGACCATAACCTGGTCACCTAGCTACTTCTATTAATAATGGATTCTCTCTGCTGCTGAACTTTTCCTATGCTCAATTAAGGTCTGAAATGCCACCTTCTAACCTGAATATCTCATTGGATCTCCATAAAACACACTAGGCTCAGGAGGCAGTAAACTTGCTCAGCTAGACATTTAGCAAGGTCTATCAAAGTCTTCTCTAAATCATTTTCAGCACTTAGCTGTGCTTGCTCTAAATAAGAATCATTCCTGGGTGGTATGGTTTAAATAACTAAGGGAACTGGTGATACAGTATTACCAGTTTGACAAAGTTCATAAGGCTGACTATGACAAGCATTAATCTGAGTATTGGTAGAATTATTGCCAACTGTTGCCATGGAATGTACTTGCTGATGAGGCACAAAATGAGGTTTGTCTGGGTTCAAGAGATTGGTAATAGGAATTTAATCCTAACGTCTTTGGTGGGATAACCTGCTTTAAACAATGTTGGCTCCTCTAGTAACAAACCCAACACAGTTGATGATGGTCCATGCCGACATAATTTCAATCATGTCAGCTTGAGATCTTAAAAACTCATTCACTTGTTGATTGGTATCAATTTTGGATGGTAGTTGCGCCATTCTAGAGGAAGTGTCTTGTATATTCTCCAGGACATCTAACTTAGCTTTGGGCTACATCAGTTTGTATCTGTGTCCTTACTCTATCTAAATCTGCCTTATGCTTTGCTTGTATATCTATGTACCTTAATTTTAATTTGAGGGCAGCTGCTTCAACCATTGTTTCAGTTGTTTTCCTTGAAGTATGTGAAATGATCTAGAAGTCCATGATAAACAACTTCTAGATGTTCTGCTAGAACTTCTAGACACAGTCAAACTCCAAGTCATGTAGGCAAGACATAATATTTCTTAGAGTAGTATGATGATCACTAGCCATCTCATCATATCTGCTCTGAAATTCTTCTTGAGTACTCTTAGTTTCTGATGCCTTGTCATTACTGCAAGCGAGATGTGTGTTCAGTTTTGTGTATGTGTCCTCAAGTCTCTCTATTATATCTATTAAAACTTTTGACTACTCCTTATCTCTTGTGTGTTCTTGAATCTGACAGGAGTACTTCAATAGAATTTGCTCATTTACACCATTGAGCAATATAAGCAGTGAAGTCCTTAGTGAGGTTTTCAAGCTTCCAGTTGAAACCCTCTTCTGCCATTTTGTGACCACTGGTAAATTGATTCAATGAATTATCTTCAGAGTGTACTGCTTGTAGCTGACCTTCAGAAATTGTTACAGATTACTGCTAAATTAATAATATATTTCAATGGTAAATATTCTAAGTGACCTACCACAAATCACAAAGAAAATAACATGAACGAACAAACAAACCAACACACACACTATCTTTTATATATATATATATATATATATATATATATATATATATATATATATATATAAACTACATAGAGATACAAAAAAATAATAAATTCATTAGGGCATGAAAAGGTTTGATATCAGAGGCAAGCAAACACAAATTCTCACTCAAACAACATCGCATACATATAAAGTAGGTACCTCCACGAAATCGCTAAAAAAAAATAGAGCATAGTCTGATGAAAAAGATGCCAAACTTTATGAAAACAAAATTTTGTCGTCTAAATGCTTATGTTTTTATGAAGAGGAAAGACCAAAGTTTTTTTTTAATTTTTTAAAATTTTTGCTTCTTTTTAGAACATTCTAAATTTTGATTTTTTAAAAAAAAAAAAAAAAAAAAAAAAACCTTGTTTCTCTTTGTACCAACAGGGGCTAGTAAATAAAATAGATCATTTTTAGCAGGTTTTTTTTGTATTACACACATTAATTTGGAAAATCTTGCAAAAATAATTGTCAGATGTTAATGAAACTTTCAGAAACTATTCACAGATGATCAAAATTATTATAAATATGTTTTTTTTTTTTTTTTTTTTTTTTTTTTTTTTTTATTAAAGTCATGGCAGAAATATATTTTTTTTTATATTTATTAGCACCCCCATAACTAATTTTATGAAAAACTCTAGAAATTCGAGCACATCAACCTAAGTGATTACACAAGGATTTGAAGAATGCAAATCATTTTTTTTTTTTTTTTTTTTTTTTTTTTTAATTAGCTCCACGGTACCTAAAAATCAGCTCTGAATTGTAACATACAAAAGTTAATAAAACAAATATATTATTTAATTTCCAATGCTTTTATTTGTTTTTATTTGTTTTTATGAATATGGACAATATTTTCTGAAAGCAAAAAATTTTTTCAATGAAAATTGAATTTTTAATACAATTATTTGTTATTTCTTTAATTATAATAGATTTTTACATTAAGTTTTTTAAAAATATTATAACATTAGTTAAAAGCAACATCAACCTTTCAAAGTGTCCTTATGAGACTGTCATTGTCTAGCGCTTTGAAAATTGTATCATTAGGACCAATCAGAAGATTCGCAGTAATTAAAAAATGTAATTTTTGTGCTTATAATTGGGTGGTAATTATAAAGTATGGAAGACCAACCAGGATACAATTTAGTTGCATTATTTGGGTTCAGCATTGTTCTCCGCTGTTAAGGCCTTTACTTTTGCGAAACACGTATGGAGAAGTTAATTTGATTTTTCAATTTCAACTGAGAAGGGTACCTATAAGTATCAGTATCATCTTATGAAATTTAACTACTGCTAAAGTATTAATTTCAGTTATGACATTTTTCCATAAATGAAATATCAAAATTAATAATAAAATGAATGGAAATACAAATAACACAGTAAAATGTAATAAATGTACATAAAATTATAGTATTTTATGTACACTTCTGATAAAATTTCATAAAAAAGGTACCTATAAATTAATTAGATACCTTTTTCTTATGAAATTTAATCTCACTCTTAACAGTCTTATTTTTTAATTTCTTTATATTTTCCATAAAGCATTGCAAACGTAAAGATGAAAGCTAAGTACAAAAAAAAAAAAAAAAAAATTAAAAAATTAGAGCGCTGAAAGTTTTCCTTAAAAGTAATGAGGTAAATAATTTGTTCACTTAAATCTAAATAATTTCACTTCCTTCCATCCGTAGAAAGAATTATCCTCCCGTAAGTTATCTAAACGTCATGAAAATGTCTTTCGTCACTTGTCAAATGACGCGAAAGATTATGACCTGCTTTGTTTTATTTTGAAATTACATATTTTTGGCACAGAAGCTAAGTTAAGCTTGGTTCAAAATATTTTAAATAAACATTATAATTTCTGATTTTATTAAAATCAGTTTTGAAAAAATGATAATTGATTTTTAAAAGAATATCAAAGTCAGATTTTCATCTTTTTTATCAAATGGAAAAAAAATGATTGATTATCTGTCCTTTTTTTTTTTTTTTTTTTTCCCCCCCCAAAAAAAAAAAATCAAGATTTTTAACGGAAATTTCAGATGTGCTAGGAACGATTAAAAAATGTTAAAAAATACCCCAAAAATACTTTGATCTTTCCTCTTTAATAATAATATGAACATTAGACGATAAAACCTTGTTTTTGTCAAGTTCGGCGTCTTTTTCATCATGCTATGCTCTGTTTGTTTACATTTCGTGGAGGTACCTAATATAAAGGTTGTAACCTTTGACTAAAGTAAAAGAAAAAACAGTAAGGTAATAATTTGCAAATGGATATTTAGGCAGGTATATACAGAAATATACTACACTAATGTTCATAAAGTTCGCAAGAGTCCCACAGAAATGTGTGGCACGGATATTCCCAGATACCAAAATTTGTTTTAGCCCAAATCTGGTAATATCCATCTACTGAGGGTGTTCTCGTAAGTCATAGTTCGGTGTTTGTAGCTGGTTACCATTCGCAAATAACATGAAGTTATAAAGAGTTTCACTGTAACAGTAGCACTGGACAAAAAATGAGGAAATGAGAGCTCAACTGGTGAAGAATTTGGGTTTATTTTACAATTAGTGTTCGCTGCTACAACACTCATAGGTTCTTCAACATGAAACTAAGAATAAAGTTTTTTTATAAACCTTGTCATACATAAAAACAATTTGAATATATATAGAATTTCACATCTGCTTACCTCTTTCACCTGCTGATGTAAATGCAGTTGTTGCTACAATTATAAGGTACCCAGCAAAGAAAAAAAGGAAGGTAACTTGTACTCATTTACGCTCGTACAAGGCTACAGTACTGGATTTCATAGTCTAGTAAACATAAATTTAATTATTTTATCTCCGTAGATGCCTTTCACTACATTATAAAGCCAATTCAAACTATTGTTCTCATCTTTTATTTTTATAGATGTTGTTATAGACACATTTTAGCCAAGTACACTCTGGTCATTTTCCGACATCAGTTATCTTGGCTGTATGGGGTATTTTATATATTGATTGTGTTCTGACAAAAAGTAACACAAGAGTAGCTAAAATGTCATGTTTCTAGTAATTAAAAAGTATAAAGCTGAGAATAAGTGAAAGTATATTGATAGTTCCTCATTTCAATAATCAAAGAAAATTCATAATAAATTTGATTCTGTATATACCATAAGGAACAAAATACAGGCTTTTCTTTTCTGTAAACAACTACTTTTCCTGGCATAGACATAAAATTCTCTCTTCCTTAATTGTACTTCTTTCTGCTACTAAAATTTTCTGTTTTCAAAAATTCTTTACTAACCTATAAGATACACATTTTACTGAGCTAAATCCCAAATCTTCCTGATATACTCTGTATAATTTTCAAATGTTCCTTCTCACTGTTCTCATTGTGTTTATTTATAAAGATTTTTTTCTTTCTCCTGTTGCCATTTTTTTTTCTTTCTCCTGTTGCCATATCATTTTTTTCTCTTTCTACAGCAATGGGCAGTACATTGTGGCTGGCTCTGATGATGGTTCATTCTTTATTTGGGAGAAGAGTACTACCAATATTGTGCGGGTGCTTCGTGGTGATGAATCTATAGTAAATTGCTTACAGCCACATCCCAGCTACTGCCTTTTGGCTACAAGTGGTATTGATCCTGTTGTGCGATTGTGGAGTCCACGGGCTGAGGTAAGTTCTCTTCCTCCTGTTTCACTTGTTTAATCTCCATCTTTTCTGATTCAAATGTTTTTAAAAAAAAAAAAAAAAAAAAAATTAAAAGACTGAAAGATATTAATATAATCCCCATGAATAACTTGTAAATTTTGTTTGTTTATTAATTAAAACTGCTTGCAATTTTTAATACTAATTTCATGTTTTGTCAAGCAAATGTCAGTATTTTAATCATTAAGTTTTTGAGCCTTTATAAAAACTGGACTACTTTGCAAGTTTCCAGCTTGCACAGCTTGATTTTCTTAGTAAATCTGTAGTTCCTGGAAAGTGTGGGGGATGTTTTAAGTAGGAAATTAGCAACAGTAATTGATGTAAAAATATTTAAAATAGTAAATATATTTTGGATTTCTTAATTGCTTTAAATTGAAGTATTTACTTTCTGGAACCAACTGGTCACTTAAAATAAGATTGCTTTGTGTCAGTTATTTTTTGGAAGCACGTGTGCATGCGTTTTTTGACAAATGTCAGTGGAACATAGACAGAAACATAGACATTTAAAAAAAACGTTTGTGAGCTATATAAATTATATCAATTATTTTCCATATCACCAGTAGAATTAAGCTGATTAAAAATGTTGAATTTCTCATTTTACAAGTCAGCATTCTGATAATTCTGTTATCTAGTTCCAAATTTAAGATATAAATTATTGTAAGATGTTTATTTTTTAATTATAAAAATGTTCTCTTTTAAACCATTTTACTGCTTGTTATATTTGCTATGGTTGGCTAAATGTGTTGAAAAATTTTAATTTTTTTTTTTTTTATTTTATTTTTTTACTTTTTTTTTTTTTCTAAATGTCTGGACTGATTTTAAACTTGGAATATTATCGAGACATTGCACAAATTTATTAACTAAAATAATTTCAGAAAGATCAAATTTCTTTTTATAAAAGTGAAGCATGATTCCAGCAAAGCCTAAATCTTGACTGCATAATCTAACCTTAAGAATGCAATATTTGTCAAATTTTTTTCTAACAGAAAAATTGAATTTTATAAAAGGCTTAACAGAATTAGTCCAAACATTTTGAACTGATTCACACATGGTTTTATTGAGGTACTTTTTTTAGTTACAGAAACTAGTAGATCCCTTAGCTCTCTACACTTAGCCCAAATCTGATTATTTTTCTCCTATTTGTATCCTTCCAATTTATTCAAATTTTACTCCTTCACAAATTTACATTCTAAAAACCAGACCACTCCAACCTGATCACCAGATTCTCTGCACAGTACTTTTATTCAAAGTTGGTGCTTGAGACAACAGTGTGTCTGTTCTGCTTCTTGCAGTTCTACCAGCCAACAATAGCATCACTGGGACTCCAAAAGGACCCACCACCACAGTATCCAGGCCAGACTGAAGACTTCTACGATGCCAACTCTGACTGCAATGAATATATCTGTACCTTAGATTCAACAGATGATTGATAAACAATGTAGATTGCTGCAAGAACAATAGACTTCAATATACTGACAGAGCCTCTCTATTCAGGAGTTCTTTATACATCAACTGGAAAATAACATTATTTGTAATTTATTGAATCATTCCTCTTGCAAAAAGAAATATTTATCAAAGGACTGGCAATTAGTGTTGATGCGAACTCACTAGTTTCTAATAACAGCTATATTTCTGAGCTTGAAATGCACCTTTTGTAATATTCTACTGGTTATGGAACAATTAATGTAGTATTTATTCATGGTTAAATACAACTTGTAACTATTCCAATCTTGTCAAGTTTCACATTGGTTTTTATTGCCATTGAATGAATATTTTATTCTTTCATAGCCATTAACAGATTCTTTGACAGGTAATTTGCACCTGTAAAGTGAGTCAATTTCTTTGAAAATTTTAGGGACCAGACCAATTTATTTTATCATGAGAAGTATGAACAAGTATAATTTATAAATTATTGGGTAATGAATAGTGACTGTAATGTGATGGGAAGAATAGTCAATTTAATAAGTATGGCTTGGTAGATGGTTAATGTTACTGAGTTCCGGTTACAAATTGCAGAGTTGGTCAATGATATTTGCATTAAAACAAGGCCATGTGATTATTTCTATCAACAGAGGGTAAGAAAAACATACACACAACACTGCTTTACTCTTCACACAGATGTGATAATTGGTTGCAGTTGGTGATGATCTATTACATCCTGATGCCATAAAGTTAATTGAATGTTGAAGAAAAAATGTTAACTGATCTAAAGTATAATATAACCTAATAAGATTTCTTTTTAAAGGTGAGATCCATTTGATGTTCTTTTGACCAAAAATTTCAAACCAAGCCCCTTTTTTACCTTTTATCTTTTGAACTCATCAAATTGTAATATTGTTTTATTTTTACTTTAGTAGTATTTATTTGTACCTTCATATTCTTTGGGAAAAACTTGTCAAACTTGCTTTGGTCTAACTGCTAATAAAGTAAACCAGTTTTAAACTGTTGGTTAGCCTGGAAATGTTACTGTGTGGCTGGACAGTAGAGCCTGATGAGTACTTTATCAGCTTTTCCCAATATGTTGATGAGTGGGTTTAAAAAAAATAAAAAAATAAGTAGAGACAGATAAAATTCTTTGTCATATAAAAGAAATAACAGTTACAACTTGAAGCTAATTTGATTATCAGCCAGTATTCAAATACCTGAAAAATATTGCTTTATATTTTGATCTTTCAATTCTTGTAGATATGACACTTGTGGAAAGCATTTAAAAATCTTGTGTATTATCCACACAAAAGGGTTTGGGCATTGTGTTGTCTCTATGAAATTTTGCAACCATCTCATGTAAACTTGAATTCTCTTTTTTAATCCATTAACAAATAAGGAAAAAATACTACAGTGGAGATTAAAATACATGTTTTCTTAAAATATTTTAATTCTGAACATTTTTATTTATTAATTTTTTATTTTTTTAAATTCTATCAGATCATCCTTTGGAATGATTTGCTTACACTATATAGGTTTTATTATACAAGCCAATATTTCACAATAAAAATGGCATTAACAAACCAATGTTGGTAAATTATTCAGGATAGGAATATACCATTTAAATTTTACTTTATAATGTTTTTATTAGAAATATTTATAATAACTTATTTGGTCATGTGAGATCTTGGGTAACTCAAGGGTTGTTTTATTTATTTATATATATATATATATATATATATATATATATTTGTGTAATGCATAATTGCTTTTTTTATCTCATCAAGGCAGTAAATTTTTAATTTAAAAAATGCTAAGATGAAAGCATATAGAAAATGCTTTGATTGCGAGATCATTCCTGGTAAATTTGCATCCAAATTCTTGCAAGATTTCACCTTTCTTGGCAGATCTTCTGTTATCACAATATGAGATATTTAATAATAAAAGTGATAGACAAAAGCATAAGGAAATTGAATGAGATTGGCGTGACTGCATATTCAGAAAGCAATTATATTTAGGATTTCAGTGTTCAAACATATTCACTATTTCCTCTCATGCATAAATGTAACTGATGCTTGTGTTTTTATATCTCCCCCTCCCGTTTGTACACATATATATTTCCATCAAGAAAAAAAAATTCCTTTAGTTTTTATAGAAATCGAAAGTTGTTATACAGAATATTCTTCCACTTTGTCATTCATTTGCCAAAAGAAAGCTATAACCCCAAAAGAGAAACAAAATTTTGTAAAGTTGTTGAGTGAAGAGAATACAACATTATTCAATTTATTTTTCAATTTCCAGTGATTGCAAAAGAGTGAAAATAGAAACTGAAATGATTCAAGATAAGAACAAGGAAAAATATATATAAAATTTTTAAGAGGGTTGAGTTCCCTAAACTTACATTCTAAAATATGTACAACATACTTTTAGTAGACATTTATGTACTTGTAAAACTTATAAATCCAGGTACAACAAATTGTGTATATATATATTAGGTTGGTGCAAAAATAATTTCGTTTTCTAACATATGTTACTATGTGAGAAAACGAAATTATTTTTGCACCAACCTAATATATATATATATATATATATATAGTCATCCACATACAGGCTTGTTTCACGGTATCACAGCTCATTAGTGCATATAGACAATTGATTGCTTCAAGCTGGGATCGAAACTTTTTTTTTTTTTTTGCAACAGTTGGAGTTTCAAACCCCTGAGCTATCAGCGCACAGCAGAGGGCAAGGGAAATTCTAATGTATTATTTTTACACATGTAAACAAATGCTAGACAGCCATAGTGCTCAATTCAATTAAAGAAGAGCATTGTGTTAGTGAAGACAGCTGCTGTTTAGAATTTCCCTCTCTCAACATTGCTCAACCGAAATTGAGAGCATAATGTTATATATATATATATATATATATATATATATATATATATATATACACACACACACACACACGGAGGTAAAATGAAAACAAAAGGAGTATAATTCCACTGTGCATAACATTTAATTTAAAAGAGGTTTTAATTTTCCTAAAAGTAACCCTTAGTAAAATATTTAACAGAAGTAAACTGAAATAAGTTATACTGATAATCTTGAAGATTATAGAGAAGCATAACAATAAAATTTTGAACCAATTTAAAAATTTGGATAATACACATCCTAAGATAAATACTGTTAATAATATTAACTAATTTAATTGCAAGGATTCTAATGAATGCCCATTACGGAACAAATGTTTAACCATCTCTTTTGTTTGTCTATTTTAAAAATAGTATTTAGATAATCTGCCTGTTGGAAAAATTTTATATTGTTAGTACTAAGAATTCTTTTAAGACAAGATTGTATCAACATATTTTATCATTCTCCAATAGTACTTATAAAAATAGTACATTTCTTTCTAAATATTTTTGGAATTTAAAAGAAGCAAATAAAACTCCTAAGGTAAAATGGAAATTAAAAAAAAAAAAAAAAGCTAGAACATGTAGATTTTTAAATGAACCCTGTTTTCTATGCTTACATGAAAAATTAGAAATTATCAGGTTTTCTGAGGAAAAACTCCTTATTAAACCAAAGAATTGAATTGACTGCAAATTGTAGACATTGCCTACATTTTTGCCTTGCGATATGTTTAAACTTTGAGTTTGATAATACTTTTTCTTACATTAATAATGAGTAGATGAATTGTTGTGCTCCTTATATGGCTTATTATTCTATTTGTATGCTTCATTTTCATTTAATACTTCTTTGTATTGATGTTTGGTTAGTATTATTAACATTTTATGTGGGTGCTCTTTATTTAACAGTTGCATATTAATTTAGTTTTTTTGTTTTCTCCCAACTGGTTAAGTTATTTACCAGTTTCTTAAAGGTGCTTTTTATTTATCAACTACAGAATTTTATGTAAGAGGCTGAACGAGCATATAATTAGTTAGCATTATGTTAAATTATCTCTCCACCTCTTTTGTTTTTACATTAGGAAAGTTGAACATCTGACTTCAATATGTCTTATGAAATAATGTAGTAACCTGTATCTGCCTATAAGGAAATTGTCTACATTTTATATGCAGACAACTTTGTGTCATGAAAAAAAATATTATTAAATTAACTATATTAAAAAATTTTTTCCAGTGAATTTTGCGTAGGTCACGTAGATCACGGCAAGTCCACAAGCCTTTTTTTTTTTTTTTTTTTTTTTTAAATATTCTGCTTAATTTAATTTAATCTTTCACTCTCTAGTAGTTTAACATTGCCTGAGGAGACACATTTATGGTGTTGAAACATAATTGCCATTATGTAGCGACTTTTAACATGTTTTAATATCCTAAAATATATATATAGTCTGTTTTTGCAATAATTAATTCTAGTTCTCTATCTTTTTGATGTCAAGTTGAAATTCGTGAAGGAAGATAACATACTTCTTATTAACCCAAGTATTTTCAATCTCCGAAATCATCCTCAGGGGTGAATTGCAAAGACAAACTTAATGTTTTATTTAAATAATATATTAAATACATTATTTTGTTACAAGGCCAAAGGGAAAGCAGGTGGAGGCTGGTTAACACTGTCTATCCTGCACCTAGATGATCTAATTCATGACCCATTCATTCTAACAATTTCTTCAATCATCACAAGAATGCATCCTTCACCACTCAATCCAATATCTACCATAATCTAGATAATAAATGTGAATGTCAGTGTGTCACTGTCACATTTTCACAAATGTACTCTGAGGCCATCACCCAACAAATCACACCATTGTGGAATCAGGCTGACTTGGTGAGAAAATTAAAAACATTCCAGGCCTGCAATCCTGAAATTTTGGATTCCCAAGTTTTTGTTACTGCAATTGTTTTCAAATTCCACCATCTTGGCTTCTACTGATAAAAACAAAGGGAAACAATTCTCTAATGTTCAAATAAAATAAAAAAATAAAATAATAAAAAATTACTGTTCTCAAATTAGTGTTTCAAAATAAAATTGTCTGTGTTTTCAACTTTACTCTTAGAGGCTGTACCATATCATACCATTTTGGAATCCGAAAGATGCCATGAGCAAATTAAAAGCATTCTGGGCCAGATCCAGACCTGCAATCCAGAAATTTAAGATTCCCAAGTTTTCATTACTGCGATTGTTTTTGGTGATATTTGTACATGATTTTTTTTTTTTTTAACCTCCTGACACAGTTTTTGTGCAGTTCTTGATGACAGCTTAGGTTTTCTTTCATGCCCAGGAAAATTCTCTGTCATGCCAAACTGTTTAAACTTTATAACAGGCTGTACCATAGATCTAGGGATAGCTAACTTGTTTGAAATAGTGCTCTATTTCTCAACTTGTGGAAATAGTAATTCTGTCTCAAGTCAATGCTAAGCTCCTTTGCCTTCCCCATCATGTGGTTAATGTAAGAATAACAAATGGTGACAATCTATACACCAACTGATGTTCTTTGCTGTAATTATCACAAATATTCTATTTAATAACTGATACAATAATTATGTAAATTACTTATATTTACACAAATCAATCAATTTAAAATGTTTTCTATTGTATGAATAATTTTGTCTTTTCCTATTTTGTATAATTCGCTGGTCAAATTTGTTGGATTTAACCTATTGTTCTGAAAAATTGAGTTTTATATTCCTATTTTTGTGCTTATTAACAAATAAATAAAAAAACTGGCATCATACGGGCATTAGATTCTGAGAAATGGATAAAAATCTTCAAAATTGATGGGTGTACAAATAGTGTGTGTGTGTGTGTGTGATCTTATAGATACAAATCTAAACCCTATATGTATATAACAATACAATTCTCACATCTTTAGAAGGTAAGATGATGAATTCTTTTTAAGTCCAGTTAGTTTTCTGAATTTCATAGGCATTTTGTTTCTAGTCCATCTTTCAGTAAACTTAAGTGCCAGTGTTTCTGGGATTTATGTCTACAACTGCCTTTGAATTGGGAAACATAAAAATTTTATTATTAATGCTTTTAGATAGGCATAAAAGCAGCCCTTTGAAGATTTGACCACCCATGTTGCTTTGGGTGGTCTCATATCTTCCGGACACAAATGGATGAATAGGTGGGTGGGACCCAAGACATTATTCATATAAGCAGAGGGAGGGAAGAAATCAAGAGAAAAGTGTACAGCTGTGTAAGAGAAGCAGGCAGGTGGCTAATGAGTTAGTAGCTGCCAGATAGGGAGGAATCAACAGGGACCAAAGTGACAGGCAGTGAATGTAAGGGTCCCTTTTCCATGACCGGAAGATAGCAGTGCACTTCTCGAAAATGAAGGAAGGATTCCACGGTCAAGTGAGGAATCATATTGTTGCTACTACCCAACCAGAGAGTCTTGAAATACAATTGTCTTCATTTTTTGTTGGAAGCGATCACAGTCAACAAGACAAATCTCTGCACATAGTGAGTTTAGTGTATATGCAAATACAATCAACTTTGGATGTCATCACAGGTGCAATGGATGATCGGAGAACGTTGTCACTAAACTTGTCACAAATTTGCTATGAATGTTGTCACATCTGGTAGCCATGACAAGAAAAAAAAGATAAAAAGAAAAATACAATGTGGGAGTGTAATAGAAAAAGAAAAGTGAACCATTGACTTCAAAAGGAAGGAAAATCAATGTGGAAATAAGAAAGAAAAGGAGATTGTTGAAAAAAGTAAGAGAAAAAAAAGGGAGGAGTGAACTTTTTTTTTTTTTTTTTATCTTCGCACACATCAAGGAGAGAAAGGGAAAAGGAGATGAATACAGCAAAAGAAAACAAAACAATTAATAGAGGTAAGACTTTTTTAATGTCCCTCCTGCCTCTCGCTGAATCTTCCCGGCCATTTTATTTATTTATATATAGATATATTCCTCATATTGGTTGACTTTTTTTTTTCTCTTTCATTCTACTTTGTCTCAGTGGTATTTCTTTTCTGATAGTGATATTTTTTTTATTTTTTTATAGCATTTTTATATATATATATATATATATATCTATATATATAATGGATTGAGCAGATATCGATGATACTCATGGCTCTATTTCTAGAATGGTGGCCGTTGGTTCAAAAATTCCTATATTTTTGGGAAAGCATTCAGAATTTTAGGCTTGGCTAGAAGTACTGAAAAAGTAAGCCAAAATCCATAATCTAGCGTCAACAGAAATTGTCAACTTAGCTTATGACTATGCTGATGGAAGTATGTCCGAATATATAGGTATGTACCTAAATGGCAACCCTGAAGCTAGTTGAACAAATCTCTTGCAGCAGCTAACAGCCCGATATGCAGAATATATAAGCACAGCAGATGCGGCCAGAGAGTTAGAATTGGACAGGGTGAGAGAGAAACGTTGCCTGAATTAGTTAATAGTGTTAAACTTGAACAAAATAACCTTTACGGTTGCAGTACAGAGAAGCTGTCCAATCACAACTAGCTGAGTACAATATGGATGCAATTAGAAATACATTTGTAAGGACTGATGTAGCCAGAGCAGCTCCCAAAATACTTGCAGAAGCATTTACTTTATTTGGCACAAAGGAGTCATAGACTGTTTGAGAGACTTGAGTCTTCCCAAAGGCACATGTATGGGATAGGATGGCCCATTAGGAAAAGAGACCACATCTAAATAGAAAGGAACAGTGTAATTGTAGTCATGCTGGCAGTAGTTGTTGTAGAGGAATGGGCAGAGATCTCAGCTAGGTCCCAAGCAAATGGTTTATTGGGGGTGTGGACAGTCAGGTCACCTAAGGAAGGACAGTGAACAGGAGAGGTACACATTCACTCGGGAATCTGATTTAACATGTAAGGCAAGAGTGGGAGGAAAGGAATAATGGATACAGGAGCATCAATGTTTTAGAGCTAGGGATTACTTTCAGCTAGGATTTAGAGAACATGAACTAAATGTTGCAAAGCAGAAAATATTTCATGCTGACAGAAGGGAGATAAAGGTATTAGGAGTAGTACAGCATATGTATGTGGAACCCACCCTGAGTAGATCCATGATACTGGGTAGGGAATGGCTCCAAAGCAATGAAGCACAGATAAGCCTCAACTGATCACTTCCACTGCTAAAGATGGGGGAAAAGAGTAATGCCTTTAGGAGGAAAGAAGGGCAGAGAAACTGCCATAAAAGCTACTGGGTATGTTAGTCTATGCCTGTGCACAGCTATCACTTGTAGTGGGAGGCTTTCTCCAGCTGGGAAATTAGGAAGAAGGAAAATGTATCAAGTTGCTCAAATGGATGAATCTTGTTTTGGGGACAAGGAACAAGCTCTAATGAAGTCCGTAGTGGAAGATGACAGTATGGGTTGTATCCCAATAAGGCTAACACAACAATAAGGGCCCACAAAGAAGAGAAAGTGAGGGAGTCTATACCAGCTATTACCAAGGATGGGGTAGAATGTGCATAGTATAATATAAGAATTCCATAATTAGGAAGGGGGAGATATTAGCCCCACATGCACACAAGGGGAATATCCTGCCTTCTATGAGGGACAATAGACATGATAGCCGACACAGACGGTGACTTAGGCCAAATATATACAGTAATGAAGATAAACATGGATAATCACCTGCCTATAGTGCTAAGACTATACTGGACGCCACTGCATAAAGGCAAGCTTGCACAAGAGGCAGTTAGGGATGTGCTGGAGGCAAGAATAATAGAACACTCTACATCACTGGGGAGGGCTCTGAATAAGATAATTAAACTACTAGCCTACCCTGCACTCTTGATCAATGGCATGTTGGCATTGCAATGGAACTCAGCTGGTGTGTTGAAATCTGTCGTAGTGATAATTATCAGATCGAAGTGGATAATTAGTAAGGGTTACTAAGAAGGGTTGAAGCAAATTAGGAATGTACAGGCAATAAACTGGAACTTGGATTTATTAGGGGGTGTGCATAGGAAAACTGACAGTGACTGTAGGAGCTACCATGCCCTGGGTCATTATAAGACTTCAGACTTTGCCTTTTTGAAAACTTTAGCCCTCCCACCATACTATTAGGTGGAGGAAAAATTTGAAGCCCAGAACTCCTTTCTAGCCTTACTAGATGTTTCAATTATCAAGTATACAGGGCCGTGGGAGCCCTTAATAAGGAAATACCAACAATTTCACCCCAGACAAACAGGGGTGACATAAGATTCTTGGGATCAATACAAGCCATCAACTCTCTGACATGCTCCCAGAATGGGTGAACCAGCAGACAATGAAAGGTGTACTCGGCTGTTTTATCTAAACCATAATCACACCAGTGACAATCTGAGATTTTTGATAGGCCTGCTCTAAAAGCACTGTCCTTGATAGGCAGCATGTTCTGGATCTATTGCCAGGTAAGCGAAAATTCAGGGTTACTGAAGTAATTCAGTGATGATGCCCAGGACCAGAAAGTGTTTAAATCGCCTTCCAATATGCCAAACCACTCAAAAAGCAAGTCTAACATGACCCCCTACACCAATTCCTTATAGAATGCCCTTCTAGGCCATGAAAGGTCGCTGGTATGAAGAGTACCCAGCAAGGCCAGATGACACTTGTTGGGGGAAACCTGTTTCTGACAGCACTCAACCTCTGGGTGGAAAGGAGTGATGGTAAATCTAGAGAAGACCTTAACACTCATTGCCCACAGCAGTTCCTCTATCAACCTTGCAGCTAAGTTTGTTTTTTATAACTTAGTTACCTCTCTTGACATTTGCCTGTGTGCCTACATAACATTTAAAATTGTACATAACCTTAGCATTTTTCACTTCACACATAAGAGAATTTAATTTTCAGATGAACACAATCTTGTTTTAGAAAAATGAACATAATGTTTTGTCTTAGAAAAAACATGATCCTGATGATGACATTGTGCAAATATCAAAAGTACCTGGAATAAAATAAATATGCATCAACATAATTTTCTTTGTTTCTTTAATAAGGACACTAAGAAACTTGTCCATAATTATGAGAAAATCCTATTAAAAATAAAAAAATTTCTGAATTATTTAATGAGACATGTCTTTTCCTTTCAAAAATTTAAATACTTTCAATATTGTCAAAAAGACAACAAAAATGTATTGCTTTATAGTTTGAGCAACTATATATAGAATTTCAAGTTTTTTTTTTTTTTTTTTTTTTTTTTTTTGCAGGGTGGATGATTCAAGTGTTTCTTTTGATGCAGTCACTTATTTGTAACTTTTATTAAACATTCTTTGTACAATTTTTTTTTTTTTGTTTTTTTGCTCTTTAGTTGAAAATAATTATTTTATTTGTACAGAAAAATTAATTTTTAAAATCTTTAATATAAATAATCCTTTTAATCACATTAAAACCAAATATATAGGGAAGCCCAAATTAAAAAAAACATCTTTGAAAGTATGTTTAAGAGATTATCATAAAATCAATATTAATTTGTTTTATATTCAACCCCAATTTTGCAAGTTCTACAGATTTTTTTCTCACAATTCATTACTGCTTATTTCTAAACTTTGAAAAGAATGTTCTTGTAATATGAACTTCCTGCATTTAAAACCTGTTTTCTGTCTTTGTTATCAACTGCATATTTGTTGTTCTAATTATTCAGGATGGCTCAAAGAATGAGAGGGAGATTGATAACTCTGATGATGCAGCCCTTGCTAACCAACGGAGAATGAATGCTGATCCTCTTGAAGTGATGCTCATGAACATGGGATATCGAATCACAGGTGTGCTGGACATGGAAGATGAAGATGATCAAGAAGGAGCTGCATCCAACAGCCGTAGTGATCAGCATGCACATTGCCGGCCAAGCTAAAGCTCATCTTTCTGGGAATGGACTGGACAAGGTCAGCTATTGCTAACCTTGTGACAATAACAACGATAACACTAATGATGGTAGCAGAGGAAGAACAAAGAGCGGACTGTTGTAGAGATTGGGATGGGGCAATTATTTTCTCTTTGTCTTCACTATTCCAACTCCCTCTTATTTCTTTCTTGTAGAAATTTTCAGGTTAACCTTCGATTTCTACATTCTTTTTAACTTTTCACTCCCTTTTAGAAAATGGGGGTGGGAGTTGCAATTTTTTTTTTTTTTTTGGCTTAACCCCATCTACAATCGTGACATTTTAGGAGCCAGTTACAAGACTCTTTTTTTTTCTCTTTAGTCCCCTTTAAGCTCATCCACTTTTCATCACCACCTTCACAAACTTTTTTTTTTTTTTTTTTTTTTAAATATATAAATCCATGTTTATCTTCAACCTCCTTTACAGATCTCGGACTCCCTGAACCCCCTCTACCCACTTTTTTTAATCTTTTATCATTTTTTTTTTTTTTTCCCCCCCCCGTGTTCATCCTCTCCTACATTTTCTTTTTAATCTCTGCCCACATATATTGCCCTGTTCATTATTTTATTTTTTTTTACTCTTACTGCAGCTCTTAGTTCTTTAATTTTTTTTTTTTTTTTCTTCTTCTGTTCAATCATTCCTCTGCTCCCTCCCACCTCAACTGAAAATCTTGTGAGGTTGTGTACTCAACTATCACTACTACCAACAACTACACTCTTATTATGACTACACTTTATTTCTTTGTTTTGGGGGAATGGATGGGGAGGTTTGCTTTTTCTCCCCCCCCCACACACACTTTACTTTTTTTTTTTTTTTTTCTCCCTAAAAATATAAAGAAATCTGACAGTTTCAAGAAGAAAGCTTTAAGAAAAAAGGAAAAAAAAAAACAACAACATAAAATTAAAATGTTGAAACTTTGCTGTGTGACTGTTTTTAACTGTGATTGGTCAGTCGCATGTCTTTCCATAGTTATGTCTACTAATTTACACTGGTTTCTAAGTAATCAATTATTTTTGTATGTATACACACTTACAATTATATACACACACACACACACACGCACACACACACACACGCACACATTCACACAAATATTACAAAGCATACATATTAAAGAAATTAAAGAAATGTTAATGGAAAAAGCCCAACAGTTTGCCTGCCAATTTTCTTTTGTCTTTATTTGATATTTTCAGGAAGTTTTCCAGTAATCAATAATTTCATTTTTTAAATCCAACTTGTGTTTATTCATTTTTATCTTATTCCTTGCTATGCAGCAATGGTTGAAATAATTTTATTACGTATTGTTAATTCGAACTTTTGCTTTTTATGAATTTTCCATTTGGAGCTAAAAAAAAAAAATAAAAATAAAAAAAACTACAGATGTGATCCTGTAAATTAAAATAATAATGAAAGTTTAGACTATTCATCACTATTTTGTTTTCTTTTCATGAAAGCATCAGACAGCAATGTGGATCTATTTGCAACTGGTTAGGGATCTCATTTATATATAAAAACAATGTTTGAATCCTGTACTGTAATAAGTGTATTATAACAGGTCAAAGGTCGTTTGGTAAGTAGGATAATCCAATAAATTTAAGTGATTAATTTCATTTGTTTATTAATAAATCATCCATATTCCATTCAAATATATTTTCAATATTATTGATCATTTGGAATATATGATTAAAAAAAAAAAAAAAAAGTGTCAGAATTGAATTAGAGCAGGAAACAGTAGTATTAAAAAGTGCTCAATACACATAAAATAAAAACAACCAATTCTGCTACCTTGGTTTCAACCTTTTGGTATCTTCAGGTAATTTTGGTCAACTGATTTCCTAATGCTTAAATTTTTTTCTTTTAATTTAATGAATGCTATATTATTTATTTTGAAATAAGTGCATAACGTGAGGTGTGGTAGAAGGAAAGCAAGTATATTGGAAATGTATCAGTAGTGGGGTCAAATGAAATAAACATACTTTCTTTTCATCCCAGTTCATATGAAATGAAAAGGAACTTTTTAGTATGTATGCAAAAGGTTATAATTTCCAATCTCTCCTTCAAGATTTTTCTTTTTTGGTCTGGGAATATTATAGCTAACTTTTCTTGTTGACAAATGTTGCAGATATAATTATGATTGTTGTAAGGTTGCCTAGACTAGTAGAATTCCAAGTAGACTAGCCAACCATGTGTGGAAGTTAAAAGGAGAAAAAATAGATCCTATTGTAAACTGGAAAATTTTAAAAAAGCCAAACAAATACAAAGACCCTGCCCCAGTAAAATTTTCTACAGTTTACTTTTGAAAACATTAGTGTAGTCAAAGGAGAAAATGATTTCATGTTTTGATTTTCAAGAATTTATTTGCATTCTCTCTTAACATGGTCTCAGTACTACAAACACTGGATTAAAGATCATTAACCTTTCAATATAAATAACATGAAGACAATAGACAATTGTAATTTTAAAAAAAGGGCACATTAGTTCAAATTTATAGAAAAATAAAATTCATTATCAGTCCCATGAGTTTATTTTAGACATGTCTGGAGAAGACTAAACCAGATTCTAGATAAATGTTAAGAAAATTAGTATTAATGTTCTAAAACTTTTAGCACCATTTTTAGCTCTCATTTAAAATGATTCAGAACAAAAAAAAAAAAATCTTTTCTAAATATGCATGCACTGTCATTCTAACTTTCAAACTCTCTTAAGCCAAGATGTTCCATTCAACCAATACAAATGGTATACATTGTCAGTATTTTTATTGCTTATTCCTAATTGTATAGGTCTGGTGACATGATTAAGCTATCATGAACAGATTTTGTTTAATGTCTTAAATATTTTTCCACATACTTTTTTTCTTGCCCCCCCCCCATCATTAAGTATAAGCAAGTAAGAAAATATTTTCTTAGAGTAACAGAGCCAATTGACCAAATTTGCATTAATTACATAAACTTATACTCTTAATATTTATAATGGAAAATGAATTGTACTCCTATTAAATATTTACATTTTTCAATTATTCTTAAATACTAGAAGTTTTCTCTTTCCAGTTCTTGGAAAAAAAAAAAAAATTCTGTGAAACAAGATCTAATATTGTAAATATTTCAATATGTATCTAATTTGATATTAATATTTATGTAAAAACAAAAAAAACTTTAAGACGTGCACTTTCTTATAAAAATAACAGCATTTATGCAGAAATTAAATATTTTGTATCAAAACTTTATTCTTGAAACGTTTTCTTATTAAAATAAAAGGAAAAGGTTTATTTTAAAGGTGAGACTATATATTAAAAAAAAAAAAAAAGTAAAAGGATTAGTGTTTGTTTTTTTTTTTTTTTTTTTGTTTAACATGAACCCATTTCCTCTTACCTTTGTTTAAATCTTCCTGAAACTGAAATCATTACACAAATATGAAATAGCACAGCAAATTATTAATCCAGTTTCAAATTTCTCCTCCAAGTAGAGGTCCGTAATATCTCAGTTGGTAACTACACTTAATATTATTGTTTAATTTGAATTGAACCTTATCATAACCAGTTTTTTTTTTTTTTCCTCAAGGAACCAATTGCTCTCTTGTTAAGTAACCATTTACTCAGACCTGCTGAAAAGGGTTGAATTTTGACAACGGCTCTTTCAACAACATACTTAACATACATCCCCCCCCTTAAAAGTTCACTTTTAAATAAGTGATAAAATAACAACTCTAGACACTAGACTTTTTCTATATTCTATTCTGCCTTCTTAGCAAAGTACCACAAAGTTAGATGGGTTGTAACCAGAACACAATAGAATGAAATGAAATTTACAAATAATTTAATATCAAATAAACTTTTGAAAACTTACTCCACTCCAAATTATGTCAAGAAATAGTTTGGACAATATATCAAAATGGTTATCAGCTAACTTAAAGATTTATAATAGAAATATGTAGTGTAGTTTTTCTCAATACATTTGCCTACAATTGGTGTGTGTCCAAAATTCCTAACTTGTCACTGTAATCCTTATTTTCTGGAAAGTGATTTCAGTGGATTGAAAGATAATTAAATCAGATTCATCACTTTGCTGCAATAATTTCATATACATACATACATATATATATATATACGACACATCCTAAATTTTTTTTTTTTCTACTTACAAATACTTGTAGGCAAAACTGCTTTTAAATTTTTCTCAATGTTTAAAATTCCATTTCCATCATTAAAAAATATTGAAATGAAATCAGTGCTTCTGCAACTCATTAAATACTATAATTTTTTTTTTTAACTAAAGGTTTAGAAAATTTCTGTTGTATTTGGATCTGAGCTGTAAAAAGCTACATTGTATCGTCATATAGTTAATGTCTCCTGTTTATAAAGAACTGGGATGCTATAATTGTAGGAATTTTGACTTCATAAAACCGTTTTGACTTTTTTTTTTTTTTAATGCAAATTTTTATTAGCTCTTGTTTTTCATATAGATCTTAATCAGTGTATATTTTTTAATTGTGATATTTCTGTTTTAAATTCTAGGTTTTAAGTAAAGACCAAATCCTATTCTAATGTGATGATTTAAATTTATCTGTTCCTTTCAAAATAAAATTGCTAGTTGAAGTGGGTAAAAATTATGAAACGCAGCTGAGAAGAGTTCCAATGTGGTCCAGAAAACATTTAAGATGCTAGTAAATATATCAGGTTAACCCAAAAGGTGAACAACTCTAGTGACTTCATTGGCCATCATGTTGTTCTAGTCTTCTTCCATATTTTAAGCAACTTCATACTTTAAAATGGTTATGCAGCCTTCCAGAAAATTGATCCCTCCCTCAAGAGAAATTTGTAAAAACAAATGACATGAAAGTATAATAAAGGGTAAAGCAACATTTTGCCAATTTTTATCCTCAAGGATTATATCCTTTTTTTGATTACTATCTTTAATTGGTGTATGTTGAAGCATTACTTGGTCAAATTAATTTGCTTCTCTTGAAGGATTTCCAGGCAGAGACAATTCTATTGTCATTAAATAGATAAAATCACCACCATTTAAATTATTTTCAGTTTAATCCTTGAATTAAACACACACAGAAGTGATATGGATTAAATCTAACAAAGTGATTAAATAAAAGAATGAAAAACTTTATAAATTTAATGTTTCACTATTCCTTTAGCATCACCAAAAAGAAAAAAAAATAATTGTGGAATGGTGCCTTTTTTTTTTTTTTTCTTTTCATTGAATGTGTAGATGTAACTTTTTATAACATTAGGATGTAGAGTATTAAGAAATGGAAAAATTGTTCAAAATAAAAAGAATACTGAACTGTTACATATCAGTCACCTTATATAGCAGTGAATGCCAGACAAATCTTTATATTAAGCTAACAGAAATGTGGTTCTACAGAAGGTCACTGAGAATACCATGGACCAAACATGTAAAATCCTTACATCAATACATGTGTTAATGAACCCAGGCATATAAAAATCAGATTCCAATTAAGTATACAAAAAGTATATTTTATAATTTGATGAATACAGATTACAGTCAGAATGTAGGAATTGGCTGATCATATTTCAGTTCCACAATTCTTTTTCACATTTTGGACCACCTATTCTAGCAAAGTCTAAGAGGAAATGCATTTCCTTCCCTTACAAATCACATCCATTGCATCTCCCTAGAGTTATTATAATCAACTTCATTCTTTATTAACCCTTAATAGAAACAAAAGTTTTAGGGTTATGTACTAGATTGGTGAAGAGGTCTCATCATTTTACACAAGAAATGGCTAGATGTAACCATAAGTCCTATAAGTTTTTTTTCTCTTGCACTTCTCACTTGTGGAACACTCTTTTGGCTTCTTGCTTTCAGGTCAAGTTTGATCTTCAAAAATTTAAATCAATGTCAATCATTATCCCCTGCCATCTCCCCTTAATGCCTCCCTCTCTCATACTCCGTAACCCCCTTGCATGGGGTGAAATGATCTATTTGCAGAGTAATTATCAGGTGTTTGGATTCTCACAGACCTTATCTTCATCATTGTATCATGTCAAGTCTGTATCTATCTGATATGCGTAAAGGGCACCAGTCTCTAATAGAAGTTAAAATGATTGAAAGAATCAGCACTTGAGAGATATAATTAAAAGAAAAAAAAAGAAAGACATGTCCTCAGACCAAAGCTTGACATTTCATACTATAGAAAGTTGAGAATAATCAATAAACACATTAGGTAAAATGTACTTGACTAGGAAAAAGAATAGGTACATGTTTAATAAAAATGGGTTTCTATTTTATTGTATAATTTTTTTAAAATAATTTTACCCATGACTGCTTTGTTACAGTAGCAAATCATGTGCATAAAATCTTGAAGAGAAAAAAAAAAAAAAAAAAAAAATCACTTAAATCTTTAAAAATATCAGAATTGATAGTAAATTTAGCCTTTTAGAAAGATAGCCATGTGTTACTCATGAAAATATAAAAAAAAAACTGTCTTATGAATTAAGAAATTAACTTATTTTTTTTAGTAATCACTATGTGATACTGAAATAGAAGTGTTCATAATTCCTATTAAGATGCTAAGTATAAAAAATGTATTAAATTTACTTTGATTTGTAGAATTAACAACTTCAAGATGAATTGTATCCCTGTGAATGTTTCATTTTTTTTGTACAAGGCCTAAAAAGCTCACTTTTACAGGCAATTAAAACTTACAAGAACAAAATGGATGAAAAGGAAACTATCCTTAAGAAAAAGGTTCTTATTAATATAAATAAGGCAAAAATTATCAATTCACTCAAAATAAGAATTAAGTATTTTTTAAAAACAATTTTTACTAAAGTATACAAAAATTAGTAAACTGCATTTTGTTATCAGAAATTTTAAGTTGTGTGCTGTATCTGCCCAAATCCAATATTGATTGTCCTAGTAAATATTGACAAATCACTTAAGTTATCAAATATAGAAACTTTTCACAATAGGAATAGTCAAACATTCAGTCAGAAAAGAGAGGTGAAGACACTAATTCATTAATTGAATTTATAGCAAAAATAAAATATTACATCTGAAGATGCAGTTTGAAATGAAATTTTAAAGAAAAACTTAAATCTTAATGAATTCTTGTTATGTGCATATAAAAATTTTGACCAGAAACCTAAATAAAATAATATATATATTAAAAAAAAAAAAAAAAAAAAATGAAATTATGAAATGGATTTTTATAATGAAGAAAGAATGAAAATTATTAAATGGGTGCTCACCCTGGTAAAAGGGAGAGTAGAACTGACTCCAATATAACCAAAGAGGGGTTAACCCCCCCACTCCTTTTGTTTTAATGCCAAAAAAGTACTTTTCCAAAATTGATGCAGAGTTATTTACTGTTTTATTTAGTTATTTCAAAACCCAATCCCTTCTGATATTTTTTGTTGATGTCTTCTCTCAGTTTTTGCTCTTTTATATTAATCCATTGTCATCTTTTGTTGTAATACTTTTTGCCTCCTTCTTTTCAACTTACATATTGATGATGAAAGAGAATGTTTTCTCACAAATGAATTGCTCATCTGAATAGATTGTCTTTTCTGGCACAATGGCTCTTTCAAGAGAGGTATGTTTTACTGTTTTTGTGACCGATTTCTTTTATCTTGAGGAACTAGAGCTAGAACGACTGTATCGCCGTCTACGACCAGGTGACCGTGACCTGGTACGCCGTCTAGGTGGAGAACGTCGCCTAGGAGGAGGAGGAGGTGAGCTGCAAAATAAAAGAAATTTTTTTTTTAAATTTGCATAGATTTGAGCATTGGTTACAACTTCACTGTATACAATTCCTCCCTCACCTCAACATTTTCATGAAAAAAAAAAAAAAAAAAAAAAAAAAAAATGCTTCAATAAAAAAAAATGGATCTTAAATAATTTCTTAAATTTCATCTTAAAGCAGAACAGAAATTTACTTAGTCTAAATCACAGATTTTTTTTTTTTTTTTTTAAACTTGATACTAACATGGTATCATCCACTGAAAAGATTGCTCTAATTTTCAAGGTTTATTATAATCACATTAAGTTTTGAAATTTCTTCCAAGTGACAAAAAAAAAAAAAAAAATGAAAATAATTAAACAAAAAACTCAAAATTCAATTATTTTGAGAAGTGCAGAAAGCTTTCTTTTTGGTAAGGTTATGCAGTGTGCAGGTGCATCTTTATGGTGCTATGATTATGTGCTCCATGATTGAGACAAGACTAACTGAGAAATGCAAATCACACAAAATCATATTTTGGAAGTAACGGAAAAAAAAAAAAAAAAAAATCAGATAATTATTTTGTACAGACATACAAACATTATACTGTGACGTTCATGCTTGCCATAAGTGAAAGGTTGCAAAATAATTTCAGCACTCATATAAATAAACAAACAAAAACACAGATGTTACTAACCGGCGTCTGTCTCTGAATCTGGGTGGAGAAGCCCGCCATCTTGGAAGAGGTCTGCGGAGTGGACTACGACGTGGTATCACTCGGGTAGGTCGTGGGGCTAATACAGCAGCAGCTGTGATCTCCTGACCATCAATTTGGGCTGAAGATAATAATAATAATAAACAAAAATAAAATAAAAATATTCAAGCAAGACTAGCAAAAATTGCTTAACAGAAAATATGGAAAAGAAACAACTGATTTTATGAAGACATACTGAGTGGTTTCAAAAGATTTTCTTTTTAGTGCTGAATCTTCAATTTGAATCAATGAAACATGCAGCTTGTAATGCACCGGTTCATTTGGCAACATTACTTTTGTCCTCTTACAAAGAGGACTGAACAATAATAAAACTTAGACAAGAGTACCAACAAAATCCTGCCATTTTGAAAACAAAAGTCAAAATAATATTACAATTGATATTACAAAAAGTTATGCTAAAAAAGATCCTGGCCCTAAATCTGACCAAACAACTTTTTTGGAAGAACATCTTGGTTAAGCAAAACTTTTCAGGACCTCCATACTATGAAAAGTAAAAATTATCAGTTTTCTATTGTTATTTGTACTTTGTAGACAATGTCAACTTTATATAATGTACCTAACTCTTCAGCAGGATATAGAAAAGCTATCTATTTATTCCTTCACTTTTGTGAATAGGATTTCAACATCAAAAACAGTTTTCTTTAAAAAGATAAATACAACACTGATAAAGAAAGATAAAATTGTAAATATGAAGCTAATATTTTCTTCATTAATTACTCTCAATTCTCTTTTGATGCCCTTAGAAACAGTGAACTATAATTTCAGTATAAGAGATATTAACGTGTGTACCAACAGGATTTTAACATTGACCCAGATATATTCAAATACTCACATTAAAAGTGCTGTTATTTTCATTACAATTTTCCAATTTCCAAGTAGAAAGGCATTTCAAATAAAAAGTAAGTTAGAATGTGAAAAAATTTAAGCCAATTTCAGAAATTGGCTTTGATCTTTAACCACATAAGCGTTCAGTCATACTAAAATTAAATAATGACTGGTTTTGAAAATGAATGATAATAAAAAAATTGCTCTGTTATGTTTGGCATGAACATTTCTATCAATCCTTTTATATACATAACTGCACTATAAATCAATTTGGCAGGTGGTAATCATTTAAAATAGCATTAAATTTATTATTACTTACAAACACATAACGATTTACATCAGTTGTTCTCAACTTTTTTTTTTACCCATGAAGCACTTTTTCTCTTAAATGATGCTGCCCTACAAATTTTTTTTTATATTCAGTCCCATCAATGTCAATGATAGTCGAAGATCACACCCTTTCACAATAACGAGTATATTAGGATATTAATATTTTATTAATATAATAAATTATAATCTTTATATAATTTTCTGTTATATATATATTTCAAACATATATTGTTAAATATAACAGACAATGTCTATTACGTTTGATCATGACACATTCTAAGTTTCATATAGTGGCTTTAGTTGTGGGAGAAAAAGACAAAAACTGTCCAACATTTGGATATTTTTTAATTATGCTGTTCCTCGATCTAAGCTTTTGGCTCACGCTCTCCCATAGACTTAGCCATTACCTTTCTGATCTTCATTCCATTAAACAACATAGCCATGTACATTATATTAAACAGATATTAGTTGATAACACAATACTCACACATACACACATCAAAAAGAACTTTAAAATATTGGAGGTCATCTACATTAAAACAAAGCAACCCACACTCAACAAAATTACTTTTCAAACTAGTCAAAACATATTACAATGCATTTAAACACATGGTTTTGTTGATAATGGCATCCCAAATTTATGACCTATGTCGGCTATTCCGCAACCGTCATTGCCACATAGCAAACTTCTATGTAAACATAACAGGATGTCAAATTTGATAGTGAACATCTGTTGTAATGTCCATATAACCACTCTGATGATGGCTCATGTGAGCCGAAAGCTTAGACCGAGGAATAGCACAATAAAAAAAAAAAAAAAAAAAAAATCAAATGTTGGACAGTTTTTGTTATTTTCTCCTAAAGTGACCTATACGAAGCTTAGAACGGTTCATGATGAAACTGACTTTTGTTGTATATTATATTTAACAATGTTCTGAAGAATGATCTGCTGCCTCAATATATATATATATATATATATATATATATATATATATATATAAAATCCTTCCTTTATATATCTTTCAGTTTTTATTCAACTTTTATGACCAAAGCATCTGGTATAATAAAAGGGACGCTAACTTAAATCGCTTGAACTTGTTTTCTGCTAGTTTTAGAATTGTCTTCCTATTTTTAGTATTTTAATATGATGTAGATTACTGTAGAAATTCCAATTCTAACAACCACCCCAAAGGGAAATTGGTCCATGAACCCCCAATTAGCTATGTTTTGTGTGCAACTCCCAAGGCCACATGGACCCCAGTTAAGAACTACTGATTTACATCTATGTAAAGTTAAAAATTGCCAAAAAAAAAAAAAAAAAAACAACAACAACAACAAACCTCCATCCATATATTTTATAGCTTTTTCAGCTTCTGCTGAATTCTCATATTCAACATAAGCAAAACCACGAGAAAAGTTGGGATGAATTCTATCCGTTGGCATTTCTATGTGCCTGATGCTGCCATAAACAGAGAAAATCTCAGTGATGTGTTCTTTAGTAACATTGCGAGTCAATTTACCAATGTGGACTTTGGCAGTCTTTGGAGTGGGACTTCGCTGTTTTTTCCTCCGAGGAGATCTGAAGTAAACAAATCAGTGCCAATTATCAAATACTGTTCATATACACAATGTAAACATGAATACAAAACTAGCTATTCTCCTAATTTATACAAACTTTGTATTAGAAATAAAATTATTAAATACACAGTTGGGTGATAATGTCTCCCTCGATTTATGACTGACTAGGCAGAGGCTTTTCCTGCAGTAGGCAGCCATTTCTTTCTGTGGTAGACTGGTTGCCAACCAAGGCTATAGGAGCCATTCTGTTTTACTATTCAACCCATAGCTTTTTTTTTTTTTTAGAGGGGGGAGTGAATCCATACCTTTCCCCACAGGTATTTGTGCACTAGTGAATGCAACAAACCTGACTGGAATTCAAACTAGGCTCTCAGATTTCTCATTCTGTGTTACCACAAAGCACATCTCTTCCCAATTATTTAATGAAATTATCTTTTAGCAAAAATAGCACAATTTTACTAGGATTGGCTTTCATTGGCATGAAGCAAATTCAGGATTAACACTTCAGTGTAAACATGAGACCCTCACCCAAGCTTTTCACTGAAACAGCAAAGGATTTCCCCACATTACATTCTCATTAGTGTACACCAATAAGCTGGGAAAGGAACTTTATTCAGAGCTTCACCTGAGTGAATAGGTAAGTGACACTTGGGACAACTATGTTGACCTCATAGATCAGCTCACCTCCTTACCAAGCCCTCACCCATCTACACACCCCAACATATGGCTGGCAATATGAATGGGTGGAACTGGAACTATGCAATGGAAAAGTCCATCACTTGCTAAGGATAGACAAGAACAGAGTTCCTCCAATCACAAACATGACTTAATATAGATCAGCAGCCAGAAACAATCAATATCTGGTTTGTTGTCACTTGGCCTCCAAAAACTTTTCATCTACTCCTTTACTTCCCCATTCCCTTTTGTTCAAAGTGGATGCTGATTAGAAGACTAGACTTCAAGTACCATCATCTGCTGCCTAGAAAACAGAAACTCAAGATCAAAATAAAACATCAATCCTCTTCTATGTGGTTGTACATAGTGTCACATGAATCCACCCATATCAGAGTTGGCTGTGAATCCTGATTTATGCAGTACTAAACACTAATTTTAGGTAATTTTCAATAAGAATCACCCGATGCTTCAAAATTTATATTCCTTAATGTATTTTTGCTTTAATCTGAAGCATTCAGCCAGCCACAAAAAAATTGAAGCCCTAACAGAAAGCCAGGTCATTTCCAAAATAAATGATACTACATGATCAGAAACAAAAAATACACTTCTAAATATTACATTAACAAATTAACAATGATTACATACACATTTTGTCAAACATGGACAAATGTGCCTGCAATAAGACGTAGTGTCAAAAGCACGCCTTTTCCCATGACAACACTTAAAAAAAAAAAAAAAAACTACCTTCACTCTTCTTTGGCAATGTTTATCATTTTAAAAAGCAAGGATTACAATTGTAATAAAACCTAAACATACGATGAAAGTGAATTTATATATTTTCTTGATTCTTGAGAATTTACAACAAAAATATTAAACACTATTTGATTGTTTATTTGCACTTTTATTTATTTATTGGAATAGTTGGCAAAACGTCAGCTAATTGCCAATTGATTCAAACTTTATATTATAGTAAATAAGGATTTCCTTATAGTTGGTTAACATATTTAGTAAATGTTTATAAATAAAAATTGTTTTCACATTTATTTCTTTATAAATTGTTAAATGATAAATATTGCATCACATTAGTTCTAATTGTATTAGTTTTTAGAATGTTGTAAATATAAAATTATTCTTGTAAATTCACAAGAAAAAAATGTATAAATTTACTGTCATCATGCTTAGGTTTGTTACAATCCTAATAATCACTTTTTAAAAACAAACATTGTCAAAGAGTAAAGATAGTTAAAATGCTGTCATGGGAAAACCATCCTTTTCACACTACATTTTATTGCAGAGACACAAGTCCATATTTTATTTAGTAACAGTTAGAATTGTTCACATAAAAATGCAATTCATTTTTCTACTAATTAAAACCAACCATTTTGAATAATTGACTAAGGTTTTGTTATAAGAGGATATAAAATCCAACCAACATTGTCATTCATTAGCATTAAAAGAATTAGAAAAAAATCTTTTAGAGTTTTTTTTTATTTTTAAAATTATTATTTGGTTTCCCTATATCAATGCCGCAAAGGTTAAGAAGTATGGCATGCTTACACAGACTTATGTCTACTACTAGCCCCACGGCCCACTGCAGAAGAACGACTGTGTGAAGATCGACTGGAAGAAGAGCTTGATGAACGAGAGCTGCTGACACTACTACTACTGGATGTGCTGCTGCTACTTCCAGATGAACTACTGCCACTGGTCGATGAGGATGATGACCGGGATCGGCTACGAGATGTACTGCTGCTGCCACTGAGAAATAATCAAAGAAGAAGATAAAAAGGTTTTCAGATTCCAAAGTAATAAAATGTTAGTCTCTTGGAAATATCAACATAAATTGTTGCTCTGCTAAGTTTTAATTTATAGCACTTTATACCTTAGGCTTTTAATCCATAAAAATAAAAATGAACTGACTCAATTCCTTTCAAATGTATTTTATTTTAATAATAATAATAAAAAGTGCTTGACATCAAAAGTTACTAACCAAGAATTAAAAATTTTTATTTTACATATATTTTTTTCCAGAGTTCCAGTACTTACCAAGTGAAACATGAAATAGCACAACTAAATAATAAAAAAAAAAAAACCAAAAAAAAACCTACTATCATTGATTGATTGATTGTTTAACGGCATCTCAACCTTAGTGGTCATTTTATGCCGAAAATGGGTTTGAGTGACTTTAAAAGAATCTTAAGTTAAATGTGTTTCTTGGTTTCAGTAGGCATCTTGAAGTAAGCAGTTTTATGGAGGTATATATCTTGATATATTTGTGTTTATCCCAATCTCTTCTAGATTTTGTTATAGAGACCAGTTTCTCTTATATATTCAAGTATTTTTGAAGGTTTTACTTGGAGGAACATTTCTTTCAGGTTTGTTTCTTTGTAATACCTTTGGCGAGTTTGCTTCAAGTCTAAACAATTTGTCAAAATGTGACGTATTGTATAAGCCTCCTGGCATGGTATACAGATTGGAGCTGCCTCCTTCTTAAGGAGGTAAGAATGGGTGATGCTCGAGTGGCCCATTTGGAGTCTTGATAATGTTACTTGTTCTTTTCTAGTCATTTCACTGTAGTCATTTATTTCTCCAATTTGTTCCTTTATTGCATGTAATTTGTTATTGGTTTAAGAATTCCATGATTCTTGCCATTTGTTCATTTGATGTTTGTTAATTGTTGCTATTAGGTCTGTGAAGGGAATTTTATCTTTTGAGGGTTCCAGTTCTAGTGCTTTTTTTGCTGCCTGATCAGCTCTGTGATTCCCCTTTATACCGATATGACTGGGTACCCAGCAGAAGACTATTTCTTTATTTTTAGTAATTACATTAATTTTGTTTAGGATTTTAGTTGTTAAAGGGTTGTCTGTTTTTCTATTTTCCAATGCACTTAGTACTGAATTATTATCTGTAAAGATGATGTGTTTCTTTTCTTCACTGTTTTCAATTATATTCAATGCCAGTTCTATGGCTGATGCTTCAGCACTGTAGATTGATGCTTTATCAGGGAGTCTTTTTAATAGTTTGTTTTTGTTGTGCACTGCAGCACATGCAACTTTATCTCCAATTTTGGATCTATCTGTATATGTTTCCATGTGGTTTTGGTATTTGTCTTTAATACTTTGAAGTTCTTCGTGGAATATAATTGGGTTGGTTTTTGCTTTTGAGTACTTGATTAAGTCAAGTATTATTGTTGGTTGTTTTGCCAACCAAGGTGGGTATTTCAGGCTAACAGATTTGTGAATTATGGATATATCTATTTTGGCTTCATCTTTAGCTTGTTTGATTCATAGTCCATATGGTTTGATGGCCTTTTCTTTTTTTTCAAACAAAACTCTGTGTTGTGGCTGAAAAATGCACTTGTATGTAGGATTTGAGGGACATGATGCTAATTTGATATAATATTGTAATGTCAATTTTCCTCTTATTACCAGTGGTGGTTCATGTGCCTCTACGTACAGGCTCTCAACTGGGGTAGTGGCAAATGCTCCTATTACTAGTCTGAGCCCTTGGTGATGGATAGTGTCCAACTCTTTGATATATGATTTCCTTGTCGATCCATAAATGAAACAGCAATAATCCAGTTTGGATCTTATTAGTGTTCGATAGAGTTTCAGAAGTGTTTTTTAATCAGCTCCCCATTTTGTATGGGCTATGACTCTCAGTAGTTGGATAGATTTGTTACACTTTTTCCTCAGGTACTTAATATGTGGAATGAAAGTGAGTTTTTGGTCAAAGATAATACTGAGGTATTTATATTGTTTAACCCCGGTTATTGTGTCCTTACCAAGTTTCAGTAGAGGATCATTATGCATTTTACGATGTTGGTAAAAATGCATATACTTGGTTTTCTCTTTAGAAAAACTAAATCCATTATTTGTAGCCCACTCATTAATTTTGTTTAGGCTTAGTTGCAGTTGCCTTTCAATTGTGCGCATATATTTTGCTCTATAGCATATCATTAAATCATTTACGTATATGGCATTCTGTTCCAGTATTAATGGTTTTAATTATGTTGTTAATCTTTATATTAAAAAGTGTTACAGAGAGTATACTGCCTTGTGGCACTCCCATTTCTTGTTCTTTCCAAGCTGAAAGGGTATCTGCAAATTTCATCCTGAATTTTCGATCACTCATAAAATTTTTAATCAGTATTGGCATTCTGCCCTTCAATCCCATTTCCTTCAAGTCTTTCATTATCCCATGTTGTATCATATGCCTTTTCCAAATCAAAAAACACTGATACAATGTGTTCTTTTTGGATGAAACCTTCTCGTACGTATGTTTCTAATTTTACTATGTGGTAAATAGGACTCCTCTTGTTTTTGAAGCCTGCCTGATGTTCTGTGATCAGTTTGCTTCCAGATACCACACCAGCCTTTTATTCACCATTCTTTCAAAAGTCTTGCATACACAGCTGGTGAGTGCAATAGGGCGGTAGTTCATTGGATCCGTAGGGTTTTTGGAAGGTTTGGACATAGGAATTATTGTGGCTTGTTTCCATATATTTTTCCAGTAGTCCAGATATCATTATAGATTTTAAGCAAGTATTTTTTTGGCCCTCTGGGCAATTGCTTTAGGAATTCGTAATGAATTTCATCGGGACCAACAGCTGTGTTATGTGCTTTTTTTAAAGCGTCTTGTAATTCTGTTAACATGAATGGTTGGTTATAGGTTTCGGAGTTTTCTAATTGAAAATTGATTTCTTTTTTCTCCTCGCGCTTTTTGATTGTTTGGAATTCTTTTTTTTTGAGGATTGTTTGAGGAGGAGTTTTTAGCAAAGTTTTCAGCTAGGTGTTCAGCTATGTCTTTTTTTATCTGTAATTCTGGTGCCCTTGTGGGTGATATGTTGGTAAGGTTGTCTGTTGTTTTTCCCTGAAATTTTTCTAATCATGTCCCATACTTTTTTAGATTTAGTGTCTGAATTCATTTTACTAACATATTGCTGCCATGATGATTGTTTAGCCTCTTTAATGGTCCTGCATGCCTTAGCTCTATCATTTTTATAGGCATCTAAATTTTCTTTGGTTGGACGATTTTTAAATTTCCTAAGGGATGCTCGTCTGGCTCTCACAGCTACTTTGCATTGTGTGTTAAACCAGGGGTTATTGAATTTAGCAGAGGGTGATCTTTTGGGAATATTTTGTTCTGTGACTGTTTGTAATGTGATTGTAAAGTATGTGATATCATCCTCTTTATTTATATTTGCTTCTGGTGTCAATTTTTCTTGACATGCATTTTGGAAACCTTGCCAGTCTGCCTTTTGAATATTCCATCGAGGTGTTTTATTGTCCCTTTCTGGGTCCTGGCCTTCCAATATGATAGGGAAGTGGTCACTTCCACAGGTCTCATCATGTACTCTCCAGTGATAATTCATGTAAATGCTGGGATCACATATTGTTAAGTCAATGGCTGATAATGTTCCAGTTGCTGGGTGCAGATATGTTATAAAGGCATAATTGGTTCTGATCTAAAAAATTCTTCTATTATTTTCCCTCTTCTGTTTGTATCCTTATTGCCCCACATTTCACTGTGACTATTAAAATCCCCCATCAGTATGAAGGGTTTAGGTAATTGTTGAATCAGTTCATTCAGCTCTCTCTTGTCCAGCGTATCATTTGGAGGTAGGTATAGTGAGCAGAAGGTCATTGTTTTTGAAGTGATACTAATACTGCAATTGCTTGTAGTTTTGTCTTTAATTTGATTTCGCTTTAAATGATGTTGTTATTAACTATAATTGATGAGCCACCTGAGGCTCTACCTCTTTGATCATTTATGTAGTTGTATGATGTATATTTTTTAATGTGAAGTGAGTCTTTTGATTTTTGATGGGTTTTCTGTAAACATATGACTGCTGGGCAGAAATGGTTGACCTTCTCACCCCTTATGTTCCATTGGAGGATTCTGTAAGCCATTTATTTTGAAAGCTGTTTTAGTTTGGATGTTCGAGGTTTCTGTTTCTCGGTATCCATTGGCTCCAAGACTTCAAATTGGTTCTGTATTTGTTCATTTTTTTTTCCTGTGTGTAGTCGAGGATTCTCTCCTTCAATATCCATTGATTCTAAGGATTCAAATTTGTTTTGTATTTGCTTTTCCTTTTTTTTTTTGGTTATGATTTGGATATGGATGGTAGCATAGGTTCTTGTTTGGCAGAAGTAATTTTGTTATTTTTCATTTGGATTGGGTTTTTACCCTCAGGTTTTTCCTTGATTACTTGTTTTATTTGTTCTTAGCAATTTGAATTAGAGATGGATATTGCTATTGTTTTTGTTGCTATTTCTTTGGTCGCTTCCTCTTTGTTGGTCTGTTTTATGAGGGTGACTTTAGGTTTTGTTATAGCTGGTTTGATTTCTTGTATGAACCTCAGCCAGTCGTTTGGTCCCAATTGTAGTAGTTTCTCTACTAACGGCTCATATTTATCTCATTTGGTTGTTGTTTCTCTTGCAACCTGTGAGTAAGTTTCCCCTTTCATATATCCTTCCACTATTCTACGAGCCTCAGGGAAGGAGATGTTTTTGGCGTGTTTCACGGTCATAATTTCTTTTTCTTTTTTGAATGCATCACATTCTCTTGAGTAGGAGGGTGATCTCCTCCACAGTTTGCGCAATTAGTTTTTTCTTTACATTCATTTTTAAGATGGCCTGGGTCTCTTCGTCCACATTTACCACGTCGTTCGTTCACGGCATCCATCCTCATGGTGGCCAAATTTTTGGCAATTATAGCATCGAAGAGGGTTAGGGATAAATTGTTCCACCCTTTCTATATTATACCCAATCTTTATTTCTTTTGGTATGATAGGTGTGTTGAAAGTTAAAATATATGTATTTATTTCTATTATTTTTCCTTCCCTTTTTATAGAGATCCTCTTCACATCAATTACTCCTTGGCCTTTTAGTTCTGTTTTAATTTCCTCAATTGTGCATAATGTGAGTTCTCTGCTTCGCACTACTCCTTTAGAGGAATTTAATTTTTGATGAGGATAGGCTCGTATTTTCACATTATGAAATTTGGTCATTTTCAGGAGGGAGGTGGCATGTTGTTTTTTATTCTCTACCTCTATTAGTAGTGTTCCATTTCGGATGCTCTTCACTGTTTTAGTGGGAACATTGGGGGATATTACTTTCTGTATCAGAAAAGGGGATAATTTGGTCAATGGAGTTTCTTCCATAGATTCTAATATTATGAATCTGGGAAAGTTTTCCATAATGTTATGGTCCTCCTCAGAGTCAGAATCCATATGTGGTCTCTTAATGGATTTATTGGAACTTAATTTGCCTAAGGGGTTTTGTTTGTGTTTGTTTTCCATTTAAATGTGTCATCTGATTCTTTGACTGTGCTCCCCACCAACCTATCCATGTCGGAGCCCGTAATTGGGATCCGTCAAGGGGGAAACCCTATCGCCTTGACGGATCAGGGACTACACAATCAGTATACTCATCAGCGTGAGAGACCCAGAGCACCCGTCACATCACCTTGTTCACCACCCCATAACATCAGTGCACAAGTGGATGGTTTGCAGCCATGTCTGGGCCTATGGGTCTCAACATTGACAATTGACCCTCAGCCAGAGCCTTCTAACATCTCCTGTTTAGTTACTTATAGAAATCAAGTATTAAGTATTTTATTTTGATAGATGGTGTTTTTTTTTTTAATATTGTGTTTGGGAGTAGATGTTAGGGCTTGACCTGACCAGCCGATTGATCGGATCGGGCCCCTCCGACCGCCCGTCTAGTCCAGGTAAGGGCCAAAGTGGTGTGTTGCAGGACCATGACCTCTTTCCACCTGGATCATGGTCTGCTCAACCACCAGGATCCCGTCCCCAGGCATCACGGGTCACCACCCACGGCCAACAGGTGACCCCCTTGGGGGGACTTTTACCCCCTGCAGAGGTGCAGTCAGCGTATTCTGAAGCCCCGCCAACAGGGCGTACTATCATCTAATTCACACTATATTAGATTTTAGATGACTTGGCAGGAAGATGGCCATTTAGAATTTGGTCATTGAGGACAATCACTGTATTTTTAAACCAATATCTTCAAATTATTGAAGAGCTAATTTCAATAGTTTTGAGTAAGAATCACCTAATGCTTCAAAACTTACATTCCTTAATGTATTTTCTTTGTTTTTGCTTTAATCTGAAGCATTCAGCCAGTCACAAAAAAGTAATGAAAGTAAATTTTGGTGAACCTCAGAAAGATAATTTGTCATTTCACCTTGGTTCAAATTTTTGTTCATCAGACTTTACACCTGTATAATTTCTTATTCAAATAGCAGTTTTGTTAAAAAAAAAAAAAAAAAAAAAAAAATCCACTGAGTGGGGCATTTTGCTGGGGAATACCAGGTGCTGTAAACTTGGATTTGCAGGTGGTGTAATGGATAATGACTTGGAATGAAAAATTAGAGAACTGAGTTTGAATTCCAGTTGTATTCATTATATTCACTCATGTACAAATACCCCTGGGAAAGGTATGAATCACCCTTTTATTCCCTCAGCTATGGGTTAATTAGCAAGACCTGTATCACTAAATCATTACTATTTAAAAAAAAAAAAAAAAAAAAAAATCTAACAATCTAAAAATATGGTTTTAAATAACCTGCAAAGGATTGATTGTTAAGCTGTAGAAAAGGACTCAAATTGTTGAGTATGGCACACACGGGTGTTTAAAACCCTTGTTTTTGTCATGTAGGAAAATCCAATATGGCGCGTAAATGAAATATTCGGCAAAAAATCTCATTCGTCAGTAACATTTTAAACACCTCATAGAATGTAAAGTTCTTAAAGCAAACCTATGCCAAACTGTTTTCCTGAATCCTTGATGACTTGGCCGTTTGAAAAGGACAACATCAAGATGAAATAATGGAAACTGTCCGTGAAAAATACAATTATGCGCAACAGGTTTTGATCAATCAGTAAACTTCTGGACCTTTTAGGGCGACGTTATAGGATCCAGACGGCTAATTTTTACACATGGAATTATTCACTGGTAATAAATCTTCAATTTGGCTGTGAAAAATGTCACTCAGGGGTTAACATTAAAAAATTATGGTCAATTTTGTATGAAAAATCACTTTTTCTTATTTAAGAAATAATTTTTTTCACTTCAAAACAATTTTTTTTCAAACTTCAATCCTTTGTCTTTACATTGGTGTAAATATCATTCAATAAAATGAACTATTATATGACCCGGCGATGGGAAATACGAAAGGTATATAGCAAAAAAAAAAAAAAAAAAAAAAAAAAAACAGTGTCGTCTGCTAGTGTTTTTGTCACCCGGGCTGGTGACCCTTGAAATAAAAGTGCAGTTGAGTTATTTATTTATTAAAACAAATCTGGGGGGATATGTTTCAAAGAAAAGCAAAAAACAAAAACATTACTTTTTTTTTTTCTAAATCAAGAACTCGTGTCAAATTTCTTTTAACCCTTATATATATTTGAAAATTACAAAGGTACTTTATCACATTTTGCATACAGTTGTTGCTGAAATAAGACAGTGTGCGTGATATTTTGCAACTATGTTAACCATAGAGGATATTATTGCTTCCTTGGACTTGCCCCATGGTTATTTTGATGATTTTTCCATAACATCTGTAGCCAATGCGGCATTAATTACCAACGAAATTGTATGGTCATTACGGGCAAAATTTTCGGATGAGGAATCTCTTGTAGCTGTTTTGCATTATTTGTATGGAGTTCCCGACACAGTCAAGGCAAATTTCAACGGGCTCAAATCATTTGTTGTTGCATTCAGGAAATGTGCCAAGACTGCTGCTAAGAAGATTGTCTTTTGTGGTGAGAAATTTAATATCTTAAAAATTTTCCCATCTTTTACAGGTTCTTCTTCTGTTGAAGTTTTTTCAGTTAGTGCTCCTGAAAGTGGTGATAATTCATTGCTTTCTTCTTCTATTTCATCCTCAGCTGAAAGCATGGCTGATTTTTCTTCAGTTTCCACATCGACTCTACTGAGACCAGGCCAGCCAAATTATAAAAGCCCCGGCAAAAAAATTTTGAAGAGCCGAAATCTTTCTTTACAGCAGTCTCTTTCTGATTATGAGAAGGTGATTGCCGATCTTAAAGCTGAAAATAAGAGCCTCAAGAGAAAATATTCCGCTCAATTATCGGCAAAACAACGGCCAACTCAGGCCCTTCAGAAAAAAAATTGAAAATGCTCCAGGATTCAATCGAGAAAATTTCTGCCTCAAAAAATGTTGGTGATATGGAAGGTATTGAGGATTTGAATGCAACAATGGCTAATAGATTTGAGTCCAAGAAGGTCCAAACCAGCAATTTAGTTTTGATCCCAAAAAATCAGTTTTCCCCAGTGGATGGCTATTCCGGATCTATTTTTTGGGATGAAAGCCATAAGGACAGAATTTTTATTTCTTTACCTGTTGCACGGAAAACTAATTCTAAAATAAAATCAAAGAATTTACATCTCCGAGCTAAGATGTTGCATGTTGTCTCAGCATTAATTTCTGGCGTCGATGAAAAAGACACTGATGAAGAAACTTTTTTTTTACAAGAAATTGGTTTGCTTTTTGGACACCACATTCAACACCACAAAAATGATGTTTTCCAAAATTCTGTAGCTGAATGTCTCAAATCTAAAATCTGGCCGCATTTAACAGTTGTTCAGGCAGTAAACCTTAGACTTTGTCTTGAGTTTCCTTGGGCAACTTTAAGACGTCTGAAAACCACCCTGGCAGCCTATGGAATTACAATTTTTCCTTCTGAATTATCCATGCGTTCTCACGAGAAAACTCTTGTTTGCCCTGAAAGTGAACTTGAAACAAAAATTGTACTCATGGACACAAAAAATAAGTGTGATGATGAAAGAAAACTTGTGGAGGTGCCAGTATCCCAGGTGAAGAATCTGCTTGAATATATGACTCAAATAATTCAGAGCATGCTGCAAAAAGACAGTGACTGTTTCGGTCAAGCAGGCAAAGTTTTTATCCTTTTTTCGGGTGACAAAGGAGACAAGAGCATGAAATTTCATTTCTCTGTCTGTTCTCCAAAAATTAGTGGGTCAGCATTTTCATGTAAAATATATTCTTTGTTTGCAGCTGAGGATACACATGAAAAACCAAATGAAGGCCATGACAAATTCTTGGGAAGATTTTCAACGTATGCAAGACTCAAGTTTCAAAATATGTGTACTTCCTGTCACTGTTCTTTTCGGAGGTGATTACAAATTCCTATATGCAACTCTGGGACATCAAGGTGCATCTGCATCTTTTCCTTCTATTTATGACCAGGTTAGTTTGGATAATCTCCGAAACCACCCCAAAAGTCCACACAATCCTAAATCCTGTAATATTCCCTTGCGCCATATTATTGACTATGTGTTGAATTATGCAGAAAATGTTGTTGATGATCGGCAAGCCGGGAAGCTCAAGAAAAAAGGAAGAGATCATTTGTCAGTTGTGCTGTTTATCCCATAAAGTCCTTGGACAATGTTGTTCTTCCTACTTTGCATGTGACTCTCGGGGTAGTTACAAAGTTTTTTAGGATTTTGGAAAAATATGCCCAGGCGATTGATCAAACTTTGGGAATTACCACAGAAGTTGAGAGGAAAAGTTTGGAAATTGAACAGAGACGAAGGGACACGCTTGCAGAAAAACAGGTGGCCCAGAGTGAACACGAGTTGTACTGCAAGCTTCTTCTGGACATCCAAAATATTCTCAGTCGATTTGAAATCGTGGAGAAACATAAAAGCAGGGTGTCGCCGACACTCGAACAACTAGCCAAAAACGCAATGAGCGCGAAAAGAGGTCGGTGTCCTAAAAAAATTTCTGAAATTCTTCAATCATGTGGAGCAGAAATCTGCCTTGTTACAAAATATGACACTGATTCATACAGAGACGACTGGGTTATGTGTGACTCATGTGCTCAGTGGCAACACATGATGTGTGAGGGTCTTTCGGATGAAGACACAAGTGCCATGTCTGAGGTTGAATACACTTGTCTCAAATGTCGGGGACTTCCTGTCAAATTTGCAGCTGAAAATAGTTGTGAGAAACATCAAAAAAGTGTACAGTCAGCTTATTCTCATTTAAAACAGCTCTCTGATACCATTTCGTTCATTGAACAGGAACTGAAAAACACTGTGGGGCCAACAGAAAAAAAAAATTGATGAAATGTTACAGGAAATGAACATAAAAAGACAGGCATACCACGGTGGCCTTTTTGTTGGCAATCACTGCAAAGTTATTTTGTCCAAAGATAAGGCTGGCATTTATAACTTCCCAAAACTTTGCAGTGTCTTGTCCCCTCAGTATTCTGATGTCGACCACCATTTGAGAGAACTTTTTGAACTGTATTCAAAAGCCCATCAGATCATGGTACTGCGAACATTTTTGACTGATCAACTGGATGATCTGGAATTTTGTTGTCAGAAAATGGGAGAAAAATTTCCCAACAAAACCGATCAATGCAAAACCCCATGATTTTATTTTTCATCTACCTCGTTTGGACAGATTTCATCGAAGTGTAGGACTTTTCAGCGAGGAAGGTGGGGAGAGTTTGCATCACTTCATAAAAAAAAGATCAGCGTATGTATGACTGTGTTAGGGACCCTGGTTTAAAACAAGAGCTATTTATACGTAAACATGACCTTAAAGGTGAAGTGTATAGATCTGTTGTTGTCCCTGTTTCCAAGAAATGTAAAGCTTGCAATGAATTTTACAAAGGTGGTGTTTGTTCTTGTCTGAATGAACCCTCTGCATCAGGATCCTCTTAACCGAGTGCGAAGCTGCATTGACTTGATTTAAACAGGATCATCATCTGCTTCATTGAAGTCTTTTTCTTCTAAAATCTAATAATAATATTTGTCATAAAAACATTCAATTTGAAAAAAAAGTTTGTATTTTCTAAAAATCAAAAATTCTTGACTTGTCTGCATTTCTTCCTTTGATGCCTTGTGCTGTTAAGCACCTTTTTGATGACAGTGTATGTATTTTGTCACAATCTCAAAAATATTCGTGTCACAGAGACTTGAAAGAAAAAACCTTGGAAAGTGGCATTCAGTTGACAGTTTCCAATTATGATTTGATCGATTTGTGCTTTCTGATTAAAAAAAAAAAAAAATTAATTCCCCATTAATGTGGAAAATTTTTTGTTTAGAACTATAAAAAAAAATGCAAAATTTCCACTATTTTACCCCCTGAAAACTTTCATGGACTCAATTACACCAGCCAATTTTACTTTTAAATGAAACAACATACTGCTTGCTTTCAGAAAATACCTACTTTCATGGAATTATGATTGACATTTCACCAGATAATGGACTCAAATATTGAAACATTGAAATTTTTGAAGATTTTGCCTTATTTTTGACCCCCTGAGAATTTTGTTTTGTTTCAAACTCTCAATTTAATGGCTGAAATTGTTTGATTATGATTTAGGCTTTCTGATTTTCAAAGAAAAAAGGTTAATTCCCCATTAATGTGGAAAATTTTTGTTTAGAACTATATATATATATATAAAAAAAGCAAAATTTCCACTATTTTATCACATTTTACCCCCTGAAAATTTTTTTTGATTCAATTACACCAGCCAATTTTATTTTTAAATGAAACAACATACTGTTTGCTTTCAGAAAATACCTAGTTTCATGGTGTTCAGATCAAAAGTTTCTTTGATATTTTATTCAGATGATGACAAAACAGTCATTTTCAATATTATACCTTATCTTACCACTATAAAAGTATGAAAATCCAATTTTTCTTTAGAGAAAATAGGCTGTGACAAATGACTTGCTATTTTTTTAATGATTTATACTTGTGATAGAAAATTCTTATCATAGCAGACCTGAATTGACTTTATTTAAGCTTAGTATGGCTATAGGAACCCTCAAACAGCTGTGAATGCAAAGGGTTTAATTTTATAAAATCAAGATGGCAATTTCAACAAGGAAAAAATTTTTAAGAATGGGGTGGAGGAATAAAAAATATTTCTAATATTAAAAAATGATGATGATGATAATCACGGCTGTTGAAAATGCTTATTTTTGTCATATCAGAAAATTCAACATGGCGTGTAAATGAAACATTTGGTGAAAAATCGCATTCGTCAGTAATATTTTAAACACCTCATAGAATGTAAAGTTCTTAAAGCAAACCTGTGCCAAACTGTTTTCCTGAATCCTTGATGATTTGGCTGTCCGAAAATGATAATATCAAGATGAAATAATGGAAACTGACCATGAAAAACACAATTATGTGCAACAAGTTTTCAATCAATCAGTAAACTTCTGGACCTTTTTGGGCGATGTTATAGGATCCAGATGGCTATTGTTTACACATGGAATTATTCACTGGTAATTAATCTTCGATTTAGCCATGGAAAATGTCACTTGGCATCAAGAAATCATGCCCAATTTTCAGAGAAAAATCTCCCCTTTTTCATGAAAAAATATTTGCATTTCAAAGTAATATCATTCAAACTTCATCCCTTTCTCCTTTATTTGGCATGAACATCATTGAATAAAAGGAAAGGGCTAAATGGTCTGGCAATGGGAAATATAAAAGACATGCGTCAAAAAAAAAAAACAATGTCACCTGCTAACTGTTGTTGTCATTACTGGGTCACAAGGTGTTAAAAACAAAACACATCAAGCCACTGTTCAAACATGGCTTTGAAAAAAAAAAAAACTTATATCAAGCAACCCCCCCCTCTTTGCTCTTATATGGGAGTGGTAGGTTTTATTACAAGCTGACAACAACTTGTTCTAAACGTTTATTGCTGGCTGGCTGACTGACCTTTGACCCAGACATTTGGCTTAATTTTACGTTTTATTTCTGGTGGTCAGGAATTGCAGATAAAAAGATTTCTGTGGCCAGATGTCAATTTTTTTTAACCACTGACAGTCATATAATTGAAAATACCAAGGGACTTTGTCGCATTTTGCCCCCCTAGAAATGTTGATTTCCTTCAAAACTCTCAATTTTATGCCTGAAATAGTTTGATTATGATTATTTAGGCTTTCTTATTTAAAAAAAAAAAGAAAAAGAAAAAAGGTTAATTTCACATTAATGGGGAAATCTTTTGTTTTGAACTAGAAAAAATGCAAAATTTTCACTATTTTTTCACATTTTACCCCCTGAAATAAAATTTGAGTAATTTACACAAGCTAATTTTACTTTTAAATGAAAGAATATATCCTTTGCTTTCAGAAAATACCTAGTTTCATGGGGTTCAGATCAAAAGTTTCCTTGATATTTGTTTAGATGATGATAAAACAGTCATTTTTCAATATTTTACCCCCCTATAAAAGTATGAAAATCCATTTTTTAGAGAAAATAAGCGGTGACAAAATGACTTTTGCCATTTTTGTGATGATTTTTATTTGGGCTAGAAAATTTTTACCACAGCAAACCTGAATTGACTAAGTTCGGTGGGGCTATAGGAAACCCCAAACAGCTGTGTAATAATAATAAAAATTAATTTACCTTGAGCTTCCAGAACTTCCACTGCTACTGGTGCTACTGGAAGAGACACTTCGCCGTTTCTTGTCTCTGCCTCGTTCTGTTGGCCCCATCACTGTAGTGCCACCACCAGTGTTGCCGCCGCCACCACCCCCTCCACCACCGCCGCCACCCCCTCCTCCTCCTCCTCCAACCCCTCCAGCACTACCACTGCTTGGCTTCTTCTTTTCACGGACTGGTGTCCCTCTTGCCCTACAATAAACAAATTGGAACCAATATTCAGTTGACTTGCCAAAGCTATTTTTTCATGTTGGTCATTTTCAAAAATTCAATAAAAGAAAATTAAATTAAATTAATTTCAAACTCAAACAGTTACTTATTAGTATTCAATGGTGATTGCCTTTAAAAGGAAGATAGCCAACACGAATTATGCGTATCTCCAATCCTAATCAATGCTCAAGTAAAAGAGATGCTTAAGAGAATTCTCTTTTTCTTTTTTAAATTTATTACTATTCACAAAATGGATCTCTTCTCTGTAATTGGCAATATGAACTTCAGTAAATTATGAAAACTTTTTGAAAAACAAGTTGACAAATCATGGGTCTATAGCCATGACCCCAAAACTGAGGTTGAAGAAAGCACAAAGGAGTCAAAGCAATTTAAAGACACTGTTGACAGTTTTCTTCAACTACACGGTAATTGTTCATGAGTATATTTCACCTCGTCAGACAGTAAATAAGGAGTATTACTGTGACATGTTGTAGCATGTTGTTCATTGAAAAATGACAGAATTACATGTACCTGGTAAGTGGCAACTCCACCAGTGCAAAACACCTGCCCATTTAGCACAGCTATACAAGCTTTTTTGGCCAAGTACAACATTCCCCAGGTCAGACAACAACCATATTCCCTAGATCTTGCTCCTTACAACCTTTCCCCTCTTTCCAGAAAGAAAATAAATCCAAGAGAATGCAATGAGGCAGCAGGCTGCTTGCCATGCAAAAAAAGAAAAGAAAGGAATTCCAGTAATGCTTCCTTCAATGGATCCAATGCTGGATAAAGTGTGTGGTTTCAAAGGGGAAATCGTCTAAGGCTGCCAGCATCTATTAGAATTCTGCTTGGCTCTTTTGGCACTGTCCATATAGCTTTCCTTCAGGTTCAACTCTTTCAGGAATCTGTTGTATTGCAATTTAAGCACAGTTCTAGATTGACAGCAAGATCTCATCATTTTACAGCTGAAATGGTTAGAGGTAAGTTCTATATTATATACTAATAGTTTCTTTTCTCACATGTGGAACTCTCTTCCAGCTTTTTGCTTTTCCCTCAAACTTGATCTTCAAAAATTTAAATACAATGTCAATCATTATCTCCTGTCTTAATTACTGTTCTTTCTTATTAATGTTTTTTTTTCTTATAATCTTTCACAACCACTAACCACAGGCATCTTAGTAGTTTTGTTGCCTTGCTTGGGGTGAAATGATTAAAACCAAAAAGTAACATGGCAAAATAAAACTATTTTATAGACTAATATATATTGCATGTTGAAAAAAAAAATGTATCCAGTGGCAAGAGTATCTTGGAAAATAATGCTTAATAGACTAAGTTCCCATGTCACGTTTTTTTCTATAGATTTGCAGAGTATTTTCAATTTATCTTCTCTACAGATATATTCCGAGAACTTTAACAGATTTGCAGAGTATAAAAAGAATGCACAGCTCACATTTTCTACAACATCCACAACAAATAATTTGACATTATATCAAACATGATTTAATCATATCTATTTTGTTACACTTATCTTAGAACAAATGTTAACGCAGTAATTCCCTAAAGTGGGTAAAAAAAAAAGAAAAAAAAAAGTCTGCCTAACTTGACACTATCTACTCTTTTTAAAGGTAGTAGTGACATTTAGAAATTGCATTTATTCAAATATTAATGTAGGTATAGATAGTGTCAAAAGTATTCCACCACTTTCAAATTGTTTTTTTCTTTATTATACACTTGTATTTCCTTAAAATAAATAAATAAATCAAACAAATTATGAAATTATTATGTTTAAATCTGTTTTTGGAGACTTTTGATGTTTTGCTACTGGTTACCAACAGCCAAAGCATCAAAACAAAACTAGTAGCTTCTGTATCTCCAACATCTGGAAACTTTGGTTTTTCAATCAAGAGAACCAACATTAATAAAGGTGTTAATTTAATACAAATTCAAATACCGATAATATTAAAACAAGTTTGTAGTGATCTCATGCAAAAGATTTTGAGTCTTTGAAATTTTGATTCAACATAAACTTTGCAATCATATAAATGATTAGTCCATGCATTTCTCATTGATAGAACTTTTAACTTGATTTTAACTAGAACATGAAACAAAAATAGTAATGCAATACATTTTCCTATATGCTAACCTACAGTAAATGCAGCATTTTGAAGGAGGGAGTAAGGATAATAGTGGCACTCTTGTAACCATCCAATGCTACAATGATGTAAAATTGACTACCAGTGAATGAACTTCAAGACAGTTGTTAAAACTAAAAGAACTCCCCCATTCACTTTCTTAATGTATCCAATAGAAAGTCATATGTAAACATCCAAAAGTTTCCCGGTGATTTTATTTGTAAATTTTTTTTCTTTATTTTCATTTTCTTTTCCTCTATTTAAAATTGAAGATAAAAATATACTAAAAACAGACAAGTTTAAATTTTCAGTCTTAGCTTTTGTTATTGGTTCCTTAATATGTTAAGACGAGGTTTAAAGCTTCTTAATAATGTAGGCATATTTTTTTGAGAGGGTGAAATGTTTCCAGATGTACTTTAGAGGCATGTTTTTAAGGCAGACGAATATTAAAAAAAATACTGTTCCTATTATTACATTTAAAACTAAAATGCTGGCTATCCACGAACAACTGATCTAAATTTTCAATTTTCTAACAAGAACCATACTATCCTCCACTAGAACAAGAAGTGCTATACAATCTTCTCGTTCCTTCAAATATTAAAATTTGCCTTGTAAAATTTGATACAAATATAGAACAAAATTAGAATAAATAAAACAAATAAAATAAAAATGTATTCATTTTTTAAAAATAAACGAATCTAAAAAATCTTCAAAAACATGATTTTAACAACAAAAAAATGTTTATAAAATACAAAAATTTTATGTGAAACCTAATGAAGCCTTTAATTAAATCAACGTATATATTTTTACATTCAACACAAGATGGTTATTAATTCTTAGCGAGAAAATACACAGAACATTTAACTAATATTACGAATAATAATAATGGCCATTCAATTCAAGAGGAAACAGAAATAAGGGGAAATAATGTTCTTAGGAAATTACGGCTATTGTGGAAAAAATTAATAAAATTTAATTCTAATATTAAAAAAAACAAAAAGAAAAACTTTCGAACATATATTAAGTAAATAAAAAAAAAATATCCATTTTTAACGGTTTTTTTTTCTTTGAATTTCTTATTTAATAAAAAGAAAAACTAAATCGAATTTTAGGGGGAAAATGGCTCCACTCTTTAGCAACTATTCGGGATAACTCAAGTTATCATATAACTTTAAATCGATTAAAAATAAAATGAAAGTTACAGAGCAAAACTATATTTTTCGTATTTTCTTTAAAGAAATGGAAATAATTTAATATTAAACAAAAAACAATTATAAGGTTTCTTAGCCTCCCAAATATAGGTTTTGTTTTGACACAATTAGAAACAGACGAAGTCGTTAATCTTCTGAACTCAGTGAGTGATAAATTACCGATCTACACATATTTGATCAAATTATTTAAGAAAATTAAAAGTTTAAAAGTAAAAAAAAAAAGACGAAATTACTATAAAAACCGATTCGAAATGACATTTCTCTTTATTTAGTGTGCGAATTGACCTTAAACTTTTTACTTTAGTGGTAAAAGTAAAACTAAAAGCTTAAAAAAAGCTAAGTTTTAAACAATGCAAAACATACCAGAATACAGACTTAAACCAAACAGATATAAGAGTATATATGAAGCATAAGTAATGAACTACGCAACTGTACATAATTAATACTTTTAATTATTTATTTGAAAACATTGGAATAAAAAAAGCCGGTCTCGTCTTCACGTGTTGTACCTAACCACCATATCGAAAGGGGCCTTTTTACACATTCGAGATTTTGCAGGCGAATTTTAAGCGCGTATTGTCTCTAGCTTATATTTAGAATACAACATCGAAATAATATAACCAATAAAAGGCGATTTACAATAGACAATTATTAATGAAAAAATTGCTTGCTAGAAGCCGACAGAAAAACTTACATTATAATAAAAAAAACTAACGCTTGAAGTGTTGCTTACACGCCGTCTCCGCCGCCGGAATAACTAACAAAAGGTAGCATTTGTATCGGACACTGTGATTGGTTGAATGAAAGACAGGTTTAATAATCTGACCAATTGAAAGCAAGATCACACTCAACACGAAAAAGATGGCGGCGTCCGTGAGTGGCAGTTCCTTAGAAGATAAACTTCTAGAGGAGACTGCAACTCAATTCTTTGAGATGGTGCCTATACGGAGGATGAAATGGGGCGTAAGTTGTTAATCTAAAACAAATCTTAAATTCATGCCGGGTATTTGATAACAATGACTCTTTCGGTTACTATATAAAATGTCTTCTCTTACTACTACCACATCAACAACATCACCACCAACATCCATATGTACTACTTTGTCTTGTTGTTTACTAGGCTTGCTACTACTGCATTCGTTTTAGGATAAAAAAAAATACTAACTGGTTTATAATTCTTCTCTTTCACTTTCTTTTTATATTATAAAATATCTAAATCTAAATAATTCCTGGAAGTTTATTGTTTTTTTTTTTTTACAGAATTTTATTTTACATTTTTTTTTAAAATGGTTCGGTCTTTTTCGTCACTGATTTTGCATCGTTCAATTAGTCACAAACAAAATGGTCTTAAAATGGGGGATTGATTACTGTGTGTTTATATTTATTTATTCTGTTTTGTAAGAATTTTTAAAATAAATTAATGCAATAATTTGGGTACTTTGTCTTCGACAACAATTTGAAATGCTGTCAAAATACTGTCAATTAGATTTAATTAAAAACTAAAGCTGATCTTAAATTGAATATTTGTTTAAAAATTTAAATCCTTAAAATAAAAAAAAAAGTCGTCGCTCAATTTTTTTTTTTTTTTTATCAAACTTATTTTTTCTATATGTAATGATACGGTTTGCATCCGAATGTTAAACTAAATTATGAATTTTGTTTATTTAGAATAAATCACAAAATGCTGTATATTTTTTGTTGGAACATACATTTCTTAAAAAAAATCTTTAAAAAAATCTTAAAAACGTAGCAATAACTTATCAACTGATGATAGAATTCCAATTAGCACGCAAATTTTTCAGGATTTATGTACTAAATGTGCAGATACTAAGTTTTCACTAAGCTAAGTACTTTATTTACTAAAATCTACTTTCTTTATGTTCGTCAAGAATATTGTCAGAGACTCAAAAAAAAGTCAAACAACAAAATAATTCAGGAAAAAAATAACTAAAAAGATTAAAGAATTAGTCGATTTTAAATTTTTTTTTCCCTATTTATTAGTCATCTACTCTTGTCTTTGTTTTCAATAATAAGCAATAACCTAGTGGATTCGTGAATTTAGTGACAGTAATTGTGAGTTCAATACCTAGGCCGAGCAGTCTGTATGTGAGCGTGTATAGTGTACTCAGTACACTACAGTGTACACACTTACATACACACTGTACTGTACTTGAACTTGATGGAAACAGGGGGGCGAGAAATAACAGAACATTTAAAAATAACTAAACGAGATATATAACAATAACATGGACAGTGAAACGGAAACAACCAACCCCCCACCCCGTAGAAATTTTAAAGGGTTCAGTTCAGAATTCCTTGTAGGTTACCCGGATCGTGACACCTGATGAAGGCCAGAGGACACAACGGCCGAAACTTTGTGATGAGGACAATAGTCCGCCGGATGTAAAAATAACTCCTCATCCCAGAAATTCAGACAAATAATTTTATTCACTTCAGTGTGAAAATAATTATTTCAACTACTTATCCTCATTTTTATTTTTGTAACTTACGTTTCAGAGGGAGTTCTTCAATCATTTTCAAATATTTGGTTTTAAAAATCATAGGTAATTTGAAATTTCTAGGATGAGAAGTTTATTATTTTTACACTCGGTCTATTGTCCTCATCATTGTTATTATGATAACAAAGGTGAGGACAATAGTGTACTGTACTGTAAATCATGTATAAAAAGCATATTTGGCAACATAATAGCAATTTGTAAATCATAAATATTTTTTTTAACTTTTTTTTACTATTAATAAAAGCAAGTGTTAGATCCTTTTCTGGTTTTAAAATAAGTTGCATTATTAAATTAGATCTAAAATCATTTAAAAACCTTGAAGACTAATAAAATAAGCTACATTAATTTTAGAATTAATTATAGAAATTGTTTTAAATCTCATTTTAACGATAGATTTTTTTATCTTCAACTTTAAACAATTGAAAAAAAAATTCTGTATCAAAATGAACAGAATTTCTGGGATGAAGAGTTATTATTTTTGCATACAAAATGAATATGGAAGCGGAAAAAAAGTTAGTGATTTGGTTGTAAATAATTATTTTACTATTTTTACATATAAAAACCTTGACTTGGCGAAAAATCTGAATTAACAGCTGCCTTGAACTTTATAATTTAGTTACAATGTGGTAGTAAACTTTACCACATTGCAGTATATTTGGTGGTCAAAAGAGTTACTGGTTTTGTTTTGAAGTCCTGACTGTTGGTAGGCAGTAGCAAAACATCAGTGTCGGTGTAGCTCTTCATTCTCTGCAAGCATCTGAATTTTTATCTTTTAACTACCTGTGCAACAAGGAGTTTTTGTCATTTAGACTGTTAGGAAAAAAAATGAAAATGTGTATTCATATTTTTGTCTGAATCGTTTTTAAAAATAAGTAAATAAAATATGAACAATTTTTTTTTTACATAGCTTGTTTGAGTGTATTGTAATTGAACACATAAAGTGATATCACATGATTGTCTTTTCTATAGATAATAAATATTAAATAACTTTCTTTCTCTGTTTTGAAATATAAAGAAAATGACAATATTTGCATTCCTGGAACTTAAAACAATGTTCTATATTGATTTTTGCATTAATTTTCAAAAAGCGGATTATCATGTTATCAAAATGCAATGTTTTCTGGCTTCATCATAAAACATTACCTTTCCTTTATAAAAATAAAAAAAAATGCATTTCTAACCCTAATGTGGTAAGAGGACTTAAAAGAATGTTCCTTAATCTTTGATATCTTTAAAATGGTATTTTTTTTTTTTTTTTTTTAAGGTGGAACAATTTAATTTATAAATAACTGATGTCTGCAGTTGGTATTATTCTTGACATTTAATACTAATCCAGATATTTTCCATTTTAATTTCTTGGATGATTTAACATTATTTACATGCAGATTATTATCAGGTTTGTTATCATAATTGATAGTAGTTTCAAACTGATTGGAATCAAACCATCTGTTGGAGAATGGTACCAACATTCAAATAGATAATCTGATGGAAATGTTGATGTATGCACTCACAACATTCTTGCAACTAAAATCTGACAGGAGGAAGATGTGGGTATAGGTTCACTATAGTCACCAGTAATGGGGAATATGGAATACTTCAAGGAAATGGCTTTAGGAACAGCACCATTAAAACTAACACTATGACAGATATTTAAATGATACCCTCATATTCAGGGATCACCAGGAAGCTGTACAAATACTAGTGGATCATGTGAACTCAATAAGACTTTCAATCTAGTTCACAATGAAAGAAGAAAATAATCAGCTAGTCTTCCTGAATGTATTAATAATAGACATGTAAATAATGTTAATACTCCAGATACTATTTCATCTTTCCAACTCCATGAAATTAAAAAAAATGATTTGATTGTTCCATATGAGTCAAATAGAGTACAACAAATAAAGCAGATAAAGGTTATGTTGAACTAAGACAACTTGCGTACATGGTAATCTTTTGTATAGTCTCCTTCGGTATCACACTAACTTGATAGATTATTAACCACTGCACTGTAGTATTCTTATAGTATGTATTATCAACAAGACTAGGATATCATTTCAAAGATGAAAATGTCCCCAAAGCAAAAGAACTTAGTTTTTCTCCACTTAACACCTCTAGTTTGTTAAACTGTGACCTCTACTTTAACCAGCTTTACATTAAACCTGGCAGTCTTTTCCTTTTTCTCTTTGCATTTAGACTTTTTTCTCTTTAATTTTGCTTTTGATTTCCCTCTGCCTCAACATCGAGGGATCGTTAACTTTATACGCCACTGCATGTTTGCTTTATTGTTTCTACTACAGAATTATCAATTTGAAGGCTCTGAAGTAGGACCTGACACCCAACGCAAAGTTCTGACTGCCACAGTCACAAGCCCTCTGTGTGAAAAGTACCCACCATCTCTAAGCTACCAAAGAAGCTTTATGAAACACTTTGTGCATAAAGTAAGTTATGCTTTCTATTCCTTCCTTTCTTTATTGTTGGATACATTGCTCAATTCAAAGTTTGGATCCTAAAACTATTAGTTCTAAATTATAACACCATTTAATTTTCAAAATAAACTTGTCTAGTGATGTACATTTTAATCTCTATTGTATTACTGAATGTTTGGGTGGCACAATGGTTATCAACATGAAATGTGGAATTGGTGAGCCATGTACAAATTCTGATCAGGTCTGGGTTTTTTTTGTTTTTTTTTTATACAATGATGTTCACCCTGTACAAAGCCCAGGAGCCATTCGAGGTACAGGGTTATAAAGTAAGAGGCACAGTTTAGGCAGATATGTAGAGAAGATAACAGTTAACTCTATACTTGAACAGGTTAAGATTGTAATGATTGAAAAGGCATCCTCTTGGGTGTCTGTTCCAGAAAGCAATTTGTGGGAAAGAGCTGCTTGAGTGGGTTTCATTCACTTTGGACTAATGCCCTTGGGAATGGTTTGACTCCATCTTTTCGCTCTCTAGCTGTAGGTCAAATAACAGGACAAACTTGACTAGAGGAATGAAAACTTTGATTTTAAACTGTTTGGGTAGACATGTCCACTGAAGTTCAAGAAGGATATTCCTTGCATGAAAGCTTGGTCTGATCATTCATTGTATTTGTCCCTCTGCCAGTCATCCTGGACACCCAAACACTATCAATGAAGAATCTAGTGGTTTATGAAATTTAAACCTTCTCAATTAGGCCAATCAATTGTAAACTGTCCTAAGTGCTTTTAATGTTTTAATAACATTGTTTTACTGACAATTACTGTTTAAATTTACTTCATTAATGCAGGTTCCCAACTAAGGTCTTTCAGTTTATTTTACAGGACAACAATGTAACATATACAGGGTGTGATGGGTAAATTGACACCATTTTGTATTAATTTCATGCATGCATGTTGTTTGTTGACTGCACAGTATAGTAAGTTCTCTTGGATACCACGATGCAATTCACTCTGCCAAAAATTTGAAAACTGCATGCCGGAAGCTACAATACAAACAAATCGGAGTGTTTGGGTGCCAATCTGTGTGACAAAAGACCTGACTTACTTCAGAATTCGAAACGAGGGCAAACATGTCTTGCCTGCAAAGTAATGACAAAAAGAAATATGGCTGCTATTGAAGACACAATTTATGCACACTTATCTTGTCCAAAATGAGACAATATTTGCACACATGCAAATTTTGGCTGTCTTGAATAGCATAAAAAGCGGAATGCCAGCAGCACCAAGTGTCAGGAAGTCATTTGGCAGACTGCATGTAATAGAGTTGGACGTACGAATTGACAGATGTAGAAAGAGGAGGTCGAAGTAGGCGCAGCTAAGTTGGTGTCTGTTTCACAACTGTCCAGTGTAACAGCTGAGAAAGGGAGTTGCGCAATCCATTTCCTTGAGGTGACCGAAGAAGAAAGAAAAACCCTCATCATCATTTTTTTTTTTTTCCTCCTACAATCTGAGGATAGTGCAGAGGAATCAGAAAGAGTTGGATGACTGTGCACCATGCCACATAAGCAGAAGAACCCAGTTATGACTGTCAGACAATTTCTGTGTCCACATCACCCCTTACATCTGGCAACCTAACTTCCTAGCCTGCAACCTCCTTGACTATGTGTGAGGCAAAGTTGAGTGAGAGAGCAACAAAACTCCTTGTCATACCAAAGATGAGTTGAAGACAAGGATTATGGTAGCATTCATCAACTTGAACAAGGAGACTGTCCAGAAGACATGCAGAAGATTTCAAGGTTATCTGAAGGCTGTGGGGGAAGCTAATGGCGATTTTTTTATTGAATAAATTTATTTCGTATTTAAAGATATTTTTGTCTAATTTTGGTAAATATCTGTTAAAATGAGATGCCAGCGTTATTTTCATTTAATTTAATAAGTAATTTATCCATCGTACCCTGTATGGTCAATCATACTTAAGATGTTCTGTTATTATGGTAATGGTAGGCATTACTTAACACCAATAATTGAACATATCTCGTGTTACCATGAAAATGGAATATCTCATTAAGTAGTAAGAACTGTTTGCTAATCTATTGTTTTTTGTTTAGTGTTAGCTTTCTGTGGATATTTTTTACTGTTAATTTTTTAAAAAGCAGAATTCTTTTTTATATGTGACAATTTGATTGTATAGATGTCAAAAATATAAGCAATGGCGTTGCAAAATTTCTTAAATATTGCTATAGTTTTTTCAGAAAATTAATCTCTTAATTTGCTTGTTTCTGTCATAATTATTTGTCATTTGTAATTCTAATTTACTTTATTTTGGTTATCCACCCAGAGTCTAGAATTGGAATTCTTTTTTTAAACTGCTAGTAATCTAAATTAAATTTAAAAACATTTGTTTCTAACCTTATAAATTTTGATTGAATCTTACATCAAGAACTTTTCTTTTCATATTTGTTGTGGCCATTGTGCAGTTTTCTTAACCTGCTGCTGTTTAGAGTTTTATGTTTATGCATATTTCTGTTAAAAACATTTAATCTCAGATCAAATAATGACCAATTCACGTTGATATTTTAGCTTGAAACTTGTGATGCTGAAATCTGTGATGAAGTCTATGAGGCTTATACCGATATACTCAGTCAGAAGGAAGAGGAAGATGACACACTATGTTACAAGACTTACTCTCTGGTAAGTAAAATACTATCTACTCTTAAAACCTCATTGTCATTTAAAAATCTATTACTTCTTTAAACTTTATTCTCTAAGAAATATTTTAAATTGTAAATTAACCAGAGTAATTTCTTAAAATCTTTTAACAATTCCTAAACTTGGGATTTAATAATCTTTTGGCTTACTTCTCCTTGATCTTTTTAGCTTATTTTAAATTCATCTAATCTCTGGTACAACAGGCTAAATTTGAAAACATGACATTTTTCTCTATAATATTTCCAGTATAATTTGATTTCACATGTCTCTATATTTATATTTCAGCCATACTCAAAAACAGTCAGTCTTCAGGAATCTGTACACCTGGTGGCACAAGGAACAACTGGACTGAGCACTTGGCAAGTAAGTAAACATATGCATTGAATTCTCAACTTGTATGCTCTCATTTTACTAACTTTCAAATTTTCAGAGACAATGAAATGAACATTGTGAGAATTGATTTAGCTATTTTATGATGCAATATGTTATACAGTGCAGTAGTTTTAGTGTAATTCCCAATAAATGATGCAAATTTAAAACCCCTTGTCTTTAAGTTTGTGCCCAGCAGTATTATGTTGTTATCTGTTTTTTGTTTTTATTAATTATGATCTAACAAATCTTATTCGTTGAGTATCCTTTTTTTGTCATCTTACAATTTTTTTTACAGTTTTTACTTAAAAACAAAAAAAAAAAATACAATATAATACAAAATATCTTTATTTGGATTTATTCTTAAAATATTAAAATTTTGAAGTCAGTTTGTAAGCAAAAACCTGTGGAGATTAGGTATTTCTGTAGTGTTTTGTTTTTTTTTTGTTTTTTTTTTTCAGATTATTTTTAAGGCAAAATGCTCAAAAATTGAAAGCTATGAATCTAATTTTTGGTGTTGTTACTTATCACATCAAAACCCAGCTTGCAATGTTGTTGTTTTTTCGTTTTTGTTTTTTTAGTGAAAAATCAATGTGCTCTAATGTGTAGGTGGTAAAGCAGTATGTAACCAATGTAGATGCAAAATCTTTACCTGTCAATTTACTCACCCATTTGTCTAATCTTTCTTTTATCAATTTACTTCCTTACCAACATATAATTTAAGAATGAACCAACATCAAAAAAAAAAAAAGAACTATCTTTTTTTTTCTTTTCTTTTTTTTTTTTCTTTTCTTTTTTTTTTTCTTTTCTTTTTTTTTTCTTTTCTTTTTTTTTTTTCTTTTCTTTTTTTTTTTTCTTTTCTTTTTTTTTTCTTTTCTTTTTTTTTTCTTTTCTTTTTTTTTTTCTTTTCTTTTTTTTTTCTTTTTTTTTTTTTTCTTTTCTTTTTTTTTTTTTTTCTTTTCTTTTTTTTTTTCTTTTCTTTTTTTTTTCTTTTCTTTTCTTTTTTTTTTTCTTTTCTTTTTTTTTTTCTTTTCTTTTTTTTTTTCTTTTCTTTTTTTTTTTCTTTTCTTTTTTTTTTTCTTTTCTTTTTTTTTTTCTTTTCTTATCAAACTATATAGGTAGAACTAAGCAGAGGTTGGAAAGGATTATAAGCTAACTTGTGCATTCTAATATTCATAAAGAGCAATGGAATAATATGCATAGGTGCATCACAACATCCAGGTGTGAGATAGCTGAACAACCATTATGTAACTATGAGTGTGTTGTCATATCATAAAGACATCTTCTCAGGTTTGAGTTGGGCACATTTGGACTTTCACTTGAAAGTACTGCAGACAATATACAAAGGGAGTGGCTTTTGGGTTTGAATATAATTTGTATGTAATCATCATTTAATTACATAGTAAATAAACAAGCATTATAGGACATTTAGAGTAATAAACATTAAAATATGTCAATTACAAATGATGCAAATTTAATGTTGCTTGTTTATACTTTAAGCTTAATTTTCATTTTAACTATTAATTTTCTCATTTAATTTTAAAAACTGGAAGAAAAGTTTTACAAATCCACAGGATTTTTTTTCCCACCTTTCTTAGAATAGTTCTAATGAAAATGAATTATTGTGGGGAGGGGAGGATGTTTCTATTGATTGCCGTATTTTCCTCCATTTATTTATTTATTTATTTATTCTAGAATTTTGATTGTTTGTAGACAACAGCAGTAAATGTTACATAAACTTGCTTTAGTCAATGTAATTTTAACATTTATTATACAATAGAGAAATTGTAACAGGTTCTCTCTTTCTCTCTCTCCTCCCTTGTTATAAAACATCTAATGTCCCAAGATAACTTCCTTGTATGTTATATCTTGTCAGCTATGGCTTCAGAATGCACTGTCTGCACCTCTGCAAAGGAGTAAGGGACCCTCCACAAGCATTCTGGGTATGACGATAAATTGCATCCTTCTGAACAGGAGGTTCTGAGGAGTATGGACCACCTCTTAATTGCTGTTTCCAGGTTCACCTGACCTGGGGTGGTAGCACCTGTTGGGGTCCCAGCTATGGGCAAATAGTTATTACAAGCAATATATTTTTGGAAAAAAAATATTACCAACAATACATTTCACTCTCAATAAAAACCCTCTTTACAAAAATATGTTAATGAAACTGATTTCTTAGAAAGAATCTATATTCTATTCATACAAACCTATCCTAAAAATTTTGTTGGTATTAAATAACCAATCGAGGTTGATATGCTGTAAAACAAAATAAACCTAGACCTTGTTTGTCATTCATCTTTTTATTGATGCAAATGTTAAGGGCCAGTGTCAGAAATAATTAGAATGGAGTTTTGACAAGTTGCAATTTTATGCTAATGTTATTAGGTATTACTATGTAATTAGTATTTTTTTTTATTTTTTATTTTTTTTTTCACCATTAATTCATTTTTAACATCCCTCATGGCTACTTTACATCCATACAACCATTTTATTTTATCATTTAAAAATTTTATTTTCTCTACTTGCATTAATCTTCTCATCTCCACGCATATGTACTTATTGCCTTTTTTTAACTTGTTTACTTTTATTTTGTGTTAAAATTTGAAACATTTGGTGTATTCATTAATTTTTTTTTTTTTTTTTTTTTTTTTTTGTTTAGCTCCTTTTAATCCTTTTTATTTTCTTTAATTTTTTTTTATATTCTAGGCTGCTCAGCATTTAGCTGAATGGGCAATAGAAAATATTGATGTATTTCAGAATAAGTAAGTAATTGAAAATAAAATCTTTTGCATTTTTTGACAAAGCTTGCTTTTATTTAGAGTGCAAAGTAAAAGCATTTTTTTACACAAAACTTGAACCACCTAATGCCCCTTTTTTTTAAAGGCAGTACAGAAAAGTTCTCTTTCTGAAGCCCTTCCATTTATACCTTTTGTCACTTACCATTGGTATAAAAGATATATTCCTTGTGATCATTGCCAATTTGTCAGGTTTTGGACTTCTCACTCTTAAATGTCATCTCATTGGATTTTTTGACTTTGTACAGACACATTCTGAAAATTTTATACATTTCCATGTGTGTTAAAATACAAGGATGGGCTGAAAAGTTCTCCCCCTAAGAAGTGATCCTAGAATAGATTCTGATGTTTGGTCATTTGCTAAGATTTGGTAAAATGGGCCAGGCCAATAATTTATCAGTACCTTCTCATAATTTTTATATATTATATATTTTTTATATTCTACAATACCTTTTTAATTTGTTAATTTGGTTAATACAAAACAGCATATTTATATATAGTGGTTGTGCTGGAAAGTTTTAAGCTTGACTGACTTTGCAAAATCTGGGCAAACAGATATTTTTCTAAACTTTTTAGCACTCCTTAGTAACTGTTTAGTTTTCTTTTGTAAACTTGGTTTTATTTTGGAAACATCTCAAATAATAATAATAATAATAATAATAACTCTGAAGTACAGATTAAAGTGATAGTTTTTTCTTCATGGATATAATAAGTTTCTGATGTGCATCTTCTGATGTCATTTCTATAATTGATATCATTTCTGTGATTTCTGGGTTTTTTTTGGGGGGAGGGGGTTTCTATCACTTTTGCTATGGTGAATTTCTAATAATGTTATTGGCTTTGGTTGTAAAATCAGCTTTATTCACTATAGTCTTATTATTGGTAAATGTAATAGGGAAATTACCTGTTTCTATACAGGAAACATTTGAGATTCATTGACTGAATGGTTAGTGTTACTGCCAGTTCAAATTTATAAAATATTTTCCTTAAAATGTTTTTTCAGGAAATTAGAGTTCTCAAGTTCACTGTTATTGTTCTTTCTGGTATTGTTAGGGGTTTCCTTCCAAGCAATCTCTGTTTGCGTGACTTCCTGTGTTATTTGTGATCATGTCTTATATTATGTGTGTGTGTGCATGCATGCATGCATGCATGCATATATATATATATATATATATATATATATATATATATATATATAAAAAGGCTTAAACACTAATATTCCATGGTCATAATTTATTCCATTGGAATCGTAAATACAATCCAATTCATCAGACCTACAAATTCAAAAAGAAAACAGAAAAAACAACTCCGGGAATCCCACACTCTCATACATACACTCTCACTAAATTTTATTTTTGATTCCCGGAGTTGTTTTTTCTGTTTTCTTTTTGAATTTGTAGGTCTGATGAATTGGATCGTATTTACGATTCCAATGGAATAAATTATGGCCATGGAATATTAGTGTTTAAGCCTTTTTATTATATCCTTATTCTGTCGTGGACATTAAGTTCTACCTGGATTCTATCCTCTTGGAATTATTTTTTATACAAATGTGTATCCATGCATATATATTTTTTATATATTTTAGATATATGATTGTGTATATTTGCCACTAATAAATATATATATATATATATATATATATATATATGAAAAATTGACCAACAATACATTTTATCTGTAGTTGAAAATATTTAGATTTCGACATAAATAACCCATAAAGGTTGATATGCCACTAAACAAAATCAAACAACCAACATGAAAGAACTTCATGACATTAATCAATATATCCTACAATTTCCTAAACTATTTCAAAATATAACTTTAACAAAATTGCAACATAATTGCCTCTAGTAATTATATCCACACTAACGTACATGCACAAAAGCTGAGTATTTACCATGTATTCAATTGTGAAAGCAGAATAACATATTTTTATTACTTCAAAGCTCACATGAAAATTAAATTTTTGCATTAAATGACCCATAAAGAGTTGGTATGCCATCTAAACAAACTATTTAGTAAAGCTCTTTGTAAATTAAAGCTGTTTAATTACAATAATTGGAAAACTGTGTCAACAAATTTTTGCTTGTAACATTTTTTCTATGTTGAATGTGAAATATGAAAATGAATAAACATTTTGTTAAATTTTTCTTGAGGAAACAAGAGAAATTTAAAATATCTAATTCCTTAGGTTTCTTGAACAAGACTGGAGCTCATTTCACTTCATTTTTTCTTTCTTTCTCCTTTTTTTTTTTTTTTTTTTTTTTTTTTTTTTCCCCAGAAAAATTTTGGAATTGGGTAGTGGTCTTGGCTTGACTGGGATTGTCATCTGCAAGCACTGCCTCCCAGCACATTTCTGCTTTACTGATTGCCATCCTCAAGTGCTGTACCTACTGTCTAAGAACATCGAGCTGAACTTCATTTCAAACAATCAAAACAATGACACCCAGAACAGCACACAAAAAGATATTCAGTTGTCACCTGTCAACTCCAACAATCATAATGATGAAAAGATCATGCGGAAAATACGTCGTCAACTGAGTCTCAGTGCAGACAACAATCCCTCAAACGACATGACAGACATTATTGAAATCTGTGTGTCTCCCACAACTCCACCAGGCAGTGAAGAGGAAGCCATCCACAAGGAACTCATCAATGAGCTGGCAGACTTTGAGCTGCATTCCAAACTCTGGAAGAAAGATTCAGTAACTCATGTTGCTACATTGAAAAAGTGTGAAAAGATTAGCATTGCTAAGTTGGACTGGGAGTCATTTGATGACAATCTGCTGAGTTCCTATTGCCCAGAAGTGATTGTTGCTGCAGGTATTACTCTATGCATTACCTTTTTATTACTCTTTAAGATTTATTTTCACCTGCTTTAATACACAGCAAAATGATTGCTTTGCTAAAGTACTCTCACATATACTCTTTTCAGGCAAGACAATCATAACAATGAATTTCTTTTATCTAAAAACTGGTTTCACTGTAAGGCAACTTTCTAAGTGTAGTTTAGATGTGGCACAAAGCCGAAAATGGAGCCCCCCAGTGAGGATCAAACTCGCTGCTCAGTCATTAATCTATCAAGTCGAGCTTGTTAACCATGTTGGAGTGCTCTCATGATTTTCTAAATATAGCAAGGTCGAAAGTGTGGAGCACCCAGTGAGAATCCAACTCATTACTCAGTCATAATTGATCTAGCTGGTTTTACTGTAAGTGTAAATTCTTCGCTTTGTTGAATTGTCCACTTAACTGGAAAATCAAAACAGAAATTTAAAGAGTTAACTTTTATATCTGAATAGTGCTTTTTAAAATTATGTCTGCTTTAAAAATTACACCTGTTAATTCAAGTGTTACTTATTTGCAATAGTGACTAGATTTTTTTCTTTCCATAAATTCATTATAGAAATTTTTATTTATGTAATAATGTTGCATAATATTTTGGCTTGATTCTATGAAAATTTAAAAATGTGTTTAAATAATTAAAAAAAAAAAAAAAAAAAAAAAAAATGGATTCCTTTTAAATCTTTGTCTTATCCAAAGTACATGCATAAATAAATTAAATATTTTTAAAAAAAAATTCTGCATTAATTCATATTATTCCAGTTATTTTAATATTTATATTTTAATGATTTTATTTTTAATTTTAAAAATTATTTAAAAAAGCAAAATTCATATAGAAAAGTTTTGATTTTTCAGCTAAATGAAGTGAAGATTCAATTTAAAAATTTTGTTCAAAGAAATTTCACTGTTATCAAACAGAACCCCTTTAAGACCTGATTATTCTTGCGAAAGATAGTGATAGTTTCCCTTGTTGTCACCAGTTTTGAATTCAGAGTTATCCTTCTCCTAGATTGGTTACCAACCAAAAACGAATCAGTTCAGTCTGCTCTACTATTTAACCTATAGCAGGCGGGGAGAAGAAATGGATTTATACCTTTCCCTTAGAGTATTATTAAAATATGAACATAAAATGTTTAAACTAGAATTTGAACTCTGCTTGTCAATTCCATCTGCATTGTTCTCTTAAAACGCTCCCTACATATATAGAAACTAGTTAACTCCCCTAGATCATATCGGTGTCAAGGTTGGCACTACATATTTTGGTGCTACTGTTTGAGCCTTATAGATTGCCTTTGTACTCATTCATTTTTCTGGCAATAGGACAGATCAATAACTGTTTGATGTCTCTTGCAAGAACATTATTATTGTTTAACGATCCCGTGTTGCTAATTCCTGCACATGCTTTCAGACCCAATGAGTGTATCCATCTTGGTTATCTTCAAGAATATCTGTGATCAGTTCAGACTTAAAATGAATGAATTGTTGAATTTATACTTTGAAATACTCTGCTTATGCGATTTTGTTTTAATATTTAATAACTTTCAGTCAAGACTATAAGCTTTGGTTTCTTCAGGGTTTTTTTTTTTTTTTTTTGCATTGCATTGCAACTGTTCACCTCAAATGCAGGTGTAATAAAATAGGCCTTGATTTTGCTGCTTGCAGGTTTGTAAGTGATAAAATCTCAGATCAATTTACTAAAAATTACTTGTTAGATAATATTATTTTTCTCAAATTCAGGTGTTTATTATTGTAGACACAAATTATCGAACATTCTTTTCTTTGATGACATCTTCAGTACCAAATATTTTAAAACTTTATCTCTCTTGCACTTTGTCCCTTTTAAAGCATGATCAGTCATGGCCCTTCACAGCTTCCTGTCCTTTATTGCTCTTGGCTATATATATCTCTATTTGATATTTGTTCCTATCTCCATTTTCATAAACTTGTCAAGTTGATTATTTGGTGTATTCCTCTAATTATTTTTCCTTAACTGTCTTGTGAGTTTTAAATTCAAGCCTTCTTTCCTCATTATGTGCTGAAATTTTTAGGTGCCTCTTTCTGATTAGCAACAGTTTGTTTATAGTTCCTATCATCATTAAAGTTCCTTTATGTTATTCTTAACACAAGCACACGCACATTAGTGACCCCCCCCCCCCAACAATCCATGACAAAATTGCTATATGCGTGATAGTATACATTGGACTGCAGCACTCTGTTTTTTCATGTTTCAGCAAGTTATCTTTGAATGTCTGTCACACCTTTCTATCATCTATGAATGAATGGTTATACACTCCTCCTCAATGAAACTGTCATTTATCTTTTATTTTTTTTTTTATCTTTTATTTTTTTTTTATCTTTTATTTTTTTTTATCTTTTATTTTTTTTTATCTTTTATTTTTTTTTATCTTTTATTTTTTTTTATCTTTTATTTTTTTTTATCTTTTATTTTTTTTTATCTTTTATTTTTTTTTATCTTTTATTTTTTTTTATCTTTTATTTTTTTTTATCTTTTATTTTTTTTATCTTTTATTTTTTTTATCTTTTATTTTTTTTATCTTTTATTTTTTTTATCTTTTATTTTTTTTATCTTTTATTTTTTTTATCTTTTATTTTTTTTATCTTTTATTTTTTTTATCTTTTATTTTTTTTATCTTTTATTTTTTTTATCTTTATACCAGGCTGAAATCTGTCTCCATTTTGCTAGTTTTAGTAATTGTGATAGAAACTGCAAATTTTTTACTTCTGTCTAAAAGCCATGCTTCAATTTAACTTAAAATACTATATTGATTATGTTTTTAGTATTTAAAATAAAGTGATAATTGAAGAAAAACTATTATAGCAAACAAATGCTTCACATCCTGAAATTCGTTAAAAAATTTTTGACTCTATGAAAAACAATATGCAGAATTTCTTGGACATGAAAATTCTCACTGACCTAATATTGTTTTTGTTTGGTTTACTGCTGTTATAAATGCTCTAATAATTCACTCCCTCTCTTCTGATGCTTGTTCTGATATGCCATTCGAGATACATTAATCCTTTTGCATTTTCAGAGAACACACTCTGATCATTAATGATTCTTTCTAAGAATATTACTCTTTTATATGATGTGCTTTAAAATGTAAACAAGTATGGTACAAAATGTTGAACAAACTTTTCACTTATGTTCACATTACCTCTGTATTTTCTTTTAGGTTATTTATTAATAGCTTTATTGTTGTATCTTTGAGTTTCATAACATTAACCTTATATTTTGAAAAATCTTTTGCAGATGTTGTATACGATACCACTATCATTCCATCCTTGGTCTTAGTATTAAAAACCTTGTTATCCTTGACCTTAGAGAATGGTCAAAAACCAGTTGCTTACATTGCATCAACTGTGCGCCATGAGGACACACGAGATCAATTCCTGTTCACTTTAGGTGAGTGGTGTTATGATAGGTTCAATCATGACCTAGTGATTTTACTTATTCAGCTATTTTTATTATCTATCTATTTATTTTTTTTAACTATTATAAATAATTTGAGTGGGCTGAAATGTTCATGGGCTGATTAGGAAGGAGTGATGCTAGAGCTGTGAAATCTTGTATGCATTAATTTCAACTTATTAATAACTGCATTGTTTCCTTCCATGTAAACTGACATCTGACTATTCAAAGAAGACTTCAAAAGTAACTAGTCGTGACTTCTTTTGAAAACGGACAAAATTTGGCATTGTGGTGTTAACAAGTACATGCAGAAATAAAACTTAACCCAAAGGACATTCATGCTGACATAGTTGATATATTAGGGGATGATGCTTCATCTTTATCAACAGTGCAAAAATGTATAGCTGAAAAAAGAAGGGGAAGGGATTCTGGAAGATGACCCTTAGTCTGGACATCCTGCAACTGCGACTACCAAGGAAAACATAGATTATGTTCACCACATGGTGATGAATCACAGGTGATTGACTAAAAATCAAATAACCATTGCTATTAGTATATCACATGAGAGAGTTGGGAATATTCTGCTCCTCAATGAGCTTGGCATGACGAAGGTTTCTGCTTTGTAGTTATCATGTCTTCTGACACCTGATCAGACTTATCACATTGCAGAAAAATCTGATATTGTTTGAGGCAGATCCAGCTAGTTTCTTTTGAATGTTTCCTAACTCTTGATAAGTGTTAGATTCATTACTTTGAGCCAGAGACGATCCATGCAGTGGAAACACCCTCCCTCACCTGCTCCAAAGAAGGCCAAGCTCATTTCATTTGCAGGGAAGGTGATGGCCTCAGTTTTTTTTTTGGATGCAAAATGTCTTTATTGACTATCTTCAAAAGGGCCACACCATCAATGGAGAGTACTATGGCAACTTGTTGAGACAGTTAAGAAAGGCTATCAAGACCAAATACCCAGGAAAACTGGCAAAAGGGATCTCGCTTCACAAGATCTTGGTTTCAATGTCTGTTCTGCATGACACTAGCTTTGAACTGGTTGATCACCCTCCCTATTTACTGGAATTGGCCCCATACAACAATCCTGTTCCCCAACATAAAAAAAAAAAAAACTTGGTTGGGAACCAAAACTTTGTGGAAACAACAACGATGATTACATTAGTCCTGATCTAAATAATAGAGAAACAAAGAAATGTACAGAAAGTAACAATGTTCGCTATTATATATTTGTGTGTGTGCACAACAATATTCTGTTACTCATTTTTGGAAAAGAATGCTGGGAATTTTTGCACAGAGACATCTATTCTTAACCAACTGGCATGTAAGGACATAATGAATTGGTTGCTTTTTACTTTAGCTGAGTGCTTTTATATGACATAGTTGAAGAATAGTTTAGACTCTATTTTATAATAGTGTTTAGAAAAGCATTTTTCAAAATGGTATATATTTATATGTAACTTTCCTTCAGTACTTAGATTATTAGCATATTAATATAATGCAGTAAACCACTCTTTCTGTAATCAATCCTACAAATTTTCTAAATTTAAAGTTTGACATTTGAGCTTTGTTCTATGAAGTGTGAGGAAAAGAACTTTAAATTTATTAATGTTTAAAAAATGTAAAAAAAAAAATTAAATCCCCCCCCCAATCCATTATAGATGCAGAAAATTAATTAACTCTGTTGATAATTTGTTAAATTAAAATGTATTAGCAAAGAAAGATTTTACTGACTTCAATCTTGTTTTTATTTTGTAGGTGTCCAAGAACTTCATTTTGAATCAATGGTGCCTCCGAGTGAATATATATTTCATTACGATAGAGCTGTGCCTATTGAACTATTAAAGATAACTGCAATGTAAAAGAAAATAGTGAATTAAGCAAATGTCAATCAAACAATCAATCAATGAAACAATCAAATGGATAAAGAATATTTGCTGTGAGTGGAGATTTAGAAAAAGGTTAAGCTTACATCACTATACGGCTTGGACGTGTCTGTATAGGAAAGATATAGATGTAAGCATGTCTTTTGTTGTAAAATACCTTTTGGCTTTGGGACATCAATAATATATAAACTCCCTCCCCCAACTCCTTTTTCTTCAATTCTCTCTCACATACATACACACACACACACACACACACACACACACACACACACACACACACATATATATATATATATATATATATATATATATATATATATATATAATGAAAAACAAATCACTTTAATGTACCATTACGATAATTTATTTCACCTAAATCCTTTTTTAAGGATTCAGGATCATCAGGTAAATCTTCCAACAACGAATTGAGAAAAAAAAAAAAAAAAAATTTTTTTTTTCTCAATTCGTTGTTGGAAGATTTACCTGATGATCCTGAATCCTTAAAAAAGGATTTAGGTGAAATAAATTATCGTAATGGTACATTAAAGTGATTTGTTTTTCATTACATATTAGCTCTGTCCTAACATTGAGCTCTCAGGATTTCATCCTCTTTGGATTTACCAATTCGGTTTACCAAGTTCCTTATAACTTATATATATATATATATATATATATATATATATATATAATGAAAAGATTACTTAACATTTAAATATCAATTTTTTTTTTTTTTTTTTTTTTTTTTTTTTTTTTAATCCCAACTTCGAAGTTTCTTGGTAAAAATAAATGATAAAATATAATTTTAAGGTATGTTATATTTATAGCTAAAAGTGCTCACTATCAGGGATAGATCATATGCAAATATAAACATTTACACTGAAGTCAACACTGAGCAGTCTTTCATGCTTAAATGCAATCTTCAGGCCTGAAGACTGCTTTCAAGCATTAAATACACTGTCACTACTCAGTCTTGACATCAGCGTCCATTTTTATATTTACATATGCTCTATCCCTTATATTGAGCACTTTTAACTATAAATATAACATACTTTAAAACTATATTTTATCACACACACATATTATGTCTTTCTCTTTCTTTCTTTAGTATTCTTTCATGCTTCCACTACTTTTTTTCCTTTTTAATTACTTTACATTTTTGTTTCTTTTCCATCCTTCTCTATACAAATCCCTCTAAATTTTATACTTTAGTTATCACACTGATAACTAAATGTATTTTTCTTGTGGCTGGGAACATTGAATACAAACCAATGAAAAAACAAATTTAACTGCAGCCAATTTGGTCTTTCACTTGTGCCCAATTTTTATTCTCATGGATTTTGATTTAGTGGATTTTTTATAAGCATGGAAATATCTTGCACTTTGTGTCAAATTATAAAATCATAAGCTTGGTTTTGTAGCTAACTGTTCATTTGGACAGAAAAGTTGAATTCTCACAAGTCATTCACTCTCAATGCCCACTTTGATCAAATTGGTTACATAGACATGAAACCTTTGGCGCCAACAGCTCACTGTTAAGTGACTTTATTCACATGCCTTTTATCAAAATTCATGATAAAAAAAATGAATCCCTAAAATTGATTAATACCCCGATTTCCATAAAATATGCTCAGTTTTATTAATGGAAGTGTCAAAGTGGTTAATTCTGTATGGTTTAGATATGTGGTTGCCATTGGTGAATACATCTTCATATTAGATCAGCTGGACCAAGGAATCTGAAGTTTGATTATAGGTTTTAATCCCACCAGTGGCCTCTGTTTACATGTGCAATGAATGTATAACATTGAAAAATCAAGTTCTTGCAAAGTGACTGTATTTCCAAGCTTTATTTTAATCTGGTAAGTGTGCTATTGAGTCAATTTGGTCTTCTGTGTGGTACCTATAATGTGAGAAATTTGAAATATGCTTGATATTCAAGGGTTATTTTTAAAAAAAAAACATTTTGTGGAATATTTTTTATTATATAAATATTTTTGTCTATCTCTAATCTTTGATACTTTTTTTTTTTCTCATTTTTTATGAAGTGTCTAATATTTTTTCTTAAAGAAAAAAAAATACTAGTCCATTTTTGCATTGTATGCATAAAATGTCAATAATATATTCAAGCAAGCATAAAAATTGTTGTCTTTTGCTCTAGTCTTGTCAGTATGAAACCCCTTACCTTTTAGGCTTGTTAATTAAAAATACCAATATTCAGAATGTGAAAATAATCTAAATTGTCAAGTACTTGTGGGTTTGGCTCAAGTGGAGAAAACTGAAGACTGATAAGTTAGTGTAGAGCTGGCTTGGCTTATTACCTTTGTTTACTTTTAAAAAAAGGAAGAAGAAAAAAAATCACCTTACCTCTTGTAGTCAGTACTGTGATGTTATGTTAATCATGTCTGATAACAATATGAGACTAACTTCTTATATTTGAAATAATTGTTTATTCATTTCTGGACCCCTTCAAATTAACATCATCCAAATCAACTGGCATGTGGTTTCAGGTCTTTCTTTGAACATTCAAGCTGCTTATTGCAAGGCTGCTAAAAATTCTGTCTTCTACCCTGGGGCATTTATAACTTCTGTCATCCAGTTGTTGTATGTGTGCATGTGTATCCGAAGTTCTGCTGGATTCACTTCCTGGTTTATGTTGGTGCACCCTCTGACCTCCTTTGAGGTTCACTTCTGCACTTGGTTACTTCCTAGGTGAACTCAATGATGCACCTAGTACTTTTGACATTCTGAGGTGATACTTGAGTACAAAGCTTACTTTGATAACTCTTTGGGGTAAACCTAGTACATTTTGGGGTTTACCAACTCTTCTTAGATCAAGGGCTCTAAATTAGATTCAAACCTGTTATTTCTTGGCATGAATCATAAAATACAGTATTTTTATAATTTGCAATAGTTAAATACTATGTTAACATTAAATTAGATTTTTTTTTTTTTTTTTTTTTTTTTTTTTTTCTGAATCTCAATTTGATTATCTTTTTGTTGTAGAATATTTAGTCCATTGGGGACAAAGCCTCTAAAATTAGGTATTATGATTTTAGTTTGTTTTTTATACTTGTACATTGATTTTAAACAGTTATCAATTGTTAGCTTAACACTATTTCCTAGATACTTTTTTATGATTCTAGGTGAAATTTTCTCCATTTTTCTCTTGTAGAATTTATAAATTGGCTGCAATTTCTTGGAATCTTTTTCTTGCTCTTGGAACTCTGGAAGTGTACTCTTAATATAAAGTCACTTCCACATAACTAAGTGTCTGAAAGCTTACTAGTTTTCTAAAGCCATCTTAAAAATATTTCCTGATAATGTCTTATTACAGTGCTAAGCCACATGAGATGATAATGCATGAACATTTAATTCTCTGCTAGGCTTCTCTTGTCCCTTTTACAATCACTTGGTAATGAAATACCAATTCTAAATTAGGGCCTAGGATCAAGAAAGTAATATTTAAATTATTCATAGAGCATAATTGTTAAGACTTTACATTTTAAAAATCTTAAAATGATTTATTTGTTTGAATTTTAATTTATATTTGATATTTTGAAATATTTTCAATCAACCTGTGTGTTTTGGGACAAACAAATCTTTTTAAGTATCTAGCTTAAAATTTTGTAAAATGAAATCTCAAATGTTTTGTCTGTTATTGAGCTATTAATGTCACTGTATAACACAGAACTTTCCAAATTTGTGTGTTGTGACACTTTAGTGTAATTAATTACCAGATATTTTTTTTTATTAACTAAATTTTTCAATTTTGCTTATATATATATATATATATATATATATACACATTTTGAATGATATATTTGACTTAGCTAACAAAATTTGAGTAATGTCTTTCAGAAAATATTATATCAAAACGTTTGTTACAATGTAAAATGTTTGGAAAGTTTTGATCTCTAGAAGAGCTTTACTAAACTGGTGTTTCACAACAATTTAGTGCAATTAATTATCTATTCCTTTTGTGATTATTAACCAAATTTTTCATTCAATTATTCCTTTTTATATAAATTTCGAATGATACATTTGGTGAACAAAACATAAATAATATCTAAAAAAACGTTATTTTTAAAAAGCATTGCCAAATTTTAGAAAGCCCTGGTCTATAGCAGAGCTTTCACAACTGCTGTGACAACACTTTAGTGCAATTTTCTGTTCTTGTAATTATTAAGTAAATTTTTTGTTGAATTATTTCTTTTTACATACTTTAAACTGTATATTTTGTTGACTAAGAAAACCTGAGTAATGTCAATATTTTCTATTTTTAAAATGAGTGTCATCAAGGCAAAAAACTTGGAAAGTCCTGCTATAGCCTAATAAAATGTGTAAAAAAAAAAAAAAAAAAAAAAAAAAAAAAAAATCCTTTCCTTGACTATATCTCTCCTCCTGAACTTCTAAATTTTCAAATGATTGTGATTTCCTTCAGGTGTTACTGATTGCTTGGTAAGCCATAATAAAAATTAGATTACCAATCATATAAATCCTGCTTTTAATGTGGATTAAAAATGATTCTTCACTTCAGAAAATACTTACCCATGTTATGAAATTTTCTGCTCTAAATAAGTTAAAGTTGTACTTTTAACAAAACGTTATAAAACATTTAATGATATGCAGCTTCGGTGTGCCAAAAATGTTAAATTGTACTAAGGCAGATAAGTATACCTGCCTTTTTTTTAAACTCCTATTTTACAAATTTAAATAAAAGAAACTGCCATCAGAATATTTAGTTTTAGAAGATCATGAATAATATAATTAATAAGCAAGCTCAATTGTTTAACCTGCAACTGATACAGTAACTGTTTTTAAAGAGAAGAAAAGAATCAATTTGATATGACAGTTGTCTCTTTCAGAATGTTTTATAGAATATTTTGAAGAAATGATAAAATGGCTTTATTCATAAAAGGAATCTTCACATTTTGGTTATGTAGTCTCAATGAAGAGACTACAGGATCCATGCTTGTTCTCAAATATTGTGTAAATCTTGGAAAAATCAAATTTACGATAAATCTACTCAACTAACTAAAAATAATCTGCAGGTAGAATCATTAAAAAATGATATAGAACAGGGTGAAGTATAAAATATTCAAAATTTGTCTTGCCTTGTAAAAACTGTGAGTAATTGTTAAATTTGTTCACATAGTTCGTACATAGCCTAGTTAATAAGACAGACTTTTGAATACTTGAGGTTTTGTCTTATTGCTGGTTACTTTTTACTATTTGTTTATATTCTGTACATTGTGGGAATAATCAAGTATAGTGAAATTATTCTTTAATACTTTCCATATAGACTCATTATGAACAAATGAAAGATGTGTAAAAAAAAAAATAAATAATAATTATGGCTTGTAAATTGCATTTTGCATTCGCAACTCTAGCATTGGCTGAAATTTGGTTTCTATTGTGAAATGTTTTTTTCCTTAAAATTGTTATTTCATAAAACAGAACTTTCAGTTCATTATTTATATATCATGTTGATATATTTAATGTCTTTACCTATATGAATATATTTAGGGTTTTCTGATTTTAGTTTCCCTAAATTTTTGAATTTATTTTGATAAGCTCATTTTGAAATTTGTGTGTGTGTAAATATCAACATACACACAGCAGAGCTTAAAACTATCCAAATCACTGATTTCAAATAAATCACAAATACAGTTCATGTTCTAATTTGCCATTTCAGAAATCTATCTGCCATCCTATGTATGTGCTGCTTAAAAAATGTTAAGCAATTTATTTGAAATATTGTGTACTTACATGTATCAGTGACAAGCTTAGCATGTTATTCAAATAAAACTTGGCAATTTAGCCTATTTTTATAAACTTTGTTTTCAATATGTTCTATCACTGTTAAAATAATTTCTGATAATACATAACTTTTGAAGTTGTATTAAAATGAAATTCGGCACTGCTGATTCAAGATTTACTGAATCCTCTCTGCAAGATGATTGTGGGCAACCAACTGTAATTCTCGTATATACAGCATAGGAAGAAATACTGTTCTGTTCTTGTCTGTATTTGTTCATTTTTGTTTTAAAATGATATTTATTTGCAGTCTGTGTTAAATGATAGCTCAATGAATTTTTCAACTAGAAGCTACATCAGCAGCAGCTCAAATACTGATGCTACTTAAACAATGCATCAAAATCCAGTAAAGAATTTTTCATAATTTTTATCAATTCTGTGCTTGCAAAATTTACAGTTACATACTATCTAATTACATCCATAGTTATTCGTATTGAGCAGTGGGCTAGAAGTTAGTTTCTTGGTTCAATCTCTTGCGTAAGATGTTTGATATTTGTAACTTCCTTTAAACTAAAAGCTGTACAGCTCAAGTAATGTCTGAATCAATTACCCTTTTTATTAATGGTCTCATTAAATGTGAAATATCTTTACTCAAGTTATGCTATTTCAGCCTATAATTGCATATAGCATTATAATGTAAGGAAACTTTATTGTGAACAACCAGGTTTCTGGATCTCCTTGTATCACCATTCCACTAATAGTATTAGGTTGGTGCAAAAATAATGTCGTTTTCTCACATAGTAACATATGTGAGAAAACGACATTATTTATGCACCAACCTAATATATTTAATTCACAAGGTTTTAGATTCAACCTGGTTGAAGCTCATTAATCAAAATTTGTATACATGCATACACACATATACATACATGTGAGTGTGTTTTTTTGTTTTTTTTTTTTTTGTTAGGTGGGACCAAATTAATTTTGCATAAAATAAGGTGGGTCCTACCTGAGAGAGGCAAAACTTTACAAAGCTGAATGCTCTTCCTGATGTTCAACTTGGGTATTCATGGCAGTCAAAGTGCACTGAGTGTTTGTTTTTTGTTTTTTTTTTTTATTATCAAGACACCATCCCTGGGATGGTTGCCATTCAATCTTGAAATTTTATATATATATATATATATATATATAATATAGAGAGAGATAGTGTGTGTGTTGGCTCTTATAAGAAGCTCATCCACCCTTATCACAGGTCTTGTTTTTTGTCCTGTGAAGTGACATGCCACCTTCCTCACCAGCAGAAAAACTAGTGGGGGGGAAACTGGTTTAGATGCCAACCATCTGTACATGCAGCAGCTGACTTTACTACAATGAAGACAAAAAATTATCCTTTCCTTCATAATATTGTTAATCTTACAAAATATACAGTGGCCAGACCATATAAATATATATTTGTTGACTGGATACGTTGGATCTGTATTTGGATAATATGATGGCTAGTTTCACAGTGAGAAAGCTTACTCTTTGTGCTGTTTTTGAAATATGACAATTCCAGAGAGAATTATCAGCAGCAGCTGAAACTGAAATCTTTTGGCTTTTAAAATGTCTTTATTTCACTCCAAAGGGTGAAATCTCAAAACTCAGTATTATTTGAGCTTCTCTAGTCATTAGTGATAATTTATTCCCTATTCCATGTGGTAATACCAGGTGTTGAAAATTTGGATGTATTGGCAGTGTACTGGATAATTACTTGGAATTGTAAATCAGATATCAGCTTTTCAATTCCTGTTGGGTATGTTATACTCATGTGCAAATACTCTTGGTAAAGGTATGAAGCCACCTTTTTTCTCCCAACTATGGGTTAAATAGTAGGACTTGTATCAGTAAATAATTATCCCCCAAAATTGAAAAATATTTTCTGGCTTTAAATAACCTGCAAATGATTGATAGAATGTAAAAAAAAAAAAAAAAATCAATCAATCACAAAGGTTACATATCTGTATACTTCTTGTGAAGTCTTTTGATTTTTGAATCATTACAGTCTAAAAAAAAAATAATAAATAAATAAAAATTGTTCTTGTTGATTTCCTTGATGCTGTTGGTAATCATTTTTTTTTTTCTAATTTAGTTTGTTTGTGAGCTTTAAATAGAAACCCTAGACGTTTTGGTTGACCTGCAAGTGTGGAAGCTAATTTCTGTATCTTGCTCCCCTTTTCTCTCCTTTAAAAAAGAAAAAAAAAAAAATTTCTGATATTTTTAAAAGTAATGGAGACTAGCCACATATATATATATATATATATATATAATATTGATTTTATGCTATTTCTGAAATAATTACTTTTCTGTAGCATAAAGTTATAAACGCATGTCCTGGCATTAGTTTAAACTTATCTAAAGTATTAATATAAACTATAATTTTGGAGAGGGGAAAATTGGAATATATTGGGAAATTTCCAAGTTTTTTCAACTTTAAAGAAACTTTAAGCAAAATGATCACAATATATGGAGAGAAAAAAAAAAAAAAAAACATTACTTTAAACTGATGCCTGGAGAATAGTGTTAGATCTATTAAAGAAGCATTTGCAATTCAGTGACAACACTTAAAATTTCTTGTTTTTTATTGAGCACCTTGAAGTGGTGTAATGGTCAGCAAGCTTGTCTCACAAGAACAATTACGACTGAGTAGTGAATTCCATCATCACTGGATGGTCCCTACTTTCAGCCTTGTGCTACATCTAAGCTATGCTTGGAGAATCATTATAATTCTTGTTTTACTAGTTCTCTCTATATCTCTCTCTCTCTATATCTCTCTCTCTCTATATCTCTCTCTCTCTATATCTCTATCTATCTATCTATCTATCTAGGAATAAAAAAAATCCCAGTCTTTAAAATGTGTTTTTTTTTTTTTTTTTTTTTTTTTCTCTCCCCTTTTCACTCAATCTTTCTTATAATTATGTATATAGAAAATTTCAGGTATAACTAAAAATATATCTAAAAGGACAATATGAATAAAGACTAAAGGAAAACTTAGCTAATGCGTTTTGTCCTCTGATGAACTTTTTGCTTCGATGAAACACGTCAGTTATGATAAATTTTTCTTTTTGTCTTTATTCTTAAGAATATATTCTACAGTTTTTGGTTTTGCTTAATTTCAGAACCAAGGCAGAAAAGTAAAAAATTCCAATTTAAAACTTCACCTCAAATATTATTTCTGTTGATACATTAATTAAAAGCCTTGTCTGTTATTAGGTTGTCAGGGCTCTTTTTCATAAAAAAAATCTTTTTAGATAGCACACCAGAATAGTTATTTGAATGAAATGTTTTGGCATATAAAGCTTCCTCCTTTGCATAACAAACAGTTGTTAATTTTGTGTCTATTTCAGCCAATACATCAATTCAGTAGTAATTATCTGAAGTTTTCATTTCTCCAGTGGATGTTTGGTTGGTGTAATGAATAGCAGCACAAAATTAAAATTTGGAGAACTGAGTTTGAATTCCAGTTAGATTCATTACATTACACTTTTCATCCTATTGCCTCTTGTTTTTTGTTATTTTTCCAGGTAACTGCCCATGCCCATATATATATATATATATATATATATATATATATATATAAATTTAAAATATTTTATTTACATTACTTTTTAATGTGATCCTTGTGGTTGATGCTTTGCTGCTAGAAATTTAATATTTGGTTTGAAATTTGTAAGTTTTAATCTTATTTCTCCTTGAGTACATATATCAATTTTCTTTCTTTCTTTGGTCAAGATTTTATTGATTGCACTGAATCCACATTCACCTAAATAAGAGGTTGGAAAGCATAGCAGTATTTTAGCCATTTCAGACCACATTCACTCTATTTAGACAGCCATAATTCTGTTATTCTGCCACTTTCAGATTTGTAGTAAAAAAAATGCATTCATCATTGTGTTTCAATTCAAGAAGTTTTTCCTGCACATTTTCACTGACAGCTTCTAAGTCCCAATTGATAGGGATCCATTATATACAGATGTTCCATCTGAATATAATGAAAATAAATCTGAAAAATCAACTACTTAGTTCTTTTAATTTCACTAGATATTCTGCGTACTTTTTACTAGTTTGTTCTGAGATGTGTTCACTTCGGTTAATTCAGGCATGTTACTGAAATTCTGCTGTATATTAACTCAAAATAAGTCTAATTTTTCAGAAAAGGCTTTCGGGTCACATTTGCAATCTAGCAATGTGCATTATTTACTTTGAATCTGGAGTGAAACTTTCTATGAACTTTCGAAAAATCCATGCAAAGTAAATGTCACATTTGTGATGCCTGATTTCCTCTGTCAAATTTTTCTCACCCACATTTTCAAAGAAATTAACTGTTGTTTACGAATCTGACCAGATAGTTTCTTTTCGAAAGCCAAACAGACTTCCATATGGATATGTCTTAAATGCTGTTTTTCAGTATCAATACATAACTTTCAAAAGTCTGTCATATTTGCTGTGAGATTTTATTTTATTGACTGTTTTAACAACTACTCTCAATGACTCCTGAAGATCAGGACTAATATTTTTGGCAACTAGATGATGTGCCATGCACAGCAAGAATAGGACATTTTTAAATGCTCAATAAATTTTTTATGCTTACCAAACATGGATGTAGCACCAACTGTTGTGCAAGATACCAAATTTTCAAAGGGTACTGGACTTAAACCATCAAGATTTTGCAGCTTCAAGACTGGATAATCCAGTGATATCAGTTTCTAAATGTTTCACAAACAACAACTCTTCACACAGTTTGCAATAATCATCTTTATAAGAATAGGTTTGTTATTGCTTATGTAGATTCGTCAATCTGAAATGAGAATTTAGTGCTTCTGAATTTTTCAATTAGTTGGCTTTTCACATCTGAAATTTCATCACTTCTTCTCTAGATTGAATCATTGCTCAGTGACAATGCTTTTAAGAAATTTGCTGAATCTTGCTGCAACACAGTTTCTGTGAGAATTTCAAAGGAAGGCTTTACAGCAACTGTATGTGCACTGCCAGTTTTTGCAATTCGCGATCTCATAAGACGTAATGAAGATATTTTCATTTGTTTCTGTAGTTTGTTTTCTCAAATGAAAGAGTATTTCATTGTTTTTTTTTTTTTTTTTTTGTTTTTTCCAAAATAAGCAATGGACTTGTTCACTTTGTCAGGATGTTTTCTTTTTAAATGCTCTAAAAACTTAATGGCTTATTAGAAAATGAGCTGTTGGAAATAAAGCACATAGGTTGCCTTTGATCAAACAGTTTCTACAAAGCCATAAGCCAAATACTCCTCTACATACTGCCTACATTTCTTTTTGGTACTCATGAAAAAAAAGGCTAAAATATCGGCACTGGAACAACTCACTGGCAGAAAAACTAAAAAAAAATTTTCAGTTTTAAAATAAATATAAATAAAATGATTATAATTATTTTTTTAATTTTTAAAATCTATATCTATTGATAATTATAATTTTTTTTTTTTTTTTTTTTTTTAATAAATTAATACCAATAAAATGATTAAATTTATTTTTATTTAATCTTTAAAATTAATATAAATGATTATTAATACTTTTTTTTAAATTTTTTTAAATAAATAAAAAAAGAGTAAAAAAAAAAAATCACTTACATAATTTTGCTTGATTTTCTTTTTTTTCATTAAGTTGTATCCTCTTGACAAATTTAACAGAGAAGCAATATTTTCAACTCTTAAGTTATTTTCACTAACACTTGATTTAATTATTAATATTATCACTGCAGCTATTCCAACATAAAAATCCCCTTCTCACAATTACTGTTCAAACACTGCAGTGCAAGTCAATGAGTGATGGTAGATGATGCTTACTATCAGATACAGAACAAAATGTTTCAAAATCATCAGTTCAGTTAAAACATTTACAGATTTGTAACTGTTTTATGAAAAAAGTATTTCTGCCAGACTCACGATGATGAGTTATCATTAAAAACAATTTATTTTGTAAACATATGAGAAAGCCTAAATTTAGAAATATTTATTAAAACAAACTCGTAATTCTTATTTATGAATGTTTTCACTTACTATGAAAGAAAAGAACTTGTTTGACCTCCCTCCTCAATGCTTGGCTTACATGCAAATACCCTTGGGAAAAGGATGACTCCTTCTCTTCTCCCAGCTATGAGTTAAATAGTAGGACTTATATCTGGAAAAAAAACATTGTTAATGCAATATTGTGGAAAATAAGTGAAATTACCTGTGTGTGTGGGACTGCAGTCAGATGTGGAAGGTGGAGTGTTTGCCATAGCTTGTTTTTCACTGAGGCTGCTCCGCACACTGGTTTTTGTGATCTTTTTATCAGAATGGGTGGGATGCACAGGTCTACCACCTTGTTACTTAAGGTCTGCCTTCTCTCCCTTCTCACCCCACTTTTTTTTATTTGTGAGAGGTCCTTTATGAGAACAGTCGTTCTGCATGCTCTCTTCTCACATTATTAATTGGTCCCTGACTGAATTTTGGAGATTAGACAGTGTTTCACAACACTTACTGTACTGGACCAACTTCTGATCTGTCCTTTGTGTCAAAAGGAATTTTTGACAATATTCACTCACAAAAAAAAAAAAATTCAAAATATGTTTTGGCTTTAAATGGTTGATAAACTGTAGAAACAAGACTGATTTTTTTTTTTTTTTTTTTTTGGGGGTTATCATAGGAAACCAGAATACAAAGATGCACAGCTCTTTAATGAATTCAGTAACAAACTGGACTGAGAGGATGGAACATGCATTCCTTTAAAAAAAAAAATGGTGGTTCTAAAAAATAAGGAAATATTTAAAAAAAGTTATTGATTGACTAAAGAAAAAAAAATTATATATATTAATTGAATTAGCCTTCATTCTCCCATTTATAAAGTCTGTTGTTTTTTTTCTATCCAGGAAAGTTAAGAGACTTTAATAAAATTTTGCTTGTGTGTATACATATATATATATATATATATATATAAATATAAAGAAAGCGGAGACTTTAGAAACCCATGGTAATATTTTATTTCATGAAACCAATATTTCGGTTTTGCATCATCAGATCAAACAGTTTCAACAATAAATGGATTTAAAATTTTACCAGTCACAAAACAAAATATTCAAACATAAATTGTTTTAAAATATAGATTCAAAAAGGGAGAAACAGATTGCTCTGTTCTTACATTGAGCTCTCTCGGCATTTATATCCTTTTTAGAATTATCCATACGGATTATCAAATAATTTTTTATATATATATATATATATATATATAAACTTCACTGAATACAAAGCCAATAAAGCTTGAGGGTTACTATTAAAATGGTTATGGTGAATGAGGTGTGTGTGACATGAATGAAAGAAGCAGTAGAAGGAAGAGAAATTCATAAGGATAGATAATGATTAACTTTTGACCTGAGGTTAAAATTGAAATGTTCAGAGAAGCATTCATGTCTGAGTCTATTCCACAAAGTAACAGTTCTTGGGTGGTGAGGGATTCAACTTGAGAGAAACTGGCATTAGTCATAAAGGTTAGAACTACTGAAAGTAGTTTGTCTGAACATTTGCCATGGGAATAGTAATAGAGTGGCTTCAGACTTGCAACATTTGGACTTTGAAAATGAGGCTGCAGAGTGGAGAATACATCTTCCCCCAAAAGACAGCATAAATAATATTGAACTCTTATCAAGACTGGAAAGTGAGGATTCAATAGCTCCTACCCAGATATGGCAGCAGTACTTTATTTTTTTTCTGACTCTTGTAAAGATAAAGCATAACATAGTAATATATGTGAGAAAACGATATTATTTTTGCACCAACCTAATATTTTCTTTGATTTTTGTTTTGACTTTAACACCCTCCCCCCTTCAGAAACTAAATTTTTTTTTCTTTAGAATTTCACCCCAAGCAAAGCAGGAGTGCCACTAACACACAGGGGGTCACAGAGAGTGAAACTGAGAGAAAAGCCTGGGTATAGGAGGGATTGAGGAAAGGATAAATCAAGGCAATAGAAGATTTCACCCAATACAAAAGCTTGGTAGGTTGTTTTTATACTAAAGTTCATCCAATGCAAAGTGCAAGAGCCACTCAAGGTAGGTTACTGGGGAAGGTATGTGATCTAAAAAGAGAAGGTAGAATGAAGTGAAGATTATGAGGATAAAGAAAATAAATAGTGATTGCTCCGTGACTTGAAGAGCTTAAGTTTGTAATCTGGTACTTCCTTGAGTGAAAGAATGAGCTGACCATTTCTTCCAGCATCTTTAACAATGATTGTGTGTGTGTATGTATATATATATATATATATATATATATATATATATATATATATATTTACTCAAAATGTGTGTGTGATTGGATGTTTATGTGTTTCCACAGTTTTTATCTAATTTTGATTAAATTTTTTTGTTTGATAGATGATTCTTCTGTGCCGGTTTTAAGCCCAAATTGGCTGAAAAAATTACAACCTTGAAGGCAAAGAAACTGATTTTGTACACTGCACAAAAATCAAAAGCAAAATTTAATGTCTGTAAAAAAACCTGTACAATCAATTTAGAGAGCTGAAATCTAATGTAAAAGATTATTAGAATTATAAAAAAAAATTTCCTTTTCAGCCCCCCCCCTTCAAATTAATGCTGTAATTTTAATTCATAAAAATGTTATGATTATAAATTGTGTAAATATTATAAATTTGTAAATTTCTAATGTTTTATATAGAAATTTTAAAATGGACAGCTACTTCTCAGGCACTCTACATGAAGTTTTGTGTTCTACAGCTTAAAAAAAAAGATTTGAAATATTAGCCGAAACAATAAAGATGTTTTTTTTTTAAATTTTTATTTTTATTTTTAATATTATTTTATTTATTTTTGTTTTATTTATTTATTTATATATATATTTTTTCCCTTCATTTTTTATGAAGATTTCAAGTAAATGTCTTCTTTTTTCTTTGTTGGTTGCCCTAATGACAGCCTGTCTTATTTTAATTTATTGTTTTTTTTTTTCTCTGTCTTTTTTTTTTTTTTTTTTTTTATTACCAGATAAATAAATGAATTTACAATCCTATTAGGTTGGTGCAAAAATAATGTCGGTTTCTCACATAGTAACATATGTGAGAAAACGATATTATTTTTGCACCAACCTAATATTTTCTTTGATTTTTGTTTTGACTTTAACACCCTCCCCCCTTCAGAAACTAAATTTTTTTTTCTTTAGAATTTCACCCCAAGCAAAGCAGGAGTGCCACTAACACACAGCGGGTCACAGAGAGTGAAACTGAGAGAAAAGCCTGGGTATAGGAGGGATTGAGGAAAGGATAATTCAAGGCAATAGAAGATTTCACCCAATACAAAAGCTTGGTAGGTTGTTTTTATACTAAAGTTCATCCAATGCAAAGTGCAAGAGCCACTCAAGGTAGAAGGTTACTGGGGAAGGTATGTGATCTAAAAAGAGAAGGTAGAATGAAGTGAAGATTATGAGGATAAAGAAAATAAATAGTGATTGCTCCGTGACTTGAAGAGCTTAAGATTGTAATATTTAGGAAAGCATCCATGTAGGAGTCTGTTCCACAAAGAAGCAATTCTCAAACAAAGCACAACTGCCACTAGCTCGCAAGGGGTTACAGAGAGTGGGAGCAAGAGTAAAGAGGCATGATAGAGGAAAGGATGAAAAGAAGGACATGGAATAGATCAAGGCATCTGGAGATGTCGATTGACATTGCATTTGAATATTTGGAGATTATAGCTTTCAGGGAAGCAAGTAAGAGGAAGGAAGTGAACCAGTATACTTTCTTTATTTTTTTTATGTGGACCAAACTACTTAACCAGTGCCTTGATTTTTAATGTTTAGATGGACTTAACTAGTGCCAAGTTTTGTAATATGGCTCTATTTTTCATGAGTGGACCAGTCTATGTAACTAGTGCCTATATTATTAACATTGTCTATATTTTTGAATCGACCATGTTACTAGGTTCTTAATACGGTTCTTTATTTTTTATGAGTGTACTAGTATACTTAACTAGTGTCTAGGTATGTAACTTTATTTTTGAGTTGACCATTCTACTTAATTAGTGCTTAGCTTTGTAACCTAACTTTTATTAGAGTGTCTATGCAACTAACGCCTCAGTTTTTAATATATTAACTGATTTTTGTGTGTGGATATCTCCTTTCTTTAACCTTTTTGTTATGTGGACCAGTCTTCTTAACTAGTGCCTATCTTCTTTTTTTTTTTTATGTTTTTGTTATTTTTGTGTGGACCAGTCTATTCAGCTAATGACATGGCTCTATTTGTTTTTCATGAGTAGATTAGTCTAAACAACTAGTTCCTAGGTTAGCTCTATTTTTATGTATGGATTCACTATTTAACTAGCTTTAACCTTTTTATTATGTGCACCAGTCATATTAACTGGCGCCTCCATTTTTAACATCTTCATTTATAAGTGGGCCAGCTTCTTAGGTTTTTAATATGGTTCTTTAATTTTTATAAGTGGACCAGTCAGTTTGCCTAGGTTAGTAACATTGGCTTTATTTATGAGTGGACCATTGTACTTAACTAGTGTCAAGTTTTTTAATAGCTAAGTCTATATTTTAGGCATGGAAATATCTACTTCACTATTTCCTAGGTTTTTAAGCTGTTTGCTCTTTATTTTTGTATCCTTAAATGAGTACTGGTCAACTCTGGTTTTTAACGGTTCTTTATGAATGGACCAATATACCTAAGGTTGGTGCAAGGGTCTCGTGCCCTACCAATCTATGATACACGGGACCCCAACTCTACTACATCTCAATTTTAATAAGGTACTAGTCATATAAAATACCAATTTCATTGTAAACTAAGTGTGTACAATAATGTATCATGTTCAGTATAGGTGAACAGTTCCACTAGAAAAATTGAAAATAAATACAATGTACCTAAATAGAAATTAAAGACATAATAGATTATTCTATCTTAAAAAAATTCAACAATGATTTGCGGCAATTTTTAGCAACAACTTGAGATATTTCATGTTAAAAAGTTGAATAATTTTAACACATTCAATATCATAGATAAAAAATAGTGAATTTTATACAGTGTTTTTTCGAAACTTAGCATGAGCAAAAAAAAATTCAAGGATTGGGACAAAAAAAATAAAGTCTCCAGAATGACATCAAAATCCACAAAATGTTTTTGACCTACTTTAGTGCATATTTTTCAACATTGGATTTATTTTTTGAGTGGACCAATGTATTTAACTAGTGCCTAGGTTTTAAACATGGCTTTTTTTATGTTTTGACCAGGGTACTTTATCTACTGTCTTGATTTTTAACATTGGCTATATTTTGTATGTGTAGACTTCTCTGTTCCACTAGTGGCTAACTTTTAACATTGAAACTTTTTTTATGAGTGAACCAATATATTTAACTAGTGCCCATATTTTTAACATTGCTGTTTATTTTTTATGTATGGATCAGTCTAGTGCCTAGATTTTTAGATTTTGCTATATTTATGTGTGAACCTCTATATTTAACTAGTGCCTAGGTTTTATGAGCAGACCAGACAAATTAACTAGTGACCATGTTTTTTAACATGGCTATTTGTGGCAGGGGTGATATCACCTCTGAAATAATGATAATAAAGGAGGATATGCTGTAAAACAGAAAACACCAAGTGAAAGAGAGGCGTTTTCGAATAACCAAGATTTTAATAACTGGAAAGACTTTGAAATGTAAATGTTACAGAAAGCTAATTTAGAACACAAAATACAATCTTTTGTAAGTGTACTGAGAATATCAGATTACTAATAGAAAATTACTGGAACAATAATAATTTGGAACTTTCAAACAAAGAAATGGATTTTGACACTATCAAAGTTAAAATTAAGGATGTTTTGATCTACAATTTATTTTTTAAACAAGAACCTCTGTAGTTTACAAAGAGCAGCAGAATAATAGTGAGGTAATAAACAATAGCATCTTGTTGTGAATCTTGGAAACCAATTGATGAAAAAGTAAATTGTTTATTGTTGGAGGAATGAAGTTGTACTTTGGAAGTATGTCAGTACGTTTGCACTAGAAAAACAGGTACATCACCAACCTGGGACACATGAGGCTGGTTCTCTTAATAAAGAGGCGAGCCAACTGGAAGGAGTGAGTTTTGAGTTTGTCTGTCTTTGAATGTAGTCGAACTGAGTGGAGAGACATCTGAGATTGAAAAGGGAGTGTACACTGTGTGTTCCTGAAGGTGAAGAAGTGAAATACTGCCGCAACATTTTCCTTGTCTGTCATATTCAATCAAACATCTATATATCTATATATATATATATATATACACACACACATACAGTGTAACCCGGATATAAGAGAGTTGTCGGGACCGAAGAAGAAGTCTCTTATATCCGGGTTTGGTCTATTTTGTTTAGGTAAGTATGGCTCTAATTTGGGACCAGAGAAAATCTCTCTTATATCCGGGTTACACTGTGTGTGTGTGTATATATATATATATATATATATATTAGGGTTATGATTTTTTACAAAGTTGATAAATATAATGAATTTTTATTAAAAAATTTATGAAGAAAGATTTAATTCAGTTTATTTTAAAAAAAATTTCAAATATACAAATTTTTTTAATTCGTATATAAGTATAGTAGTACCTTGACTTCCTGGAGCCTTCTAGAACTTTATGGAACTTTCTAGAACTTGTTTTCATTTATTTGTAAGTTTGTATGTTATGCTATAGCTATAAATTGTTAAATGCATTAAAAAAAATACATACGTATTATCCAATAACATCATTAGCAAATTGAAAAATAAAGCCTCTGAAATATTTACATTTTTTACACTGTGTATTTGGTAAAAGCAAATTTTTGGTTTGAGGGTGACCATTTTCAAGAACTAAAACAAATTAATGGCTTTTCTATTACTTTTGAACAAAAGTTCATTGATTTATGACACAGGAATATAGGATTACAAAAAGTAACAGCCTTTATATATATATATATATATATATATATATATATATATATATATGGCTCAAACACTAATATTCCATGGTTATAATTTATTATATTGGAATCATAATCAAAACGTTTTGAATTTGTATGTCTGATGAATTGGATCGTTATTACAATTCCAATGTAATAAATTATAACCATGGAATATTAGTGTTTGAGCCTTTTATATTATATTCTTGCTGTCTGAGCTTTACCTGGATTCTATCCTATTGGAAATATATATTGACCACTAATATTAATATATATTTTGTTATTTATTTTTACTTTATTATAATTTTTTGAATGCCAGTTGTCAAATTCAAATTTATTCTGTTAAACACATGGCAATGCTTCAATTTTGAAATGGGATATTTTTCATCTTGAGTTTTTCTACTTTATATTACTATAATTTCTTGATTTGAAACACCTTTGGAAATCAAAATTGTCAAAACATTATCAATATGTTACTATATATTAAATATATTTAGTATATAATAATATTCATTTAAAAAATATATATTAATGTAAATTGCATATATTTAGTATTTCATATCAGTATTAATTTTTATTTTAAAAAGAAAATATAACATAATTAACATTGTCATCAGTCTCTGGACAGTGCCAATTATTGAGGTGTCTTGACAACAGAAGAAACAAGCAACCTCCTCCAAGATGACCTGCTGGCAGTGGTTCTGGCATTGTCAAGCTACCTCTAAAAGGTGCAAAGGTTGGGAAAATTCTGTTTTGATGGTTGTACTCTGTGTTGGTAGCTTGGTGGTGTTTGTTACTACAGTTGCCAACTTCTCACACCCATTCTGGAGTAAGTCATTGGGACATGTGGATGCTGTTAATTTGGCTTTGACTGATCTGACATGGCGCCATTGTTTGGATCCTTCTTCCTCATAATCTTTTCAGTTTGCTTTCAGAGAGTCTGCAGTTCCCATCACCTCTTCAAGCTCTTGATCGACAACCAAAGACCACAGAATATATTAGGTCGGTACAAAAATAATGACGTAATAATGTCGTTTTTTGACGTTTAAAAATATGTCAAAAAATGACATTGTTACGTCATTATTTTTGCACCAACCTAATAGTATGGGTTGTACTCAGTCTATACATTAATCTGTTGAATCCATCCGGAGACCCCTCTGCTCGGACTATTGGCTGCCTCTGCAGATCTTCCACCTAATATGTAGTGCAGTGTAAACACTATCCTCTCTCTGAAATATTTAAAAACAACTGTGATTTAAAAATTTCTAAACCTTTACAAAGAAATAGTCAACAAGCAAAATATGATATTTTTCAATAATTATTTTTAATGTGAATATGTCAGTTTATTGGATCTTATTGCAAATAAGATCAGGTCACTATTTTAAAAAAATACCATATTCCTTCAGGACATGGGCAATTATTGCTATCCACAGAATTTGTTTCTTTATCTGTAAATTTCCATGACTTCTTGGCAAAGATAAGTAGAGTGTTTCGCCATGATTTTGATTTCAGAATAATCTTTCTCCAAGACTGCCTATCATACAAGGTTTGAGATCTCAGTTTGCCTCACTATTTAATCGCTAGCGAGAGGGAAAAAATTACATTCATTTCCCAAGGGTATATGTGCAAAAGTGAATACAATGAACAAGGCTGGCTATTGACTAGCCGAAACTTGTCTAGCTGATTTCACTTTCCGTACCATTACAATAACCATTGCAAAAATTTACAATGCTAACTCCCCTCATTTTTTGGTGCTCTACACATGTTCATTTTACTTGTAGTGAAAATAAGCATCAGTGGAAGAAGAGAAATATTCCAGTCAACACTTCTAGTTAACATTATTAAAGCCAGTTGGCTGAACATTAAAATAAAAGTATATGATGTAACAAAAGGACACGCAGTTCAACATTTATACACAAATATGGTATAGTCTTAGTTGGAGGTGTAAGGATACAAACAACAATCATCTCCCTTTGGTTGAGATAATTCATGTGGGTCATGTGATGGTTGCTTAGTGGCATCACTATATAGTGGCATTCCTTCAGTCAACTTCCAAGAGTCAAACCAAGCAGTTGCTTTTTTGAGGCTAATGCGGTGCAGCTTACAAGCCTATGGCACCGTTCCCTTTGGGAATATATCTTTCCCAGATATAGAAAATATGTCCAGCTCACAGTCTTCAATTTGGGAAAAAAAAAACCAGGACTTGTTTCCCATTTGCAGAATATGTCCTTGATAGCGACATAGCAGATAAATCTGGGCTGCTCAAATCTGGAATCCTAAATATGGCTTCTCCAGAAACGTAGAAGAATCTCTGGCAGCTCCTGTTCCCATTAAGAATTATTATATGTAAGACTCTCTTTTTGTTTTCTTTTCACACTGCTTGTTGTGTAGATATGTATATTTTCTCTGCATGGGACACGTGTAAATATGTGTATATATTTTCGTGTATATATTAGCAGTATAAAACTCTCTCTGTGAACAACACATTTGTCATTCATTTCTTTCTTGTTATTCTGGTCTGTCGGTGAAATATGTTGTTATATCATAGATATAATAATGCTAATAATGGGGAAATACAAACTGGGAGAATAAACCTTTCTTCCAGAGTGCATCTATTAACTGGATCAACCTGTCATGACATGATATTATTAACCAACATAATTTGGTGACTTATTCAACATCATATTATTTACTCCCATTAGAGATATACAAACTAAGTTGCCCATGTTGCCAAAAAAGTTAATACACGCTGGGAATAATAAGTAAGGAGAAATGCTGGCCAATGAAAGAAAAAGCCACTTACCTGAAAGTCAAAGATTTTCACCTGAAATAGTCATTACCTTTCAGGTTATGAGGAAGGGTTGTTCATCTAGTTAACCTGCTGCTTGAGAACTATTTTTATTTTTTCACTCATGCAAAGTTATCACAATACATTATATGTAATTATATAACTGAATTTATGGTACCATGTGCACATAACTCTATTAACTACTCATGAAAAACAGTTGCAAACTTTGTATATAAAAATTGTTTATAACTAAAGACACCTATCACCTTTTTCTTATATTATATATGAAGAGATTAAGATTGTAGCATTTGGGAAACATCCCCTTGGGAATTTCATTCATAAAGTAGCTGTCAAATGGAACTTCCTTCTTGCTAGTAGAATACAAAGGGAATGAGCATGGCTCACCTGTGTATATAGCTGGGTGTGTCTTAGTTGTAAAGGTCTGAACTGGAGGAACATTTTCTGTCCAAATAGCAACACACTAGTGACGTTGCATCTGTGGGATAGGGGTTACAGGGTGGAAAATAATTCATTATCTACAAGGTCATGTAAACACTTTTGAACTCTGTGAAGACTGGAAAGAAAGGATTGGGTAACTCCAGTCTAGAGATGTCAGCAATTCCTCGTTTTTGGTCTGATCTGGCTATTGTAAAGATAGAGCATGGCAGGTGGAGTCAGGTGCTTTCTGGATTGACATAAGGAGCCAACTGTTTTTTATTGAGAGTGCAGCCATTCATTGCGACTGGTGAGAATTTAGGGTCATCCCAGTGATCATGAAAAGTTATACCTTGGTTTTTGGAAGTATTGAAAGTTACAAGATCGTTTTTATCCCATTTGTCAGTTGGAGCTTGATCAGATAAGAGATCAGCTGCCAAGCTCTGGTCATCTTGATTTAGGGAGGTGCACCCATAAACTGCGGTATCATCTACATAGATATTTACTAGCAATTTTAGAATGATCTTAGGCATATCATTAATATAAAACAGAAAGAAGGTAAGGTGAGCCTTGTGGTGGGGGTGCCTGTGTTGATTTCATAGGCTTCTGGAGCCTGGCTATCAGACAAATCAACTTCTCTGACTTTTCCTTCACATATTGAACTATTCAATTACTGGCAAAATTTACATTTCTTTAATGAAATAAATATTGATCATTTGGACTGTATTCTTTGGAATTAATCTAATTTTGTAATAAAACAATCATTGTTATAGTATTACTCCACTTACCTGCAAAGAAACATTGGCTAATGACTGCTAGATGCTACTCTATTCTTTTCATCATTTCATCCCAAGAAAAGTGACGAAGCTAAATCAGTCAGTTAAGTGCCATACATGATACACATGTGAACGATCATGTCTCTTAATTCATGACTGACTAGGCAGATTTTTTCCCACAGTAGGCTACCATTTCTTTCTTGGTGCCAGTCTGTACTGCTATTTAACTGGTGTGGAGAAGAGATGGATTCATACCATTCCCTTTTTGGGATTTAAACTTGGCTCTCCAATTTCTCATTTTGAGTAAATATCCATTACACCACCCACACATACTTACTGAATGTGAAAGAACCCGATAAAAAAAAAACATTAAGGAGAGAGGCCAATAAAAGAACAGGAATTAAGAAGATATAAAATGCGAGAAAAGAAATTGTTAGCATAAAACATTTAGCAATTTCAACAATAAAATGATGAGACCTATCTGCCAATCTAGTACTACACTTAAATTCATAAAGTCGATGTACCAAAGAGGAGAGCTCATCAGAACAATTACAATAAAAATATTTATAGAAAAGCACAGGGAAACCAGAGGACCTAGAAAAGAACAACCTCTTCCGCGATGAACAGTATGGGTTTCAGTTGGCCCAATCCACTGCTGATGTCCTATCATCCTTCGCAGAATCACTGAGGCTCGTGACGCAAACACACCTCAAGTACCATAGCACTAGATATCTCAAAGGCTTTCAACAAGGTGTAACACAAAGGCTTACTACACAAATTATGGAATCACTGGAAGGTTCTTCTAGTACTACACTTAAATTCATAAAAGTCGAGGTACCAAAGAGGAAAGCTTAACAGAAAAATTATAATGAAAATATTTATAGAAATGGCACAGGGAAACTATGTTATAGCTGTGGGAAAGTGACTGAAATTAAGATTCCAGGTCAGGGTCAATAACATTGCAGATTCTTTTTAGGATTTTATCAAGGGTATCTCTAAATACATAACTGAAGCACCAGATCAGATGCGGCAGCAATATTCAATGCACGGATAAATGGTAGACTCATAAACTTGTAAAAGTGATTCTGGTGAGAAAAATTGTCTAGCACGACACAGTGAACCATCTTTCCTAGCAACAGACACAGCAATTGATTCAATAATATATATCAGAGGAAAAACGTTAAGCTAAGAAGGCATGAGTCACTCATCTGAAATTTAGCATCAACCATGCTGATGAAAAGCAGAAAAAACTTCTCCAAGATAAAGCAATTTCAGAGGTTTTAAAATATAATGGTATTAAATAAAAAGATTATCAAAACGCAGTATAAAAGTAAAGAGCACATAGTCTCTCCCGTTTTTACACACAGGGTATCAAAGGGACAACACTTGTTTAGTTTCCTTTCCATTGGACTTCTTAGTTCCCAGTGAACCAATGTACACAACAGAGCCTACAAATACCCTAAGCTGATAACTTTTAACAATCCAATAAGTAACTCTTCCTCAATGTATGTCTCTCAAAATCTGTTTTATATATTGAGAATTATTCATCCCCGCTTCCATAATTACAAATAAAGCTGTAATACCTCAAATTTTCATGGAAACTTAATGTGCATTTTTTCACAAATGATGTAATAATGGACTTGAGAGAATGTGTAGTGATGCCCACAACAAAATTTTTATTTTAATGTCAATCAATAATACAAATAAACACCAAAAAACATAGGACAAAATTATTGAGCCTATTCCCTCAATAATCAATTGTATAACCTTTATTCTTGATTATTGCCCTTAAGCATTTTTGATAGTTCCTTGCAAGATCACTACACACACACTAATAGCTATTTTGCTTCATTCTTCCTTGGCAATAGTTTAGGACTAGGTTTCCAGTTCCTCCTAAAGTTTTTTCATTCTCTTTTACTCACAGTAGTCCTTTGTGTCTTAGTGGCATTATGGTCTTGTTTGGGTCGATTTAAAAAAAAAAAAAAAAATCACTCTTCCTACCCACTATTTAATTCCAAGTGAAACACAATATATCTATCTATAAAAGGCAGGACATGTGTGTGTGTAATGAATGCACGGCCACAATTTTCAACGGATTTGCACCAAAATTTACATGCACATGCTCCAAGTTAGCGGGAAGGCCAAGACCAACTTTGCATTTCCCAACTCCCATCGATAGTGGAAATAATCGATTTTTTCATGCTTTTACGGCATTTTTCATGTAGTTTGCGGCCATTTTCTACTGGCCAGAGTGAGAGCTTATAGCTGGCTGCCACGAATAGGCAGGAAGATTCTATTGGCCAGTGTGAGAGCCAACAGCTGACTGATACGAATGTTAACCAGCATGCAAAAAAAAAAAAATAAAAAAAAAATATTGATAACTGCATTCGTCACAAGTGGGAAAAATTTAAATCTGCATGGCACTTTACTCCAATTGGCTCATTCGCTTGCTTAAACTCAATGTTGATTCTGATTCTGCAGAACTGGGTTGGGTGTGAAAAAGTATTTGTTGTTAACATTCTTTTTTCATTTGGTTTTTTCCAGTTACGAGTCCTTTTTTAAAGCTGATCGTTTTGTGTTCATTTTGTTTAGTTCTTTTTCATAACAGATTTAATGTTTAGTATAGAGCTTAGAAAAAATTTGCAGTGTGAGATAGGCAAGAAGTAAGACATGTAGCAACATCAGCACAGCAAAGGGCACTCCTTTAAAGGCAAGGAAGGACAAAAATATTTTAAGTCAAGTATGACTTGCTGTATGAGTTGTATGATTTTTGACTCAAGAGCGGGCAATGCCGGGCCATGCTGCTAGTCAAGAATAAAAACTGCTTTCTGAATACTGATGTCAGATTTATTTAAACCCACAATATACTGGTTTTATGGTCAATTACTTATACATCTTCAGTGTGTCACGTCCTTTCAGGATATGGTTGAACATGGCTCTCTACAACCTTCTAACATTGTTACCTGTAATAACTTAGTAATGTCTGTCTTTTTGAATTCCTTCCCACCCATTCACACAAGCTCAACAAGTAGGTTGCCTACTGCCTTTCTCTGTCTCTTCGATATGTCCTGTGAATTCTATGTTCTCCAAGCCTTCTTTCCCCATTATGTATCAAAGAAATCGACTGTCTCTTTCTGAGCATAAGATTTCTTTCTTGTATACATGCTATGTCCATGGAATTCTCAGCATCCTTCTGTACAACCACATGATCTAGTTTTTTTTTTTCTTAGCTCATAACATTTTTGTTTCATAATCTCCATCGTGCATATCTATAAAATGACAAAAACATACACATGAAATAATTTTGTAATCATTCCTGAAGGAAACAACAAGGAAAAGAAGAGGAAGAAAAGAAGAAGAGTGTACTTGGATTATAGAGTAGAAGCATCTAAAAAGCTACTGGTACCCAGAGATGAAACAAAAATTAGACTAGTGACTGACAATGAGGAATATGGCATTGAATCACATCCAATTCAATGCTGATGCTACTCAACCCATCAGTCAACACACTGTACAGTGTACATTACATTCCATGTTTTGTTTTTTTTTTGTCATAAAACAACAAGGGTAATATTATTGACACACGCAACACTTGTAATTGTGCCTCACCAGGGCCAGAAAACATTTTCAGTAAACTGTGGAAGACTGGTGCCATGTGAATTGGCCAAACAAGATGAGTTTGTGCATGATGAAGATGGCATGAAGTTAAAGATCAAGCCTAGAAGCAGAGTGCTGTGCAAACTGGTGGTTGCTTTTTAATAGCATGGGGGGTGTACTTTGTTGCAGTTTGCAAAGGCCATTAAAACCAAAACATCAACCACCAAAACTCGAGTCATGTTATTAAATAACTTTGTCAGATTAAGACTTTCATATGGATGCCATGCTTGGCGCCAAACCCATTCAGAAATATCTAAACTGTCAGCTGTCCTGATGAAACATCACCTCTTTTCGATTCACTAGAGCAGGTCTTTTTTTCCTCAAAGCTTGGTTCAAACACTGTAATTGCTGACAGTATATTTGAGCATTAATTGTTGCATTAGGTGGTAAGAATTCAAAGTAGATTATTCCTTGGCGATCCCACCAGATTGAAAGAAGAACCTTTTGCCTATGAAGTTCCCTTCTCAGCTGTGGCCCTTCTCCTTTACCAAGCCACTGTCTATGACACTTAACATTTTGATAAAAGATCCATTTTTCATTACCAGTCACAAGTCTATCCAAAAAAGGTGAAACAAGTTGGCAAGAATGGAGAGAAGAGCAGATGTCAACTCGTGATTTGAGGTTGTTTTCAGACAATTCATGAGGCACCCATTTTCCAAGTTTAGGAACTTTTCCAAGTTGTTGAAGATGACGATGAACAGTTGTATGGTTGGAACTGAGAACCACTGCCAATTCCTCAACTGATAAAGCAGGATTTTCTTCAAGGGCTGCTTCAAGAAGCTTTTCATCAAACTCAACTGGATGTCCGGTTCGATCTTCATCTTCAAGGGTGAAATCTCCACCTCTGAATTTTGCAAACCATCTTCTGCAAGTTCTTTCATTCACACATTCCTCTCCATAAACTGAGTGAATGTTTCTAGCCGCTTCGGCTGCTGAGTTTCCTTTCTTGAACTCATAAAGCATTATGTACCTCAAATGATTCTTGGCTACCTCCATGTTAGAAGAAAGAAATCAAAGAAAATTTAATTTTATTGTTCTCTGAAATAAAATTTGATCAGTTTAAATGCATCTAAACATAAAAATAATGTTCAGCTCCATTTGACATTATAAAATACTCTTTAAATTTCGTTCATTTTAACAAAAAGTTAAAATTTGGACAGAACTTATAGGATGACCTGATATATATATATATATATATATATATATATATATATATATATATGGCCTGAAATCTTTTATACATGTTTCACTGAATGTAATAGTATTTGTTTTTTGTTGGGTTTTTTAGAAAAATTTGAGAGAAGAAAAAGAAAAAAAAAATCACTTAAGATTTTCGTTTTTCTGTTGCATTCAGTGCAACAAATATTATTCATTACTTTAAATTATTATATTTTTGTAGATACTCGTGTGAGTAAATGCTACTAAAACATACCATTTAAATTAATAAGAACTAATGTCAAATTAAAAATAAAATTCATTAATTCCTTAGAAAACACACACACACGGATGTCTTTGACTATTCCTGTGTTCTCTTCATTTGCTAAAGATAGTTTGCTCTACCTTCAAAGTAGTTTTGTTTATAAATTTAAATGTCAGTATGAGGCTGACTATGCAGGGTGAACTGATCGATGCCTTGAAACACGAATTGGACAATATGTGCCTACCAATATTAGATGAGATGTTGCAAACAGCAGTATATGCTTGACTGAAATGGCTTGTGAGTCAGTATTTGATAGATAACACAAGTACATGGATACAGCATTTACCATTTTATGAAGGGCATGGGCAACCAAACATCTGCGAATCTCAGAGGCAGTGTATATAAAGTTACATAGACCGTCTGTGTAGATAGAGAATTTTGTTCATTCTGTTTCTGTTAGGAGGGCTGCAAGTAAAATTTCTGTTTTATACTCACTTGAATATATTTTGGTTTATTGCCATATTCCTTTTTTTCTTTCATCAGACAAGTTAGATGTTATCAGATGCTCAACCAATGAACTTGCCTTATGTAAAAAGTATTCATACCAAATTTACTTCAAGAACAAGAAAATATTGCTAACAGAATGCAAAGAAAAAAATTTAGGGTGAGAAGGAATGAAAAAAAGAATAAGAAACAGTTTTGTTTAAATAAAACTTTAGTTAATCAAATTATTTTTTCGTATCTCTTTACACAAGTTCCAATTGAGCAAAGACCATTTCCTGATCGCCAGGGATTTTTAAAATAATTTTTTTTTTTTTCAAAAGATGAAACAATTTCAGATGAAACTTCCCCAAAGTTTAAATGCAAGACAATTTCCTGAAACACAAGATCAAAAAAAAAAAAAAAAAAAAAAAATGAAAACTTAGTAAAATAGGAAGAAAACCAGTCTTCAATAAAAGAAAAAAAGTTCTAAATAAACGTAATAAAAGGCAGTTTTATTCCATTATTCTTTGTGCAAGTGACTAAGAATTGAAACATTTTTGCAATAATTTGATCTTTTCATGTATCATCAAATATAAATAATTTGGAAGGAAAGAAAAAGAAAACACTAAAGTGCTTTATAAACTACAATACCAGCATATTCTATTCAGCACTTTACACAAGCTTTAAGACAACCAGCCAATAAAAATGTTGGCCAAACACTATTTAACTTCAGATTGTTACAGCTTTAGTGTTTTCACATTAGGTAAAATGATTATTTTTATTCAAAATGAAAATCTATAAATCACTTTAATAATTAGGAATTAATCAAAGAAAATGGTCCCTTGTTTAAACATTTTATGTTTAAATCATTTGACAATGTAATGAAAATGTAATTTAATTATTCTTGCTGCAGTCTAATGGACAATGGAAAAATAATCAAGTTATTGCAAAAAACATTTACATGTTCAGCCATAAGGAAAATAAATTTAAAAATTAAATATGTAATCAAAATTGTAATAACTCTAAAATTAGTAATATAAATAAGTAAAACTTAAAAATCAAAAAGTAAAAAAACACAAATATAAAAAAAAAAACAAGTGTAAAAATAGGCTGGCAATTAAATTCTGGAGTGATATTTCAGTTTTAAATCTCAAATGAGTAGCCATGAAGCTCAATAGACTTGAGAAGAAGAAGAAGCAGAAGAAGAAGAAGAAAAAAAAAAAAAAAAAAAAACAACAGGTGGTCACTCCTCAGATAATTCCATATTGCAATTTTTGTGCCTGATTTAGGCATTTTGAAGTGGAAGCCAACAAATAAAACAATTATACTGATCCAACTTAAAAATTTGGCTACTGCTTAGTCTTTTTTTTTTTTTAAAAGAATTTTTATATTATTTTTAATATAAAATTAATATGCATTTCTTTTAAAATTTCAGAAGACATACAAAACAACAGTAATTTGCAGCCAACAGCAGATCCAACCAAATCACAAGCCGCCTCACCAAGAAATGATTTGAGCAACCCATATTTAAACTTTTTTAAGATTAAATTTTCAGTTATTGTGATTATTTCCAAAATCCAAAAGCATGAGAGAATTCAATGTTTGCAGTAAGGCACCATCTTGAGAGTGACTTGATATTTCTTCTTTTTTTTTTTTTTTTTTATTGAAATTCTTATCCCCGCCCACAACACTTATCTTTCTGAACAGTAAATGACAACAGGAATATTTCCCACCCAATATAACAATTGTAGTGCACTTAAATTACTACCAGAATTAGAGAGAAAAATAAGGAAAAGAAAAAAAAAAAAATTCTGAAATTGTATATTGTAATTATTCCCTCAAAAAATGTAACATGAAAATATGTGAAATTAATTAAAAAAATCTTTGAAGTCAATCATTCAAGATTCCAGAGAATTTTTTTTTTCTTAAAAGGCATAAAAGAACTGGTCAAAGAGCAACAAGTTATGGCCCCTTCACAACATTTGACCAAACAGCAGAAAAGCTTTTCAAACAATTCTTGATAAGCAGATTCTTTTACATCTTTTCACTTCAGCAATTTTTTTTTGTTTTTTGCTGACTGTTCTAAGCTTAAAATCTGTCATTTTCATTTTACTTCAATCAACAACAATTACAAAATCAATCAAAGTGACAAAACTTTTTGCTTTCCTGTCCAAGGTGGTGAATAATTTTAGCTTGTGTCTGGGGATAGAGAAGATTAACAAATCAGCCACATTTAACAAGAATTCCACTTCAGAATGTATAAGCTTTGTATATATGGAGTCGATATACCAAGCAAGAAACCTTGTTAAAAGTAGAATGGTACCCAATAGAACTTTTATTTTTTTATATCTAAACACAACACTTATGAAATAGACAGAGCATAGTAAAGAATAAGTCAATTGAGTAAAATATAAATTTCTATAAGTGAAAAACAGGTTTATAAGTACCATTATAAATTGGACAGAGAAGAAGATACTAAGCCAATCAGAACTAAACATGATTGGTTCATTGTGTTGGAATATTTCAAACTTATGTGAAGATCAATATTTTTTTCCTGTTTTTCTATATATGAGAAGAATATTTCTTCACAATACAAAGCACTATAGTGATAAAAATATTTTGCTTCACAATTCCAGACGGACATTATGACTACAAAAATGGTATCACAGAAAAAAGGTCAAGTACACAGTACTGCGAAACACTGAAATTGGTTTTACAGATATTTCTGGGTTCAGATGTTAAAACCGAAATGTTTTAGTGAAGAAGGGTATTACTTTCTACATAGACACATTAACAGTACAGGAGATTAAACATTAGGGTAATCTTTTAAATACTTTGTTTATATTCAAAGTCGAAAATCCATTGACATAAGGTTTGATAGCTAGACATGAATTTACAAACAATCCACACACACCAAATGAAAATATTTGTGACTCAAATTAAGTTGTGTGTGTGAGATAAAGTTTACTTGCAACACGTTTCGTCCTTCACCACTTCAGACTAAATTTGTTATAATTTGTTACATATAACAAATTTAGTCCAACGAAATCTTGAAGGACAAAACATGTCACTAGTAAGCTTTTTCCACTTTGTCATACAATTTCCTCAATATTGATTTTGATATAATTTTAAAATAGTGACAGATGGGTACATCAAATTCTTTAAAATACAAAAACATTTTAATCTGTGCAGCCTTTAATTAAAAAATTAATTCAGGGGAATTCACTAATTACCTCCAGGGTTTCTTTTTGTTGATTTGTCTTACTGAGAAATTGTTTCGTGCATAAGGATCCTTCTGGGATGTTGTAGAGAGAAGTACCTGTTACACATGCACCAGTCACCTAACAATGGTCTGAAAGCAGACTGACTAAAAGTTAATGCAGTTAAAGAATAACATGGTATTAAGTTTAGCGTTTCAAACAATTTCTGCATACCTAACATTGAATTATTGCCATCAAATTTGCTTTTAACTAGTCCTGTGGGAAACATTGCAAAAGGAAACCAGCAATTTAAAATGTGGTACTAGCCAAGAATTATTCCCCATCCTTATGGAGCTGGAGAAATATTCCCAAGAATCGAAACAAGAATGTTTTTTTCCTGCAACTCACATTATTGGCCGATAATCTTCCCATCTGCTCATTTTTTTTTTCTTCGGAGATTAAATTAAAATCTAGTTTGTAATGTCTGAAATAAAATTATTGCATTTCCGATATTTTTTGTTTTATTTCTGAAGCGTGACTTTTCAAATCCCAAAAAAAGGAATGAAGAGCTCACAATATGAGGCTCATTAAAAAAAAAAAAAAAAAAACAAACAAACAAAAACAAGAGAGGGAATTCAAGGGAAGTAAATCAGTATTTGGTAATCAGAAATCGTTTGAAACGCTAAAGTAAACGCTAAAGCCAAATAACGTATGTTTACCTTGAAATTTTAGAAATTTCCTTCTAGGTTTATTTCTTTGGAAACTTTAACAAAATGTTTTTAGAGCACGTGCTGTAGAAGTTGCACAAAAATAATCATTTTTAAATTAACTAAAAAAAAAAAAAAAAAAAAAAAAAAAAAAAAAAAACCTTTTTGAAGGTAATTTTTAAAAATTCAACATCGGGCCTAAGAGCTTGCGGGGACGAAAAAATTTTAAAATCATATTTAGAAAAATAAATAAATAAAAAGCATCTTTGCGACAAACCCTTTCTATTTTCTCTCTTTTAAGCACGAGAAATGTCCTTAAATCACTCAACGACAAATAACCTACCTTGCCCTGTCTCGTGTGGGTGGGTAGCACATTTGACTGGGGGATGGGAGTGAAAATAGGTATTTTCCCAGATGTCAAGGTTAAAAAAAATAAATAAAGACACGGTTGTTATGATGAAGAAAAAGCTTGAATAATGATTTTAAAAAAAGATATGAGTCAATAAAGAAAGAAAATAATCTATGTTTTTTGCACTTTGTGGCTAACACGTACACAGACGAAAAAAAAAAAAAAAAAAAAAAGTTATGATGAGTCTTTTTTTGGGTACCAATAATAACCCAACATTAACTAGAGAACACATCTATCTACCTACCAGTTCTAAAGTTTAAACAAAGTTAACAAAAAAAAAAAAAAAAAAAAAAAAAAAGCATTTTGTAGTTAAAATTTTTTAAATATGTCTCTCTACAAACCTAAAGATTTTTAAAGTTCAGGATTTAAGTTAAGTTTGTCTTTTAAATCATGTTTTAAGTTTTAATGTTCAGTCAGTCAGTAGTAGTGTTGATGTTTATAATTGCTGGGATGAGATTTTATTAAAAATAATTGACTACGACGGTTATAGGGTTCATTATTAATATTATTTTTTTAGAATTAACCTAACTTATTAAAAGAATAAGTAACACCTTTTCTCACCCTCAAAATAAAATTGAAAAAATGTTTTAATTAGGAAGAGCATGTGACCATGGTTTTTTTCGTTATTCCTTTTTTTTGTGGATGTAGTTTGTAGCTGGAGACCAAATTTTCAAAGATCTATATTCTAATTTGTCAATTTAAGAAAAAAAAAAAAAAAAAAATTACATTTTTTTCCGAAAGCTTAAAAAGGTTATTTTTATTTTATTTATCTATTTATTTTTAGGGAATTTATTTAAAAATAAAATAAGACAAAAAATAAATTTAGACACACTTCTTACTTGTTAAAAAACATCTTTCTTGCGGATTACAAATATAATTCGTGCCCATGTTTTTTAGGATCATACAAAAAATAATTAAAAATACAGAAATATCAGAAAATAATTTTTACTATCAACAAGTGCTCAAGTTAAAAAAAAAATAAAATAAAATTACAATGCATAAAAAAACCCTAAAAAAAAAAGATACTTTCCAGTCCACTCTCAGTCATAAAACAACCTTTTTAAAATGTCTTCATTTGTTTCCTGTAAAATAAAAATTCTAATTAATAAAATTATTAGAATACTCTATCCTTAAATAAACGTCATAAAGGAAATCAGACAACAAAAAATATGTAAAGCCATTTTATGATGATCTAAATATCGTGTATCATAAACGAATATTTACTTAAAAACATCAGCCATTGTTTACATTCCCGTCCTTTGTTAGGCAAGGAGAGAGAAGACTTACGACGATATAAAACGATTTCGACTCAAATAAAGATATGGAATTAAAAAACAAAAAGATATGCTTTTATTTATTTATTTTTATCGCATTCGTTTAAAGATTAAGAAAAATCGAAAAACCCAAGATTATTTTTATAAATTTGCCTTTTTAAGTGTTTGTTGGTAACGAAATGCACAAAAAAAAAAAAAAGGGAAACAATTTTTAGTGACGTTTTTATCTTTTTTTTTTTTTCACTTGTAAGATTTTTTTTTTAAAAAAGGAAAAAACAAAATCGGGATTTCCTATTTTCCCAGCAATTTCTAATTCTCATTAATAAAATAGAATGATTATAATTAAAACAAAGACAATATTTATGAGTTTATTTTTCTACTACCGTCATTTTAGGGTAGTTTTTTTTTTGTGAACTGGTTTTACAAGCAGGCTGTCAGACTTTAAAATTTTTAAGTCTTTTTTTTTTCTCCTATCGACTAGAAACAAATTTTTCATTTTTTTTTTTCATAGAAAATGAATAAAAATTCTATTCACTTTTTACAGCATTCACTAAAAATAATTAACTAGAAATCAATGTAGAAACACAAAACATAACTTGTAATAAAAAAAAAAATTATTTAACTACTGACACAGTCAGTGTGTGCAAACTTGGCAATAAACAATGGATGTCCCCAAAATACCTTCACATTGAAGGTTTATTTATATTTAAGAAAATAAATAAGAGTAGAATTGTTTCCGTGATAATCTTTGCTATATTAACATAACAATAAGGAAATCAGAATCGAAGACTAGAGAAGAATTTATTCAAAGAGCTGCAACTACTACGGGTTTTGAAAATAATACAAGAAAGAAAATATATTTGTTTATATTGAAACTTCCGAAAATTTCAGCAATTACAATGTTTCAGTTTCATAATTGTGAAGGGAACGAATCTCGGTAATTAAAAACAATAAACTGAAACCTGCCAAGAAATAAATAGACATTATTGTGGTTCAAGTCACAAAAAGTTAGAGATGAATAAATAAATTCAAAAGAAAACGAACGAGTTCTCCGAAAATAAAATAAAGAAATTATTATTTTGGAAACCAAAACTAAAGTTAAAACTAAAAAAGAGTTTCAACAGATATTTGTTAAATTTTTAAATCTTAAAAGAGAGGCCGATGTTTTACTCCAAAGATTTTTCAAAACAAAATAATTACGACTTCCAAGAAAACATTAAAAAAAGAAGAAAAAAAAAAAAAAAGCTTAGTTTCATCAGTAAATCTTTCCAATCATTAAATAAAAAAAATATTTTTTTTAAATACAGCAGATTACTATATTAAACAAACAAACAAAACAAAATAGAATTTAAATTTAATAAAAACAGTAGAAAATGAATAAACAAAACTTTTAAAACCAAGCTAAAAAACTTTGCATTTTAAAACTAAGGTAAAAAAAGGAGAAACAAATACAAATCCGAGGAGACCTTATTTTTAAATTTATTTTCCTTTTTACTGCAAACAAACATTGGGTTTGTAAATGTTTTTTTTTAAAGAAAAAATGTACATTAAATATTTCAAATAATTATTTAAAACAAACAAAAAAAAAAGAAAAATAATAAACCTTCCAGGTCATCATCAACCCACGACAAATCAACAAAAGGTTTTGAATTTGAAATTAAATCAAATGACTGAAAGGTGTGTGAGGTGTGTTTGTAAATTTTCCCCAGTAATTAGATAAATTTCTAAAGCTTATTTATCATTTCAAATAATTAGAAACTAAATTATTTATTTACCTAAACGATTGTTAAAATAAAAATTGTAAGCAGAGAGGGAAAAGAAAAGGAACCTTCACGAAACAATTACAATACATGTTTTAAACTTAACACATTTTTCATCTTCTTAATGTTTTACGGTTTAAATGTAAAAAAAGAAAAAAAATAATTATGCGAATATTTTGTTGAATTTTAGAAGTTATTTTTATGATGGCTTTGGAAATATACAAGAATTTCTCTAGTTATTTTCACTTCATTTCCAAGTATACTTCCTTTTATTTTAAGCACATCATAAAAACATTTTTTCTTCATTTTGTTTGAGAGGCCACTTGATTATTTAAAAAAAAAAAAAAAAAAAAAAATAATAACTTTGTTTTTTTCTTCTTCTTTTATAATTTAAAATGCATACATGACATTCTTTTTTTTTTACTCAGTCATTAGGGTGACTGACAAGATTATTAAAAGTTTGTTTTACAAAAACAAAAGACAAAAAAAATACAAAAAAAAAAAAAACGCTAAAATCTCCTGTCAACAAACATTTTTTTTTCAGTACATTACTTACATTTTACACATTTTCCCATTCCTTCAATTGTTTTGTCTACACAGGATTTTTTTTGTGTGTGTTTGTGAGTGTACGTCTTTTAATGAGGCCACTTCATCACCCCAAAAGAATTAAAAGTGGGTATTTTTTTTTTCAAGTGTCTTGATGGCAGGTCTGATATAATAATTGTTTTGTTTTCTTTAATTTTTTGAGACTCCAATTCTCAGTGGCAATGGATTTTTAGAGAATTTAAGTATTGGATGTATTGTTTCTGTAATATACATATATAAACATACATAATCATACTGTACGGTCAAGTTTCTGTCCGACTCGTAAACCTCCAGAAAAAACGTTTTTTTACTGACAAAGAAAAAAAAAGTTTATTTTCAGATCCGAAAACCATTTTTTTTCTTCATTAAAAAACAGAAAGTAGGATCTAAAAATGCACCCAAGATCTCCATGACGGGTTATTATTTTAATCTAACGGAATTAAAAAATAGAAATTAATTAACACTAACACTCAGAACAGTCACCAAACAAAGAATTATGATTACGTTTGCTGGTCATTTCATCTCCGAGGTCTCAAATGAAATGATCGGTGAATGAAATAATTTCAGATCTTATTAAATAAAATAAAAAAAAGTCTGTAATTATCTTATTTTCTTGTTAAATGTAACAATTAAATCTGTTTTTTTTCTTTGTGTCCTTAAAGAAACTTCTTATCACATTTAAAAAAAAGAAAAAGGAATCTCCCGGACGTGTGAGACGTACCAAAAACTGACCCATATTCTTCATATTGTTAACTTAAAATGTTAATGTTATTGTTCATGGCTAGTTCAGTAAGTACTAGCAACTGTCGTTATTATTAACATATTCCTCAAATCCTTCGCTTTCGGTGACGAGGGCTCTTTCCAAAATCACCCTGCCTTCCTTGTACCTTTGGCTCTCCTCAGTGGCAAATTCGTAAACCCATCCGAGTTTGGAGTCGCAGTTCTTGCACGAAACGTCTCTGACCATATGCCTACCGGTCAACATTACTCGATCCTGGACCTCACTATAGCTCAGATTGACCACCCGGTTAAATAAAAAGGCCCTGCCTGTGGCTCCCGTGAAACGGGTGGAGATCAATTCGGAACGGTTGGTCAGTGGGGTGTCGCAACTGGCACACGAAAACAATCGGGTACCCCCGATATGGCTCAGAAAAACACGACCCATCTCTTTGCTTTTCCCGAACTTTTTTTTTGTTACTCTCCTTCGTAATTCTTTTTTTCCTGAAACTATTCCTTGTAGTAACCAATTACCCGTCAGTCAGCAGACTGATTTGCGAATTGGAATGGTCTTGCTTAAAAAAACAAATAATTCCAGTAGGGAGAGGTTCCCAGGATTGCATGCGACTATGGAATAGTGACTACTTCGTTTGTGGAGAAACCAAAACAATTCGTGACGTAAACAAACCAAAACGAGGCTGACAATCTTCTTGTAGGAGAGAGAGGAGAGCAAGAGTAGTAGGCTAGGTCAATAAGCTATGGAAGCACATAAAACAATAAAATCATCCACAAGTCCATCAATTTTGAGCTTGGTAGAATTTAAATGGAATTCGAACTTTAAAAGCCGCGCTTATGTAATCTATATTTGCTTATAAAAGAAGGAAATATGATTGACTTTTATAAACATGTCAATAATTTGTTTTACATCATTTTCCGAAATTAATCAGCAAAAAAGAAAATAAAGCTAAAAACAACCACGTTTTCTTGTTTGTCAATACAATCAAATATTGATTTTTGTTTTTTCTGTAAGACTCTTCCTTCTTCCCTCTTTTGAGTGTATATCATTTTGTGCATTATATATATATATATATATATATATATATATATATATATATATATATATATATATATATATATATATATATATATATATATATATATATATATATATATATATATAGGCACATGCCTGAGTGGTTAGAACATTCGCTTTCTGACCATGAGACCCGGGTTCGAATCTCACCATGGTTGATTTGCCAGGAAGTTGACTTCCTGATGTTATCAGTCTGGAGAGAGTGATCCCAGCGTGCGGCACCTTTGGAAAGTGCCTGAAAACCATATCACAGATTGACCCAAGTTTTGTGAGTGAAATTGTAGACAGAACCCTTGGGGGTGGTCGATAGCTGTGCTAGCATGAAGTCACAGGTTTTGAGTGAGCTGGCGTTGTTCAGATTGTTGATCACACTAGATAACGCACTCTCTCCCAGAAACTGTAACTAAGGTCTGCTCAGCATAGTTGCAGTATAAACCACAGGTTAGCTCTGTGGGTGCTGAACAAACACAAATGTGCCTGAGCAAGCGTCTGCAATAGGGATTGGCTATAATAGATGAATATGAGTGGCCAACTATGATATACACACATATATATATATATATATATATATTTTAAGAAATTTTTTATGTTTATACGTTCTTTTTATAGATACAAATATCTAAGTAAATGCTCTCTTTGTAATAAACAGTATTAACAACATTTATCGGCCTGAAAAACAGCATTTACTTAAATATTTGTATCTATAAAAAGAACGTATAAAAATAAAAAATGTCTTAAAAAATAATTGTCAGGCTTTGTCCATTTCATAATATACATATATATATATATATATATATATATATATATATATATATATATATATATATATATATATATATATATATATCTTGAACTGGAGAAATTGGTTACACAAGTATTCTTTGCTTTTTCTTTTCTATTTATTATGGGATCAAATCATTGCCACTGTGTGGATAGTTGAGAGTAGATTCTTAGAATTACTTCTTAAACTTAATATCAAAACTTATATCCAAAAATTATTACACAATATATTACAACTATGGCTTAAAGCAGAGATGTTTTTTAAGGAATACCTCAATTAAGGTAGACACACATGCATACACACACATATTTACATATCTTGAACATACCTAATCTTCAAATATAGATGAAGCTGCTCTAAAACACTATATCAAAAATATTGAAATACTAAGAAAATCCGTATATTCTTGATTAAGGATAACATTTTATTTTAGCGTCTTGTGGATTTTAATCAACAAAGAAAAAGGCGAAAAAAGGTGTTTAAATATAAAATTATAAGATAAATGTATTTTTGTGTGTTTTACAACTAAATTCTTCTTAACATGTATGACTGTTAAGCTTCTTAGAGTCCTTGTTTGTAGTTGTTTGTTAAGATAAAAAGAAATGTGATTTTTTCACATGCATGTGTGAATAAGAAGAGGCAAGGAACGAAGTGAGGAGGAAAGTGTAAGTATCATGTAGCTTGGTGAGTAAGACAGGTGAATGAGTAAGGGAGTTTTCTTTTAAGTCTGGTGTCATGAACTGTTGCAGTCTGTTGTCGGCTGTATCTTCTTACTGGTTTATCCGTCTAGAAACTTTCCTTTTATATCCTTCAAAGGGAGAATGAAGCATGTTATTTATTCATTGGCAGGAATGTGACACATTGGTTGAAAAATGTTAACTATTTCTTTTCAAAGCATTAATTTATTGACCAGTAGAATGTGTGATCCTCTGACTCAGAATTTATTTTTTTGTTATTTGGTATTTGACTGTCTTGGTGTTTACTTTCATCTTTGCTCCATAAGTGTTTTGGAAGAAAAATTTTAAAAGCTGTATAAATTAAGATTTAAAAAACATAAATTAAACAGATTCAAACCATAATGGACATATTATCAGAACATAGTCTGTTAATTAATCTGTTTCAGAGAAGATAAAACCTCTTTTTATTGAAAATTATTAATAAGATATAACATAATATTTATATAATTAACTTATAATTGATGAAGAAAGATAGAAATAACACAGTATATATGTATATCAACCTTTATTTAGTCCACACATTATTTTAAACATTAAACATACACTCAAAATTAAGAAAGCATTGACTGAGTGATCCAAAAGTGACTTGACCCAAACAGTTCAATATTTGGCTACAGTAGAGGGAACAAAAACTTGGAAAGTTGAGTTACCAAGGGGAATTAACTGAAACTGAGGTATGGCATGTGGAATTAGGGCAAACCACTCCCATGGACCAAATAAAACATTTGGCATGAAATTCCAACTGAAATCACCTGAAGAAGTCAAGAGCATACATTGGTCAAAACATCATGAATATGGAATAAAGATGAAGACAACAGTTGAAACAATGTAAAAAGTGTAAAGAGATTTTCTGTTAAATATTTTGTGTCTATTATGATGTCTTCATGTGAGGTATAAATAAAAGACAATGGATCAAGTAGTCAACCCAAGCAGTTTGCATGATAGTCTGAGTAATAACTGAGTAATAACTGAGTAATAACTTGTTGTAACACTCTGTGTCAAAGTCATTAAGAAATCTTCCTGTGTCTAGTCTATTTCCTGTCATGCAAAAACGGTTTTCATAAGATGGAAATGAACTATAAAAAAAGGAAAAACAGTTTTTTGTAAAACACTGCAACAAAATCCCAAATTTTTATATTATAAAAATTTGGGATTTACACTTTATCTGTTTTTTCTTTACCTTTCATTTTTCTTTGCAATCAAGTTGAATATTTTTACCAGGTCAAATACCTCCGTCACTTCTACATATCTCAATATTTTTCATTAAACAGGTATACTTATCTAAAAATATATCTTTTTTCTCACCAGATGTTTGGTTAGCATATTTATTATCTGTGTAGAAATTGGAATTGACAAGTCAAGTTTTAATTCCATCTGAGGTAGGGAAGAAGAGATGAATTTGTGAAGACTGCCCCACCTTGTATGCTATGATGTTTGCTAGATGGCATAGCAATCAGCAGTATAAAAGGAAAGGACACACCCACTTCCTCTCTTTTTGCTCACTCAGGATGTGATAGAGAGTAGATGTGACTAGTTTTCTCCTATGTGAAGATTTAGTCACCTGGCAGGTGACTACCTAAATTTCAACCCAATCATGTGGTGCACATCACACACACACACACACACACACACACACTATTGTTAAATATGTAGATATCTGTTTTTGTCTTTTTTAACTATGTGTATACATGTAAATATAATTTTTCCTTTCTCTTCTTTTTTGAACTTGTTTTGACATAAAATATACATGTGGGAGAAACTGTTAGCATAGAACTTATGGTTACATCTAGCCAACTCATTTATAAATTGATGAAACCTTGTTGCCAGTCTAGTACTGTGCTTAAATTCATAAAGTCTGTTGTGGGCCAGTGTATGCATTGAGAGATAAATGCATGTGTCTCCTGAAATGCCCACAACAAACATGTGATGTGAGTCTCTGTAAATAAATGAAAGGAAGTGACAAGAACCAAAATATATGTACAAACAAATGATAATGCATTAACAAAGGTATACATGCAACAAAGACGTAGATGTGTGTGTCAGATGAATGTAAAAACTGTTTCGTCCAAAGTATGTGTAGTGAGTGAATGTGCGTATGTACATGTGTGTGTGTGTATGTATTGTTCATGTGTTCCCCAAAGGAATGCGTTCCCCATCAGAGGTTACATGTTGATGAATAATTCTGATAAAGTAAGAAGAGAGTGATAAAAAATTATCACAGAGTATTTATAGTCCTGAGAGCGTCTCTAGTAGTGGTTTCAAAGATTAGGAGAAGGAAACCTGATAAGTCTAGGTAACATAGCAAAGATCTTTTCCAAAATAATTAACATGAAAGTATTTATAGAAAAGGTACCAAGAGACAACTTTATGGTGGTGGGAAAGTGACTGAAGCCAAGCCACTAGATCAGGACCAATAATAATGCCAGTTCTTTTATCTATCTATCTATCTATCTATCTATCTATATATATATATATATATATATATATATATATATATATATATATATATAGATAGATAGATAGATAGATAGATAGATAGATTCAGTCTGCATCTGATGATTGCATCATACATGGAACTCAGCTGTATTAACGGTAAGGAACAAAATGTATACTTATTATTAGTATATCTATATGTCTCTTCTCCCTCCAGCTGTAGCTAAATAGCAAGACAGACTGGTTTCTATAGCCTTGGATGACAACTGGTCTAGGAGAAAGAAAAACTCTGAATTCAAAACCTGCAGAGGGTTGTTTGGGGACCTTGTGGCACATAGTGCACCAGGTCTCTGTATTGGGCCCTTCAAAAAGAGTGGCTGCTTCTGCACAAAACCTTCACCACTATAAACAAATCATATGTTCTGGTGTCTGGGCTGTCGGTTCCTAGGAACTGAGATGTTTGACCCTCATAAGTCGAATACAATGGGAAAGTTCACCATATATATATATATATATATATATATATATATATATATATATATGTATATATATATATATATATATATATATATATATATATATATGTATATATATATGTATGTGTGTGTGTGTGTGTATGCAAAGTGAATACTAAATGCTAAAATATATTGTAAATTAACAAATTATTTTGTTCAATATCACACCAAGAATTTTTCTTTTCTTGCTTGCCTAATGAACCAATTGACTTTTTATTTTATTTTTTCATAAATAAACAGTTAAGAATATATGACATTAAGCACTGGAAATCAGACTACACTTCATTTATTTCATTTTGTCATTGCTGCTGCTGCACTAGATATTATGTTCAATATTGCTTTTTTATAAAACTGTCATGCTACATGTAGTTTGTGCAATGCTATGAATTTAAAGATTGTTTTAACTGATGACAATATGGCTCAGAAATCTAAAGGTACATTGGAAAAGGGAAAGGTGCTTTTCAAACATTAAACAAAGTACTAAGAAACAGAAAAATGTTGTTAGAAACAAAGAAAAACATGCTGAACTGCTATATAATATCAATCCTTATATATAGCAGTGAATATTGGCCATTCACTGATGAAGAGAAGACTTGAGACAAAAGTGGTTCTACAAATGATTAACTGTTTTTTGTTTAACAGCATATCAACTCCTTATGAGTCATTTAATGCCAAAATTTAATTTTCTTGGGAGCTCTGAAGCAATAAAAATATGATATATCTTATTTTGCTTTCACAATTGAATACATGATAGATGATACTCATCTTTTGTGCATATACATGTTTAAGTGAACATAATTACTGGAGGCAGTGTGTTTTATGTTGCAGTTTTGTTGAAGTTATATTTTAGAATACAGTTTGATTTAAGAAATTTTAGGATATTATATGGCTTGATATCATAAAAGTGTTCTTTCATGTTGATTGGTGCAGTGTTCGTAATTTTTTATATAAAAATGTATTACTGCTATTTTTACTATAAAAATGTACTTATACTTTCATAGTGTTTTGTTTGGAAGTTCTCTATTTGCCCATAGCTGAGACCCTAGCAGGTGCTACTATCCCAGGTCAGAGTGGACATGGGAACAACAACAGTTCAAAGGTGGTTCGAAATTCCTCAAAACCTACAATCTCCTGATCAGAGGCCTTGCTGCCAGATGTAGTTGGTTCGACAAAAGAATGCTAAAAATATCTTGAATGGAATATGTGAGCAACAAGGAATTTTTAAGGAAAATTGAATATGACAGATTCTGTTGAAAGAAATTGTCTAACACAACACAGTGAATCAACTTTCCTAGCAGCAGACCTAGCAATTGATTCAATAGAATCTTTCCACTTCATGTCAACAGAGAATGTTAAATGTTTAAAAATGGAGAATAAAAAGCTAAAAAATTAAAATATCATATAAGCATTTCAAATATATTTTTAAGTCCTACATTTAAGTTCATGTTCAGAATGTTTATGATATTCTAATAAAAGATGACATTTCCACACACATAATTCAGTTTTTGTCTAGACTTAATTTATAAATGGACAGGCTATCAAATACTTTGCGACTGAAAATATTTATTTCCTACCTGAAGGCAAAGGGGTTATTGAGCTAATCTTTTGAGATAGTTTTAGTGAGTGGAACACATACATATGATCCATTGGTAAAGATACTGGAAAAATGGTCAGTTCCCAGTCTCCCTCCAGTAAGTACCTGACTCCTCCTGCCATCCTCTACTTTTACAAGAGCAATATATGTCATTTGGAAAGGCACCAATCTATCTCCCATCTGTGAGTTAAATACCAGGATAGATTGGATTCAAAAGGTTACAGAAGGAAAGCAGTCTAAGAGAAGAACAACTCTGAATTCCAAATGATGAAAAAGACAATGGGGAAACCATTCCCTTTCCCAACAAGTCTATGGTTGGTTCATTGTACCACTATAGTAAGTACCCAACTCCTCCTGCTATCCCCTACTTTTACAAGAGCAATATATGTTATTTGGAAAGATACAAATCCATCTTCCATCTATGGGCTGAATAACAGAATAGACTGTGTTCAATAGGCTTCAGGAGCAGCCAGTTTACAAGAATGACAACTCTGAATTTTAAATGGTGGAAAAGGCAATGTGAAACCACTCCACTCCCTTTACAAAGAAGTCTATGATCAGTTCCCTGTACCGCTCCAGTAAGTACCTCACTCTTCATGCTCTCCACTACCTTTACAGATGAGGCAGAAAATGAAATACCACTGCCATATATGGACAAAATTTGCCCAGTCTTCATTTTCCAGTCTCAACAGAATCCGAAAGTGTCTCTGCAACGAAACGTTGCAAACTTCTTGTTGTGCTATTGCTATTTCTATGGAAAGGGTTCAGATGAAATACATTCCTTAGTTCCATCAGTTCTAAACTTCATGGCCAAGATGTGACATGCTACACACATTGTAGCCAATCCTTCTAATTCTATTCATATTATATTGGTGAGATGTAAGTTACACTCAAGCAGCTTCTTCCCACGAACCGCTGCTTTGTGGAACCGACACCCAAAGAGATGCTTCCCTGATCACTATAATCTTAACCTGTTCAAGCCTAGGGTCAACCATTATCTTCCCCACATATCCCCATAAACTGTGGCTCTTTGAACATCATTTAAAAAAAAAAAGGTTTTAGTAAGATTTGTCTTTTAATTATCTCTCCTAAATCCAGTTTTACCCAAACTCATTAACAATAATAATTAATAATAATAATTGCTTGCTGCTTCTATCTCTGTTGCTTTCAATATATCCTGTGAGTATCAAATTCTCCAAACCCTCTTTCCTCATTATATGACTTAGAAATTTCAATTATTTTTTTCTGATTCTAAATATAACTGTACTTTTTCTTAAAATTTTGTCTTTACTCACATGTTCGGTATTCTCTGATCAAATCAAAAAGTATTTCTGCATTGTTTTAGCATTCAACATAATTTTTGTATACCAAATGCAGAATTACTTCCTTTATACTGCTTTGACTAGCCTCATTTCCTGAGTGTACATTATTTTCTATGAATATATAGCAAAATATAATGTCATTTACAAAAAATAAAACTTAAAATTTGTAAAATGAAAATAAATAATTAAAATAAAAATGTGGAGCCTATTTTGTTTGGACAGGAAAAATCTTTCATCAGAAAAAAAAAAAAAACTCAAAAAAGTAAAATCTAAAATGCAAATAAATTATTTCACTGATAACATAACCAAAACCACATCACCTAAGGACTTCCAACAGTAGCAACAACAAAAGTGAATAGCACATGTAACTCAAAGACATAATCAGCATATTGTTCTAAGTGTCCTTTTTGTTTCCATTTTCTTTAAAACTTTGTTGTTATCCATATATTCAGTTAATCAGCATACCTCTGTTGAGCCACAATTCTGTTGCCTCAAGTCTCTTCTTCATCTTTGAGCATTCACTGCCATATTGGAGGAGTAGTATCATGTTCAGCATTCTTTTCTTGGTTTCTAATGAAATTAGGTGGATAAATAATGGAACATTCACAAGTAACAAACTCAGAATCCTGTATGCAAGCAAAGAGAAAAATAAAAGAGGAGTAGGACTAATTCTAGTTCAAGGCTGGAAGAAATTTATTCAGGGATACTGTCGACTACTTGACAGAATTATTCTAGTTAAGTTGAAAAGGAAGCAATTCAATATATATATATATATATATATATATATATATATATATACAGGTAGTAATACATTGGTATAATCCAGGTGAGTCCTATTAACATAGAATTTGAAATATATTAAAACTGACTCACAAAGTCTGGTCAATGTTTATTTTCATTAAACAGAGCAAAATTTTCTTTACAATTGGAATTAAGATACCTTTAGTTAATGACCATTTTCACCTACAACTTTTAATTTCAAAATCCACAGGATTTTTCAAACTGTTTACGTTATCAGTTTGTAATGGGATACTGGCTAGTTGGGGAAAAAAGAGAGGGAGGTCATTAAAAGGGACATGGTGGGAGATATGGCAGAAGAAGCTATATATATGTGAAATATATATATATATATATATATATATATATATGCATGCAATTTTTTATATATATTATTTATATATCATATATGCATGGTACTTATTGGAAAGCGCTCAATATCAGTGATAGAGTACAATATCCGTCATAGAGCTAACATATTTAGTTGGATTGATGTGAGTTTGTGACCCTGAGTTTCACACTATTTGCGATCGTCAGACAAACTAATTAATTTTTAAATGTTGGATTTATATATGGTTGCATATATCGGTGTTTTTATGGAAGTGGGAGGAAAAATTGTCGTCGGAATGCCACTCATACTTATGCAAACATACATACACGCACGTACACTCATTGCGTACGCAGACACGCACACACGCACTCACACTCAGCAGAGCTCACACAAACATAAACATATGTAAACAGTGTGGGACTGGGCATATATGCGCATCCATGTGTCGTTGCGTACATACGTACACATTTGGTTGCTGTATTCAATGTTGGGTTGTGTAGCGAATATTTTTTGTTTGTTGCGCTGTCATATATATATATGTGTGCGTGCGCGCGTGTGTGTGTGTGTGTGCACGTCAAGGGTACAAATTATTGAAGAAGAAATTTTCAAGATTCATAGCACACTGGATAATGCCAAGACTCAATGCAAATTGCAGGTAATTATCATCATCACAGGTGTAATTGAATGGGTAAGTGAATGGGGAAAATACACACTAGGTACATGCAACAAACACAGAGAAAAATTGGTCTATTGATGCACAGCAAATGACCAAATAAGAATCAATACCTAGCTTCAAGAACATCTAAGATATTTCTGGACATGAGAAATCCCAGGAAAAGTCGCAAAGAATCAGACAGACTTCATAATAATCAAAGATTCAAGAATACAGTTCCACACTTATCCTAGAGCCAACTTTGGGAGCAATCCCCATGCAGTCATTCATAAACTCAGACTAAAATTACAGATATTAATAAAATACAAAGTAACCCCTGAACTACAGTATAATTGACGAAAAAAGGAGACACGCTCTGTCTGATTGTTGGGCGCATAAACCGCAACAACTCGAAACGAATTACTGTTCACGGCAATATCGGCCATTATCAGCCAGTTCCCGCATCGACATGTACAAGGTCCACCTTTGCATCCAAGGTACATTTAACCAGTAAGGAAACACTTCTAACCAGCTGGTCTCCGTATGCTGAATAAACAACAAAATCACTAGACAGTACACGTGCATCAACATCGCAAAGTATGTCACCTGGATCAGGGCCACATCTACATCGAAGAACAGGGGATGTCGAAGCAGGCAGACAGGCTTACTCCGATCTCTCAAGCCTCTCGCATTTAAGCTGGCTAGCTTAATAGACATTATTTTTGTTCCTTTAAACGCGGACTAGACGGAAATCTGCGGGGGTCAGGACCCCGATGCATTGTCCCAGACTGCCAGTGACTATGTCGGACGTAATTCGTCCGTCTTTGACAATACAGTTGACGTCTGTCGGGGAGTTTAGTTTTAAAGCTCTATATAAAGAGGAATGTAGAAGAATTGGGACCCAAGACAGTTGTCAGCAGGGAAATTGCCCGACTGGTTACGACCCCCAGGGCCTCAGGGATGGTGAAGAATTTCCCTTGGTGTAGGGCGCATATTTTTCCTGGAGGGCCACGTAGTCGTCAGGGCTCCTTTTCTTTGGCCTATTAGAGGCCCTTGCTGTCACTGCAGGGGGTACCGACGCTGACTGCTGTGGAGGAGACTCTGCCATAGAGGAGGGGTTCCACGCCAGCACACACAACGAAAATTTCACAGCATAAGAAATATTTAACACAAAAAGTGACAATAAAATGGTACAACACTTGACAATACATGGACAAAAATTGGACTTATTTTGTAAATTTCCCAATAAAATGGACTCAGCCAAAAAATCAATCGGTGGGAATAACTTCAGAACACTTGCCCTCCCCTTTTATAGGCAAAAGCACACAAATGCATGTTGTGATTTTTTCTTAGCCAATAGGCCAGTTTGCAAAGTTAGGATGCTTGTCTCCGTTGGCAGTTGCATAATTAAAAGAAAAAAAACTTGTAATTCTAACGAATGATTTATTTTTTATGGAAATATTTCGGCTAGCAGTTGATAGTCTTGCTCACTCCTCAATTTGAGTAAAACATTACGTTTTATTACTCTTACATTTTAAACGTCATCAACTCGGTTTGTTTTCCTTGATTTAAATTTTTGAGAGTTTCGAACTTCTTTGCACTGTTTTACACAAATTAAGGACTGATCAAGACTAGCAACTGCTAACCGAAATATTTCCATAAAAAATAAGTCATTTGTTGGAATTACAAGTTTTTTCTTTTAATTAGGCCAGTTTGCAGTTTGACATGACTCAGTCCTGATCTGCCTTGTCTAGAAGACAGACCACTACCTTTGCTTGTCCGAACTTGCTTTTTTGCGTTAACGCCAATTCTTAGTTTGTGAACTTTTTGCCTTCTTACCTGTTAATTTTCCTTGTATATATTGTTTGCTTGCTTGCTTGATATTATTTCATTTTTCACCCTGTTCCTTTTTCTTTTTATTGCAAATTTTGTTAATTCTGTTTGTTGGACAGTTCTGTTATTTATGTTGTATTTGACTATAGCTACTCGCCGCTCCACAGATGCATTAGAAAACAACCAAGGATTTTTAACAGTCATATCAATTTATTGCTGGTCTTTTCAACGCGAAAAACACTGCCGACAAATTCTTCCAAACGTAGCACAAGAGAACTTTCAATAGAAAACTGATAGCACAGCACTTCAAACAAGTACCTTTCCGTCGACGTACAAATCACTCACATTTCAACCTTACAAATCAATTTTTCTTGTCAGGCTACGAAGAACAGCACAAATGCGAACATTTTTGACATATTGACGAAATAAATTTTTCAATAAGGAGTAGCATCGTCGGTATTACAACCACCTGGTCTGTCAAAACGCCTTCTAGGTGGCGTAACCCAGTACTATAACAGAAAAGATACAAGTTCTCTCTTACTCTTTTTCGTTGGAGAATGCGATAGGTAGAAAACTTGTTCAGCGTTCCCTTCTAAAGGGATTTAGTCAGTCAGCCACGTGGAGCATATCCCGCAAGCAGGTACCCAAACACACGCACACACACAGATAACACTATGAACGTTTTACTTTTTAACTATTTTCTTTCTTTGGTGAATCATATTGTCGGAGTTATCTCCTCCTCAGCTCCTTAACCCTTTCACCAGGGGCGGGGGGGTCTCTCTCTCCCCTGGCTATAAATACTAGCTGACCCTTCGCCTCTTCCTCTTTTTGCCTCAAGCTTTTGGGCCGCCACCTTGAGATAAATCTCCTTTTGCCTCAGGCTTTCAGCCTTACCACCTCGCAGATGTGAACGCTCACGGATACAGCGTTTCCCAAATGCTGGGAACACGCTAAGAACAATACACGTACGTACGAACACTCACCACAACACACACATATAATATTTACCACACGCACTCTGTCCATGTAACTGTCCATGTAACTTGTAACCTTTCTTCTTATTAAGACATATAATTGTTTACATATATTTATCGGTCTTATGTTTGTTTTTCTTTGCCTTGTTTGGACTTAATTAAAGTCCAACTTTCTCATGTAGATGGACCGGTTAGCAGAAAAATCTTAACTCACGTGTGTTCTTCTACTTCTACTCAACATCACCGACACGGTCCGCTACAATATCATTCGTTATATAAAAATATCTCGACGTGTTGAAATTTATTCCTGAAAATTTTAGATTCAGTTTCTCCGATACTTCTATGGAATTTAAGGTTGCGTGTTTAAGAAACAGCCAAAACTTGGGTTTCTACTATGGAACCTTTCTTCTTTTTTTAAATAGTATTTGTAGAGAAACAAAGTTCTCGATGCCTCTCGGGTATATCCGTTTTCTTTTCTTTTTAAACCAGAAGTTAGGGTAAGTAATGATAAGCGTCGTTATAATGGTTGAGCTCAAGTCAGCCTTGTGTTGAGTTGGAACGACCAAAGAAAAGTTGTGCTTACTTCATCGACAGTTATAATGGTCGAGCTTAAGTCGGCCTCTCGTTGAGTAGGAACGAGCAAAGCAAAACTTGTTTTACTTCATCGGTGGAGTTTTGGCAAAATACATGCGAACGCTATTCGTTGGAAACTGGAAGAGAATCTCTTTTTTCTGATCCAGAAGTAAGTTCGAGCAAGTCATGATAAGCATGGCTATAATGGTCGAGCTCGTTAGCCTTGCGCTGAGTTGGAGCGGTCAAAGAAAAGGTGGTTTAGTTCATAGGTGAAAATTTCTGCGAACGCTATGCGTTGGAAAGTGAAAATTAGAGTTCAGTCGTCAATTGATTGGGGAGACGAATGTCCTAGCGTCTTTTTCACATCTCGCTACACCTTGCAGTAAAAGGAAGAAAGAGAGAGAGAGAGGGGGGGGGAATGTTCGTCTTTTTATAGATTTAAACAGCACCACAACGAAGCCAAGTGATGTAATAAAGTTTTTTTTAAGCATTACGAGGCGTGAAGCCACTAGGATGCAGGAGGTTGCAGAAGATTTGGAGCAGATAGGAGTGATAGAAGAAAGGATGAGGAGAGGGATAGTGGATAGATCAAGGTAACTGGAGATGTCGATTGACATTACATTTGAATAGTTGGAGATTATAGCTCTCAGAGAAACAGTAATTGGGAAGGGTGTTCCACAGGCGAGAGGTGCGAGGTATGAAGCTATTGGAGTAGAAGAGACGGCTACATTTAAAAGTTTCTACAGTGTAAGGTTGGGAGCGGGATGCCAGCCTCGCAAGGCGCTTGAATTCATGAAGTCTGGGAACCAGTGAAAGCAGCTCAGTGGAGCAATTACCATGGAAGTATTTGTAGAAAAGACAGAGAAAGGCGACGGCGCGTCTGTGAGAGAGTGACTGTAGACGAGATGCCAGATCAGGGCCAATTATATTACATATCCGTCTCTGGATCTTGTCAAGTTGCCGGTTCTTTTATGGGAAAATGTATTTCTTTTTTTATTTTTATTCATTACTATTATTTTATTTATTGGTTTTATTTCATTTCCTCACAGTTCTCAAACTCAACTTCATTCCATTACAAACCAGTAGGCCCGCAAATCTTCTATAATATATATATATATATATATATATATTATATATATAATTATTTATTTAAAAATTATAACATAAATATGTTATAAAATCACTACAAAAATAGCCATTTTGTTTCATCACCTCTGGTTCAAGAACCTTTTAAAACCCTTTATTCTACATTCAACATTATCACTTGATAAGACACCAGAGGTGTTGAAACAAAATGGCTATTTTTGTAGTGATTTTATAACATATTTATTTTATAATTTTTAAATAAATAATTATATTTGCTCTAGTCTGTATTGAGCACTCTTTTAAGAATAGTAATTGTTGGTTATTGGAATTTATTCCGTATACACCAATCCTCTACCTGTGTGTATATATATATATATATGTGGAAAAATTATAATAAAAAGTAATGTAAAATTTTAAAAAATATATAAAAATAATTAAAGGGTAAATAATTAAAAAATATTTAATTAAGTTTGCACTTCATTTGAAGGAAGAATATAATAAAATTATATAATAGAAGAATGTAAATTATATAAAAGATTAATAAGAAGGGACTTTTTGTCGTTGACATGCGAATGACTGATGGCTGTTTCTGATAATAACGACGACGATAAAAAGAAATAAAGAAACAGATTGATATGTCCCAGAAAGGGATATATTTGTTCGGAGTAGCAAAGTGGTTGTTGATTGCGAAGACAATAGTCGTAGGCAATAGGCCAAGACTATAGGCGTAGCCAATAGGCGCCCTTAATAGGCGTCGTCTGTACCTCCACATCAGTCTGTATTTATGGTTGACACCAGCCAATCATATTACTGTGAGGGGGAACCCAGATGTATGCATATTCATTACATCACCTCCCCCTGAGCTAAATTTTCCCGTGAAATTTAGCTTCAATATTTTCTCTTTTTAGGGTCTGGACTTAATCGATTGATTTTTTCCTAAGTCTTTTTCGACTCAATCCTCCTTGCAGTGGTGGCGTTTGACACACTGGTACCTCTGGCCTTGAGGTCGGGGATACCTCCATTGGCGAATGTTGACTTACTGGAACGGGAATTTCAAATGTATCATACATACTTCCATTGGAATCTCTTCGGTATTTTCCGTGACCTCTGTAATGTGTAATGGATTCCAATGTCTTTTGCATCGAAATTTTCCCCTTTTTTGTCATATCTGACCTGTCCAATTCTTTTGATTATCATCCCTTCTTCCCAATACATTTTTTCAGCCCTAAAGTTCTTGAAAAAAACTTTGTCACATGGCTTATACGTTTTAGTTATCTGGTTTTCTTTTTTAGCAGTTTTCTTTGTTGGACTAGGCAACAGCCTGTCGAATACAGAGCGTATTTTTCTCGCAAACATTAACTCTGCTGGCGATAACCCTGACATCGTATTCGGGTTTGGCGTGATTCTATATACTGCCAAAAATTTCTGAATACTTCTTTCATTCGTGTCTACGCGTTGGTTTTTCTTCAACGCTCGTTTAAAGGTGTTTACGAATTTTTCCGCCTGTCCATTCGATCTTGGATGATATACTGGCGTTGTCACGTGATCAATGAACAATGATGTATTGAATTCCTTGAATTCTCTTCCCGTTGTCGCTGACTAAAGTTTTAGGGAGCCCAAAGCGGCTAAAAATTTCATTAAGTGCGCTTATTGTATTTGTTGCAGTCGGATATGCAATCGAGTCCATGGGACATCTGTGTTTGGCCATGGTTGAATCATTACCGGTGGATCCCTTGCTGCCAGTTGACATCCTCTGTACTGTTTCACCAAAATTTCTATGTCTTGGTCCATCCTCGGCCAATAAGTATAGCCTCTCATTAGAGATTTCATTCTCGAAATCCCTGGATGGCCAGTGTGAAATTCTTTCAGAATTTTCTTTTGTAGAGTAACCGGCATTACAACTCTATCTGCGTATAGGAATACCTGTTCGCAGATTGAAAAAGGTGACACACTAATTCCTTTTTTAGTTGTCTCATTCAACCAGACTTGCTTTTTCATTTTTTTAATGAAATCCTCGTTCACCGTTGCTTTTTTCACGTCTTCTAGCGTAACCGAGTGTTGCATAACAGATCTGACAATTCACTTTGGTCTCTTAGTGCCGCTATTACTGTTTCTTCCAGTGGTTCCGTATATCTAGGTATCAATCTTGATAACCCATCGGCGTGACCTAGCTTCTTTGAAGACACACATTCTATTTTGAAATTATAATTCAATAGAATTACACCCCAACGCTAGAGTCGATTTGCCGTGTGAGTTGATATACCTTTTTTTTTAACAAAATATTGTTAACAGCGGTTTGTGGTCTGTTTACAGAATAAATTCTCTTCTGTATAGAAACCTGTGAAATGTTTTTACAGCATAGATTATTGCTAAACTCTCTTTTTTGATTTGACTGTAACTTCGTTCCGCGGGCAATAACGTTCTCGAGGCATGAGCTATTGGCCTCGTAGATCCGTCCTCGAATTTATGAAGCAATACCGCACCTAGTCCCTCATTACTGGCATCGAAATGCGCTAACGATAGATCTGCTAATACACAACTTTTTATTTTTTTTAAAGCCTGTTCGCATTCTTTCGACCATATCCACTTTGCGCCCCTTTTCACCAAATTATTTAAAGGAGCTCTCATATCATACATTTTTGGGATATAAATTCTATAGTAACTTACTAATCCCAAGAAAGCCTGAAGTTTAGCCACATTATCAGGTGCTGGCATATTTTTTATAGCCTCAGCCCTTTCTGGATCCGGTTTTCTTCCTTTACTGTCAATGATCTGACCTAAATATTTTCTTTTCTTTAAGAAGAACTTGCATTTTTCAGCACTCAGCTTGAACCCGTATTCCTCAATTCTCTGAAATACCGCTCTAATATGCGTTTTGTGTTGAGCCTCGTTTTCACTTTTAATCAAAATATCATCTAAATATGCGATTGCATACTCCATACCAGCCAACATTATGTCTATTATTTGCTGGAATAGGCTTGGAGCTACCTTCAATCCAAAAGGAAGACGATTTAGTTTAAAAATCACTTTATGCGTGTTTATTGTCAGGTACTTCGAACATTCTTCACTGACTTTAACCTGAAGGTAAGCCTCCGACAAGTCCAACTTTGAAAACACTACCTCCGTTTAATCTAGTGAATATATCCTCCGGAGACGGTAGAAGGTACGCATGGTCTTTCAGACAATTATTTAAACCTGTTGAAAAATCCGCACACACTCTGATTTTTCGATATTTCTTTTTTATATATACGGTTGGAGACGCTCAATCCGAGTAATCGACTTTTGAAATTATGCCAATGTTCTCCAACCTTTCTAATTACTCATTTATTGTGTCTACTGCCGAAAATGGTACTTTTCTCTTTGGTTTAAAGATGGGTTTAACATTTTCTTTCAATTCGAAGTTGACTTCTGTTTTTGTGCACAGACCTAGTCCTTCTGAAAAGACGCGAGGTAATTCGCCTTTCAAATCCGTGATAAATTTTTCTGTTTGCTTCGTCTTATAGTTCTCTATGACGTTAACTTTGTTACAGAAAGAATTCACCGGCAACTCCCATAAATTAAACAATACGATCCAGTCTAAACCAAAGAAGTTTACTGAACCAGGGAACACATACACTTTCGATTAGTGAATTTTTTCCATGAACGCTGTTAACAATATTGTTTTCCATGAAATGTTACATTTTAATTCACTTCTAAACTTAAGTCTTTTTCCTGACACTCCCCTGGCAATTTTGTCTGTGTTAGTCAACGGCGGGTAACCGATTTTTTCCCATGTTTGCTCGTTTATTACCGAAATATCACTTCCTGAATTGAGTAATAATTTTACGGTCTGCCCATTTATTTTTACATTGAGGCATTTTCTTCTTTGACCCTCCTCAATTTCGTTTTTAGACAAAACTACGTTCACCTTTGTTTTAGAATTTGCTTTTACTTTTCTCTGTTTTGCCCGACAATGGGAACTTCTATGACCTACACACCTACAATTAAAACATATTTTATCCCTAAAGAAACAATCCTTCTTTATATTCTGTCCTCCACACGAACTGCATATAATTTTTCTTTATTTATTTTGTATCCACTTCTGTTGTCTTACAGTTTGTACTCCCGAAATGCTCTTCTCCTCAATCCAAGTATTATCTTTTTTTATGTTTATAAGTCGCTGATATTCTTCCGTTATTTTTTGTAGCGTAATCTTTGGATCCTGTTCCATGATAATGAGGATTCTTGATCTAATTTCTTTGTCCTTCAGTGTCGTTAGACCCTGCACAAAAATTAGACACTTCAACATTCCGCTTGACAATTCCTTTAATTCAAATTTTAAAGGTTAACCATACCTGCATACGTGACAAAATCATCATCCTCTTGTTTTACGATATTTAGACACTTGTATCGTGTATGAAACAGACTTTCATCGAAAATTTTCGACAAAATTTCTACTGTTTCACTGAATGTAATTTCTTCTGGCTTCTTTGGGAGGATTAAATTCGCGTATTTTGTATTTTCTTCTGTTCCCAACTTCTGCAACAATACAGTGATTTTTTCCTCGTCGGACCATTGTTCGCATCTTTTCGTAAATATTGTTTCAAACCTACGAAAATAAGCCGGAAACGTTGAACCACTGTCATGGACGTATTTAAATTCAGAGAGTGAATTTGAAATTCCTTCAGCAGAAAAAAAATCTAGAACCCGGTTCTTTTGTTGTCCTAGATAATACGTCTTCCCAAAGTGCTTTATTGTCTTTTGCCTGTTGTTTGAATAACTTTTCAAACCTTTCTTGTTGCTGAATAAATTGTTGTTGTTGTTGTTGGGATTGTTGCTGTAAAGTGACTTGTAGCACCTTAGTTAATTCTGCAATTTATTCCATTCTGTCAACGTATCCACAAGAAAAAAGTTACTCCAATTTATGAAGACAATACAATTTTCTCTGTCCAAACAAGAGGGGGAGGACAATTTCTTACTTTCTGTAAGCGTTGCACAAGTTTTTCCTTTTCTAACGTTCCTCGTTAATAAGCGTTAAAACAAAAATGAGGGAAAATTACTTACATTCTGTAAGCGTCGAACAAGTCTTTCTAACGTTCTTCGTTAGTAAGTGTTGTCAACTGTATATTTTTTCTTTATTTTTTTCTTTTTTTTAACTTGTGAGGTTGTTACAAATCTCGTTGCCAACTGATATGAAAAGTAAAGGAATATATTTGTTCGAAGCAGCAAAGTGGTTTGGGATTACTGTAACCGAGTAGAACAATCTAGCAGGTAACCGTAATGGCCTGGTCCTCGTCGTAATGGTAAGCAATAGGCATAGGCAATAGGTGTCCTTAATAGGCGTCGTCTATACCTGCACATCAGTCTGTATTTATGGTTGGCATCAGCCAATCATATTACTGTGAGGGTTACCCAGGTGTATGCATATTCATTACATCACAGATGAAAAAAGATAAAGAAACTGAAAGAATATTCATAAAATTAGTGGTATCAACCTTAATTTTGAACATTTATAAAAACGAAAACGATATTTATCTCAATATTGTAGTTATTTTTACAAGCAGGCCTACAGTTTACATTCCAAATGCCCTGTTTAAATTTGCCGTTCTTCTTAAAGGTTTTCCACTGTTGAATGTATGAAAGCAAACGAATATTTTGTTGAAAAATTTGTGGGGTTCAAGGTACCCGGATTAAAGGAGAATTTAATACGGGATACCCTGCCCACAAAATACAACGCAAATTTCAAGAATGAACAACACGATAAGGAACGTTTGTAGAAAATGGAACATTGTATATTTATTATCTTGTGAATAGGGTAAAAAGGATTAATGTTTTAGTTAGTTTAAGCAAAATGTGATTTTGACAAAAATGTCCGTGTTTGCTGTCTTTCAACAGAGTAGCAGAATAATGTCTGTTTCTTTTGTTTTTTGTATAGTTGTAAAGGAAAAAGGGGCGATCAATTTAAGTTGAAAAAGAGTGTGTGGATGAAGAATAAAAGATAAAAGGAAAATGTACTTATGAATTGTTTTGGAGTCAGTTGTAAATGTGTTGTTGTTGTTTTCCTTTCCTAATCCACTCTCGGCTCTTAGTGTCGGGTTGAATCAGCGATGAAAATTACTGTCAGTCTTCTGTGATTTCTGCGCACTTCTGACTGGCGACTGTCTTGAAACTCTGTATTTATTGTTGACTTTTTTTTCACACAGGCTCGTTATCTTTTTTTTGGTTTATCAAATCGCCTCTTTTCATTGGTCAGAAAATTAATTTCACACCTTATTGCGAAATCTGTTTTTAATCGTTTTGATCCGATTTTGCGGGTGTGCAAATCTACTTTGTGTTTTTTTAGTCGTTTGTTGGAATGATATAGGATTTGTATCCTATAAATTTATATCAGCCTTTATGAGCCTAACATATTTTCGATTTTTGAACAGATTAACTAGCCGTAATAATACGACACAAAAGAAAAATTAGTATTCTGTATTATTGTTTATGTTATTGTAAGAAATGTTTTGTTTCTTTCAAAGTTCACATTGGAGTTTGAGTTTTGTTTGTTTATGGTTGCGTGTTACATAATACTCTCCCATTAAAAATTACACACACATATATATATATATATATATATATATATATATATATATATATATATATATATATATATATATATATATATATATATATATTCAAGCTTGTTTGGTTGAATAATCTAGACATATAATGTCTATTTATTTTTATTTTAATCCTCTCAAGTTCATGGAACATAACAATTTTCTTAGTGTTGTTATTAAATTGAGTAAGAAAGACGCCGTAGTTTTGGTTATTTCTTTTATTTTCCCAAGTACTTTCAGTCTCATCCAAATCATCTTCCGAGGTGAATTGCTAAGACAAAAATTTAATGTAATTAATAGGTGCGATTTTTTTTGTAAATGCGCATAGAACGCGATCCGTTATAATCAATTTAAAAGTTAACTGTTAAGAATATGTAAGGGAGGTAACTTTATTTATATTTTTTATTATTAATGTTTTAAAATACTCAGACTGCAATTTAAATTCCCCCCACCCCAAAAATATTGCTTTTACATACATTTTCATTTTCGTGGTGGAGTATACTTGTATTGTCAATTAATATTTCTCTAAAACGTCAATGCGGACAGGAATGTTCTTGTAAATGTTGTGCAATAAAACTTCAATTCGACATGTGTTACATAAGCATTCTTGATAACTTTGTTGTCGTAAAGCCATGATATGTATTTACTTTTAATATATCTCAAGATTATTCAACCAAACGTGCTTGAAGATATGCTGCCTAAACACACACACACACACACACACACACACACACACACATATATATATATATATATATATATATATATACATAACTGTTGTTCCAAGGCAGAAGCGCTGATTCATATGAAAATAGACAATTCCATAATTTTCGAGGGGCATTATGCTAGTTGTCATTGATGTATTATCTGGAAGATGTGTTAAAATTAACGAATAAATAATTAAAAAAGAATAGAGGTGATTAAAATTAAAAAAAATACACGGATGGTAATTGTTCTGATGAACTCTACTTTATGGTACCTAGACTTTATGAATTTAAGCGCAGTATTTGATTGGCGGCAAGATCTCGTCATTTTACAGTCAAAATGGCTAGATGTAGCCGTAATTTCTGTGCTGACAGTTTCTTTTCTCGCATTTCTCGCTTGTGGAACACTCTTCCGACTTCTTGCTTTCTAATCAAGTTTCATCTTCAAAAATCTAAATGCAATGTCATTCGTTATCTTCTGCCCTCTTAAATTATGTTCTTTTATTGTTCTAGCTTCTTAATAATTTTTGTTTTATATTCTTTCACACTCGGTAACTCTCTGCGTATTAGTAGCTTTGTTGCCTTACTTGGGGTGAAATGTTTAAAAAATATTTTCTGAAGCAGAAAAATATCTTTCAAGGCTATTATAGGAAATTCAGTCTTCCAGGTTTTTATATGAAAAAAACAATAAGAAAATAAGAAAAAAGAAAACATGGCAATGCCTGATAAATAAATAATTTGTATTTTCAAGCATATGCACATAAATTTAAGAAGTTAAAAACTATTAAAAGTAGTCTTCGATTAGAGTCTTCGGATAGTTGGTTCATAGAAAAAAGCCGTACTTTAGAAAAAACAAACAAACTTGTCTTCTATATTTTCTACACAAACCGGATGTTGACCGCTGGTCGACCCAAGGCAGATCGCGCATCAGCTCCCAGATGCAAACGCTTTAACCAAAAATAAAATGAACAATATATCAGTCAGAGCCACTCCCGCTCAATTTCGAGCCGATTGAAAGCTATTTATACCCAAATTCAAACAGACCCAAAACACAGCAGCATTTGATGTCAACACCAGCACGCTGAGAGGGAAATGCTACCGACGACGACGGCCACCACTAATATTCATTTCACTTCTAATTTCAGCACTCCTTCTCCCTGTTGCTTTAGCAACAGCAACAGATAGGAGTTACTAGTTTTTGTACGTATGTAAATAAATTATTCATTTATTTACTCCTACTCAATGTTCTCTTTTGTTTGACGCTTGGATTTACGTTTGCCGAGGTGGAAAAAGAAATTAACCTCCACAACAGTAACAACAACAACAAGGTTCTGTTTTTCATTTCCACCCCCGCAACAAAAGTTGTTTTCACAGTAAACAGGCCGTGATTGAGAAAAGACTTTTATCGTTAGCGAAGATTCACTGACCGTCTTTGTAGTTGTTGTTGGAGTTGATTGTTTTCTAAGCCGCCCACTGGTCGTCCATGCTGTTGTTCTTGTAGCTGATTCGTTTGAAATCGCCGACACATGCTTGTTTCAGCACGCGCTATAGAAAGGCTTTCACTTAGTCTTCTTTTGAGTTCAGCTTGGAGACAACCACATCTCTTGTGTCCGAACGGCCCGGAGAATGACGCATCTTTGTCCATTGGAAGTCGAAATCTGGGTTTTTATAAGAATTTTTCCCAAAAGTAGACTCGAGAAAAATAGGGTTTTAGTTTTCTCTGATTGGTCAAATATTTCACATGATGATGTTAATTTCTAACCAATAAACACTTTGATTTTTTTAAACGGTGTGTGTTGTATTGCGGAATCTTTTTGGTGTGTTTGTAATATTGTCTGTTACTGGACAGAAAATAAAGTTTTGCCACATCTTAATATGGTATGCATGTGGGTATGTAATTCATGTTAGAAATAGAGTTTCTGATACTATCAACTAAATGGAAGGATAAATGATCGACTTCACCCCACTTGACAGCTTTCAAACAACTATCACTCTAAATTATTCAACCTTAAAGCATTTGCAGTTTTGGTTCAGTGGTAAAACAGTCCGGAATCCAGACAGAAATTTTATTATCAGATTATCAAAACAAAAATAAATAAATATTTTTCTGGATTATAGAAATGAAAAAGGCCGATCTTAAAATATATTTTCATTTCCAATCCGAACGATCAGCCCATCACCTGTAAAATAAACGTCTGAATTACAGTTAAATTTTGTTTCTCTTACGGCATTCCGTAGCTTCTTTTAACGGTGCAACTTACACATAGAAACAACAGCTTCTACAATTACTATTTTTAGCTCTAAGCTGTCTTTCTCTTTGCTTCTGGATTGAAGGTGTTCTCGCCGACATTCTTTTTTTTTTTTTCGTTTGTGGGTTTTTGGAAAATTTTCCGCACACCTCTGTTTGTATTAATAAATATGCGTTTTTTGCTATTCAGAAAATGATACGTTAGTTAATATATAAATATAGTTTAATTTTACGGAAACATACGAGCAATAACTTGGGCAATATCGACGGAAAGAGAATTATTCTATAATTTTTTTTTATCTTGATTTACATTCATTGTGAGAGAAAAACCCGCAAAATAGTGAATATAAATATTATTATTATTATTATTAATAATAATAATAATGAATTTTCAATAAATAGAATATGTTTGAATAGCTTCTGATTTCTTAGAAAAATAAATTATGATTTGGTTGGTTCATTTGAAGAACTCAATAGCAAGGAAATTGGATGCCAATGTAATTTAAATGTATTCTTTTGAGGAAAAAGTAATCTTTTATTTCTCTTTGTAACAAAACGGACCTCTCTTAAACTCACTTCCTAATGAAACAGTAAATAAATATTTTAAAATCTATTTATTTATTTATTATTATTATTATTATTATTATTATTATTATTATTATTATTATTATCAGTCTCATATAATTTTTTTAAATTTTGAAAACTATTAATGAGGTCATGTAGAAAAATAATTAAAAAAATATTCCTCTTAAGCAATTTTCATAACAATTGTAGGAAATCCAGTCGTCCATGTTTTTATATTAAACAACTGAACGCCCGAATTCTAAACAATAATAAAGAAAAAAATAAAGAAAAATCATGGCTTATACCTGTTAAATAAATCATTTTTATTTACAAACATATGTACATGAATACAAAAGTGTCAAAAATGGAGTAAATAGTCTTTATTTAAGTTAAAGTCTTGGGTAGATAGTAAACAAAAAAAAAACAGGTTTAGAAAAGACTTTTTTCGTAGTTGGTTCATAGAAAAAACTATGGTTGATTAAAACCTTTTATCGTTAGCGAACATTCACTGACCGTCTTTGTTGTTGTAGGGATTGTTTGTTTGAAGTCGCCGATTGGCCAGCCATGCTTTTGTCGGAGATGATTCGTTTGAAGTAGCTGACACATGTTTCTTTCTGCACGCGCGGTGGGGGAAGGAAAAAGCTATGTAGCCACGGCGTGAAGGATGTCGCATCTCTGCTCTGAAAGTCGAAATTTGTGGATTTTTATAAGAATTTTTTCCCAAATCGTAGGCTCGAGAAAAATAGGGTTTTTATTTTTGCATGGTTGGTCAAATATTTCACACGGTGGTGTTAATGTCTAACCATTAGAGACTTTGATTTAAACGGTGTATGCTGTGATGTGGAATCTTTTTGTATGTTATTGGGTAGAAAATAAATTTTGGGCGTGTTTTAATATAGTATATATGTGGGTATGTAATTATGTTGGAAATAGCGTTTCTTTCCTATACAATCATGAAATAGGAACAAAAAGAGGATGTTGAATAATAAACATTGTTTTGTTGAACGTCGGGTGTTGCTATTATTATCGCTATTAAAAATATAATAGTCGTAAACTCTTCCAATATTTTCAACAGTTAAGAGAAAAGCGCGATTTAAGAAAAGAAAAGAAAAAAAACAGTCTTTGACAATGTTAAACAATATATTTCAATAGAATATGTTAAGAAATGCGATAAGAATGTGTTACGTTTACGTAAAAAAACGTTTCAGGTATAATAAAAATATATAAATCTGCAAAGATTATTAGTCTTTGTATTAGGTTGGTGCAAAAATAATTTCGTTTTCTCACACAGTAACATATGTTAGAAAACGAAATTATTTTTGCACCAACCTAATACAACTGTTGTATTTTTAGTAGATTTATATATTTGTATACTCGAAAATGTTTTTTTTTTTAAATATAACTTGAAGAAGATAGACGTTATGTTGAAATATTATTTGACATTGTCAAAGACTGTTTTTTCTTTTTTCTTAAACCGCGTTCTTCTGTTAACTGTATAATAATAATAATAATAATGATACTAATAATATATATATATATATATATATATATATATATATATATATATATATATATATATATATATATATATATATATATTTGTGTGTGTGTGTGTGTGCGTGTGTGTGTGTGAAAATATATAGAAAATAGGAAAGAACTGGTTAGGTAAATAATCCAAAGTTCTTTAGTATTTTTGTTATTATTTTTTAAAAATAGTGCTCGATACAAAAGTAGAGCATAAATATAATTATTTATTTAAAATCATATTTTTAAATAAATAATTATATATATATATATATATATATATATATATATATATATATATATATATATAGTAAGGTAAAAAATCCGTTGGTATATAATCCAAGTGGTTCCTAGTAATATAAGATATTAGAAATGATCCACAAAAAATAGCTTTATGAATTTATACAGAGCAATATAATTAATAATCAAATCCTAGGGGGATCCTATAGTCGACTCACATGGGGAATAGGCTATTCCCCATATGAGGTAAAAGATTTGTTTGATTATATATATATATATATATATATATATATATATATATATATATATATATATATATATAAGTGAACATTGAAGTCAACACTCAGAGGTGACAGGCTGTTTCATGCCGGGCGCAATCGTCAGGCCGCCTGATGAGTGTGTCTAGCATGAAACAGCCTGTCACCTCTGAGTGTTGACTTCAATGTTCAATTATATATTTATATTTACATACGCTCTATCTCTGATATTGAGCACTTTATCCAATAAATATAGCACGCCTTAAAACAATATTTCTTTATATATATATATATATATATATATATATATATATATATATATATATATATATATACCCAGGGTTTAAATTAGCGGCTCTGAATAGAGTCTGACCCAAAACAGACACACACACACACACACACACACACACACACACATATATATATATATATATATATATATATATGAAGCAATTCACCCCAAGAAAAGCAGGAGTGCCCAGAGGATTAAGAGCAAGAGTAAAGAGGCGTGTTTGGGGAAAGGATATAGAGAAGGATGGGGAACAAGATCAAGGTATCAGAAGTTGTCGATTGATATTACACTTGAATATTTGGAGACTATAGTTATCAGGGAAGCAAAGAAGAGGAAGAGAGTTCCACAGACGGGAAGTGCGAGAGAAGAATCTGAGTAAATGAGACGGTTACATTTAAATGTTTCGACAGTAAAAGTGTGGGACCGAGATGCCAACCAATTAGTACCTTTAAATTCATGCAGTCAGGAAACCAGTGAAAATACCTCGCCAGAGCAGATGCCATGAAAATATTTATAGAAAAGACAGAGGGAAGTCACATTACGTCGGTGAGAAAATGTCTTGAGTCGAGACAAGTCAGAACCGATCACATTGCATATCCGTTTTTGGATTTTGTCAAGAATCTCGAGATGAACAGCGAGCGCACCAGACCATATATGGCAACGTTTCATTTTGCATTAGTTTTTACATTATTAGATTGGTAGCTCGCTGGGAACCAGCGAAAGTAGCAGTTGCCGTGCACGAGAAGGCCTAAAGTAATAGTAGCTGACGGTCATCGTATGTGACATGGACAGAAAGGAGTTGGCGCAGCCTGCAACATAATGTGGCCTTGGTGGTTGTCCACTGGAGGTACGTGCAGGGGCACCCTCCAATGTTGCGATATGCCACCATAAGCACCTCGATATTATGCAACTGTTGATCAGAGTAGCCGCTGAAGACGCTACGCAAGAGTTAGGGCTCCTATCCACCAGTCGGGAACAGCAACCAGAGAACTGTCAACCCGGTACGCTCAGTATGAATACAAATATAAACCTGAGAAAGTCATCCAGTCAGAAATATGCAAGATTTGGTGTGATTTTTCAGTACAAACAAGAAATTGGATCACAGCAAACCGGACATACAGGAAGATAAAAAATAAATATTTGAAGATGAAATAGGAAATGAAGCGTTAACCAATGATCTATCACGTTCATTTCATTCAAGGATATAGAAAAGGCAAGAAGAGAAAGGAACCAGCTATGACCCATTGATGTTTCAACAGGCGGGACTTTGGAAGTTCAATGTCACAGTTATATCAGTTTTCATTGATGCTCTTGGTACGGTAACTGACAGAATAAAGAAAATTGGCAAACGGCAAAAGTAATCCGGAGGGTGATGAAACTCAGAGGAATGTTGTATGGTACCTGTAACGACTGCTTTATCGTTGACAAGGGGGGATAAAAAAAAATGGAGACAATACGTGGTTGGAGTAAGTAAAATAGTAATCGAGATAGTCACGTAGAGAAAATCAGCACACATTATTATCGCGTTGTAGTAGTAGTAGTCAAGAGTTAGTTTCTGCTGTTAGCGCTGGTTTCGTCGCTGATTGAATGTCGGGAGAGGTCTGGTGTCGCTAAGAATGCTCTGGGCTGTCGTGTAAGTCTCTTGCGTCGTTTAAGTTCGTGGCTAACATCAACCTGCCATCGTGGGTGAAAACAGCATCGGTTTTATAGTCACTGAGTGGCTCAGAAACGGTTGCTAAAAAAACGATGTGGGCCTTTTCTTATTGGTCAGAAAAGACGTTTTAATATCATATCTGAGAAATTACTACTACTACTACTAATAATAATAATTTTTTATGATAATTATTATTAATTTGATTTACTGTTTGATATAATTATTTAGTAAGTCTCAAGCTAAGGCAAAGTTATTGCAAGATTGAGTACTTTGTCTATATTTCTTAGATGCGGTATTATGTTCACTATTTACAATATTCGGACTATTGTTCTCATCTTTGTTGCCATATTTATCACAACGTTTTGGCCATTGTACGCTCCGGCCGTCTTCAGGTGGTTGGAATGTGGAACTGAACCCTTTCTCTCACTGGGGTAGACTGTTATAGTTCCATGTGCCATGTCTAATGGATGTCAGTTATCAGTTATCTCCTGTTAATTCTGCTCTCCAAGTTCTCCACCGCATAACCAGGTATTGAACTCACACTCTTTGGGTCCTGTCACTAGATCTAACCAACGCCTTTATGCACTGTGCCATGTGTCCTTGAGTACTCAACATTTTTTTTAACATAAAAATAATAATATATATCATTGGGAAAAAAGTTCCTTTAAAATTTCTTCACTGGTACATTGCTTGCATAGTGCCATCCAGGAACCTAGGACAAGAAATGAATAATAAAGTCATTCATCAGATTTTGAGCAATGTCTTTGCTTGAATAATTCTCAAATATAGGAAGCATAGATGGAACTATTTATTGCCACCTCCAGGTTTTACCAACTCTTGTGTAAACATGGCAACATTAGGTGTCTTTTTTTAAGCAATTCATCCAAAGCAAGGCGGGAGTGCCACTAGTATGCAGGGAGGTGGGGGGCGACAGAGAGTGTAAGTAAGGGAGAAGACTAGGTATATCGGGTTGAGGAGAGGATCAAAAGAAGAACGGAAGAGGATCAAAAGAAGAACGGGGATCAAAGCAACAGAAGATATCGATTGACATTACATTTAAATTTTTGAAGATTATAGTTATCAGGGAAGCAAATAAGAGGAAGGTAGTTCCACTGTCGGGAAGTGCGACAGAAGAAGCTGTTGGAGTAGAAGAGGCGGTTACATTTAACTGTTTCGACAGTAAAATGGTGGGACCGAGACGTTTAAATTCATGAAGTCAGGAAACCGGTGAAAATAGCTCGTCAGAGCAGATGCCATGAAAATATTTATAGAAAAGACAGAGGGAAGTCACATCACGTCGGTGAGAAAATGACTTGAGTCGAGACAAGTCAGAACCGATCACATTGCATATCCGTCTTTGGATTTTGTCAAGAATCTCGAGATGAACAGCGAGGGCACCAGACCATATATGGCAACGGTATTCTATTCCATTTTGCATTAGTTGTTACATTATTAGATTGGTGAACTTTCAAATGTCATTTTAATCCACCAACTGAGGTACATTCTTTCTCATACTCTCTGTAAGTAGAAATATTGCTTAATATGTAGAGAACTCCTTTTTTGCGCATACCTTTGATGATTTTTTAGTTAGGCAGATACAGCACATGTTAGATCAAATTCTGTGGCAACATTTTTAACAACAAACAAAACAAGCAAAAAAAACAACCCAAAAAACAAAAAAACATACATAAAATCATCAGTCACATCTTGACATTATCTATGCTGACGGAATTCTTCTTAATACAATGGGCAGTGCCAGTCAATACTATTTTTGGGACTTCATGCTACGAATGTTTACCAGGTATCCTGTTGCGGTGGAAGTCGATTACCGCCCTTAGATATGTAATCTAAGTTAACGGCTTTTTCAAAATACAACTCTGATTTCTCTTAGAAAACAACACATTTTCCTTAACAACAAAGAAACTTAAACATCTTTTTTCACAGCAACAGTTAATATAAATCAGTTTCTTAGCAATGAAAAGAATTTACTTAGTTCTAAACTTTCACAATTCAAAATGTCGGACGTCCAAAAGTTGAAAGTCTAAATTCGAAGTGGGTGAGAAAAGGTTGAACTGCCGCAGGCGAAACTGCTTTTCTGGATCATTTTGAGAAATATTAACATTTTTGTAACGGAATAGGTGTTCGAAAAGTTGATATAAACTCTCATAGGTTTATAAAGAATATTCGAATGCGATAAACTGATAAGTTTATAATATCATTGTTTCATCACATTGATTGCAAAACCTGCATTTTGGATCAGTTCCGTTTTAAATGACATTAGCTTGATAGTTGTGGGTAAATAAGCTCTGGTCTTGTGCAGCTTTAATGAATATTTTGTTTTCTGCTTTAAATCCTGAACTCCGTGACCAGTGATGGGCGCAATTTTATTTACATTAGCTTGCTAGGGGGAACATATTAAGTGTGCAGATTGTTTTGTTCCCATTTCACCTCTAGATTCTTTTAAACTTCGTTTAAGTTTACTTATATTCTTCTTATATATTATGCTTCTTATTTTTTCTTTCGCGCGTTTTTTCGTTTTCAACTGGATTATAGAAACTATCTTACTAGTTGGCTATTGTGGCATGTAGGGACTTCCTTACTTTGCTCGATTCAGCAGTAGCAGCAACGAAAGTAATCAGTAAGGTACAACCGAAACTCACAGAATTCATAAAAGCCCGGACAGAGCCCTATTCGGCCTCTTTCCCTCTTTTCATTTTCAATGACCTCTACCCTCAAGTCCAGCTCGAAAGGCTACTGAACACTTGCTGCAGAAGACGAGGACTGTTCTAGCAACTTGACTCTGATTTCTCGCACGTCTCGTGGGGATCGGCGGAAAATCTTCCTCTGAGAAAGGATAAAGCTACACACAACCCTTACTGCAGAAGACGAGGCATGTTCTAGCAGTTTTACACATAGACTTCTCGTTCATTCTGTGGGAACTAGCGGAGAAATCTCTCTCTACATAACATTTTATTTAACTGGGAAACTGCATTTTCCCCGCAAAATACTACTATTTTGCACTCTTCTTTCAACCAGAAATAAAAGCTGATTTCGAGCCTTAGGTTTTGTACTTTCCACTTTTAGTGCCGAACACACACACACACACACACACACACACACAAAAACACACACACACAGAGAGAGAGAGAGAGAGAGAGAGGCGCAACCGGGAAAAATTCCTTACACGATATCTTGTTGTACGATCTCAAACTAATAGTACCTTTCCCAGATATTTGCAGTGCCAAGCAACGCAAACTTCTGAAGCAAAACTTTGTCACAACCGTCAAGTACTTATAAACACTCATATATATATATCCATGCATACACTCACACACTTGCTCTTCTTCTTTTCTTTTATGTGTCGTGTCCCTTCAGGATCATGGTTCTCCACTTCCCCCTATCCCTTGTAGTTCGTGATATGTTTTGTCCTTTTTCTACTTCTCCCAGACACTGTTCTGTCATCCACTTGCTTAAGCCCGCCTGGTATATCATGCGTTGCTTTCCCTTGTCTCTTTTCTCTTTATCCGCCCTGATTCCCCGAGCCCTCCTTTCTCATTACGTGTCCCAGAAATTTCAGCTTCCTCTTCCTGATGTTAAGCATAAGCTCTCTCCTTGTTTGTATTCTCCTCAAAACCTCATCGCTGCTCACATGTTTGGTCCATGGTATCTTTAGCATCCTTCTGTAGAACCATACCTCCGTTGTCTCGAGTTTCTTCTCCTTGGGGAGAGCTTTACGTTGCCGTAAATAAGGACAGATATCACGTAGCAATTCAGTACTACTCTTTTCTTTGTTACCAAAGAAATCCTCCTGTCTCGCAATACTCTACCCAGCATTTCCCAATACGTCTTCGTGTCTCAGCGTCGCACTTACCGTCCTCTGTCATCAAACTTCCCAGATATTTAAATTTCCTCGTCTGCTTGATTTTAGTGTCCCCGACCACGTTACTCTGTTTTCCTGACCTCAAACTGAGCGCTGGTCATCAACGTTGTCACCGCGTTGTCGCAACGTTACGCAGTGTTTTCGCTGATCAATTCAATTTGATTTGGGTATATGTGACATTATGACGACGTTCTTCTTTTATATGCTGTGTCCCTTCAGGACGTAGGCGATCATGGCTCTCCACTTCCCCTTATCCCTTGTAGCTCTCAATAAGTTTTGTCTCTTTGCTACTTCCCCTAGTCTATGTTCTGTCATCTACTTGCTTAAGCTCGATGGGTATGTCACGCGTGGCTTTCTCTTGTCACTCTTTCCTTCTATTCGCTGTGTGAATATCAGATTCTCCGAGCCCTCCTTTCTCATTACGTGTCCCAGAAATTTCAGCTTCCTCTTCCTCTTCCTGGTGTTAAGCATAAGCTCTCTCTTTGTTTGTATTCTCTCCAAAACCTCATCGCTGCTCACATGTTTGGTCCATGGTATCTTTAGCATCCTTCTGTAGAACCATACCTCCGTTGTCTCGAGTCTCTTCTCCTTGGGGAGAGCTTTACGTTGCCGTAAATAAGGACAGATATCACGTAGCAATTCAGTACTCTTTTCTTTGTTACCAAAGAAATCCTCCTGTCTCGCAATACTCAGCCTTTCCCAATACGTCTTCGTGTCTCAGAGTCGCTCTTACCGTCCCCTCTGTCATCAAACTTCCCAGATATTTAAGTTTCTGCACATGCTCGATTTTAGTGGCCCCGAGATGTAAATCGCATTTCGTGCTCATATTGTAACTTTTATAATAATGTATTGTTTTTTGTTGTTTTTTTTTTTAAATAGGAAAAAAAATGTTTGTTTATTTGTTCCACATTAACAGTTGAAAATTTGGGTTACCATTGCTTTTAGTGAGTTTGTCATTCTATTGCTCTTAGTTTATCAAAAAATTTCACATGTGAATCATGCGTTGTTATTGTTAGTAGTAGCGAAAAGAAACCGAATCAAGTTCAACAAGGAATTATTATTTTCATGTTTTTATATAACAACTGACTGATTAAGAAACGAGAGAAAAGACAGTGGAATGCATGTAAATATATTTGAATGCAAAGAAGATGTGGAGTAATTGGTGATGGTTAAGAAGTGTAATTGAAAAAATTCTCAACAAATGGAATTGACAAAGATCTCAATAAGTAATAAAAAAAGAAGAAAATAGAACAAGACTAAATAATAGTAAGCCAACATATAAATGTAAGTCAAAACTAGGCAAAGCAATGGTAGTTAGGCAAAACGTTCACAAAGAATTTTATTCACACGCAAGAGGAATACAGTCAATCAATATCCTTTGCTTTCTGTTTTACTCGTTTGACGTAGATGATATTCGTTTCCTTCGTTTTTTGTTGGTAGGATTTCAGGTTTTTAAACTGTTTTTTGAAGAGTGCAGCTTCTTTGTTGATGGAGTGGATTTGGTATTTTACTATTTGTAGGAGAGGGTCATTGGTTTTTGTGATGTATGTTTCTAATCCGATCGTTGTAGTTTTTAGTGTTAGTTTCAGTTAGATTAGAGCTCGGCCTCCTAAAGCTCTTGGTATATACAGCCTCTATCCACATCTGATTTCGGGTGGTGCATGCTCATTTGGGTAAGCATTTTTCTGATCTTTGGTGTCCAGTCTTTTAATGTCATTCAACTTCCATTTAATAATGTTGAAGCTGTACAGGTATAGCTAAGCTGTTGATAGTCTTCATTTTATTGGCCCCATTAAGTTCGCTTTCTAATATAAAACGCACTCATCTATAATATTTTTTCGGATTTTTTTTCTTCATAATTGAATGTTGTATTCCGTCTCCTTCATTAATTCCTAAGTATTTGTATGCAACATCTTGGTTTAGTTCATTCATCTTGTTGATATCAAGGTCTAAATCTGTAGTTTTTATTATTATTATTATTATTATTATTATTATTATTATCTTCTTTTGTGTTCTGCTTATAGTGGCGTGGGACTTCGGGGTTAAAATGAACAATTGATTTACCGAAGCCAAGAAGATTTAATGCTGTAGGGTAATGATAAGGAAACACGCTGATTATTTAAAAAAAAAAAACAAGATAAGGAATTTATTTACGAATTTACGCCTTGAAATTGTTGTCAGTAGCTCGTTTTAGGAAAATAAATCCCAAATTTTTAAAGTCCGTAGTTTCAACAAATTGTCTTGAAGAGGAAAAGTTCATAAAATAATGAGATAAAATACAGGGGGCAACGGGTAAATTGTCGCCATTTTATAATATTTAATTTCGCGCGTGTGCGTTGTTTGTTTTCGATTTTCTCAACTGCACAGTATAGTAAGTTCAGTGGGACAATGTTGTGAGAAAAAGAGCACCATGACGCAAATAACTCCGCCAGAAATTTGGAAACAGCATGCAATACTGCTTGGCATTCGCGCCGGAAGATGAAATACGAACATTTCAGAGTGTTTGGGTGTCAATCTGAAAACAGTGCAGAGGATTTGGAAAGAGTTAGATGATATATCCAGTTAACATCATGGTGTTTGGAGTGATCACTAGCGATGGCGACGTTATCCCTCCATAATCTTCCCACAAGGCCTCAGTCTCAACACGGAGGCCTACATCAAGTGCCTTGAGGAGGTAGTGCTGCCCTGGGTCAAGAGGGTGGCTGTTGGAAGACAAGAGAACCCTGCACTATGCCACACAAGCAGGAGAACTCAGTCGTGGCTGTCAGACAATTTCTGCGACCACATCACCTCTTACATCTGTCCACCTAACTCCTCAGACTGCAACCCCCTTGATTATTATGTGTGGAGTATAGTTGAGCAAGAGACCAACAAAAATCCTTGTAACATCAAAGATGAGCTGAAGGCAACGTTTATGGCCGCATTCACCAACTTAAATAAGGAGAGCGCCCAGAAGAGTTGCAGGAGATTCCGAAGTCGTCTGCAGGTCTTGGTTGAAACCAATGGCGACATTATCAAATAAATTTACTCTTTAGTATTTCAAGATATTTTTGTGCAGTTTTGGTAAATATATTTGTTAAAATGAGATGTCACTGTTATTTCATTTTTGTGTAAATTAAGACGACAATTTATTCATCGCACCCTGTAATATTCAAAATGTGTAAAACAAAGGCAAGAAATTTCGTTGTTCACAGAAAGGATATATGGTTGCATACATTCAAAAGTAGATGATGAGAGATAGTTTGAAATACTTAGCTTTCTTGCATTGTTGAAATAAAGAAATGCCAAGTGCAGTTAAGTTCGATAATTAGTGAGTTATTTGACACTGGCAAATTTTTTACACTGGTCATATGAACAGAAATGAAACTTTTCACATGATTTCAGTTACTCTTTTCTTGTTGATTTAATTTTTTTTTATTCTATATAAAATAGGATTTAACATAGGCTCATACATTTTCTTTCTTTTTCTTGGCTCAGTGAAAACAAGGTTTTCATTGATCCAAAGAAAACTTCACATAGGCTCACGAATTTGTTTTCATCTTACTCTCTGCTCCCCGGCCAATCTCTGTGAACTCCAAGTTTTCATTGGTCCAAAGGAAATTTCACACAGGTTTGTGAGCTTCTTTCTGTCTTTTTCCTCAGCTTGCCCAAATTTGAAGGGAGTGGGTAACGGAAGTTATTATTTCATACTTACCACATGTTCTGTTGAATCCCTTACCGCTTCATTACCTAAAGTAAGGTTGCAAATATAGGCATTCTGTTTAGACAAATTCTGATGTTAAGTAATGTACAGTGTTTATTCTAGAAATATGACTCAGCTATTTTGTTAAATTGTGTTATATAGGAATAAAGTATCACTGCTGACACTTGGGTTTGAACATAGATCACCAGTGAGCAAACACAGGCGATCCCATTATTGAATTAAGTAGACCATGTGACCATAGAGGAAACGCATATATGTAGGAAGTAGCTGACAACTAAGATTGCTAATTCTATTTTATCCTCTATTACTATTCAGATCTCTATTTCTACTCTATCTTCTATTACTATACAGACCGCTATTCTCTACTCTATTTACTGTACTATTTCTCTATTCAGATCACTATACGGATTACTATTCAAGTGAGTATTATCAAGTAAGTACTATTAGTGCAAGATTATTCAAATGCGTCTGACACTAGCATTGTTCAATGGCATAATGTTGTAGTATCTGTGATTACAAAGTCTCTACTACATAAAGCATTATGAAAATGGCAACGAGTATTCATTGGCATTACAAAAGTGGCAACAAGTGTTCGTTGACATCACAAAAAATTGAAAAACAGTGGAACCTGTCAGAAAAGTCAATACAGAATATTTACTTTCATCCGATGGCTATCAGTAATTGGAGTCAACTTGAAAGTACAAGAGCAAGAGGTTCAGACTGAGAGAAAGTGACAGAAGGAAGATTAATTACTTTTTTAGACAAAGATGACAAGACAAAGGAAACTGTTCTCTATAGAACTGACCATCATGTGAAAGGTTAAACAGAAGGAACAAAGTGGGCCTTGGAGAACAGACATAGATGAGGACTGCTGAACTGCGCACCTCCCCACTCACTTACTCCTCAACCCTACTTAGCTTGCTTATAGCAGTAAGTTACTACCTAAGAATAAAACCTTGTTTACTGCTGGAAATTGTTTTGTTCTTCACCTGTGGGCAACAATCTGTCTAAAGAGTAATTTTTAAGCCACAACTACAAGAAACTGCACCCTGTCAATGAACCTGGTGTCTTGCCTGAGCAGCAATGCAACATAATCTTTTCTTTACAGTGAATAATACTCTCCTGAGTTGATGAGCAAATTCCATACAGTGCTATCTACTGAATATTTTGGAAAGAGGAGCTGACAGGAATTTTGTTATTGTATCTTATCTTATCTGTATCATTTTTTTTCTTGATGTTCTTGTCTGTAACTCATTTTTTTATCATACATGGCTATAATAGTTTTAAGGTACCACATCATCATTATTATTTACTAAATTCCTATTTTTTCTAAATATCATGCAATCTGCCTTATTCAATAATAAGAACGGAGTTAAATGATTCTACTATTAAAAATATGGTGGCGGAGTTGACAATCACTTAATAATTCTGAACCCAGATAAACCGTTTTCCACCAACGGAAAGATAGCCTTGTGATAAATGAGTGGAAACAAAAAGTTGAAATTAAATTCAAACATTGCATGAAGAAAAGAAGAAGAAGAAGAATACAAGAGTTTTACTTTTAACAACAGCTGAAATAATTATTTTTAATAAATGATACAAAATGTTCAGCTTTGAAGACGGTGAGGAGTGAAATGTATATTTTCCATTGAATAAAAAAATTACTGTGTCCGTTGCAGTAATAAAGTAAGACATCAGAATGGATGGATGTATGTTTTCAGTGTATGTATGTATGTTTTGACTGGATGGCTTGTGTGTGTGTAGAGAGAGAGAGAGAGAGAGAGAAAGAGATAAACAGAGATAGAGTTAAACAGACTCAAATAATGTAATCAATCCTGACCTGGCATCCAGACTTCAATCACTTTCCCTCCAATGTGATGTGACTTCCCTGTCTTTTCATGGCAATTATTCTGATGAACTTTATTTGGTGCCTCAACTGTGTGTACTACATTAGCAACTAGGTCTCACCACTTTACTGTTAAACTAGCTAGATGTAGCCATATGTTCTTCTGTATAATAAATGCGAATGTCACTGTGTTACACTTTTTCAACTTTAATTCCTAGAGAATATAACCCAACACATCATACCATTTTTTAATCAGGTAGACTCCATTAGTAAATTAAAAATATTCTGGGCTGGATCCGGATCCGCAATCCTGAAATTTTGGATTCCCAAATTTTTATTACTGTGATTGTTTTTTTAACAGTTTTTATAAATTGGAAATAAATTTGGGAATAATCAAAATTAATTGCAAAATCCAGTGAAAGTTACCCATGAAATAAAAATAATTGCTTGTACAGAAAGTAAGGATCTACGTATATCAAAGTGTCTTTAAATTAAGTGGTAGCAGAAGAATTATTGTTGAACTTTTAAAAGGTAAGCTTAAATATTAATGCAATACTTAAATACAGCAATCAATTTTAAGTTCTGTAGTTTATGGGTTGACTATCACATCTACTCTTCCCTTACTATTGTGATGAAGGCCGAATCAAGAGCCCTCCACAGGAGCTAGCTAGTTTCTAATAGTTACTTTTCTCACACATCTCACTTGTGGAAATCCCTTACGATTTCTTGCTTTCCTGCCACCTACAATTTCAAAAACAAATGTAACATCAATCACTATTTTCTGTCTTCCTGAAACCTGTTCTTTTATTGTACTTTCACCTCACTAAAGTTTTTTCATTCTCTTTCCCTCCCAGGACAATAAAAGAACATGTTTCAGGAAAACATAAGATGACAATTGGCATTGCATTCAAATTAAAGGTCTCTTGCCTTTAAAGTGTTGTCTTGATTAAATGACCTGTTACACAAGTTTTGGAAATTCCTGTAATTTTACAATATAAAAACCCTGTCCCCAAAATAGAAGCGTCATTTTTTTTATAATGTATCTTGAAGTCATTTGCCAGAGCAGAGGGTTTCTCTGATAAAATGACTGTATGTCTCTGACCAAATGTCAGTGGACATTGGCTGTGGCCTGGAGAGGGATGGCCCTGCCAGGTCAACTTGCCCAAAACACATAGAACATGAATGCTGTTCTGACTTTCAGCACAGATATTGGCACACAACCAAGACATGTGGATGCAGCTAGTCAGGTGCTCAGTGACCCTATGACCACACCCGGTTATAGAACTGATGATGATGAAATGTGTATTGATATTTTCTCTCATGTGTTGCTCCACAGCTTTGAAAATAACTGCTTATAAATGTATAGTGGCTTGTATTGTTTAAACTCAATAAATATCCATTGTATATTTATTATCATTTCTGAACATCTATTTAGAAGTGATATGAATCACTTAAGAGTTATGGACATAAGCCTTGGAAATATTAATAAAATCAGCCACTTAATTGTTTATAATTTAAATACTGATTGCTTAAAAATATAAATGGTAATGGTAGGATTATCATTTGATATTCATTGAACAGTGTTACTATCTCTTGAAATTTATAAAATCTTTCTCCAAAACCATTTTTCTCAGGAAAATAGACCTCTCAAGTATATATACACTACTGATCAAAAGTTAGGGACCATCCTGAATTGTTTCTCTAAGTTCATAAAAAAAGGCTAATTTTGCATATTTGGATAAATAAGTTCACCTATTGTATATATAAGCAAACCCTTATAGAAAATCCAAACAAATTTTTCTACAAGCATTACAAATTTATTTGTATAAGCTTTGGAACATTTTAATTTTGGTAATTTTGTTACAACCTGATACCTTTTTTTGAAATGTAGAGCAGAATTTACAAACATTTCAACTCTATTGCTTGGTAGAGGTTCAATTCCATGAATATGTGATTGGAATTAATTTTCAGAAAACATTAAAATACCAAGAACTAAACATATTAATATTGAAAAAAGAGCCAATGTGGAACTTCTTTTGATAGAAAGGTATTTTGAATATCAGATTGCTAGAAAATTACAGATATCAAAAAATGGGCTGCATTATTGCCTGCGGCGATATGCAGAAACCAGTGCAAATGTTGACAGAAAAAGATCTGGGAGGCCCAGAGTAGCATCTATTATGGAGGATAGACATGAAACATAGAAAATAAATTTATTTCTTTAAAGACATAAAACATGATTCATTTTTTAAGTTTAGAGGAAAAATTCAATGTGGTTCCAAATTTTTGGTTGGTAGTATATATAATTATTTTTTAATAATTTCATCCCAAGCAAAGCAGTAATGCCACTAGTATGCAGAGGTTTACAGGGAGTGAAAGTGAGAGAAAAGACTGAGTATAGGGAGGATTGAGGAAAGGATAAAAGATGAATAGGTTTCAAGAAGATAGAAGATGGTGATTGATGTTGCATTTCAAGTTTTGAAGATTGTAGTTATCAAGGAAGCAAGTAAACAGAAGGGTGTTACACAGGTGGGAAATGCGAGAAAAGAAACTATTGGAGTAGAAGTGGTGGTTACATTTAGCTATTTCAACAGTAAACATGTGGGACCTAGTTGCTAATCTAGTAGAATGCTTAAATTCATATAGTTGGGGTACCAGGAGAAAAAACTCGTCCAAACAGTTGCCATGAAAATATTTGTAAAAAAGACTAAGGGAAGCCACATTACACTGGTGAGAAAGTGACTGATGTTGAGATATCAAGTCAGGATTGATTACATTGCAGGTCCTTCTTTGATTTTGTCAAGAACCTCGAGATGAATTGTAAGAGCAAGAGACTAGATATGTCAACAATATTCACAGATGAATGGTAGGTTTATAAATGTACAAGATGGACTCTGACAAGAAAAATTTTCTGGTATGACAAAGTGACCTAGCTTTTCTTTATTGATGAGGGTTTTCTTCCTGACCTTTTGTTTAGCATAGTATAAAAGGTCAACAATTTGATTATATAATTATTTTCCATTCTAGTTATATGTGCTATCCATTTTAATTGTTACTGTTGTTGGAAGTCTTCATATATGGCAACAGTACTCCATTTTTGGCCTGATCTAACCCCTGTAAGGGTATAGGATAGTGGGAAGAGTCAGGTACTTACTGAAGCAGTACAGGAAACTGACTATTTTCCCAGCATCTTTTGCATTGGATTGTATGTATGAATCCCACTTGAGGTTTGGGCTAAAGTTAAGTCCCAATAAGCTCTCAAGGTGTGCAGGGACCTTCTTGAGGAAGCACCCATTCATCATGGAAGGTGAAAATTCAGAGTTCGCTTCGTGATGATGGAACGTTACTAGTTTGGCTTTTGAGATGTTGAATAGGACCAGCCAATTTCCCCTACTTAACTGTTCAAGTTCAGTCAGAGGAGAGATCAGCTTCCAAACTCTGGTTATCTAGAGTTTTGGAGGTGTACCTATATACTGTTGTATCATCAGTATAGATATTTACATATTCTTAGGCAGATCATTTATTTAAAGTAGAAAGAGGGTTGAACCAAGAAGCAAGCCTTGGGGCACAACATCTGCATTGGTCGCTTGGACCTTGGGGGACTGGCCATTAACAACTACCTTCAGGGAACTATCCATTAGAAAGGAGTTGATAATTGAGAAACCTCTTCCAGTAATTCCATAGTTAAAGAACTTGTGTAGTAACTCTATGACACACCTTGTCAAAGTCCTTTGAAGTATTTAATGCGATCATCCTTGAGAAGTAATTTGTTGTTTTGTGTCTCACTGATACTGTAATTAATTCAGTCCAAAATGATGATTACCTATATTGACAAATACCTAAGGATGGCTGAAGAGTATAAAGACTGACATTTTGTTAAAATAGCAAAGATGAGGGGATTAGTCCAATTTTTTTTTAACAGTGAAGTTAATACAATAAGTCACTCAAGGTAGAGAGCTACATTTAAATTGGTTGTGATGAATGTAGGGTGAGATATGAATGAAAGAGGAGGTGGTAGGAAGTGAAGATTATTAGGATGAGGAGTATAGATAATGTTTGACCCATGACTTGATGAGGTTAAGACTCTAGTGCTCAGGAAAGTATCTATGTGGGAGTCTGTTCCACAAAGTAGCAGTTCTTGGTTTGGTGTCTACTTAAGGGCACATTAACAATTATAGGGTTATTTAAGGCCAGATAAAGGTTTTGATTTGTGGTTGTTTTGGGTATAGCTTGATGTTATATATAGATCAGTCATAATTTTGGGTAGAGGTTAGTTGATGAAAGTGTTTTTTTTCTTTCAGTTATTAGAGATGCTGGATTCAAGTTATTTTGTATTTGGTTTCTGATAAAAAGTTGGTTATTAGTTGGCATTATTATTTTTAGTGGGGATATTTATGAAGTCTGAAGAGTTCTTTTTCCTTTTGTTTTCAGTTTTCAAAATACATTAAACATTTTATAGATTTGTGTTAGGAGTTTTTATAGTTTTATATTTTGGTATGAAGTTTGACTTCCTTTAAGAAGTTAAGGATTCTGTTCTTGGAGAAAAACTGCATGTGTGGATTTTTCCCCTTTCAACTGAAATATGGAGGAAATGGTTCTGATTTAACTCCATGGTAGCAGCATGGCCTGTCCTAGTTGTGAAGGTCTAAACTGGTGGACCTAAACTGGAGCTCATCTAAATATTTGCCATAGAAATAATGTAAATAATGAAAATCAGTGAAAATAATGAATTGCATTCAGATTATTTATTATGTTTCATTGGTTACTTTATGGTGGAGAGCTCAAATCTCATTAGACAATGAATTTTTGAAGATTTCAGGGGCCCAGTAAAATCATCAAATGGGAAATAAACCAAAAACTGAAAGTACAATGTTGATTGCAAACAAACCAGTCAACAATACTAATTTAGATCTACTCTACTTCTGTGATGCTGATGATTAGAATAATTAAATCCATTCATCCAGTATTCATAATTTTGGGGTCCAATAATCATATTCATTCATCGGCCATTATCGCAAATGTAGATGGGTTTCCACACGTCTATAGATGATGACTATTTTTTCCACCAACCTGAATTAAAAAGAAAGGAAAAAAATACAGAAACATTTAAAAGTTTTTCAAAGACTCAGTTCATCAGATAATTTTAAGATATTAATGGTTCTTCGTTTATGACCCAAACCAGGGATTGAGCAAAATTCACTAACCAACATTTTATCCCGTAGGTCAATGTTTTTCAACTTTTTCTTTTATCTCACAGCACACTTGACCATAGAGTTAAACACCTGTGGGACTCTTGAACCTTGAATTAAACATCTGTAGCACACTTGAACCTAGAGTTAAACATCTGCAGCATACTTGAACCTGGAGCCAAACACCTACAGCACACTTGAACCTAGAGTTAAAATTCCACAGCACACATGAACCTAGAATTAAACTTCCATAGCAACTTAAATTATGATGATCAAAAAAAGAGAGTATAGTTTTTGTTATGATTTATTTATCAACACAAACAAAACAATTTATTATAATCTTACTTATTATAAAACGCAGTGTGTGTGTATGTGTGTGTCTGTACGTTTATATATTGGATTGGATTTCCTACATTTTTCAACCGATTTCAACAAAACTTCACAGGACTACGTAAAATTACCTTGCAGTGGTTCTAACAGCACCAAAAATTGGAAAAACACAATCGTTTTTGCACAAAATCAATTTGAAAACATGATTAAGAGGCATCACGAGAATGAAAGGGGGACAACTCATATCGAGTTATACTTATTATAAAACCCAGGTTGTTTGTGTGTGTGTGTGTTCGTTTATATATGGGATCGGATTTCCTACATTTTTCAACCGATTTCAACAAAACTTCACTTTTTTTTGGGCAGGTAGTGTTTCTTATTGTCTTGCACACTTTTTTCTTTATTTTTACATTCAAAATGCTTTAAAAATTCCATTTACAAAACAATTGTTTATAATAAAATTCTATTCAATCGGTAGACTCATAACGATTGAAAACAATGTTTTTGTTTGAGTTTGGGTTTGACAAATTCGTAAAAAAAAACAAAAAAAAACAAACTAATTATGACATGCGTGTCCGTCAACCTTAAACAATAATCTTTGTCAATTTTATTTTTCAGTCTTTATGATGGTCGATACTTGATCTATCTCTTACTGTTACATCCCTGGGCAACGCCGGGCTCTACTGCTAGTTTATAATAAAAAGATAATTAAAATTCTTAAAAAAAACATATATTCATCTTTTTGTTTTTTATAATTTAACATTTAATGAGATATTTGAGCTTGACATTTTTTTTAGAATATCTTCTTTGCAAAGTTGAATTTTAAACAGTCATACTCTTAAATTTTTTTTCCAAGGATTCTAGCCATGATCAATTTTTTGTTTTTAATATTTTTTATTGCAAAAAAGCTGGCATTTTACATTATTTTATATATTATGTATATATTTATTATTATAACAATAATATACATTTTTAATCAATATAAAGGGATTTTTAATTTTGTTATGCACTCTTATTGTGCTTTGGACTTCATGTGGAAATAAATTAATTAATGACTTTTAAAAACCTTCAGGGCATATATATGATCATCTCATGGTACACAAAAATGCAGTGACACATTAGTTGAAAATCACTGTTGTAGGTCATTATCTTGCAGTACAATCATGAAGTTAGAATTTGGAGACTTAAAACTAATGTTGTTTTTGCAACCATGTTGTCATAGTAATTGTGAGTACAATCTCTGGGTTGGATAGTGTAGATATATTTGGTCTCAGTGGAAACAGGATGAACAATATCTGATTATATCTAAACAAGACAATATATCCCAAGAAACAGACAGAACTATTATATATATATATCCAATGTGATAGGTTGCAGTGAAGGTATTGCAATAATATCTCCACTGCAATCTATCACATAAATACAAAGGTGAGCTGAAATTTGAATAGGCTGACTATGAAGGAGTGATGCTAGTGCTGTGAAATGTTCCATGCATTAATTTTAACTCTTCTTATTAATAACTGCATTATTTATTTCCAGGTGAACTGACATCTGACTGTTATAAGAAGACTGTTCCTTCTGTTGGTCAAAAAGTCATCAACAACAGATATGACATCCTCACTGCAATACTGGTTCCCAGCCAAGTGTTTTTTTTAATTTTGGAAAACAGATGATAGTCAAATCAGCAGAATAGGGATGATGATCAATCAATTCAAAGCCACAGTCATGAACAGAATCCAGTGAAACCAAGGATTTGTTGTGCTGGAGCATTGTCTTGATCAAACGAAGCCCCATTTTTCAACTTTATTGAGCATTTGGTCTTGATAGCCTTTCATAACTGCATCAGCAATTGGCATAGTACACTATATTGAAGATAATCAATAAACACAATGCCTTCTGCATCTCAAAAAACTGAGACCATCATCTTCTCTGCACATGAAATGAACTTGATCTTCTTTGGAGAAGGTGAGGAGAGTGAATTGTGCCTCTTTATCTCTGGCTCAAAGTGATGAAACCAACACTCATTCTGGATTAGGAAACCAACTGGATCTGCTTCAAAAAATGTCAGATTTTCCTGTGATGTGATCAGCCTGTGTGTTTTAGATAAGATGTCAGAAGATGTGGCACCCACTGAGCAGAAAACTTTGTCATGCCAAATTCATTGTGCAGCTGGGGCATCATTCCCTTATGTAGCAACTATTTCAGCATGAATGTCCTTGGAAGCTAAACCCTTTTTCTGCACCATAATGCCAAATTTTGTCCATTTTCAAGAGAAGTCACTACTTGTTACATCTGAAGTCTTCTTCGGACAGTCAGATGTCACCCTTTCCTGTAAAGAAACAATGCAGTTATTAATAAGAGTGGAAATTAATGTATGCAAGACTTCACAGCTCTAGCATCACTCCTTTGTAGTGAGCTTATGAACTTTTCAGCCCAACCCTTGTATCTCTCTATTCAATACAATAATATATTAACCTATCGTATAAATATATATATATATATCCCAAACACAATAATATTTCCACTAAAGACTATCATATAAATATATATCTCTCTCCAACACTGCTACAAACTAATGACTCCCATAACAATCTGGTAATATAATTTATTTTCCTCTTTCCCTAATTACATTTTCCATTTTCTCATATTCTTTCACATTCAGTAGCTTCTTGCATCTTAGTGGCTTTATTGCTTTGCTTGTGGTGAAATGAATAAAAAAGAAAAAGAAAAAAAGAATATATGAGCAAAAAGGACAGTTCAAGGTGTGAGTTACACATCGAGGATGTCAAAATCAAGCACATATAGAACTTCAACTAGGTGTATAGTGTAATATCATATGACAGAAAGTGTGACATAGAAAACTAAATACAAACTGCATCTCCTGGTTCTGCTAAGTCTGACCTTCACAGCTAGGATTCACCATGCCAGTTACATAGTAGAAAACTACCTACGTATTCCATCAGTGGAAATTTGATGAAATTTTCAAGAATGCATAATAAGAAAAGAAGGTTTGGAGAATTTAACACTGAAAGAGCCCATAAAAGGCAAGAAGAGCAGAGGAAAGCAGTGAGTTACCTATTTGCCAAATTTAAGTAAATGTATGGCAAAAAAAGTACTACAGAGACAAACAGATGTTGTAAAGGAGTAAGAATTATTTAGAATGACAGAAGACAGGAAGTTGTGGAGAACCATGATCACCTATATCTTGAGGGGGACATAATTCATAGAGAGAGCAATGTGAAAATAGACAAAATCACAATGAGAATATATGAAGGTAGATATTTAAAGAAGAGGGAATCAATATAAAACAACTAATCAAAATGTCAAGAAAGCTCTTTTGAATGCTGACCATGTGCTTCTAAAAGCGCAGATAACTCTTGGTTAATATCTTGTATGACTGGCAACATGGTGTTGGTCTTGGCAGGAAGCCGATTATCTGGATTTTGGTTAGAAGGCTGCAAAAGAAACAAAGGAAAAGTTAGTTGATTATCAAAATGATGACATGAACTGTAAGGAAAAAATATGCAAACTTTTCACTTTAATTGGCACAAGCATCAAACAAAAGGAATTGAAATAAGGCAAAGTTTGTACCAGTAAAAAAAAAAAAAATGGTTTAGGACAGGTTTTCTCTTGACACTGTTAATTTTGTAAACACTGTTGACTCTCTTGTTAAGGTTGATTGTTTTAAAAGGCTATGCTTAGAATTTTAATCACAAGAAAAATGTTTAGAATTTTAATCACAAGAAAAACTATTTAGCTGCTAAATTGTTTATTTACAAGATTAATTTCATATTTACAAGATTATTAACCAGATATCTGAATTTGGTAAAGAATGTACTCTCAAACATAAAATTTAATGAAAAACTTGTGTTCCACTTTTTAATTAAAAATTTTGTGTATGACTTTTATATTTAAGAAAGACTAATGCATCTATAATTATATTACATTACCTGTTTTTTAAAATATTGATTGGAATAAGCATGTGGGTGAGTGGTGAAAATGTTTGCTTTCTGACCATAAAAACTGGATTTGAATTTCATCATGGTCAATTTGTCAAGAAGGTAACTTCTTGATGTTATTGGCCTAAGAGGTTCAATCCCAGTGTGTGGTACCTTTGTAAAGTGTTTGAAAACCATGCGATGAGATGACTGACTGGGAACCATTGATAGTTGTACTAGCATGAAGTTACAAGTCATCACAACTGAGAGCGTGAGTGTACTGGCCTTGTTCATGCTGTTGATCATGCCAGATAATACACTCTCTCTCAGAAACTGGAACTAAGGTTCACTCAGAATAGTTGCAGTATAAAACACAGGTGGGCTCTAATAAATAAATAGTGTTTAATATTTTTATTTTAATTTCTCAAGAACAAAAGAAATGTACAAATGAACTTTTGTCATGTGTTTGTTTTATTACAATTCACTTTTTAAAACAATAAAAATTGCTGAGGAGTGAAGGTAGTTCAAATAATAGTGGTGTCAAGGAAAAAATGTCCTTCTGACAGTTTTTTTTTTCAGACACAAACGTCCAAGTTTGCTGAATAATTTTTATACTGAACAATAGGATATAATGGAAAAATCATTAAAAATTCATTTGGTTTATTAGGTAAAAAAAAAAAAACAAGCTTTTTTCCAGCTTTATTAAGTGTGTTGTGGTGTAATGGATATCGGTTCAGACTGAAAACTTGGAGAGCTGTGTTCAAATTCCAGTTGTGTTCATTAGATTCACTTACACACAAATGTCCTTGGGAAAGGTACAAATCCATTTCTTTTTCCCCCAGCTATTGGTTGATTAGCAGGACAGACTAGAGTCTTTAGCCTTGATTGGCAACCAGTCTACTGAAATAGTAACCTACTGCAGGAAAAATTTTCTGCCTTGTCAGTCATGTATTAGAAGATGCATGAATCATGTATAGCACTTAACTGTTTGAAGTAACAAAATTACTATTTGATTCTCTTCTATCTTCAACCATTTACAACCGACTTTATAATTCTATCCTCCCAGACATTTTTATCTTTCTGGGTAAAGAACTGTTGTAGGTATCTTTTGCAGTCTTCCAGGGAATTGACATTTATCTTTTCATCAAAACAATTCCATGAAAATGAGTATAAATAGTAATATCTAAGGAATTGATAGATTTTTACTGTGACATTATTTCTTAGTATAACCGTTACATTTAGTGGACACGCATGTTTGAGTAGACACTTTGTTTTTTAAGTATAATAGTACACACACACACACACACTAATATAGCCAAATTTAATCTGCAAATATTTAAATGCAATGTCAATAGTTTACTGTCTTCTTGATTACTCTTTCTATATCCTGCTCATTATTAATGTTTCTGTTCCTAATTCTTCCACACCCTGTAACACCTTGTGTCTTACTGATAAAATGTGTGTGTGTGTGTATTTCAGGGTAAGTAAAGCCCATTCATCATAGTTGCAATATAAAGCATCATTTAGCTCTCTAGGTGTTGAAACACAAATGTGCCTGAGCAGGTATCAGCAACAGGGATTAGCTAGCCACCCTATCAGATGGTTGTTCTTAGAAATGTAAAGTCAGTTTTATATATATATATATATATATGATATAAATTATTAGGAGGATTTGAGATAATTATAATTAAGTAACTCATCGAGTCTAGAAGAAACCTCAACAGAATACAGAAAGAACTGGATGGCCATTTGGCTCTATATTTGGGACTCACCAGCAGTGCGCATCCACTACCGAGAATCTAGACTTGATGAGTTACTTAATTATATATATATATATATATATATATATATATATATATATATATATATCTTATTACTATAAATGTTATATTAAGTGGATACATGCGTCTGAGTAGACTCTCATTTTTTTAAACAGTGTAAATGATATGTTCTAGGTTTTCCAGAGGTTTAGATAAAGATAATATGTCCTGACTAATGAACCAGGATAGGAAGTTGTGAAGAGCCATGATTGCTAATAGAAGAAGAGAGTTAATTTTACTTGTGCCTTGATCTCTGGCATTCTATACTATATCCTTTTCATTGTATTTCATAATTTGTGTAAAGATGGAAGGTAGTATTCAGTAGATTTTTATTTTACTGACGTGGAAGCTACACATCAAAGCGACTAACATAACCAAGTTGGTGCAAATGATTTTCAGTGTTCGATCTGGAGGCCAATGTACTGATGATGAGTTGGGGGCTATGTTTATGACATAGGTATTCATAGTTAGGATAAGAATGATCTTGAACAAAAAATCAAAATCCTCTATTGAGTGTTCCAAGAAATAGGACTCAAGATAAATCTTTCCAAAACAAAAACTATGATCTAGAATTGGAATGAAAGCAGATATGGCACTAACTTTAGGATGTAGAATTGGTAAATACTAAATACTTCATATATCTCAGTGTATGAAACAGTTATAACAAAATTAGTATAGAAGATAAGAGCATTGAAGCTACAGTAGACTGCACTAGGGTTAGTTTTGTATGACAGAGCAAGTTGCTACCAAACCCAAACTGAGAGTAGCACTGGCTGTTTAGTCAATGAATGCTAAATATTTCATAAGGAAACAGCTATTAACATTACCATTACAGATTTGTACAACAGGTACTATATTTGCTATTTACTCCCACTCCCACCAACTTTGGCAGGATATGGCACAAGGCTGATTTAAAGTGGGGAGCCCAAGTGTATACACATGGTTTTAGGCCAAAAATTGCCCAGTCTCCTCAACCGATATTGCACAGACATTGATATTCCACTGATTCTTCCCTGTTTGGAGGTGTTGTTGCAGGATTGGAATCATCAGGACCAGGCGCCCCTCAATAATTTTTTTGTGTGTTCTACCCGAAGACAGAAACACAATTGAGAGATAAAATGTAGTTTGTCTACACTGACAAGGATGTGACACAAGGTCAGTTTAACATGGGGAGCCTGAGTATGTGCAGCTGTGTAAGGTCCCTAAATAGCTCAGTCTCTGCAAAACATTAGTTGTGCTGGTATTGGTATTACTACTGATCACTCCTCTTTAGTACAATGATGGTGGTACTGCTGTGGGCAGCTGTTTCTTGGGACTGGGCACCTCTTAATAATATTTTCAGTTGTACTGCAGACAGACACATAACTGTGTTGCATTCTGTCCAAAGACAGAGATACAGTTCAGAGACAAAATTTAGTTTATCTACCCTTTGATCCCAGCCCGATGGCCAGTGAGTAAAGAAAAGTGTAACTCAAGTAGTACTGGCTGGTCAGTCAGTATATGCTGAATGTTTCCTTAATGACTAATATTGCCATCTCACTTATTGCAGCAAAATGCTGATTATTTTTATACAGGGTATCCTAAGATTAATTATCTATCTCAGTGAATTCAAACAATTTTTTTTTTTAAAAACTCACTTTTATTTCTGTTCATCATATTTAATATGTGATCAGCATAACTCCTGAAATGCTTCAAAATGTGTTTCATAATGCTAAGGATAGATTTGAAATGGGCAGGGATACAGATGGAGCATATGCTAAAAATTTTCAATAAGGTTTTGACATTGTCTTTATAAATCTATTTGTTTTGTATCATAATTAAGTAATAAACATAAAATATGTCAGTTTTTTCAAAATTGCCTTATTTCATTGAAATAGAGAGTTACTTCTGGGGCACTCTGTATAATATCTTCATTTGAATCCTATCAAACTCACCTGGCCTATTTGACTACAAATTGTTATTGAGCAAGAAATTTACAGCCAAAAACTTTGTAAACTATTTCTGAGACATTTAGTCATTCACAATAACTTCTCTATAAATCAGAGAAACTATAGGAATTAAATTCTGCATATACTTTTCAACCAATAATATCCCATCAGAAGGTTTATTTGATAAACAATATTTACTTGGGCAAATACTGCCAAAATACTTGTAGGACGTAGTTGTAGACTTACCACATGTTATTTTTGGACCATTTAGAAAATAACAATGATAAAGTAACTTTCATCACTCCTGCAAATTCTAGAAAAAGATTTTTGCAAGCCAGTGAGAAATTATTTTTTAACTAATGAAAACCTTGTATTCAAAAAGTTCACACCTTCATGTGAAATTAGATTTTGAATATCCCTTATGGATATAAAAATAGAAGCATACTGCTTCATGGGGTTCAAAACAATTTTGGAGGCCGGTTTGATCTACATGTGCATACACACCACCCGCACCCACACATGCACACAATGGAAGAGATGAGCCAGCAGCTTCCAACTAAGGCCTTGTCCATGTATTGACAGAAACATTAGGCTGATCGTCATAAAGTAAGCCTGTCCATACATCTAACACTGCACTACAAACACTTACCATATATACTCATGTATCATGTGGCTTTTGAAGACCTAATTTTGAATCTTATTTTAAGGTAGTCGCTTCATACATGAGATATAAAATTAGTGTATGTACTGCTGGCCTTGGCTATACCATTTAGCAAACTATATATCCATTTACTGTAGTCAAATTAACTTCAAAAATTGCCTATGCAAGTATATATGGTACTTGATAAAAACAAACTTCATTGCAAGGAAAATTGAACATTTTATTGTTATTGTATATTTCTGAAAAGAATATATAAATGTTATTTCAAATGACATTTTGCTTCTACTTTTCCTCCAGAAAATAACCTTTTATATGTTTCATTTGAAAGATGTGTTTGTTAAATGTTTTGAATCCTGACACTGAGGTAAAAACAAAAACCTGGGTAGACAGATCCAGACAAAATCATTTTTGCATTTGAGTCACATTTTTTTTTATTTTTTTAAAATAAAAGAGCCTTCTATATTGAAATATTAGTATAAACATAACCAAAAATATGCTAGTTTGACAATTTAAAACAAATATAGACTCACATTGTCATTATAATATTATTTCAGGTGACTCTACAAGTGCTATGGATACCATGTCACCTAACACTACCTGCTAAATGTTTGGATCATCACTAACTAAACTAGTTCCTCCAGCAGGCGGCTTTTCAATATATGGACAAGGCCTTAGTTGGCAGCTGCTGGCTCATTTCTTCCATTGTTTGCATATGTGGGTGCGGGTGGTGTGCATGCTAGACAGCCAGCAGATTAAAAACATCATCATCAAAAGGTGTCTATATCTTCCTGTTGAGTAAACAGCCAACTAGCGCAATATGGTAGGCTGGGCTCCATAGTTATGTATGCAGTCAGTGCATTGATGACATGGAGTAGCTGAGCAGAGAGCAACCCTAGACTGAAAGTTGATAGCCAGCCAATGGAATCAACTGTCATGTGTTTTTGACCAAGGTGAGCCTCCAGGTTGGAGGACATAGGCTGTAGCTTGACCTGGAAAGGGATAAGCTCTTCCCCAGGTCTGTTTGCCCAAGATATATTATGCATGAATGAATAACTCTCTGGCTTTCAACATAGATATAGGGAGGAAACCGGTCAGGTGCTCAGCTGCTCAGTGACCCTGCAACCACACCCAATCATGAGAGTGATGATCATAACAGGCTCATATAACAGATATCACAGTTCAAAAGCAATCTTTTTTTAATTTAATTAGTTAAAACTAAACACTCCTAATGCCATATAAAGACAAACATAGAAGAAACTTTTTGAACAATTCAATGTTTATGATTGTTCAAGCTGGAGTTCATTTTGAGGTGCTGAGGAGAAATATTTTTATCAAGTTGTTAAAAGGAACTTGCAATTAATTTGGCTTCGAGTGGCTCTTCAGGTGTTTCAGGCCTTCCCTAAAAAAAAAAAGAAACAAAACTGTAAACAGTATAAAATATAAGAAAGAAAATTGTTAAAAATTTGCTTTTATGACCAAGATGTAAATAAGTTTACTAAGTCTTCTTCTTTTATGATGGACTCCCACGTGGATGCTTCCCTGAGCACTAAAATCTTAACCACACCAAGTCTAAGATCAAATGCTATCTTTATAATCTTCACTTTGATTTTCCTCTCTTATGTTCGTATCACATGCCTCATTCAGTAACTCTCTACCTTGAGTGGCTTTTAGGCTTTGTTTGTATAGGGTGAAATTTAGTAAAAAAAAAAAAACAAACTTTATTATATGTATAATTCTCAAAATGTGTGTATATATGTATGTACGTATGTGTGTGTGTTTGATCATATTGTTGGTGATAATGGCTCTCCACTACTTCCTGTCCATTATAACTCTCAGCAACATTTTACTATTTGTTTTTGGATATATATCTTTCATAAAACATTTAATAAAAATAAATACTTTAAATTATTACAATAATATTATTTATTATTATACAGTTCCCTTTTTAGACACCCCCTATTCAAATTGTTACATCCCCACCCCCCGCCTCTTTGGGGATGTGCTTCAGTTGCACCCAAGTGTTGTTACTAATATTGATTTTCAGGTGGGTTGACTTTAGACTTAAACTGCTTCAATTGAACGGCAAAAATTCCCAGTAATGAAAGACCTGGGCAAAGGCAGGTTATACTGTTAGTCATCAATAAGAAAGTCTTTTTTAACCCTTGACTGCTTCAGTTGTCGGGGTGGGGAAGACCTGAGGCCAGAAGAAACAGACTTTAATTCTTCTTCTCCATGATCCTTTCAGATAACTTGCCCATCTCTTTTCCAAGCTCTTGATAGACTGCTGAAGACCACGGAACATAGTATGGGCCACCCTCAGTTCATAGACTAAGACTTCAGGTTTTGAATTCTGAGTTGTGTATTTCTTACACTGGTTGTCACCCAAGGCTATAGTTCCCAGTCTGTCCTGCTATTTACCCATAGCTGGGGGGCAAGAAGAGATGGATTCATAACATTCCCAAGAGTATTAGCATAGAAGAGAATGTAATGAGCTCAAGTGGAATTTGAATTCAGCTCTCTGATTCCTCTATCCATGACCCAACTGTGCCTCCTTATAAGAAAGTTAACATGAAATAAAATCCAGATCACTATTTACATTGTTTGGACTATCGTCCTCATCTTTGTTGCCATATTTATCACAATGTTTTGGTCGTTGTACGATCTGGCCTTCTTCAGGTGGTTGGAATGTCAAACTGAACCCTTTATTTCACTCGCTGGGGATAGACGGTTATAGTTCCATGTGCCATGTCTAATGGATGTCAGTTATCAGTTATCTCCTATTAATTTCCCTCTCCAAATTCTCTACTGCCTTAACCAGGTATTGAACTCACACTCAAGGACACATGGCACAGTGGATAAAGGCATTAGTTAGATCCAGTGACAGGACCCAAAAGAGTGTGAGAGTGTGAACTAGCAAAACAGTTGTGACTAATAGATTTCCTGAACCTACATTTTATACCACTACATCTATCCTGTAAACTAACTTGTCATTCTTATACAAATTATCAGTAATTAAGTTAAAATGCCACTTGTACATTTATCACATTTCATAGAATAGGTTCTAATCTGAAGTTTTTGGAAATATTAAAAACTGTATACAACCCAAATAAAGACGAAGAAGAAGACAACAAAGAGAATGTGTTTGATGATTAAAGGTAAATGATAAGCATTTTTCTTTTAAAAATATACATTTTGGAAATTTAATTCAATTGTTTTGTTAAAAAATATAATGCATTTAATAAGTTGATGATAAATATCAGCCATCTTGAATCCTATTGCTATGCTACTTCCACCTTGGAGCATGCTCAGTAAATGGAACACTAGCTTAAAATCCTAAAAATATCTCATATGAATTAAAATGCATAAAATGAAATAAGGTGGGACATACATATAATCCATCAAGCTTTGAAATAATTACCTCAAATATTGAAATATGTAATAAACTGTAAAAACAACCTTATTCTTCCTTTAAATCGGTGATTCTCAACCGGGGTCCATGTAGCATTACTGGAGTTCACAGGGTTCATTTTAAAAAATGGTTTACTATGAGTTATTTTACTAGTATACATAAATGTATATATCCCCCAGCTATAGGTAAATAGAAGGACAGACTGGGCTCTATAGCCTTGGATGACAACTGGTCTACCACAGAAAAAAATGGCAACCTACGGAAGGGAAAAAAATAATCTGCCTCATCAGTCATGTATCAAAAGATATGTGATCACCTAACTATGTATCACACATTGCACATAACTAACTCACATAGATATTCCATAGAATTTAGTTGTTAAATACAAGTTTATTTTCATTAAATTAGTTTTACTTCAAAATAAAGTATATACATTTACTATTTCTATAATACAATTCTTAAACTTATCTATTAGTAAAAAATAAAATAAGTTTTTTTTTCATTAAACAGTTATGGGGGTTCACTAAAAAATGAAATGTACAAGTGGTCTATCGGTAAAAAAGGGTTGAGAACCACAGCACTTAATGCTTGGCATTTCTGAAGCTATTTAGTTAAATTCAGTGGGGAGTGGTCATAGAGTATGTTCCATGGCTGCAGACAGTTGTTTAGAAGCCATGGACTGTGTAGTCAGGATTTTGCATAATTTTATGCTATTATTAACCAAATACAAGGCCCAAAAGCCACTCAAGGCAGAGAGTTACTGAATGAGATTGTTGTAACAGTGTAAAGAGAGGAAGTAAGAAATGCATATTACGAGGATATGTAAGATAGATAACAGTTTATCCTAAGATTGGGGTTAAGATTGTAATGATTAGTGAAACGCTCTCTCAGGAGTCTGTTCCACAAAGTGACAGTTCTATGGAAGAAGCTGTCTAAGCGGAACTTCCTCCTTACCAATGGAATATGAACGGAATGAGGATGATTCAATCTTGTGAACATGGCATGGCAATTCCTAGCTGAGAAGCTGGTGAAACTAGGTTATGTAACTCATTTAACAATTTGCCATAGAAATAGTGATAGAGTAGAGAGGCTAGCAATGTTTTATCTATGCAAATGGGGTTTCATGGTTTTTTTAGCAGACAAAAGGGAAGTCAGTTACTTGGTGAAAGATATTTTTCTCTGTACACTATGATTATAAGAAATTAGGTTATCTCCCCTTGCTTTTGCTACTAGTGGAAGATTATATTATCTACTGTTAATGGTATAACCCAGTCTTCATTCCAAATAGGATTAGGTGCATAATTATGAATGCTAAGTAAATGCAGCACAAGATCTTGAAGGAGGCAGATGTCTTTAGTTGCCTTCCAGGGGAACGGCACCTAAACCAGTGAAAATTAGATGTCCTGCTTCTAAAGAGAAGATATGTGTTTTAAACTTCCAGATGGCCCCCGAGACAAACAACCTTTGTTTGAAGGACAGATAAGTTTAACAAACTGTTTCTAACTGAAATGTGCTGGAACTGACCCAGTTGTTTGGCTATACCTTCTAAAAGTATGTTTTTTAGCAACTTTTTCATTTCATGTTTCGATTTATATATTATTGTTGTATATAAAATGTCTTTAAACTATTCAATTGTTTCTTCCTTGTCAGCTGCCTGACTTGATGTGGAAGTCATTAAAAATCCCATATGGGATAGTGCTAGGAAAGTTGGATTTATACCTTTTGTGGAGACATTATAGAGTAATGGTCTTTAGATATGAATATGAAATAAGCATTGGAATAAAGGATTGTAAAAAAAGATACTTTTAATTCTGTCTAATATTTTCATCTTGGAGGTTTTATTTCACTCCAAGCAAGTTAATAATGCTACTAGAATGCAGAAGGAGAAGAGTCTTCAGTGAGGCAAACAGAAGAAAAAGATAATAAAGGAACAGGTTCAGGAATACAGCAGATTGTGATTGATATTGCATGTAATTTTTTTAAGATTGTAGGTAACAGGAAAGCAAGATATTGGAAAGAAGTTTTACAGGTGAGAAGTGCAAGAAAAAAATGATTAGACTAGAATTGACAGTTACATCTAGCTAATTCAACAGTAAAATGGTGAAACCTATTTGCCAATCTAGTAACATGAAAATTGAGAACAGCCCGCCAGAATAATTGCCATGAAAATATTTGTAGAAAATACAGAGGGAAGCCATGTCACATTGGTTGGAAAGAGACTGATGTTGAGATGCGAGGTCAGGTTTGATTATATCACAGACCCTTCTTTGAATTTTGTCAAGAATATCAACATATATAGCAGGTGTACCAGACCAGATATGCCAGCAGTATTCTATGCACAGACAAATGGTAGATTTACAAATGTGAAAGATGGATCCTGACAAGAAAACTTGTCTGGCACGACACAGTGAACCAACTTTCCTAGCAGTAGATGTAGCAATCAGTTCAATATAATCACTCCACTTGTTGGCTGTTATTAGAAATTTACAATAATTTAAAATAGCCTAACAAAAAATATTTGTTTCACAGCATATCAACTCTTTATAGGTCATTTAATGCCAAAATTTAATTTTCTTGTGAGCATCAGTAATTTCTTTTACAAAAATGTATTGCTGGCAATATTTTTTTTACAAAAATGTATTGTTGGTAATTTTTTTACTGTGAAAATGTATTGCTGGTATTTTTATTATAAAAATGTATTTTTATATATTCAGTGATTTGACACCAGATTAAGGGATAACTATTTACCCATAGCTGGGACTCTAACCAGTGTTACCACCCTGGGTCAGGTTATATCTGGGAACAACAATTAAGAGGTATTTCTATGCTCCTGAAAACCCCCAATCTCCTGATTGGAGGCCTTGCTAAAAGAGCCTAACACTTTTACATGGTACAGTATATGGTCTGCATATTCATTGTTTTTATTCTTGTTTAAAATGGATTGTTATTTAATACAAAATGTACCTAAAAAAAAACAAAAAAAACAGAAATTATTTTGATCTCTTTATATTTTGATATTTTGATCTCTTTTTATTTTGATAATATTTTGATCTCTTTATATTTACCTCAATGTAACAATACAGATATTTTTACAAATATAAAAAAAAAACTGCCTTTTGAATTGGAAGAAAAAGACATGATAGTGTACCAAAGTACTAGAAATACTATGTTTATTTTGACATGACTTACTAAGGTGGGGAATAATTTCTTTTTGCTTTTAACAAATATGTGATTGAAGAATCAAAAAAGAGACTAAGTGACCTGAAATATTACATTACATATTTTGGTTTTATTGATTTGTCAGAATCAAAAACTGACATCTTGTTCACATACTTATTCCCCATTTTTTTTTCCTTTGCGATATGCTTTCTTAAAATATCTGCTCTCTGCAGAAATATATTTGAAGTACAACTCTACAATATAACTCTAAATGTTGCCATTTTCAAACTTCTTTAAAATTTTTAAAAATCTAATATTAATTGTTTCTCATGAAATGATAATAACAATAAAATAATTAAAGTGATTACAAAACAAAAATAATTAATTAATTTAATACACAAATAGATATTAATTAAATTTAAATTAATTTAACCTATTAATGTCCACTTCTCCACTTTTAGAATGGTAGGCCTTAATGAGATATAAATCGAAGTTTATTATTAATACTAGATTTTTATAAATCGATAATACTGGTGTAATTTTATACCCCTTGCCCATACATTACACTATTTTATTCATTCTTCTTCTTCTATGTGCCATGTTCCTTCAGCACATTGGTGGTTATGGCTTTCCATAGTTTTCTCTCCTTTTTGGCTATTAATAAATTTTGTCTTTTGTTATCCTGCCAAAACCTTGTTCCACCATCCATTTACTAAAGCTCACTTTTCTATGTACCATGTCCCTTCAGGACATGGGCAATCATGGCTCTCCACAATATCCAGTCCTGTGTAGCTATTAATAAATTTTGTCTTTTTATCATCTCTCTAAAACCTTGTTCCCTTCAAATTACTAAAGTTCATTCTTCTTCTTCTTCTATGTTGCATTGCCTTTAGGACATGTGTGATCATGGCTCTCCACAATTTCCTGTCCTTTGTGGCTATTAATGAATTTTGTCTTTCTGCTAGCTCTCCTAAACCTTGTTCTCCATCAATTTACTAAAGCTCATTCTTCTTCTATGTAGCATTCCCTTTAGGACATGTGTGATCATGGCTCTCCACAATTTCTTATCTTTTGTATCTATAAATAAATTTTGTCTTTTTGTCATCTCTCCAAAACCTTGTTCTACTATTCGTTTACTAAAATACATTCTTCTTCTATGTACCATGTTCCTTCAGGACATGGGCGATCATGGCTCTCCACAATTTCTTGTCTCTATTAATAAATTTTGTCTTTTTGTTATCTCTCCAGAGGTAAAATGGCAGAGGAAAGCAACGAATAATAAACTTTAAAAAAAACTAGTGTAACTCAATAGCAGGACATAGATTAGGATGGATAGTAACAAGGCAAACATTGCTTAGAGGAAGTTGTGGAGAGCCTTAATAGCACACATCCTGAAAGGACACAACAGATAAAGGAAGAAGAAAAAATTGTGTTACAAGTGGGTCATCAACTGTAAGACAGAAAATTTGGTTATCAGCAAGAGAAAGTCCAAGATGTGAAATGCAACTTGAAGAGGTCAGAATCAAACAAGAAGTCTAAACATCTCAGTCAGTTATGTGCCATGTGTGATACATGCATAGGTGATCATGTATTGAAAGATACATGACTGACGAGGCAGATTTTATCCTGCACTAGGTTGCCATTTCTTTCTGCGGTAGACCAGTTGCCATCCAATGTTATAGAACCCGGTCTGTCCTGCTATTTATCCATAGCTGAGGCGGGGGAGAAGAAGAGGATTCATATCTTTCCCAAGGGTATTAGTATGTAAGTGAATGTAATGGATTCGACCGGAATGTGAACTCAGCTCTCTGATTCCTCAATCCGAGCTGGTACCCATTACTCCACCGTCAGAGAATAGAAAATGTGACATCAATATCTGAAGGCACATTGGAATTGCTAAAGATTGATTTCAAAAGCTAAGTAAAGTAATAAGAAACAGGAGAATTTTGGTAGAAACAAAGAAAAGATTGCTGAATTGTTTTGTAATATCAATCCTCTTATATGGCAATGAATGGTCGACAATCTCCTCAGAGATGAAGAGAAAACTGGAGGCATCATAAATGTGGTTTTACAGATGGATGCTGAAAAGAATGTTGAATACAAAAGAAAATCTTAAAGTAAAATGGAAACAAAAAAGATACATAGAATTAGAAAGAGAGAGCCAAAATGTCTTCAGTGCACAATGAGGAAGAAAGGTTGGAGATTTTGACATTAATAGTACATAAGGCAAAAGGGATAGGGTAAAACAGCAAGCCACCTATGTGATGAGCTTGTGTGAATGAATGGCAGAATTGAGTTGGGAGGCTTAGCAAAGGGTTACACGTAGTTAAGAACTACAAAGGATAGGAAGATGTAAAGAGCCATGATCGCAAATATTCTGAAGGGAAATGACACAAAGAAGAAGAAAAAGGAAAAGCAGAAGGAGGGAAAACTTTTTGGCCTGATCTACAGTTAAAAATCTGGCCAAATGATCAAACATAAGAATTATTATTTTCTTGATCAGGCCAAGAATCTTTTTAGTATGCTCTCATATATGGGTCAATTTATCTTCAGCCCTCTGATAAAAATCACTTTCCTTGAAAACCAAACTGGTGACATGTCATCATCGCCGAGCTGACCTAGAAATGTCACTGATCACAATGAAGGGTGTTCCCTCAAGCAGGGCCCACTGTCTTGAGGGCCTATTGGGACCAAAACCTCAAAACTCATACATATGATCTATTGCTAAAGATGCTGGGAAAATGGTCGGTTCCCTGTACTCCTCCAGTAAGTACCTGACTCCTCCTGCTATCCACTACTTTTACAAGAGCCAGATCAGGCCAAAAATGGAGTATTAGTTATATGGGCAGGAGCTTCTCAATTTTTACTTCCCAGTTTTAATAGTCACATAGCATCCCTGTGACCTTGTAGGTGACAAATTATTTTCCATCATACAATCTCTGTCTCACAGACAAAATTTCGTAAGCCTCTCACTGCTCTATTAGGTTGGTGCAAAAATAATGTTGTTTTCTCACGTGTTACTATGTGAGAAAACGACATTATTTTTGCACTAACCTAATATTTCTATTTCAATGGATGAACTAGATTCCTTAGTTCCCCCAGTTCTACGATTTACGGTTAAGACTCGTCATGCTAAGTACATTGTAGCAAATCCCCCTCACTCACTTTATATACCATTGGTGAGATGGAAGTTCAACTTGAGCAGCTTTTTCCCATGAACTGCTGTTTTGTGGAACTGATTCCAATGTGGATGCTTCCCTATGCACTACAATCTTAACCTGTGCAAGTCTAGGGTCAACTGTTATCTCCATAAACTGTGCCTTTTACTCTGTAACGCTCTAGCTCGAGTGGCTCTTGGACCTTGTACAGGGTGAACATCATTGTAAAAATAAAAATTTAGATGGGTAGTGAGACTGAATTCTGGTCACTTTTAACTGTACTCTTTTATTCCTTACTGCATAATTGATGTTCGCCCTGTGAAGCATTGTAGCCTGTTTCTCAAGGGTCTGACGAAGATACATCTCATTTCTGAGGGTGTGCAGACTGGAACGAAAAGAGAAATGGATAAATAAAAAAAAACAAATAAAAATCCCCAAAACAATAGAAATACATGGCGAGGGTTTGGGTGAAAAAATTAAACAATTGATTTGTAAACAAAATATAACATGATGAATGAAAATTACTCCATGTTGCCAGAATTTAGATACACCTGTCATACTAATGAACTCTCCTGACCTACCCATTTTCAATACTAATCAATCTGTATAAAAGCTGCCTAATTACTAACAGTTCAGTTTAGTAGAATAAAGCTTCTAAATTTGATATTCAGCATTGTCTACTCATTACAACACCATTTTAAATTTTATTATCCAAGTTTATGTTTTCACAATAAAATTGGTATTAACTAATCAATGTTGGTAAACATTTCTCAATATATTTATATATATATAGGTATATATATATATATATATATATATATATATATATATATATATATATATATATACTTATATACTTATTGTTTTAAGGTATTAAATATGCTGGGGGAGTAATATGCGTTAATGATTGTAGTGGATTTATATGTTAATAGTAGATGTGATGTGTAAGTGATGGTGCTGGGTGTTGGTGGTAATGATAATATTATTAGTTAATAGTTATTGTAAATTGGTAAAAGTGATTACTAATGGTGGTGCAATGATAATAATGATAGATGCAATTATTTTGATGGTATCTTGAAATTAAATTGTGATTGTTGGTAGTTTGTCTATTTTATCTGTTTGGTATGAATTCGGATAATAGGTACTTGTTCTCATGCCTACATTTGGAGATTATCTCTGATTTTTTGTTTAGTAAGATCTTTTGCGGTTTGTGTGATATTATTGCTACTTTTTCATGTAGGCAAAGTAGGCATTTTTTTGTAATGTTGCTGTAGGCAGGGGCTTTTTTCAATTGAAAATACCTTAAAACAATAAGATCAAATATAATTTCCATATGTAACCATGAGAATAAACACCCATTACCAGGATTCATAATAAATAAAAATAAACAAATAAATATAGAAAATAAAATAAAACACCAACAACTACTCTTTAGTTCAAGCTAGCACCACAATAATTACATTTATAGGTTTTTATTATTCTCCCACCAACATTACTAATCACTACTAAGAATTTACAATAAATATTAACTGCTTATATTATTATTGCCACCAACCCCCTTACATATTACTATCACACCACATCTACCATTACCATATAATCCTGCCAGAATTATTAATGTAAACTACCCCCTCTCCCAGCATATTTAATACCACCATAAAAATAACCAATAAGGATTACAAACTGAAATTTCTACCAGTCACATATACAGTCATAAAAAAACAAGGAAATAACCAGCTTTAATATAATAACAATAATATTTTTGTAAACTAAAAATTAAAAATTATAGCAATCTTCAGCTACAATAATTTTACACAGAATACCTATTATCAGGATTTATACCAAAATAAATTAATACATATAAAAAAAATATAAAACACCAACAACCACTTTTTGTTCAAGCTACCACCACTATAACTACATTCATGGTGTTATCATTCTCCCATCACCGTTACTAATCATTTCTACCAATTTACAATTTCTACCAATTTACAATAACTATTAGCTAATTATATTATCATTGTCTCCAATCCCTTGCAACATTACTATCACATCATATCATATAGACCTGCTATAATTATTAAATTAAACTACCCTCTCACCCAGCATATTAAATATTAAACATCACCATATAAAATAGCCAATAAGGATTACAAATTTCTACCTGTTACATATACACAGTCATCAAAAACAAACAAATAACCAGCTTTAAATATAACAAATAAACCCCCATTTTTTTTCAAAAATTTAAAAATAAATATAAATAATAATAATTTTTACCTATCATAATTTTACACAAACCCCACCACACATATATACATACATGCGAGGAAATAATATTTAGCGGAAAAATAAAAATATGACATGTATACATTCATGAGACATTCATGAGACATTTTCGCCACACTTCCAATCTTTATATTTCAACATACAAATGCATATGTATAGACACAATACCACTAGTATACATACATATGTCATATCCGAAACTGCCCACATATGTTTATATATGTATGAGTCCCGATGGATGACCAAGTATGTATATGTGTCTGCATACATCGATGTTTGCGTTAGTACGAAGACAAAACGACAAAGTTTCCCCCACCACTTCCACAATAACACCAATACACGCAATTTACATAAACTGAAATTTTTAAAAAAATTAATGAGTTTGTCTGACGATCGCTAAAGCGTGAAACCCAGGGTCACAAAATCACATCTATCCAACCAAATATATATATATATATATATATATATATATATATATATATATATATCATATATATATATAAATATATATATATATATATATATATATATATATCATATATATATATATATATATCATATATATATATATATCATATATATATATATATCATATATATATATATATCATATATATATTATATATATATATATATACTTATATATATATATGTATATATATATTAGGTTGGTGCAAAAATAATGTCGTTTTCTCACATAGTAACATATGTGAGAAAACGACATTATTTTTGTACCAACCTAATATATATCATATATATATATATATATATATATATATATATATATATATATATATATATATATATATATATATGTGTGTATCTCTACAGAAAACGCAATACCTAAGGTTTAAAATGAATTTTTAAAAATGAAAAAGATTTCTTAAAGTTTTTTAGTTTAGTTTTAATTCTAAGCTAATAAATTAAATTTAATATTTTGAATAAGCAAAATACTTTGCTATATTTTAAAAACTAATTTAAATTGACTGGAAGGATGGCTTTTTTGCAAAAATGGCTGATTAGCACCCTTTTTCAGTTGTTTTTCATCATAATGTAATTTTTATTAAAAATCTTCCAAAAATAAAATATACTTTTCTGAAATTCTATTTGGGAAATATTAGCTGATTTAAAGTATAATTAATCAGATTTGAAACAAATATTATGTACTTTATGTTTAAAATATCACAGAAATACTTTTTTTTTAATACAGCAGTATCTGTTTATTTAAGATGTTCAGATGTTGATAGCTGGATGTTTATCTAATATTGTTCTACCAGGGCTATACCCATAAAGATTAATTGAACAATATAACATGAGTGCTGTTTATATATAATTTTTAAGTACTCAGTAATCTTCAAAATTTAAGAAAATATTCTCCATAATCTAATATTTTATTGAATTTTAAATATTTGGGCTTTAAATTTACTATAGTTATTGCTCTTATTTTTTGATAATGTTGTGTATGATCATCTGTATCTACAAAAATTGGCATGTTTATACACATACAAAAAAATTCAAAATTCTTTTAAAAATATTGGTGTTTGATGATTTGTACTAAGTTTTTCCAATTATGATTAGTAAGTATAGTTTTTACTTAATAATAATAGCATCTAAAAGGCTGAAATTAATGCAGAATTTTAAAAGATTTAAGATTTCATAAATTATTCTAATTAAAATTTAAAAAGATGATAACAATTCTTGTAAAAATTCTTTATTCATTGAAAAAATGTTTTTCTTAAGACAATAGTGTTTTTAATAAATCTTATTTATAAAAGCAATTAAAAGCTTTTCTAATTAAATAATGTCTTAATTTTATTGCATTTTTTATTTTTCAATTCAGAGCAGTTTTTTGGTAAATGGTGTTTCTGTATTACAAAAAAAATTGAAGATTTAAATTCTCCAAGGATCTCTGTTTTTAACTAATATAAATATGAAGAGGCTGAAATTTTAATTTCTTGAAATTTCATAAAAATAAGTTGGGAAGTAACAGATATAAAAAAAATTTTTCTAAAAAAAATTTCAAAAATAATTTAATTCATTTGTGAATAAGTTCTGAAAACTTATTAAATCTGACAATTATTTGATTTTTGCAAGAATTTCCAAATCAATGTGTTTTTACCACAAAAAGATGTTAAAATTTCCTATACTAGTCTTTTCCCCTCTTCTCTGCTAATGCAAGAAAAACAATATTTTTAACCAAAATTTAAAATATGCTAGAAAGGATTTAAAAATTTAATAAAATAATAAAAAATACTTCAGTCTTCCCTCTTAATAATAACATAAACATTTTGACAAAAACTGTTTTTATCAAGTTAGGGTCCATTTTTTTAAAGCTATAGACTAATGTGTAAACTGGATTATCTGCTGAGTAAGAATTTTTAGCCTACCTTTCTTGTAAAATTGCGATTTTCTTTTCCCAAATTTTTTTCATATGCTTCTTGTTCATAGAGCCTGACCTGTAGCAAGGAAAATGTTTGGAATTACAATGAAATGTATGAAGACTAAAATAAAACAGAACTTTTCAGCTCTCCTACAGATGCAAAAAATAATTTTTGCTTGTCTTTTGATAAATGTTTGCATTTGCTTTGCTGAAATAGGTATATCAAATTAAAACCTGCATAATTTTCATACAAAACATTTTTTCAATAACTATGACAAATGCTGATGATTATACAAGTTGTGATAATGTAATTCACAGAATGGTTAATGCATGTTTCTAGGATATTTGTATCTGAGACATCTGAACATCTTCCAACTTTTACTTTCTTGAGGTACAGAGTGATTCATTGCCAAGCAGTAGAGGAAGCTGCACTTGTTCATGTTATGATGCTTGTGAAAAATGAGTGAAAGGCAACTGGAGTAGTAAATGAATGTCAATGATGATTGATAAATATGCTAGTGAAATATTAGCCTTATTAAAAATAGTTCATGGTAAAGATGCACTGAAGAAATACTGTTTATTTTGTGTGACCCTGGACTGTACAAGTGAGCAACAATGAAGTTTTAGAGAAAATGGAAACAAAAAGGAAACTACTACTTAACATCAGGAAGAGACAGTTGAGGTTTCTAGGGCTTATAATGAGAAAGAAGGGCTTGGAAAATCTGATACTCAGAGGACAGATTGAAGGCAAAAGGGACAGAGGAAAACAACTCATAATATACTTAGAGAGCTTGAGTAAGTGGATGGCGGAACAGGGCTTAGGAGAAATAACAGAAAGACAAAGTTTATTAAGAGCTACAAGGGACAGGAAGTTGTGGAAAGCTATGATTGTCTACATCCTGAGGGGACATGGTACATAAAAAAGAAGTGATACTATGGACACTCGTGTACAAAGGGAAGAAGTAGATTTATCTTGATCTTAAGTGTTTCTGTTTGATAGACCAGTAGATAGTACCTTTTGAAGTGGCTTCCAGGAAGGGTAATGTGGAAGTAAAGAACTGGATAAGGGGTTTTTGGAGGTCAAGTGGCAACAAAACCGGAAGTAGGATGCTGTTCTATATTAACTGTCATGGTTGGGATTGGAGTTTGTAGTCAGGAGACAAACGTGTCTGCCATAATGTTCTGGAGCCTCCATTCATATTGCTATCCACCACATCAGAATGAGTAGATAGCAAGGAGTTGGTAGGAGGAAGAAGTTGTTCCAAGTATGACCTACCTGGATGAGCAGGTGAAGTCTTGAATAAAACATTGACATATAATATAGGAAATAAAGTTCATATTCTTATTGCTTGATACAGCATTTGTCTTTCATTGTGTCACCTTGTAGTAAACAGTAGCCATTTTTAATGAGATTGAGAATCAGAATTCAACATGAGGTAATCAATGGCTGGCTGGCTGGTGGAAAGCTTGAGTGAGGGTCACATTGCATGCTTACAGAGACTTACAGGCAGTTTTAGGAAGGGCAACAAGATGCACACAATGACACAAGAAGTGGGCAGACAAAATAAACAGAATGTGCACAGATGTGAACAGAATATGAATCTTGGTGTTCTCAGTTCAAAGGTTAAATATGGAACAGATAACGAAAGTACAAAATATGAAGAAGGAAGCCATGACAACACTTCTGTGTATGATGTGTTAGGATATTGTGAGTTCTTGGTGAGGAAATTCATTGCATAATGGCCATCCATTTTATTCCCTAACTTAGCACCCTGAGATTTTTGGCATTCTCCAAAATTGAAAAATGCCCTGAAAGGATAAAGATTCACTGATATCACTGACATCTAGCAGTCTCTTCTTTTTTGTGTTGTGTCTTTTCAGGACATAGGTGATATTGGCTCTCCACAAATTCCTGTCCTTGTAGCGCTTTATAAATTTTGTCTTCTTTTAGCTCCTTCTAAACCTTACTCTACCATCCATTTATTCAAGGTTGCTAGGTAGGTTATGTACTATTTTCCACTGTCTCTCTTGCCTTCAATGTCCTTTGAGTATCAAATTTCCTAAGCCCTCTTTCCTCATTATGTCCTAGAAAATTCAACTGTCTCTTGAGGTTAAGTATAAGTGTCCTTTTTGTTTCCATTGTCTTTACAACTTTGTTGTTGCTCATATGTTCAGTCCATGGTATTCTCAGCATCCTTCTGTAGAACCACATTTCCATTGCTTAAAGTCTCTTCTTCATCTCTGAGAAGATTGCCCAGCATTCAGTGCTATATAGGAGCACTGATATTGCATAACAGTTTAGAACTCATTACTTTGTTTCTAATTAAATTTTCCTATTTCTTAATATTTTGCTTAATTTTTGGAAGACATCTTTCACTATCCCAATGTGCCATTGGATATCAGTGTTGCACTTAACCGTCCACTGTTAAAACATTTCCCAGATATTTAAATTGTTGTACTTGTTTGATTTTAGTATCTCCATTTTGTAATTTGCATGTTGGGCGGTCTCTTTTGCTAACAAACGTACATTCTTGCAGGTAATGTTTAGTCCTTTCTTCTTGCTTTCCTTAACTGCCTTCTGTAAGAGTTCTTGAAGTTTCCATTCTATGTCTGCTATCAACACTGTGTCATCTGCATATCTTATGTTGTTAAGATTGTAGCCACCAATAATGAATCCTGGTAGGACTTCTACTCTCAGAGTCATCTCACTGTATATTTTAAATAAGTCTGGTAAGACTTGTTTTACACTCCTTTCTACTTTTATATATTTTATTGAATTCATTTTCTATCCATATCCAGGTGGTTCTGGATTATTTATATAATAAAAATTCTTCTCAAATATGTTAAGGTTACCCAGCACTATTTACATTATTTGGACTATTGTCCTCATTTTTGTTGTCATATTTATCACAACATTTTGGATGTTGTACACTCTGGCCCTCTTCAGGTGGTTGGAATGTTGAACTGAACCCTTTATTTCACTCGCTGGGGCAGACTGTTCTAGCTCCACATGCCATGTTTAATGGATGTCAGTTATCAATTATCTCCTGTTAATTCACCTCTCCAAGTTCTCCACTGCCTTAAGCAGGTATTGAACTCACACTGTCACTGGATCTAACCAACACCTTTATCCACTGTGCCTTAAGTATAAATATGGTGACAAAGATGAGGACAATAGTCTGAATAATGTAAATAGTATACATAATACCTCATCTCAGAAATATAGATGGTTACCTAGATGGTTGCAATAGTTCTTTGTAATGTACTATATTTTGTATAATCTATAAAACATATGTATATATATATCCTTCTACATTTGTATTGCTCGTTCTGATATCATTCTGAACATAAACATAACTATATTACTAAAAATCTTCCAAGATATCAGTTTCCAGTAATGACACCATTTACCTCATGAAGTGCATAGTGGTGATTACATTGAAGGTGATAGAAGCCAACAGGGACCAGCTAAACAAACTTTGCTTTCGCAAGGGCCATTCCGAGAATTAAATTGTCACACATTTTTCTTCATGAAAATGTGGTTCTATTTTTTTTAGCGATGAAAAAGATTTTTTTTATTTTAGGATTTTAAAAAATCTCTTTATATGTTAATTTTGTCTACCTTTTTGCTTCAGAATACAATTACTCAAAATATTTAATGTTGGAGATTCAAAGAAATACTCCCTTCTAAAGAAAAATTACTATCTTTATTGTCATTATATCTAAGGCAAAATGCTACTTGTCTTGGGTATGGTGATGAACTACATCTGGCAGCAAGACCTTTGATCAGGAGGTTTTGAGGAGTGTGGAACCACCTCTTAATAGCTGTTGTTCCCAGGTCTACCCTGACCAGGGATGGTAGCACCTGTTATTTTCCCAGTTATGGGTAAAATAGTAAACCTACAAACTGAGGTAAAAAAATTGTGAAAATATAAAAATATATTTTTATAGTAAAAATACTATCAATACTTTTTCAAAATGACCAAAGCTCCCAAGAAAATTAAATTTTGGCATTAAATGACTAATAACGAGTTGATATCCTATTAAACAAACAAAATGCTACAATGGAGTGTCAGTTACCTGTTAATTTCTCTGGGCTTTGCGGAAGGTTGATCAGGGTTAAAACTTTTTTGAAGTAGCTTTACTCTCTGGTGTAAGTCTTCATTCACATTGTTGGACTGAAAATTCATAAAGAGCAAAAAATTAATGATTAGTGTCAACAGGTGAGCTCTTTAAAATATCTGATAAAGAAAGTGGTACATAAGACTTATTCTTTTTGGATATGAATACATTGGGGGCATTTTTGGTTACCCCACTAAAATCTTTTTATAACAAGATTTACTTCAGTTCAGAAATACATCACTAGCATGTCTGATAAAAATACAAAAAAAAGAAAAAGAAATCTGAGTTGAAAACGATGGATAATGAGAACAAAACACAATTAACCTTTGCAACGCTGGAGGTGAAAATTGTTGCCCTAGAATTCTCTCTCTTTGTAGCTGTAGGTATATTCTGATGCCTTGAGATGGGTGCTGTAAATAAACACTTGTCAACTATTATTTATGGTATTTTAAGCTGGAAATCACCTGCTACTATTTTGGAACGAGGTTAAACATCCGTTTTCCGACAGCATTTTGAGTTCTATTCTCTACATGAGGTACAACATTGATTTAACCCACATTAATTTTTTCACAATTTTTCATAAACAAAAATGGTCACATCAACATCCAATGAAGAATTTATTCTGGAGATTTCTTTGATTTGGACTCTGATGATGACTTTGAAGGCTTTACTCAAGTGGATATTGATGGTGAAGTGGTTAAAGATGATAACCATGCTAGTGGAAGAAAGCAAGGCTGACCACTAGATAATGAGTGGCTACTATCATCTGGGGCTGACTAATTTTATAGAAGCTACTGGCCCCACAGATGTACCTGATAGGCTTTCTGAAAGTGAATTATTTTGTCTATTTATAAACAATGAAATAATAACTTTATTTGTCAACAAAATAAATAAATATGCTAGTCAAATGAAAGATAGACTAAACAAATGTTGGTGTCTTCTCGTATGTAAACATGAGAAAGCACATCACTTTTTTGACAAAATGAAAGCCTTCTTAGCCCTTTTGATTGTTATTGCACTCCAGACGTCCCCAAAGAATAATAAAAGTTAAATATGTTAAATTTTTAATGTATTTGTTTTTATTTTGTTTTTCATATTTTGTTTTTGAATGTCAAAACATGCATACAAAATGTAATGCATTACATCAAAATATTACTCACCTATTCTTTTATTAGTATACAAAAAATAAAATCTATGCACACAATACAAAGAAAGTTATAACAATTTTAAGACAGTAGGTGTTCATGTTTCTGCATCCTCAAAAGAAATGCAGTGGCAGGGGCAACAATTCTAGAAAGAATTTAGTGTGCTAAAGGTCAAATAGACCATGTTTGGCTACCACTGACATCAAGTGTTTCAAAATGTGTATGTTTTGTGCAGTGTGTGTGTGTGTATGTGTGTGTGTGCATGTGTGTGTGTGTGTGTGTGTGAGAGAGAGAGAGAGAGAGATAAAAATAGGTGAAAACAAGTTGTTAATTTCAGTTTCTACTTTACTGATAGTCATGTCCTCTGTTCCATTGAAGTCCAAGAGAAAGAGAGAGTTTTTTTTTCTAACTTGGTGCTGCTTTTATATTAACCATAGTATCACTTGACTACATCTCTGAGGGAAGTAACAACCCACTTTTGCCACTCTTATTTATTTTTTATACTTGTATGTTGCACAAGACATGTTAGAAAAAGAAATTCTCTTCTCTAACGTCTTCTGGATTCCATTGAAAACATTATCTGATGAGAGTCAAGGGAGATAATTATTCAACAAGTTCATAAATTTTTTATGTTACAGACATACTTCAGGTGGGTGCAGGACAACTCAACACCACTAACTCAACAATGTTGACTGAACACCACTGACTGAGCACCAGGGCAACTCAGGACTGAGACAACTCAGCACCAGAAAAACAATTTTTTAATACTGAATAAAAGTAATTTATTAATGATTAAAACCGTAATTAGTGAATATTTTACTTTATTAAAAAATATTTTTTTTACAATTTACTTTATTAAAAATAATTAAAAGAATATTCACTAATTAAGGTTTTAATCCTTAATAAATTACTTTTATTCGGTTATAAAAAAAGTTGTGTTTTTCTGGTGCTGAATTGTCTCATTCCTGAGTTGTCTTAGTCCTGAGTTGCCCTGGTGTTCAGTTAGCAGTGTTGATTTGTGCCTTCATAACCCCAGGTTTGGTTCCATGTTGGAACAATAAAGATGATATAGTAATAAATCTAAAGGAGTATTTGGTATGTGAAAATTGTTTGAGATGCCAAATTGAACAATATTCAAAGATTATTGCTGTCATTCAATGTTTGTAACTGTATGTGTGGACAATAAAAAGATTTATCATTTGAGCATTTCTCCTTTATGAGAAAGTACTAAGTTTGAATTTAACTGGGGATATTTCCAACTTCCAGTCTGTTTTCAATTGTTCCCAAAAATTTTAATTTGTTAATCTTTATTTTAATCTCTTTTGGTCAAGTGGGTGGCTGCTTTTGGAGATGCCATTTCACAGATTTTAAAACTGGCCATAAAAACACAACATTCAAATTCAGATAACATCATTTTTTTTCTTTAATCAATTCACCCCAAGCAAGGAAATAATGCCACTAAGATGCAAGGGGTTACTTTGAGTGAAAGAGAATGAGATGACAGTAGAAAGAACTAGAAACTCAATCCTAAACAAGAAACATGGGATAAACCTCTATTCCTGTTCAAAAGACTTGGGAGGAGTGTGAACAGACTAAGTTAAACAACACAACCAACACGCAATATAATAAAAATACACCACAAAATACGTTGTATTTTATGCTACTCAATGTCTATGCTGGTTTGAAAATAGCATTAAGTAGTTTATAACACAAACAAAATGGCGTGATCTTTCATGGTGTCTTGGAAATTTATACACACATCAACAACAGAAAATGTAAGTTTTATAAATAAAAAAGTATGTCCAACGAAGCAGAAGTGTTAACTGTTGGTAAAAGTGAAAGGATAAATTTTGATTTTATTTGTGTCTTTTTATTTCATTTTTTTTTATATTTTTAGAGGTTTCTTTTGGTACTTAATCTGTATGTCTTGCCAGCACACTAAAATCATGTCAAATAAAAAATTAGGTAAATGACAGATTGATTATTTTTTTAATGGCTTATTTCTCCTTTGGGAGATATTTAAAGCTGAAATATATATTGAACTGTAAGAATAATTTTTTTTTTTTTTGTGAGTGAATGTTGCATTAACAATTTTTTGAAAATAACAATGATTTTTTCTGATACAAGTCCTAGTATTTAACCCATAGCTGGGGGAGAAAAGGGTATTTGCAGGTAAGTGAATGTACTGAACCCAATGGGAATCCAAACTCAGCTCTCTGATTTCTTATTCTGAGCTTCTATCCATTACACCACCCAAACATCCACCACAAATTTAGGAAAGGGTATTAATAAAATGTGAATATAGACTACCTCAGCCAGATTTTGGAACGTGTTCACAGACTCCATTTTTATTGTTGATAATCATCAGGTCATAATTTTTCAGTGACATTTTTTTCATATGGAAATTAGCATTGGGAATGAATGACTAAATCACTAATTTTTGAACATTTAAAATTTGTATTTTAAAATGTAAAAATGTCTAGAATCAGTGAAGAAGTTATGTAGGCTTGTATATTTTGGTGGACATTTTGTATTATTACACACACAAGCATACATATACAGAGAGACAAATATGCACACATACACAGAGACACACATACACTGATACATATACATGCATACCTATATAGAAACACACGTACAGGCACACACATATATACAGAGATACACACATATATGCACATATACTCACATATAGTGTAAAATTTCTTATATATATGGAGGGAGAGTGCTCAGTATGAAAAAAAAACATTTGTAGAGACAGACAATGTGGACAGATGAATCAACACAGCATGGTGACTGTCAGCTTCACACCTCATGCTATCTCCATATTATGTCTCATTGCACATTTTGCAGGCTCTATACCAGATGTAACAGCAAAATTGTCCAAAATGTGTAACAGCAAAATTGTCCATTTGTTAGATTAAGCTTTGAACCATTTTATCTTAGAAATGATTAAAGATATTTTACTGGAATTCTCAGAAGTTTTTATAACACTACTGGACTCTACTTTGAACAATTTTATTACTCTTCAAGTAAGATTAAAATAAAGTTCATATATATATATATATATATATATATATATATATATTTTATTCCAGGATCATTTTCCAACTTATTTAAGATGATCTTTGCCCTCTCTAACCATCTAACTTTCTCTCCTGGAGTAACAAGATGCTTCATACAATTTATGTACGATTTCATTTTCAAGTCTTTTTTTCACTGCTCTTTGGACTGTCATAGCTGAAACTCCTCTTTCACATGCCAAATGTCTTATGGATCTTTTCTAATTGATCTCTTTAGCTCCAAGTTGAAATGATCATCCCTCTTCCTGTTGTTGTGACCTCCTGATCCAGTTTCTCTCTCTACTATTCCCTCTTTTCAAAACTTATTCACTGTTCTCTTGATGGTTCTTGAATGGACTTTGAAGATGGAAGCCAGAGTATGAATGTTGGTACCATTAATGAAGGCCTGAATGATCTTTTTCCTCTCATCATTGCTCATTTGGGAAGACAGTGGGACTGACAAAAATGATTTTAACCTGTTTTGTTTCTAGCTGAATAACTCAAAGGGTTTTTTCAGTGATTCTTATGAAAAATGGTGTCAAGATGGCTAAACATTTTTTCTGAAAACCTGAAAAAAATTTCAATTAGTTTAGAGTTTTCTTATATATTAAACATTTTGTAGGATGGACAATTATGCTGTAACATGATTTGGACAATTTTGCTGTTACACCCGGTATATAGGTGACTGAAAAATCAAAGGAAATTGAAGAAAGAAGAATTTGGTCCTTCATGGTTCTTTTGTTTAATGCTAATGCTTTAAGTTATTTATGGCCATAACTTTTATTTTGACTATTTCATTTATTATTTTTTCTCTATATTTAATTTGGTTCTAAATTTTCCTATTTGAAATAAACTTTATTAGATTTAGGTTATGCAACTTTATTTAGTCTTTGGAGTCATCGTGAGGCATAGATTTGTTTTTATGTCTACATTTGGGAATGAGCCATGATCATTTGTTTAGGAGTTTATCTTGTTCTGTATGGTTGATCATTACTATTTTCTCCTCTAGGCAAAGGTTACAGTGTTTTGAAGTGTTGCTTTAGCTATTCACACGAAACAACATGTAACAACTAAAAACTAAAATAACCCTCTTAAAATTTATAGGTGGACAGAAGACATAGTTTTAGTATACACTTCAGTTATAGATATAGCTTGAACTAGATTCAAAAAGGTATATATATGATTTGCATTAGAGACAAAAAGATAAGTATATATACAGTTTGCACTAGGATTAAAAAGCTAGACATCAGTCCAGTTTACACTAGTCTAAAAAAGATAGACATAGGTCAGGTCTACATAAGAGCTAAAAAAGTAAATATAGGTCAGATATAGACCAGAATAAGAAAAAAACATCAGCCTAGTTTACATTAGATTAAAAAATGGTAGATAAAGGTCAGGTCTATACAAGAACCAAATAAAGGTAATTATAGGTCAGATTTAGACCAGAGTGAAAAAAAAGTAGATATTGGTCCCAGTTTACACTAATGTTAAAATTGTAGAGATAGTTTACTCAAGAATCAAAAATATAGACATAGGTTTGTAATATACCCATCTCTGCAAGTATATATCCAGATTAATATAAGCTAAGTACATAAATATGGATCAAGTACCTTTTCCAATTCTGCCTCAAGTTTACCAATTTTCTCCTGAAGTTCTTTAAGTGTGTTGTCTTTTGAGGCCAAAATTGCCTGGAAATTCTTTTTCTTTTGTTTCAGCTTTTCAAGTATCAAATCTTGTGTTGGATCTTGAGGAATTGATAAGCCATTTAGATTCACTATCTTCAAGTTGGCCTATGGATAAGAAAAGAAAACAATTATTATTATGCACATCAATATTTTCCCAATAATATTGAAATTAACCAAACAATATGGCTAATGGTAATAGTAATATTAGTTGTTTCCTTATAAGGTAACATTCAAGATTCATTAATTAAGCAGCCAGTGCTACTATCAGTTGAAATTGATAGAATTTTTTTTTTAAAACAATGTTTGAGGAAAATAGGTTTCTCAAGTCCAGTAGCTGTTATTGTTTTTTCCAGTATTGATGAGGTCTTCATTCCTTGCCTTTTATTTGATGTAGTGTGGAACGTCAGCATCTTGAATATCTAATTATAATTATTGTTACATGTGAAATCCATTTTAATGGTTTTGATTGTTACATGTGATATCCAGTACAGTTTTTTGTTTAGGATTCTGTAGTGCCAATACACAAGGTTAAAAAAATGGTTCTTTCTAAGACCTAGATAATTCATTCTCTCAAAGCCATTTCTAACCATGTGGTTCTATCCAGCTGACAGTGTAGAGATTTCTGAATGATTTTGGTGCTATGCATAACATCCACACAAAAGTTTACTTTAGAATATGTCTTGAGTTTTTAGGTTAATGCTTTGGTTTTGTAGCAATTTGCAGTGCTGTGGGAAATTACTCCTAGTGCAGCCTAATGTATGTTCAATTTCCTCATCTCCTATACTCAATTGTTTATAACTGATCCATATAACAAAGTATTTGAAGTGTTTAGTATTTACTAATTTCACACCCTGAATTTGTATAGAATGCCATCACTGTTTTCATTCCAATCCCAGTTTCTGTTTGGAAAGGTTTCTATTTCTTGGAAAACTTGGTTTTTCTCTTCAAGATCCTTTTTATTGAAACTATGAATATCTATGTCATTTGCATCATCAGGACATTGGCTTAGGCAGTAAAGCAGGAAACCTGAATTCTCCTTATGTTATGTGAAAAATATTGATAATAACTTGGGGGGGGGCATCAAGTTTAATTATACAAAGTGTAACACAAATCTTTTTTTATAATGTTCAAATGAGCCACATTCTTTAATTCTCACCAGTACAGAGCTTCACAGCCAGAGCCCACCCTGACACATAAACAGAATTGAATTATCCTCAGTTCCTTTGCATTCCATTGGTAAGGAGGAAGTTCCATTCAGACAGATTCCTATCCAAAACTATTACTTTGTGGAAAAGACTCCCGAGGGGATGCTTTCTTGATCACTATGTTCTTAACCTCTTCAAGTGTTGTGTCAACAGTTATCTATCCTGTAAATCAGTCATGGGCAAACTGCAGCCCGCTGATCACATGCAACTGTTTGGCTATCTGAATAGCAAACCAAAATTTGTGAGGAAGATAAAATCTTAAAATTTGGTTTGTTTTGTTTCATTCCCACTGGTTCACTTACACTCTCTCATACATAACTGCATACATAAACAATGATTAAGTGCAATGTTTCTTGAATTTTTAAACTTTCATCAACAATAACATTTTTATCATTTTAAACCATTGGTGATTTTCACTAAGGAAGATCAGACGTGTAAATATCTTTTGCTTTAGAAACATGAAATATTCATATTTTTTTTCTCTGGGAAGAAATATGCATTTTTATTTAATTTTTTCGTTTTGTATTTTCAAGTGAATAAATTAGAAATTAATCACCCAAAATAGTGTGTACTAATCACACTATCATCTGTGTAAATATTATACCAAGTTTCTTAATTCTAGAAAAATCTTTTCTCCAAAAATAAAATAAAAAAACTTTTCCCCATTCCTAAGGCAGACACATACACATATATTCTTCTATAGTGAAAATGGCTGAGGCACCTTTGATGAAAAATTACCTTGAATGTTTTAGTAGTGCAGCCCGCTTTATGATAAGCCATATCTCATGTGGCCCACTGGTTGGAATAGATTGCCCACACCTGCTGCAAATCCTCATATGCACTTCTTATTCAGTAACCCTCTGTATCAAGTGGCTTTTGGTTCTTGTATTTGGTGAACAATAGTACAAATAAATCCATAAGATGTATGTATGGCATCTGTTAGTTTTGAGAGAGACCATAGATCTGTACCTGGGAGTTGTTTTTTTTAAATATAGGTGGCAGTGTAGTGTCTGTTTTACCAATTAGTTGCAGGTGAGAGAACTCTAGAGTGACTTCTCCTGAGCAGGACATTTTATAGGGGATTAACTATTAGGCATGTAGCATGTTTGTCCTCTTTACACTACAGATATAGCCCAAGGGCAGGGGGAAGTGATGATTATGTTTGGTATATATGTTACTGCAGGAGTTACTAGAACAAAAGGTTGGTTGCAATATCAGACATCCTTTGAGACTCTTGCTCAAGATTTTATCCTCAGAATTTACTTAATGAAATCTTTCCCATGACTGGGTTAGGGTCACATAGTAGTGGAGGTTTGAAATCAGAGTTTTCCTTCTCTTAGATGGAGTGCCTTTCTAGGTTAATAAGTACCATCTACCCAATTTGGGAATTATTTCAATCAATGCATAGCTGTATGATACATTTTCAGTATATTCATTAAAATGGGATGGTACCTTATTGTTTAAAGAAAATGATAGAATTCATTGCGATTTAGTCTGTGAAAAGAATTTTGAGTTTCCTTTTTCAATGTGGGTGGTCTTCAGAATGTGGGCGAACATGTAACTTTTGTCTTTTTACGAACCCTCCATTCCCTGTTTTGCCATTCATTTACATAAGCTTATTAGGTAGGTTGATCACGTCTCTCCACAACTTCCTATCTTTTAGCTCTAAGCAATGTTTTTTCCTTTATTATACCTCCCACTCCTTAGTCTGTCATCCATTTACACAAAAAACTCATAAGGTAGATTGATCACGTCTCTCCACAACTTCCTTTTGTAGCACTCAGCAATGTTTGATCCTTTATTATCCCTTCCATTCCCTGTTCTGTCATCAATTTACACAAACTTGTTAGGTAGGTTACTCACTGTTTCCCCTTTGTCTCTCTTGTCTTCAATATGCACTGTGAGTGTTAAATTCTCCAAGCCCTCTTTTCTCATTATGTGTACCAGAAGTTTACCCAGTCTCTTTCTTTGTGTCCTTTTTGCTTCCATTTTTCTTAAAACTTTTTTGTTATATGTTTCATTCATATTTACATTAGAATAAAATAGAAAGTAATGATTCCTCATCTATATGCCATATCTCTTCAAAACGTGGGTGATCATGGCTCTCCACAACTTCCTATCCTTTGTAGTTCTTAGCAATGTTTTTTTTTTATACCTCACAATCCCTGTTCTGCAATTCATTTATGCAAGCTCATTAGGCAGGTTACTTTCTGTTTCCCCCCTGTCTATCTTACTTTCCATATGTCCCGTGAGTGTCAGATTTTCAGACCCTTCTTTTCTCATTATGTGTCCCAAAAATTTTAACTGTCTCTTTCTGATTATAAGTATAAGTGTCCTTTTTGTTTATACATGAATCAATTATTCTATTATTTTACATATTAATTCTATAACCTTCATCAGCCTTTCAACTATTGCTTTCATTTCAGCTATGCTTAACTTTTAGGCAATGTTTAACCTCTGGACCTGCAAAAAATGGTGTATCAAAAGGACAATTTTTCCCTTGACACCTTTGTTACTGTATACTTCCTTCATTTCATTGGCAATGTTTATTTACAAGATTATAAAAATATCTGAACCAAGTACAATGTGATATTTATTATTTACCATTTTATAAAGATTTATTATTTACCATTTTATGAAGAAATAAATTTGAAAAAGAATATTTTTATTCAAAATTTTAAAAACTAACAAAATTATTAAAATATTTGAACCAACTACAATGCAATATTTATTATTTACCAACTTATAAATAAATAATTATAAAAACAATTTTTTATTCATAATTTTATAAAAATATCAATAAACTACAGAACAAGAAAATTTGAATAAACATGATTTTTCGGACATAGCAGATATTCTCCTCATATTATTTTGCATCTCAGATTACTTCTTATTTGAATTTTCCAACTTTTTTATAATTGTGATCTAGGATCAATGATGCCTAATCAATAGAAATTCAAAGCCTGAAACTCCAGAAATTATAGGTTACCTCAATTCCTACTCTTTTTGAAAAAAACATAATTTTGAAAATTTTTTTAAATCATTGTTAAGTTTCCTAAAAATGCTTAGAAAATCTGCAGATAGATCTGTTGTCAATTATGTGATGACTAATGAAGAAATTGGTAAATTGTATTCTTTGGAATGTTTGGCAAACCATCAGCTAATTGAAAATTTGAATGCCCAAAATGCAAGCATCAATGTGAACTGAACAGGAAGAATAATAAAAAAAAGGAGTCAACCATATGTTGGGATCATCGAGTCACTGTGAATGATCCTTTCTTTAGCAGCATAGTATATGCTTTGCCAGAGCTACATACTGTTTCCTTCTCCTAGACTGGTTACCATCCAAGGCTATAGAACCCAGTCTGTCCTACTATCTACTCATAGCTGGGGGAGAGAAGAAATAGATTCATACCTTTCCCAAAGAGATTAGCACATAAGTGAATGTAATGAACTCAACTGGAATTCAAACACGGCTCTCTGATTCCTCAATCCGAACTGCAATACATTTATTTTTATATTTTTTTCTTTATAAACTGGTATATAATGAATATTATAGTTGGTTCACATATTTAATAATTTTGTAAATTTTTATAAATTTATGAATAAAAACATTTGCTTTCATATTTCTTTCTTTATAAATTGGTAAATGACAAACATTGCATTGAAACTGGTGCACATATTATAGTCTTGTAAATATAAAATTATTGTCATAAATAAAAAATCTAATAAATAAACAGTGTTTAATATTTTTGTTTTAATATTTTTTTTCTCAAGAACAAAGAAACTTTCATATATTTGGGTTTCATTAAAATTCTAATCATCACTTTTGAAAATGACAAACATTGCTAAGGTAGTGAAGGGAGTATACAATAATAGTGGTGTCAAGGGAAAAACTGTTCTTTTGATACACCATTTTTTTGCAGGTCTGAAGGTTAAACTTAGCCAATCTTTCTAATTTCTTCTGTGAAAACATTTATTTGCATGATAAAATTTGACATTGTTACATAAAAAGTTTAATTACTAATCTTATTTCAGTGAAAATATCATTAAAGTATCATTATCGTCAAGAGATTTTGGTGGCTTGAGAAAGTTAAGATAATTCTGAGTGAAAATAATGGTACAGACATTAATAAGAATCATTGTATTTGGCTTAGTGTGTATTAATTTCCTCACAATATTTCAGCTTCTATCAGTCTAAAAGTTTGCAAAACACCTGTAGATCTTGGGAGATACATGCATGTCCATAAATGTTGAGCACCACTTTATTATACTGAGCCTTCATTTGTAATCTGTAATGAGAGTCCACCATATATTTCTGTGACCACATCACCTCTTACATCTGTCCACCTAACTCCCCAGACTGCAACCCCTTGATTATTATGTGTGGGTCACAGTTGTGCGAGAAACAAACAAAACTCCTTGTAGCACCAAAGATGAACTGAAGGCAAGGATTGTGGCAGCATTTATCAACTAAAACAAGGAGACTGTTGAAGCTAATGTTGAATAAATTTACAAGATATTTCAAGATATTTTTGTGTAATTTTGGTAAATATATCTGTTAAAATGAGATGTCAGTGTTATTTTCATTTTTGCATAATTTAGATGACAATTTAACCATCACACGCTGTATATATACATACACATCAATATATGATGCTTTGTGTATGTTTATGTCAATGTTTTTGGTTAAATTTGGCATTCTTGCATTTGTTGGAACCAATTTCAAGTCACTCCAGTTGTTGTCATTTAAATGGTCAAACTTTTTCTTTTATATGTGCTTTTATTTTTTATTTTTTTACCCATATATATAACACACACACATGAAAAATAATATTATTTATTTAGCTATCCATTTTCAAAGATTATTGTGCATGAAACAGGCTGTAATTTGGTAACTAAATAAAAAAATATTTTTATGTATATTAAAAAGCTCTTTAAATAATATTTAAAATTAAGCATTCTCACGCATGAAATAAAAAGGAATATAAAAATAATATATATATATATATATATATATATATATATATATATATATATATATATATTATGAAATGGACAAAGTCTGACAATTATTTTAAGACATTTTTATGTTTATACATTCTTTTTTTTATAGAACAAATATTTAAGTAAATGCTCTGTTCATAATAAAACAACATTTACCGGCCTGAATGTCCAAGAAATTTTCATAGAAAATATTCGTCCTCTGACAGGAATTGAACCTGTATCCTATACAGAACCGTCATATAGCCTGATGAGTCTTAACCGATTGAACCACAGGTGATCGTATGGTTAGCAAGGTCGATTTTACTGTTTTTAAACTACAATTTTCCATGAATCTCTTACATAAATTCATATCTGCTGAAAGCATATCCAAATTTAAACAAATGATGTCACACATTATGAAATGGACAAAGTCTGACAATTATTTTAAGACATTTTTATGTTTATACATTCTTTTTATAGATACAAATATTTAAGTTAATGCTCTGTTTATAATAAACAGTATTAATAACATTTACCGGCCATAATGTCCAAGAAATTTTCATAGAAAACCAAACGATCCTCTGTGGCTCAATTGGTTAAGGCACATCAGGCTATATGACGGTTCCGTATAGGATACTGGTTCGAAAGACGAATATTTTCTATGAAAATTTCTCAGACATTCAGGCCGGTAAATGTTATTAATACTGTTTATTATAAACAGAGCATTTACTTAAATATTTGTATCTATAAAAAGAATGTATAAACATAAAAATGTCTTAATATATATATATATATATATATATATATATATATATATATATATATATATATAATGGATTTAAGAAGAACAATTTGGAGAGTTGATAATTTAAACTTTTCAAGCAGTTGTAATTATTCATCATGAATGCAGTTCTGCAATAAATTTGGACGACCCAAGCTAATATGGAATTATTGATTTTCTCTATCTCTACTAGCCAATAGCAAAGAAATTTTGATGTTAGCTTTTTTGTTTTTGCACAATTTTGATTTGTTGTAAAATTCAAAGAAAAATCCTTACCATTTTTGAATGTCTGTTTATTTCCTGAAAAAAAGAAATGAGATAAATCCCTTAAAAACAAGAATTATTATGAAACATTCGTCTTTTGTAAAATATTTTGTTTTTTATGAATAAGAGTTGGTATTAACTACAAGGTTGAGAGTTTTGAATTTTACTGTAGAAGTACTATCAGAAAGGAGTTCTAAATGAACAATGAAAGAACATGTTTTAATAATAATAATAATATTAATAATAATAATAATAATAATAATAATAATAATGTGGCACATGAGAACATCAACAATCCCTTTTGTAGTTGGAGCCCTTGGATTAGTTGGAAAAGATTCCAATAGATTCATTGAAAGGATTCCTGGAAGCCCATGCCTTGAAGAAATACAAAACTTTGTTCTCATGAGTACAGCCCACACCTTACAAAGGGCTTTATCTATGTAAAATATGTACATACTTTTTTTTAATTGATCAGTGGAAAATGTCATGATGCCATTTCTAACCTGGGCCAAGACCCAGAAAGAAATGAGTACACACCAGAAATCAAAGGTGGAACAACAACAACAACAACAACAATAACTACTACCACTACTACTACTACAAGAACAACAGCAACAACCACAACAATAATAACAGAAATAAACTGAGACAGTCATAGATCCACTACAGTTGAAATTATATAGTCACTGTGAATTTCAGTGTGCTGTACCCAGGGCTACATACAGTTTTGAACTGAGACTTATCCCTCTACAGTGGTTGACAACCAAGGATGGAGAACTGCCTAGTCTGACCAGCTATTTAACCCATAGCTTGGTGGAGAAGACATGAACTCCTACCTTTTTCAGGTGTATTTGCACAAAAGTAAATATAATGAACACAGCTGGAATTTGAATTTAGTTTGATGATTTCTCATTCTGAACTGTTATCTATTACACCACCTGTACATCCATGAGTCGTAGAAATAAGAATAGAATTTAAATATCATATAAACTTGCATATCACATGACTTTGAAGACCTAATTTTGAAGCTAATTTGACTAAAGTAAAAGGATATTTAGTTTGGTCAAGTAGCCAGGGCCAGCAGTACATACGCTAATTTTATATCAGGTGTATAATGTGACCCCATTAAAATTAGCTTCAAAATTAGGTCTTCAAAAGTACACATGATATGTGAGTATATAAAAAATATTATCTATCTCTACCTGTTCATACATATCTATCTATCTGTCTGGTTCACACTCCACCCTGGTTTTTTGAACAAGAATAGAGGTTTATCCCTTGTTTTTTAGGATTGAGCTTCTAGTGCCTTTTAAAGTCTTCTCATTCTCTTTTATTCCCAGTAGCCCCTTGCATCTTAGTGGATTTATTGTCTTGTTTGGGGTGAATTGATAAAAAAAATCTTCATCTCCTATACTAAATTTGTTATAACTGACTCATATACCAGGATTTTTGAAGTGTTTAGAATTTACCAATTCTACATCCTGAATTTTTATGATGGATTCATCACGTCTTTCATATCAATTCCAGATCATATTTTCAGTTTCAGGAATGTTTATCTTGAGTCCTATTTGTTGGAATACATGGTAGAGGATGTTGATTTTTTGTTCAAGATCATTATTATCCCAATTCTTAATACCTATGTCATCTACAGAGACCCACTCATCATTTGTACATTGGCTTCAGGAGGAAAAGCAGGAATGCTGTTTTCTATATAAGTTTTTAAAAAGTCAGTTGGTTTCAAAACAGTTTACTTATTTGTTATTTGCATACGTGGATGTGGACACTTTAACAGCATTGTATTAAGAATGTACTTCAGCATATATATCTTTTTAAGCATTCAATAGCTTTTGTAACATTTGCTTGATACAATTTGTGCAGAAAAGGAAGTGAGTGCTTTTCCGAGGAAAAAAAAACACATTCAAAAATGATTTGAAATATGAAAGTGTAACAAAAATCTTGTAGCGTCTATTGAAAACGTCTTTGTGCAAAGTAAGTGTAGAATGCAAGCAAATTTATAACATCGTCAAGAAATTCAGTTGCATTGAAGACTGTCTCTACCATACAGGGTCCAATAATAAAGGAGAAAAGAAAAAAAAAATGGAAGAAACATAAAGAATAACATTCAGAGATGTATATGTAAAAATGTTGTCCCCCTTTTTATGTTTTTAATGTAGATGGCTTGATAATTAGAACAAAAATGAAGAAAACTAGAAAAGAAAACCAAAGAAGAATGAAAATATTTTTGAAAGAATACAATGGAATGACAAAATATATTAAATGTTGAAGATTTCCCCAATATTTTGTTATATGAAAGAATTTTCAGATACCACACAGCCATTTTTAAAGTCGTTCACTTTTGCAAGAATTTGTCTGAAGACTTTTTCTCATATATATTTTTAATGTAGTTAGGAAAAAAAAAAACTAATAATGTTAGAAAACATAAAAAAATAAAATAAAAAATTAAACAAGATGATTTTTTAAAAGTCAAAATTATTCAAACTATGGATATTTTAAGAAGAAACAGAGAGAAAGAGTAGTTGAAAAGCATTATATTAAGAGAAAAGGAAAGAAAGCACTATATTAAGAAAGAAAGAAAGCATTATATTAAGAAAAAAGAAAGCATTATATTAAGAAAGAAAGTACTATATTAAGTAAGAAAGCATTATATTAAGAGAAAAAGAAAGAAAGCACTATATTAAGAGAGAAAGCATTATATTAAGAAAAAAAGAAAGCATTATATTAAGAAAGAAAGCATTATATTAAGAGAAAAAGTAAGAAATCTCTATATTAAGAAAGAAAGCATTATATTAAGAAAGAAAGCATTATATTAAGAAAGAAAGCATTATATTAAGAGAAAAAGTAAGAAAGCTCTATATTAAGAAAGAAAGCATTATATTAAGAAAGAAAGCATTATATTAAGAAAAAAAGAAAGAAAGCACTATATTAAGAAAGAAAACATATTAAGAAAGAAAGAAAGCATTATATTAAGAAAAAAGAAAGAAAGCATTATATTAACAGAAAGAAAAAACATTAAGAAGAAAAAATTATTAAAAAGAAAGAATGTTATTAAGAAAGAAAGAATTTTATGAAAGAAAGAAAGCATTATATTAAGAAAGAAAGCATTATATTAAGAAAGAATCTTAGAAGAAAGAAAGAGAGAAAGAAAATGGCAAGAAGGAGATTGAATATATATGCTTTGTATAATTGATGCAAACATACTTTTCTGAATATCTTTATATCTTTAGCTTTGTTCCATAGATCATCTGAAGACAAGAATTTGCCAATCAATCTCCCTAAGCAACAACAACAGAATGAGTTAAGCCAGCGATTTCAGTCATTTGCCTCTTCACCAAGAACATTAAGCAGTGAACAAATGGGCTAATTTGCATCACTAATAAATTAGACAATAAAATTATTGATAGACAATACATATTACCAATGTCAGAGAAAAGACAGGTGAGGTTGAAATGCATGCTGGGAAATGGTACATGATAAAATGTTAAAAGCATATCCAAAGACTGTCTGGATGGCCTGATACCTTGAGATGAATGTGCTGGTGGGAGAAGGAAACAAAGACAAAGTAAAGACTAATAGAAAATAGAAAAATGCAAATAGTATGAATAAGAATAAAAAAAAAGTCTTTTGATTCATGCATATGTGCTATTACTGTTACTTACCTGATAAAGGGAGAAAGCAAATCATCTGAAATATTATCCAAGCAAATTAATGACACAAATCAGAATAGGATGCACAATGATTTCTTTAAGTAAAAAGCCTAATATTTTAATGACATCTCTTTTTTTAAAATAAATAAATTAAATAAATTATATATATATATATATATATATATATATATATATATATATATATATATATATATATAGATATATACATTGTATTGAGCACTTAAAAAAAAAAGTAAATGTATTTTAATATATTTTATTGTTATATGTTACTTATATAGACACAAATATTTAAGTAAATGCTGTTTTATAATAAGCAGTCCCAATTTGAGTCTTGGTAGTGGATGCACACTGCTGAGGAGTCCCAAATAGCACAAAACAGCTGTCCAGTACTTTTTGCATTCTGTTGAGGCTTCCTCTAGACTCAATGAATTACTATGAATGATTATTCAAATCTCCCAAAAATTTCTATCACTTACATATCCTTGCTTGATTCAGCTTCTAATACTATAGAGAGAGTAGCTTGGTGAAAGAAGGCATTGCTCTTGGGGCCCTATCCGTTGGGTTATGTATACTTGGATGAGTATTACCACCAGAATTTAGTGAGTATTTTGTTGAGGATTCTTCTAGACTTGATGAATTACTATGAGTATATATATATATATATATATACATATATATATATATATATATAGTGGGCTCTCCCATTGTATTTGACATATGAGAGTTAAGCAGCTCAGTTCCTAGGAACCGACAACCCAGATACCAGCACATATGATTTGATTATAGTGGTGAAGGCTTTGTGCAGAACCAACCACACTTTTTGAAGGGCCGAATACAGAAACCAGGTGCACTATGTGCCACAAAGTCTCCAAATGACACTCCAGATTTTGAATTTGGAGTTATCCTCCTCCTAGACCAGTTGCCATCCAAGGCTATAGAACCCAGTCTGTCCTGTCATTTACCCATAGGTGGCGGGAGGAGAAGAGAATTCACACCTTTCCCAAGGGTATTAGCATTTAAGTGAATGTAAGATGGATTTGACTGGAATTCAAACTTGGCTCTCCGATTCCTCAATCCAAGCCACTATCCACTACTCCGCTGTCTCTCTCATATATATATATATATATATATATATATATATATATATATATATATATGTACAGGTAAAAATTCATGGGTAAATAATCCAAGTGAGTCCTAATAAAAATATTAAAACTGGTCCACAAAGTGAGCTCAGTATATTTATTACAGAGCATATATAGATAATTTACATTTAATGAAACTCAATACCCCATATGGATGGCTATTTCACCTAAAAAAACTTTTTTGTGTTGAAAAGCCTCAGCAAGGAATTTATGCTCAGGAGGTGAAATGGCCATCCATATGGGATATTGAATTTCATTAAATGTAAATTATATATCTATCTTTCTATCTATCCTTCTCTCTCTCTCTCTCTCTCTCTCTATATATATATATATATATATATATATATATATATATATATATATATATATATATGTGTGTGTATATCATTTAAATAAAATCTATGTCAAATTCTTTCAAGTCAAACAGAATATATTAATATTAAATATATGTACATCAAGCATTAAAGTTTAGCAATTGGTGTAGGCATTATGCATTTGAATTTTTGTGTTTATGGACCATGTGACTTAAAAAAAAGGTGTGTACAGTTTTCATCAGTTTTAAAGATTGGAAACTTTATTTATTTATCTGCCCTTGTAAGTTTATGAAAGACACAATCAGAAAGTGAATGTTTATATTTGCGTCTTGTATGAATGGCAGTTATTTACTTTCCGTAGTTTGATATTCCTCTTTCTAATAGGTTTTATTCCTTTTAATTAAAATATAATTTCATCTTTTTATAGCCATTTATTTTCTCCAGGGATTTATCCTTTTGAGAGTGTTAGGAACAAATCATTTGTCAGATGAGCTTCATAGAGAATTACAGGATTTTACAAGTTCTAACTATACTGGAAAGTAATTTACTCTGTCTATCTGAGAAAGAAGTAAAAGAAGTTGAGTCCAAGTACACTCTGCTCAGCCCAGGGATTGAACTCACAATTACTATGTCATCAATTTCACAAACCAATGTTTTAATTCAGTAAGCTAGCAAACAGGGCAAGCAATAACTGAGCAATACTAAAAATAAGAACAAGACAAAATATCCCTAGATATGGTCAGTGGAATGAGAATGTAGTGGAACCTCAGTTCATGAATTTAATTTGTTCCTGAAGCACGTTCATAACATGAAATGTTCGTAAACTGAAAATATTTTTCCAATAAGAATCAATGTAAAATGGATTAATCTGTTCCTGGTCCGAAGATGATTGCTTATTTAAACTTTAACAACAGCACTTTGTGCACATGTTTATACACAAAACTAATGAAAATCATTAAAGCTAAGAAAAAAACAAACAATACTAAAAAGATCATAAAATATAGACGAACATTTCAATTTTATCGTACCTGCATGTAAGAGAGTTGATGGTATAAATGGAAGCAGAAGGAAAGATGTTATTGTTTGGAAAATGGAAGGAAAGACATGATCGTCTCTTTATTTATAAGAATAGTACAGATCATTGATTTTGCCATATGAAACTGAGTAGGAAGAGACAATATCAACAACAATTGTTTTTCTCTTAACTTTTCTTTTTCCTTTATCAGTATCACTGTTAGCTTTCTTTGGAGCCATGACTGAGGACTAATGAAGAGAAAAAAAAGGCACAGTACAATAAAATTGAAAAAGAAAAGCACAGCACAACACAAAAATGTATAAAACACGGGGGTTGAATAAGAAATGATTCTGTTTGGGATAACTTGGTTTGGCAATATTGTTTGAGAACCAAATTTTTGTTTGTTTCATCTTGAATATTCTGTTCAAAAACTGATTTGTTTGACACGTGAGACATTCGGGAACCGAGGTTGCACTGTAGTTAAAATCATTCAAAAGACAACATAGTAAAACTTTCATCAATTTTTCAGACATTGATGTTTTGCCATTCTACCTGATTATGTAAAATTTCTGTTTGTATGCTTGTCGTTTTTAATTCCCTCTGATTTTGTTGGCAATATTCTTTGTCCTAAAAAACAAAAAAACAAATTAGAAACAATATTAAGAAATTAATATTAAATGGAGGTGAATTAAATAAAAAAATGATTCTACAGAAAATTATTTCATAATATTTTTTTATGCTTTGATTGAATTATTCATTTTCATAAAAAAAATACATACAAAATCAAATTTAGTCCCAGTTTAATCTAAAAATTAAATTTAGTCCCAGTTTAATCTAAAAATTAAATTTAGTCCCAGATTAATCTAAAAATTAAATTTAGTTCCAGTTTAATCTAAAAATTAAATTTAGTCACAGATTAATCTAAAAATTAAATTTAGTCCCAGATTAATATAAAAATTAAATTTAGTAACAGATTAATCTAAAAATTAAATTTAGTCCCAGTTTAATCTAAAAATTAAATTTATTCCCAGTTTAATCTAAAAATTAAATTTAGTCACAGATTAATCTAAAAATTAAATTTAGTCCCAGTTTAATCTAAAAATTAAATTTAGTCACAGATTAATCTAAAAATTAAATTTAGTCCCAGATTAATCTAGAAATTAAATTTAGTTCCAGTTTAATCTAAAAATTAAATTTAGTCACAGATTAATCTAAAAATTAAATTTAGTTCCTGTTTAATCTAAAAATTAAATTTAGTCACAGTTTAATCTAAAAATTAAATTTAGTCACAGATTAATCAAAAATTAAATTTAGTCCCAGTTTAATCTAAAAATTAAATTTAGTCCCAGTTTAATCTAAAAATTAAATTTAGTCACAGATTAATCTAAAAATTAAATTTAGTAACAGATTAATCTAAAAATTAAATTTAGTCCCAGTTTAATCTAAAAATTAAATTTAGTCCCAGTTTAATCTAAAAATTAAATTTAGTCCCAGATTAATCTAAAAATTAAATTTAGTCCCAGATTAATCTAAAAATTAAATTTAGTCCCAGATTAATCTAAAAATTAAATTTAGTCCCAGTTTAATCTAAAAATTAAATTTTGTCACAGATTAATCTAAAAATTAAATTTTGTCACAGATTAATCTAAAAATTAAATTTAGTCCCAGATTAATCTAAAAATTAAATTTAGTCCCAGATTAATCTAAAAATTAAATTTAGTAACAGATTAATCTAAAAATTAAATTTAGTCACAGATTAATCTAAAAATTAAATTTTGTCACAGATTAATCTAAAAATTAAATTTAGTTCCAGTTTAATCTAAAAATTAAATTTAGTCACAGATTAATCTAAAAATTAAATTTAGGAACAGATTAATCTAAAAATTAAATTTAGTCCCAGATTAATCTAAAAATTAAATTTAGTCCCAGATTAATCTAAAAATTAAATTTAGTCCCAGTTTAATCTAAAAATTAAATTTAGTCACAGTTTAATCTAAAAATTAAATTTAGTAACAGTTTAATCTAAAAATTAAATTTAGTCACAGTTTAATCTAAAAATTAAATTTAGTCACAGTTTAATCTAAAAATTAAATTTAGTAACAGATTAATATAAAAAATTAAATTTAGTCACAGATTAATCTAAAAATTAAATTTAGTCCCAGTTTAATCTAAAAATTAAATTTAGTCCCAGATTAATCTAAAAATTAAATTTAGTCCCAGTTTAATCTAAAAATTAAATTTAGTAACAGATTAATTTAAAAATTAAATTTAGTCACAGATTAATCTAAAAATAAAATTTAGTCACAGATTAATCTAAAAATTAAATTTTGTCACAGATTAATCTAAAAATTAAATTTAGTTCCAGTTTAATCTAAAAATTAAATTTAGTCCCAGATTAATCTAAAAATTAAATTTAGTCCCAGTTTAATCTAAAAATTAAATTTAGTCCCAGTTTAATCTAAAAATTAAATTTAGTCCCAGATTAATCTAAAAATTAAATTTAGTAACAGATTAATCTAAAAATTAAATTTAGTCCCAGTTTAATCTAAAAATTAAATTTTGTCACAGATTAATCTAAAAATTAAATTTAGTAACAGTTTAATCTAAAAATTAAATTTAGTCCCAGTTTAATCTAAAAATTAAATTTAGTCCCAGATTAATCTAAAAATACATTTGATACTTGCTGAAAGTCAGTAATATTAAATAATTAAATAAAATAAATTGATCTCTATCTGGATTTCTGGGATGAGGTGTTATTATTTACATGATTTACATTTGGATTATTGTCCTTTTTTTGTTGCTGTCATCAGAAAGTTTCAGCCATTTATGTTATGCCTTCTAGCCTTTATCATATGTGTATATCGATCCAGGTAACCTACAATGAATTCTGGATTGAACCCTTTATTAATCTATGAGAGGTAGACTGCTCTTGTTCTACTGTCCATGTCTAGGGATATCTTGTCTAGTTCTTATTTTTAGTACTGCTCAGTTATTGCTCACAGCTATTGCTAGCTTAATGGATTCAATCATTGGTCTGTGAATTTGGTGATATACTAATTGTGAGTTCAATCCCTGGTCTTAGCAGAGTGTATTTGAGCTCAGTGGAAAGAGTAGTACTAAAAAAAAAATAAGAACTACATGAGATGTGTGCATATATATGATCAGTTCTTAATAAAAGCAAAACATCTCTAGATGGGGACAGTAGAATGGTAACAATCTACCCACATAGATTAAATGAACAGTTTAGTTTGGAATTTTTTAAAGCTTGCAGCACCTGATGAAGTCTGTAAGGTACAATGCCTGAAACATTGTGATAGCAGCAACAAAGATAAGGACAATTCTTCTACTTTTCCACCAAATAAATTACTTATTGACACATCCAATTCTACAAGATAAATTTTTAAAAGTTTGAAAAAGTTTGATCAAGCTGTCAAGATAATTATTTGATTGTCTTCATTAACATCATCAGTAGTTCCTATAACTGGGTGTTGTCATAGAATTGTTGCACCGTTAATCACCTCATCAGTTCCCTCCATATATCTGGAGATGTATTGATGCATGTGTAGTGTGTCTTGGGTAAATCACAACCAATGCAATTTGAAGGCCACGCTGGTCACTAACAGATGACCATTGATTCCATTAGGGAACCTCCACTCTGGTTGTTGTCATTACTGCATTGGTTGCATCCATAGCTATAGAGCCCCCTGTCTACTCTATTGTGCTAGATGGCCGTTAACCCCACAAGAAGGTTTACCTGCCCTTTGACAGTTCTTTATAATCCTTATGAGTGTCTAGCCACCCACCTCACCAGAAAAGCCTGGTGGGGGAGCCAATGATGGTCACCTGACCATGCAGCTGGTAGTACTGGTTTACATGATACAAGTGGCACTTTGCATCTTATAAAAACTTTTGATGATATTTTGCTATTACAGTTCTTTACTTTCAAAGAGCTCTTCATGTATACATGGGAATATTTAAAGACATTATTCTCCATTTTATAGACTAAATCTTACTTTCAAATCACAGCTACATTCATGACATACTTATTTATTTATTTTAATAAAATTCATGGCAAGCAGGGCAGTAAAGCCACTGAGACACAAGACGTTTCTGGGTGTGGAAGAGTTAGAAAAAGGAACATTGCTAGGGAGCAAGAACAGAGGAAAAAATAATCAGGGGGACAATAGATAGTGATTGACATTGCATTTAAATTTTGAAGATTAAAATTGGCTGGAAAATATGGAGCTGGAATGGAGTTCCAGAGGCGAGAAGTGCAAGAAACTGTAAGCATTGAATTTGCAGTTACATGTAAATAACATTAAAACTCGTAACAGAATCATTACATAATTAGGTGTGAGATAATGAAATCAGGCATGGCTGATCATGTATGGAGTGAAAAGCATAGTCAGTAACCCCTGTGGAATAAAATAAAAATATTACACAAAGAACACTGGCGAATCAGACATCTGAAGGAATCAGTGCATATATCAAGCTATGACTGCTTCTTCAGTAGGTCCAACTTAAAAATAAATCCCATACAGGAGCCATTAATAAAGAAAGAAAAATGACAACAAGTCTTTAGCAGCAAGAAAAGAGAAGTGGTGGTGAAGGAGGTCAAGTGTGATAGCAGCCAGCTGGTAATAAGTATATTAGGTTTAAGGTTTGAAGTTTTAGGTTCAGATTTGTTACAAAGGACAATAAGCTAGTAGATTAAACAATGGCTTGTGAATTTTGGGGCATTGTAAATGTGAGTTCAATCTCTGGGCTGGGTAGTACAGATTTAAAAACAGTGTAAGCAATAACTAAAAAAGAACAAGACAAGATATCCCCAAACATGAGCTGCAGAACAAAAACAATCTATTCCTATAGATTAAATAAAGAGATCAGTTGGTAATTCCCTGGCCTTGTTACTTCAGAAGATTTGCTTAATTATTTCTATCACAAAATTTCCCCAGAATTTGAGAAAACTGAATAAAAAATTTTCTGAAGTTTTAGCAAGGTTTCAAATATCTTGATTTAAAAAATTAAAACTTTTGGTTCTTACCTGAATAATTAGATCATCACACATTTGTTGCTTCTCAGATAAAAGCAAATTTACTTCTTCTAGCTCTTGTGCTACAAAAAGAAAACAAAATTAAAACATAGAGTTTATTAAGCAGGGTGCCTGATAATGGTGGGGCATAGTAAGTTTCTTGGACTTTAAAAATGACATAGAGTACCAAATATATTTATTACATAATTGATATACAAGACTATTTCTTACAGGTATATGATATCTCTTTTGCTGATGGTAAACCCACATAATGCATGTTTTTGAAATCAGAGAGCAAGCTCATGCATGTTTTCTTCATGGTGGTGACCATCTCAGGGATGTAATATCCAAATCTTAGATAATATGTTGAATTCTTGTATATCAGTTATGTAATAAATATATTTGGCACTGTGTTAGTTTTAAAATCCAAGATACTTGCATTTAAAATGAGTCTCATTATAGGACACCTTGTATACAAGCACGGACTGAAAATTCTTGACCATATTCAGATCTCCAAATCAATGACCAAATATCAATCATTACAAAAACTTGGGAAAAGATATATCAGGATTGTTGAGCAATCTTCTGAATATGTGAAAAAAAAAGTATTCAGGGTTCTGTGTTAGTTGGCCAGTGAGCCAAATATGAACTTACTTTATTTCAATGTATCTATTCAACTATTTTTGTGGCTTATTTAGTGTGAAACCTGTGCCTAATGTTTTTTTTTATGATTTTTTCAATATTTTGCAGTATATAGTTGGCAATGACTGACCACAGAGATGTAATATTCAAATCTTGAATGTTGAATTCATGTATATCAGTTATGTAATAAATATTAGGTTGGTGCAAAAATAATGACGTAATAATGACGGTTTTTGACGTTAAAAAATACGTCAAAAAACAACATTATTACGTCATTATTTTTGCACCAACCTAATATATTTGGTACCCTATGTCATTTTTATAATCCAAGATACTTACATTTAAAATGGGTCCCATCATTATGGGACACCTATATATATATATATATATATATATATATATATATATATATATATATACCTATGTTTGTAGTGCAATTTAAATTTAAGTTGTCTAATTATTTGGTTTATACCCATAGTTAAGGGAGAGGTTATTATTGTTCCAATGAGAGAAAAGAGTATATTTTAAAGAGAAAAGAGAAGCCGTAAACATTTTTGATTATAATGTGGATTTTTTAAATATATATTGTACTTTGTTTTCTATATTTTTGCTACACACGTTTTGGGTCTTGTGACCTTCATCAGGTGAAGAATGGTTATTTACACATATTATTTTTTGCCTTATGTTTTCTTATGTTTAACCATTGTTTTGTGTGTGGTAGTAATCTAAATTCTTCTTAGACTGGTGGAAAAATCTAAAAGGAAATGGTTAAGCATAAGAAAACAATGAAAAAAAATAACCCCTTTAAATAATATGTGGAAATAACCATTCTTTGCCTGATGAAGAAGACAAGACCTGAAACACATGTAGCAAAGAATATGGAAGATAAAGTATAATATATATTCTTTTAATATATATATATATATACATATATAATAGTACTAATCACTGCAAAAACAATAATATTACAATACAGTATACAAACAAATGGAGAAAAAAAAGAGATCTACTCAAAGTGAGTGAATTTAAAATCCAGCAGACGTTAATGGCTTCAATATAAAAAAAATATTTTGGTTCTTTTATCTGATAAAGTTATTTGTCATCCCTTTCTCAAATATTCTAATGCACTTTCCTTACACACAGGGTTCATCTCACTTCAAATTGAAAATGCCCACTAGACAGAGCTTTTTCACTTTCATTATCTCCATTTTTGTTTGGGTACTATTCTACATCCTACTAACACGCACACACACATGTAAAAATTCAGACATAACTAAAAAATATATCTGTAAAAAGACAATATGAATAAAGACAAAAGGAAAGCATATCTTAGCTAATATATTTTGTCCTCTGATGGGCTTTATCAAGGCAAATGTAAACATTTTATTTTGCAACAAGTAGTTATACACAAAAGTAAAAACATTGTTAGTTTGCCAGAATTTTGAAATTCAAGTATACTCTTAAATATACTTTAGACTAACTGAAAGTCAGGATTAAATTATGGAGGATGCTAAGTGATATAATTTAATGCCTATTAAATCAAAGTGAGTAAATGTTATTAAATTATTTTTATAATGTAATTATCATTTATATTAATTTAGTTTAAGAAATTAATTTATGTATTATATATTTTGTTTTGAATTTAACTGTTTTATTTTAATGCCACACATATTGATGATGATAAGAAACCTCATAGGTCTAAGGGTAGAGCCCTGGGGGACTCCCGCATCAATATGAAATGAATTAGAAGTGTGTCCATTAAACTCTTTATGTCATTTGCAGACAGTACTGTTTCGCTGTATCACAGCTCCTCAGTGTGGCTAAACAACCAAATGCCTCAAGCCCTTTTACAATAAATGACTCACTGCTTCTTGCTTCCTAGCTTGTTAGAAGTACTTCTCTGTAGTTCCAGAACTCTGGGGCACTTTCTGACCCCACAATCACCCTATTAGTCTTGTATTTTTTTTTGAAAAGTAGTAAAGGCTTTAATCAATACCAAATTGGTTAGGCATCTCACTTTATATGACCTCCTTTGGATAAACAATATGTCTTTCATTTCTCTAGGTCCATGATCTTTCTCAAGAAGTTATAGCAATTTGCTGAAATGGAATTTTGGAGAGCTATAATTACCTCTGTCCTGAAGTGACATTTTTTTAAATATTTTACAATAATTTTCACCCTGTACAAGAGCCATATGATGTAGAGTGTTACAGAGTAAGGTACATCTTATAGGATATCTAGCAAAGATAACAGTTAACCTTAGACTTGTCAGTTTGATTGTAATGATTGGTGAAGCATCCTCTTGGGAGTCGGTTCTAAAAAGCACATACAATTTATGTTCTATAATGTCATTAACAGTTTTTTTATTTACACTATTTACATTATTTAGACTGTTGTCTTCATTGTCATATTCACAATGTTTTGGCTGTTGTACACTCCGGCCTTCTTCAGCATCTGTTTATATTTCTGTAATATGTAAATAGCATAAAAAGTTACAATACTTCATCTCAGTAATATAGACACATACAAAATTTTTTGTAAAAAAATATATTTGTATATTATATATCTTGCATAAATAGTGGGTATATTTGACAATTTAAAAAATATTTTGTTTACTAGATGGGTCATGTTAAAGCTTGGAAAAAAATGACCCAGCAATCACTGAATTTGTTTATCAAGTTTTAAGTAAGAATAGCAAACCCTGGCCTCTGGCTCTAGATACCTGAAAGGTGTTCAACAGGGTTTGGCTCAAGGGCTACAATGTCTCTGGACAAATATTAGGCTTAAACCAATCATTTCAAACAAATTTTGTAATGAAGGTTGCATTGAACAGACACACTTCTAGTTCATTCCACATTTATGCAGGGATCTCCCAGGGCTCTATCCTTGGGTCTACGTTGTTTCCCAACTAGGTATTTATGCAGATGATACAACTATTTACTCCTGTCTGACAAATCTGAAAAAGTAAAACCAGCAACTGTTCTGAAAAAAAACCACCAATCAGTGGTTAACTGGAGCAAGGAATGGCTTGTTAATTTTAATGTCTCCAAAACAAAACTGCTTTCATTTAATCACCATAGAGAATCTTTTCTGCCTGCCATCAGTATGGTTGATGCTAACCTCTAGGTTAGAAACCCTTTTGTCTCTTCTTGGCTTCATGTCTCCCACTGACATGAAGTGGAGGGATTATAATGAATTGATTGTCACATCTACTGCTAGGAAAGTTGGTTCACTGTGTTGTGCCAGACAATGTTTCTTGTCAGAATCCATCTTGCACATTTATAAATCTACCATTTGTTCATGCCTGCTGCTATATCTGGCCTGGTGCTCCTACTATATATCTCAAGATTCTTGACAAAATTCAATGAAGGGTCTGTAATATAAACGATCCTGACCTGGCATCTCAGTTTCAGTCACTTTCTCACCAATGTGATGTGGCTTTCCTCTGTCTTTTCTGTAATTGTTTTCATGGCAATTGTTCTGATGAGCTTTCCTCCTTGGTGCATCGACTACATGAATTTAACCCAATACTACATTGGCAAATAGGCCTTACTGTCTTACTGTTGAAGTACTAAGATGCAACCATATGTTCTATTTTTTGCCTGTGGAACTCTTTTCTGTTTTTTTGCTTTCCTGCCACTAAAAATCTTCAAAAATTTAAATGCAACATCAGTGACCATCTCATGGCTTTCTTGAACCCTGTTCTTTTATTGTCCTTTCTCCTCACTTAAGTCTTCTCATTTTTTTTCACTCCCAGTTGCCCCTTGTATCCTTTTCTTTCTTTTTATGTGCCATGTGCCTTCAGGATGTAGGCGATCATGGCTCTCCACCTCCCTCTATCCCTTGCAGCTCTCAACAAGTTCCTTCCCTCTGCTTCCTCCTCCAGAACATGTTCTGTCATCCACTTGTTTAAGCCTGCCAGGTATGTGACGTTGTTTTCCGTTGTCTCTCTTTCCCTCTGTTTGACCCATGAGTATCAGATTCTCCAGACCCTCCTTCCTCATTATGTGTCCTAGAAACTTCAGCTGCTTTTTTCTGATGTTAAGTATAAGCCCCCTCCTTGTTTGCAACCTCTCTAAGACCTCATCATTGCTCACACACTTGGTCCTTGATATCCTTAGCATCCCTCTGTAGAACCACATCTCTGTTGCCTTGAGTCTCTTCTTCATCTTTGAGAAAATTGTCCAACATTCGCTGCCGTAAAGAAGGACAGATGTCACATAACAGCTCAGTATTCTTTTCTTTATTACTAAAGAAATCCTCCTGTCTCTCCATGTGTCTTTGGCCATCCCAATATGTCTATGGATCTCATTGTCAACTTACTGTCCTCTGTCAAAGCACTTCCCAGATATTTAAACTTCCATGTCTCCTTGTGTCCTTCTGGTATTATTTCCTTGCTTGGAGTGAAATAAATAATATACATATATATATATATTAAATAATGAAACCTAATCTTTAATTTAGTTTACCAATAAATAAATTACGTTCATAAATTAATTTTAAATATTAAAATAGATGTTATTGTTATTTTTTTTTTTTTTATATTGAGGAAATACAATTAGTCGGGTGAATAAACTATTAAAATTTTTAAATATTTCTTTATGTCCTAGATAAATATGTTTATTACAATAATAGTTATATTTAGTCCTGAAACTATTTACTTAAAAAATTAAAGATTTAAGTTAATAACAAAATTTTTTTTCAGACATCAAATTTTCTATCAAACATTGTAAACTATCTTTTACATAATTTTGTTAAAACAAAATTATAACAACTCCATCTCTCTTTCCCCCTCGCCCCCTATCTCTCTCTTTACCATAAGACTCACTTGTATACATTTTCTACAATTCATTTCCGTTTTATCAACCATCTAAAGAGGTCAAGGTTCTGTCACTCCTCCTACTCCAATATAAAACATACTTAAGAGAGATATAAAATTAACCCCTCCCTATACTTTATATTGTCTGTTTAACTACCACTCTCAACCCCCTCTATTAAATTACAAAAATTACACTACCCACCAATTTCTAATCCCATTTTTCCTCTCAATTCGTTGTTGGAAGTTTTACCTGATGATCCTGAATCCTTAAAAAAGGATTTAGGTGAAATAAATTATCGTAATGGTACCTTAAAGTGGTTTGTTTTTCATTACATATTAGCTCTGTCCTCACATTGAGCTCTCAGGATTTCATCCTCTTTGGATTTACCAATTCGGTTTACCAAGTTCCTTATAACTCAATATATATATATATATATATATATATATATATATATATATATATATATATATATAGATAGATAGAGAGAGAGAGAGAGAGAGAGATACACAGATAATTTGAATCTAGTTTGTTTAAAGCATATTTTATCAATTCAGAATATTCAGCTGTTAAATAAAAATGTTTTGTGTCTTATTTGCTATCAGTTTGTTTACTGCTAAATAAAGCACCTAAGTGAGTGACCATCCTCTAAGTGTGCGAATTCTATAATTTTGCTAATAGTTAATTTTTGGATAGCATCTTGCAAGTCTGTGTGTATGCGCCAAGTACTGGAATTGTAAAAGAGATGCCACTTCATCTGATTCCCATGTGAAAGGTATTCTTCAAGTTCCTTTTTGCCTCCTGCTTATTCTCATTTGTTCTCCACGAATTTTATCATTTGTTACATTTGTTTACTTCAGTATATAAACAACAGTTCTTCTTCTGTATGCTGAGTTCCTTCAGGACATGGAAGGTCATGTCTCTTCACAGCCTCCTACTTTTGTAGCACTTAGTAATGTTTGTCTTTTTACCATCCCCAAACTCCACTATCAATTCACACAAGCTTATCAGGCTTTCTACCACCACCCTTTTGCCTCTGATATGTCCTTGTGAGTGTCAAATTCTCCAAGCTCTCCTTCCTTATTATGTGTCCAAGAAATTTCAGCTATCTATTTCTGATTCGGAGTGTAAATGTCCTTTTGTTTCCATTTTTCTCAAGACTTTGTTGCTTATTCTCGCAATCCATAGTATTCTCAGCATCCTTCTGTAGAACCATATTTCTGTTGCTTCAAGTCTCTTATTCATCTTTGAGGAAATTGTTCAGCATTCACTGCCATAGTCTTATATTTATAAACACCTATAGACATTTTATTTATAGTGTTAAATTTTTGCATATACTATATTTAAAAAGGGTGTATAGGGTGTATTGTCAATGGTAGTACCTTTGTAGTGAAGTAGTTGACAATGTTTTACTTAGGTGAATCAAGATGCAGAATTGTACTGGTCCAGGGTCTACATCCAATTCTCACACATGTCACCAAGAAGTTGCATGGGCTCTACTATGGCCACACCCTGGTCAACAGCATAACCTGCCAGCTAAACTGTGTGAGGATAGTCGGAAGGGTTTCCTGACCTGATGGGTGAAGGAATATCTCTCTCCAATCCACCAGTGCCATTGGCCAGATAGAAACCTGGGCATAGGAGCTGTGACACAGAGGTCAATAGCTTTACCAGTGGGCTGAGGAACTTTTGAGAAGAGGGACATGGAGAAGAGGGACAACATCTCCAGTGCAAAAGGAACTGGCAAGCCATTGTACTATTTTGCTTTGAATGTTATCATGAACCACAATTACGGGGAGTGGTGATGACAGTTGTGCAAAATACTGATTAAATGATAATGATATATTTAAAAAAAAGAATTTAAAAAAGTAATATCTATTTTTAAATCTGATGAGAATTTCATACTAATTTATAAAAAAAAGAAACAAATTTTATTTTTAATTTTACAGCTGACATCAGAAAGTGAGGTCTACCACAAACATGAGAGATTGGAATTTGGTATGGTCATTATATAGTTATTTATTGTTTAAAGTCAATAAGGTTTTCAAATACCAATTAGAATAATCAGTGGAGAGCAAAGTAAGTATCAGTTGAAAAAAAGAAAAGAATGGATTGTTTAAAAGTTATCAAGTTATTTTTGTGTTAGTCCTGGCTATGATGCTAAACAACATCTGGCAGCAAGACCTCTGATCAGGAAAATGGAGTTTATGAGAGCGTGGAACCACCTCTTAATTGGTTTGTTCCCAGTTCCACTGTGACCTGGAGTTGTAGTACCTGTTAGGGTCCCAGCTAAGGGCAAATGGTAAATCTCCAATCAAAAACAAAACATTTACACTACATTGTTCAGATTGTTGTTCTCATCTTCATTGCCATATTCATGACAAAATACTATGAAAAAATAAAAATACATTTTTATAGTAAAATGACCAACAATACTTATTTATAATGAAATGACTAGCAATATATTTTATAGTAGAGTTATCAACAATATATTTTATAATAGAGTTATCAACAATATATTTATAGGAAAATGGCCAACAATACATTTTATCTGCAATTGAAGCCATAAAATTATGTCCCAAATATTTAGATTTTGGTATTAAATAATCCATAGAAATTGATATACCATTAAACAAAATCAACCAAACTAAACCTGCCTTTGAGTGAAAGAAAAGAAAATTGGGTGCAAACGTTTTGTTAGTGGCTATAAACTGAAGCGAAAATATGTGTGGATGCCACAGGTACCAAGATGGCTATATCTCAAGACTCTTTTTATTTCCAAAATGAGGTTTTATTAAGAAAGAAGTTTGTGCCGTTCTAAAGTACATAATTCTAAATATTTAATGAACTAACTCGCATAACACAACGCACCCTAATGCTAGAGAACCCAGTCTATTTAACCTATAGTTGGGAAGAAGAAATAGATTCATACTTTTCCCAAGGGCATTTGTGTGAATCCAAACTTTGAACTTTGGTTAATCATCCCTGGGTTCACTGCCTGCATTATCTATAAAGTCATTACACTTACAATATTATTGTTTTATTTTAGAGATATAAATAATATGAACATTAACAAATATCTAAGGAAAATCAACAAACGAACAAGTAGTTTACCCACCAAAAGGGAAAAAATTGGTGGGAACAATTCAACAACAAGAAAGTAGATTATGTTGAAAAAAATTGCTTTGTAATATATATATATATATATGTTTTTATGAAAAAATTAAATATATATATATATAATTAATTATTTCATACACATGCACACACATATATATGAAAAAATTAAATATATATATATATATATATATGTGTGTGTATTCAAATGTAATGAGAATAAAAAGAATATAAATTCAAATGTTCATAGCATTAATTTAAAAGATTGCTCAGTACCAAGAGTAGAGCAATAGTTATTTATTATAAAGATGTTACACATGGACAAACAAGTACTCATGACAAAGATGCATTTTTGTTTCAATGTGAATGCATCTTGACACGTGAGGAACTATATATATATATATATATATATATATATATATATATATATATATATATATATATATAGAGAGAGAGAGAGAGAGAGAGAGAGAGAGAGAGAGATTAATTAAATAATTTAAAACAAAATAAGATATAAAAATCAATAAATAAATAACCAGTACATTTATAGCACAATAAATATTCATTAATAATATTTACTGAGTTTATCTTAATATGCGATAAATATAGTCACAATTTAATTTAATAATAAGCTTGATATTTGGTGAAAGTAAATTGTCATTTTCCAAGGTGCCGAATAGTCCATGGTGCCATGCAGTGTCCCAGGGTACCAAGACATTTTCAATTTATGCGTTGTATTACAGCCAACATTGATCTTCAAAAATTTAAATGCAATGTCAATTGCTATCTACTGTCCTCCTGATTACTCTTTCCTCTTCTTGATCATTATTAATATTTCTGTTTCTAATTCTTCCACACCTAATAATTCCTTTGTGTCTTAGTGGCTTTACTGCTTTGCTTGGAGTGAACTCGAAAAAGAAATATGTAGAGAAGATAACAGTTCACCTTTGACTTGAACAAGTTAAGATTGTAGCAATCAAAGAAGAATCCTCTTGGGAGTCAGTTCCGCAAAGCAGCTGTTTATGGGAAGAAGCTGTTCGAGCAGAACTTTCATTTTGCCAATGGAATATGAAGGGAATGACGGTGGTTGGCTACGATGTGCAGTGTATGGTGAGACTTAGCCATGAAAATTAGAACTGGTGGGACTAAGGAATCTGAGCACTTTCCATGGAAATAGTGACAGACCAGTGAGAGGATTACAAACATTTTGTCTATGGGAAAGGATTGGAGGGTGGAAAATAATTCAACATCCACAAGGATGCAGAGATGTTTTTGGACTCTATCGAGAGAGGAAAATGGAGATTGGACAGCCCCTGTCTGTATATGGCAGTAGTATTTGATTTTCAGCCTGATCTGGCTCTTCTAAAGATAGAGTGTAGGAGGAGGGATCAGGTACTTACTGGAGCAGTACAGTACTGACCATTTCTCTAGCATCTTCAGTGATGGATCATATGTACCAATTCCACTCGAGGTCTGGGCTGAGTATAAGTACCAATAGGTGCTAAAGGCATGATACCTCCTTGAAAGAACACTTGTTCATTGCAATTCAGGGTCTGCTCGGTGATGAAGGAACATCACATGTTTGGTTTTTCGAGGCACTGAATGTGACTAGCTAGTTTTCCCCCACTGAGCTGTTAGAGCTAGGTCAGAGGAAAGATCAGCTGCCAAGCACTGGCCAGCTAGAGTTTTGGAAGTGCATCCATATATCATAGTATCATCAACATAGATATTCATAAATGATTGGAGTATACTATTAGGAAGATCATTTATGTAAAGTAGAAAGACTGTCAAACCAAGAAGCAAGTCTTGGTGGATACCTGCATTGAATGCAAGGGCCTTGGCGGACTGGCCATTAAAAACTACCTTCTGAGACCTACCTGTTAGGAAAGATTTGAGAATTGAGTGATTCTATAACTTGAGAGCTTGTGCACTAATCCACTATGCCACACCGTGTCAAAGGCCTTTTGAAATATTGAATTCAATTGTCCTTGAGATGTATTTGTTCGCTTATGTCTCATTGATTCTGTGAGTAATGGCAGTTATGATATCAGCAGTTGACTGAGCTGATTGAAATACATACTGTGTGTAACCTCTGCATGTCGAGGGTCAACCATCATCTATCCTACATATCCTCATAATCTGCACTTACTTCCACATTGATGCAACTACTTATGTGCATGGATAAGTGATGATGGTAATTTTAAATTTAAAAATAATTTTTTTAAAAATAATTTTTTTATGTATACATGTAAGTACATATGCATGCATGTAGTGTAACCCAGATATAAGAGAGTTGTTGGGACCGGAAAAGAAGTCTCTTATATCTGGGTTTCTCTTCTATCTGGGTTTGGTCTATTTTATATACATTAACACAGGCTCTAATTTGGGACCAGAGAAAATCTCTCTTATATCCGGGTTTCTCTTATATCAGTGTATCTTATATCCGGGTTACACTGTATATATATTACTGTTTATTAATACAACAACCTCATTCAGTAACCCTCTACCCACTCACAAAGTAGGTGCCAATTCACACATATCAAGTGCAATGCTGTTATAGCCACACTGTCACAGCAGCACTGCTAGAGACAGGCGAAAAACAAAATGGAATCTCTTGAGAGATATAATTGATAACATCCTGAAGAGACACAACATTTTTTTTAAAAATCTCAGTATTATTGTCATTGTTACATGTTCTTTTCTAAAGAAATTGTCAGTCTAGTGACAAGAATTTCATGAATAAGTCAACACTGAAAAATGTTTTTGAATGCTTATTCCCAAAGAAAATAAAAAGTTGTCATACTTATTTCAGATATCTTGTCTTCTTTTTCATCCAGCAGCGACTGCAGTAGTTGGTAGGAATTTTGGCATTTCTCATGGATCCTGCTACCATTAGATTCCTCACTGTCAGAATCACTAAGCTTCAAGAAGACAAAATTTTGATAAATAATTTACAATATTAATGAATGAGGATGATAATAACCACAACATTAGTCTGATATAGTAACCATGTTCTCGGTGAAAATACCCTTTAATTTTTTTTCAAATTACAGCTAGCAGAATGAAATATAATAAAAACAATGAAAACCAGAGGAAGAAATTGCAGTCTGTGTATAGAGGAGAAATGGTAAATCATAGAATTCAAGAACGTGAATGGATTAATAAAGAACTAGAGATCCCAAAGACTCCAAAGGAAACAAATGCCCATTTTAAAAATTGCACTGCATGAAACTGGCTGTTAATGAGTAAATAATAAAAATGTTATTTTCTTAAGCGTATTAAGATGCTCTTTTAAAAATATTTACAATAGAGCACTTTTATATACATAAAAGAAATATACACATCATATATATTGTTATATACCATACATATGAACACTAATGGGTATGTCCCAATCCTCATAAATAGTTTGGACATTATTGTAAGTGGGGGTAATATGCTGTCTAAATAGTCCACCACTAGCAGTGGTTTACCTATTTCACACTGCTGGCAAGTATTGTATTCTGACGATGTTATAAAGATTACCATTTCATTTCCAACCTCCATTGTTCCTCATTCAGTAACCTTTTCTAGGTTGCAACATCTATATATATCTTATAAAATTTTATTTTGTTGTAAAAAAAATATTAAATTTTGTGCATTTTTATGGCCTTTTAGGCTCAAGTGGTGAAGCACCAAGATCTTGTGAATTCTACTCTTTTTGAATACTTGGAAGGGGATTTTATATATATTGGCCAATGGGAATCAAGTTTGCCTATGTCAATTTGCCTACATTAAATCCCCTTCATGCTGAGAGATCCTTTACAGAGCTGTTACAACAGAGGTTGGTGTCATTTAAAATATTGTACCTGGTGCCATATTGTGAATCCTCTTACTCCGAATTTTTCCTTATTTTTGTATTTGTTGTAACCTAGAAAAGGTTACTGAATGAGGAATAACCAAAATGGAGGTTGGAAATGGAATGGTAATCTTAATAACATCAACAAAATACAATACTCACTAGCAGTGTGAAGTAGGTAAACTACTGCTAGTGATGGACTACCTAGACAGCATAACTTACAATAGTGTCCAACATATTTATGAGGATTGGGACATACACATTAATGTTTATAGGTATGGTATATGAAAGTATTTTTGAATGGATATATTTTTTATATGGATCCATTGGTCTTATCAACATTTTTCCTGTTTCTGAGTGGAATCTTTTTATTGCCTTAAATTGTTATCTTGCCAAAAGAGGTGCACAAAAAGAATTTTTTGTGCAATTTCCCAACCTTCTTGTATTATAGTTTTTTACAGTTGTAAATTGTATTGTAAATAAATCTGTTTTCCTTTAAGATTTTGCACAGTCGTCGTGTTGTTTTTTTTAAGTTGCACCTATTTTCAAGAGTTGCTGTTTCTACCAACTAAGATTTGTGTCTGGCACAATAATTTGGAGATGGTTGAAAGCAAATTTTTTATATCTTGCACAAAAAAAAACTTTTATGTTGCTGTGTAAGATTTTTTATCATCTATCTATTTAAATGTCTATGTATGACAAAGTGGAAAAAGCTTACTTGGGATGTGAGTCATCCCTCAGGATTTCAGTAGACTAAATTTGTTATATTGGTAGGAGTACACATGGGGGGATATTTTTTTTTTTATCTAGCCCAATTCCTTTAGAGTTTTTCCTTTTTCTATCACATTTATAAGTAGGTACTCCACACTTTGGTATTGGAAGATCTGCCAGTAATGATGAAATGTCATAACAGCCAAGGTGCAAATTTACTGTGGATGACCTTGGCACTTTCTAGACACTTATGTTGTAGTGAATTATGCTTTCTTTGATCAGGGTAGAATTTTTTACATCAAAATTGTAGTCAGTCTTGTTATGGTGAGCAACCAATGCATTCACCATATTATTTTGTAAAATGTCCCTTTTGTGTTCATATAATCTTTTATCTAGATTCTTTGAGGTTTCTCCTATGTATTTTTTGTGATAATTGTTACAGGTGATATCACAGGGTGGAATACCTACTTACAAAATGATGAAAAGAAAATGAAAAAGACTCTAAATGAATTTGGCTGGATAAAAAAAATTCTATGGGCATGTGTAGTCCTACTAACATAACAAATTTAGTTCAATGAAGTCCTGAAGGGGGAAATGTGTCACTAGCAAACGTTTTCCACTTTGTCTTACAATTCCCCACCCCCAAATATATATATATATATATATATATATATATATATATACACATATATATCTATCTATATATACATATATATATATATATATATATATATATATATATATATATATATATATATATGAAGAAATATACTCTTAAGGTGTGCTATATTTATGGGATAAAGTGCTCAATATCAAAGATAGAGTGTGTGTAAATATAAAAGTGAACATTGAAGTCAACACTTAGAGGCGACAGGCTGTTTCATGCTAGATGCAATTGTCAGGCCTGAGTATTTATATACACATATATATACATATGCACATATATGAATATGAATATATAATATCACACATTGAGTGCCGGTGTTAATAAAATAGTGCTCAATGTAAAATAACAGAGCTATAAATTATATATCAATAATAAATATACATTTTTTCTCACCAGTATCACAACTTGGAATTTCATGCACACTTCATGCATCAGGTGCATTGTTGTGCATGAAATTCAGAGTTGTGTTAACAGTGAGGAAAAAATGTATATTTATTATTAATATATATATATATATATATATATATATATATATATACATATGTCCTTTACAAGAAAAATATGTCACAAGAAGAATATGTCACTGACCATAACAATATCCATACTAGTCTTGGAGCTTTTGGAAGGTTTTATATCATTTTCATACATTCGAAGTGAATTTTTAAGTTCAGTGTTTTTTTTCATAAATGTGGACCTCAGAGAAGCCAGTTTCTTTTCATAATCTTCACGTAAGTTTTGCTCTGCAACCTGAAAAACAGCAACAAAAATTAAAAAAATAAACAACCATTTTTTGAAGGCACTCATAGGCACATCTTGACTAATAAGAGGGTTAATCTGATGGAAAAGATAGCGACGTCTTGTTTTATTTTAGTAGCAATTGTATAGTATCTGTTGTTGTATACAGACCACCATTGATAAAATGAGACATCTACCTACCTTTTTGTATGTCAATCCTAATCCTTCTTGTATCATTTATAAAACTTTCTGTCAACCATTCTTGCCTTTAAATTCAAGTCGTAATGGTGACTTACCCTGCTAGAGAACTCTACCTTTGCTAAAACACAAACCAAAGAATTTCTATTAGAACTTAGAAATCATATGTAAACCTGCACAAAGGTTTTGAGATGTGAACTTTAAAATACTCAGATCTTTGAAAGAGTGGCAGTCCTTTTTAGGCAGCTTAGTCTTCTACGTAGAAGAGGCTACCCCAACAGGAAACACATCACCATGGGACTTTAATCCCAACTGTCCCACTTTGAGGAGCCTTCTTCACCTCATATTTTCCACTGATATGAAGTAAAGTGATTATATTGAATCAATTGCTAAGTCTGCTGCTAGGAAAGTTGGTTCATTGTGCTGTGCCAGACAATTTTTCTTGTCAGAATCAATCATGCACATTTTTAAATCTACCATTCGTCCGTGCATTGAATATTGCTGCCATATCTAGTCTGTTATTGCTGCTATATATCTCGAGATTCTTGACAAAATTCAAACAGGGGGTTTGTAATATAAAAGATCCTGACCTGACAGTTCAACTTCAGTCAGTTTCACATTGACATAATATGGCTTCCCTCTGTCTTTTCTACAAATATTTTCATGGCAACTGTTCTGATGCGATCCCCACACCCCCAGTGCCTCATGTACATGACTTTAAGCATTGCTATTAGATTGGTAACAAGGTTTCCGTCTTATTGTTGAGCGAGCTAGATGCAGCCACTACTTCCATTCTAGTAGCTTCTTTTCTTGCACTTCTCACCTGTGGAACTCTCTTCCAGCTTTTTGCTTCCCTGCCACCTATAATCTTCAAAAATTTAAATAAAACCTCAATTGCCATCTTCTGTCTTCCTGAAATCTCTTCCTTTGTCCTCACTTATACACACTGCAGTCTTCTCTCTTTCAATCCCCGTAACCTCCTGCATCTTAGTGGCATTATTGCCTTGCTGGGGGCGAAATGATTAAAAAAAAAAAATTCCATATTCCTTCATGTGATTATGGCTCTCCACTGATTCCTTTTATTATCTTTGAATTGCCATGGATCCTTGGGAAGAAGAATAGAGTGAATTCCTGTTGATTTCTCCAGGATTTTCCTTCTTTTAAAATGGCTAGCAACCAATCTAAAAATTTAAAAATTATTATCACAGGAAGAAAATATCAGTTGCATTTAAGTTTCTTCTTTCTCCTGACAAAGTAGATTTAAGATTTGTGTTGGATATATAACTTATTCAAAAGATAAAGTATTAGATACAATGTGAAGGGGTGTGATTGAATCAATTGCTAGGTCTGGAGGTTGGATCACAGTGTTGTGCCAGACAATTTTTCTTGTCAGAATCCATCTTGCACATTTATATATCTACCATTTATCCATGCATTAGATATTGCTGCCATATCTGGTCTGGTGCTCCTGCTATATATCTTGAGATTTTTGACAAAATTCAAAGAAAGGTCTGTAATATAATCAATCCTGACCTGGCATCTTGACTTCTCATTTTCTACAAATATTTTCATGGCAATTTTTCTGATGAGTTTTTTCCTTTAGTACTTCAACTTCAGGAATCTAAGCTTTCTACTAGATTGGCAACTAGATCTCACTCTTTTATTGTTGGACTAGCTAGATGTAACCGTATGTTCTATTCTAAGAGTTTTCTTGTTTTTGTACTTCTTCCCTGTGGAACTCTCATCCAATTTCTTGCTTCTCTGCCACCTACAGTCTTGAAAAGCTTAAATTGCCATCTTCTGCCTTCCTGAACTCTGTTCCTTTATTGTTTTTTCCTCACTTCTCCTTACTCAGTTCTTCTCATTCTCTTTCACTGACTGTAACCCCTTGCATCCTAGTGGCACTATCACTTTGCCTGGGATGAAATGATTAATAAAACAAAAAATATAAACATTTGGCTGTCATATATATATATATATATATATATATATATATATATATATATATATATATATATATATATATATAATATATTTAGGAATGGATTTTCCATTTACTAATCTGATATATTTTGATTCATTGCTTAAATGTTATTTCCATAGTATATTTATTTATTTACTTCTACCAGCTTGAGAAATCTTGTTAGAAAAATATATGCCCTCTGACAGGATTATATATATATATATATATATATATATATATATATATATATAAAATAAAGATTGTGTTCCACAAAAAAGAAGAAAAAATCTCTTTTATAGCATGCAGTCTTTGTCATAAATAGTGCTCAATATCAAGGGATAGAGTATTAATAGTAATAAATGAAATTTGATGTTCACTCATCTCTATGAAACTCTATGATATGATGAGATAAATGAATCTTTAATTTTATTTATTATTATTTATATGTATATATAATGTTATATACAAATCCAGGCTTATAAATCTATAAAAGCATTCATTTATAACACTCAATAGCTTTCTCTCTCTCCCTATATATATATTCCTAGACTATGTGTCTATATTTCTGAGATAAGGTATTGTAATTATTTACCATTTCTCAGATTGTATTGTAATTATTATCATTTTTTATCAGAGCTCATATTGCAATTTTGCTGATAAAAAAATGATACTGAGACATTAAGTTTATAAGTCCCAAAAATTCATACACTGATGGACACATGGCCCAGTGGATAAAACCATTGATTGGATCCAGTGACTTGACCCAAAGAGTTGTGAGTTCAATACTGCAGTGAACAAAAAATTGATGAATTGAGTTAAAGAGAGATAACTGAGACATCTAGAAGAGGCACAGCACATGGAACTAGAACAATATACTCCAGTGGACAAAATAAAGGGTTCAGTTTGAAATTCCAATCACCTGAAGAAGTCTTGAATATAGCAATAAGGATGAAGACAACAGTCTGAATAATGTAGACAATATTCCTAGACCAATGCAAATTACTAAATAAATTATCAGAACTTATCTCAAATGCAGACACAAAAACAAATTTTTATTATGCTACTTGAAAATAGAAAACTAAGAAGGAATATCATGTAAAATACCTTAATAAAAAAAAAATTGCACTATATACAAGAGATGATGTAACATACTTTAGACAAAGAAAGAAGGAGATTATCTTCCATTAGTGGAGATAATTCACATGGTTCATATGATGGCCACTTAATACACTCCATACAGTGACAAAAGTGGTTGTTAATTGCAGTCGGTTTACAGTAGCCAAACTGAGAGGCTGCTTTCTTTAGCTCAGACCCCAGCTTGGCCCAAGCAGAGGATAAATCTAACTCCCTAACAGACTACATCTCCATGGTGCTGTTTCCCTCTGGGAAATGTTCACTGAGTAGATATATTATTCCCTGTGTGGGACACTTGTATATATGTATATATAGTTTTCTGCATGTCTTAGTGGTATAAAAGTCTCTCTGAGAACAAAGCATGTTTGTCATTCTTTATCCTTTCTGCCATACTGTTCCATCTGTTAAAGATGGTGTTATTATATCTAATAAATAGTCAAGCCAAAACACTATACATATGTCATGAAGACTGTGTTCAAGATGCATAAAACAGACTGTCACCTCTCAGTGAGAGACCTCAGAGTTCATTTATATATCAAAGCTACAGGAATATAGGATGCCCATGGCTAAGATACAAAGAAGCTGAAAAGCAACTTGTCAGCTGTCAATATACCACATAACACCCTTGAGCTCTTAGCCTTGGAGTGGGTAAAATGGAGATTAATGTATTTTAGTGGACTCAGCAGTTTTCAATGTGCTTGTCTGAATCATCTTCAAGAAGCAAGAGCATGATCTAAAAGGTCAGCCAATCTAAGAGTGATCTCATCTCACAATCCTCACTCTTGCTCCATATGTAGCCTCCTTTGTAAATCACTAGAGGGTCTTAAGTGTCACTTAAGATTATCGCACAAAATTTCATAACTGAATTAATTAAGCTGTCAGATTCTCATACGTTGAAACTGACAGGAGAGTCCATTATATATATATATATATATATATATATATATATATATATATATATATATATAACAAGTTCTGTTAATCAACATTTTTATTAAATTTTTCAGATAAGTCATTTTAGTGTTATTTGCAAATTTGACAAAATTCATATTAATTTTCATATTATATTATTAGTTTCCTGACTACTTTCGAATGTTGTTACACTTCTTTTCAAAGACTGTGTTGTGTGTAGCTACACAACTGGTTTTTAATTCCAATGTTCTCCTGTTTGATGCAACCAGCTGCATAGCTACAATGTGAATATTATTGTAAAAAAAATACTATGTTAGGAAACATCAGTTCTGTACGTTTACCAAAGTTAAGTAACATTGAACCTGGTCAGTACAGAGATTGAGAATACCAGATGCTGTAAGCTTCAATGTGCAAGTGGTGTAATGGATAATGGCTTAGAATTGTTAATCAGAGAGCTAAGTTCCAATTCCCATTGGGTTCATTATATTCACTTATATGCAAATACCCTTGGGAAAGGTATGAATACCTCTCTTCTCCATCAGCTATGGGTTAATTAGTAACAATTGTGTCCGTAAATCATTATTATTTCCAAAAAATAAAATCTTCCTATCTAAAAATATTTCCTGGCATTAAATAACCTGCAAAGGGTTGATAAGAGGTAAACAACAAACCAATCAATCAATATGCTTGGAACAATTGAACATATGTATTCAATTATGAATCCTTTTTGTCAAATTACAAGGCCTGTCCTAGCTGTGAAGGTTAGAACTAATGGGACTAAAGAATGTAGTTCGTTGAAGCACTTTCCATGGAAGTAATGATAGAGCAATGAGAAACTTTCGATATTTTGTCTGTGAGAGATGGGTTGCACGGTGGAAAATAATTTGTGACCCACAAAAATGCAGAGGAACTTTTAGACTCTATTGAGGCTGGTAAGTGAGGACTGGGCAGCTCCTTCCTAAATATGAAAGCAGTATTCAATTTTAGGCTAGATCTGGCTCTTGTAAAGGTAGAGGATAGAGAAGCCAGGAACTTACTGGAATTCTATAGAGAACTGACCATTTTTCCTGCATCTTTAGTGATGGATCATATGTACAAGTTTCTCTTGAGGTCTGGGCTGAGTTTAAGGCCCAATTGTTGCTCAAAGCATAGGTCCTTCCTCAGGGAACATCCATTCATCTTGACTGGTGATAGTTTAAGGTCTGATCAGTGATGATGGAATGTAACTAGTTTGGTTTTCGAGGCATTGAATGTAACCAGCCAGTTTTTCTCCCACTGAAATGTTAGAGTTAGGTCAGAGGAGAGCACTGATGATCTAGAATTTTGGAAGGGCACCCATATATCATTGTATCATCAGCATAGATATTCACAAATGATCTTAGGCAGATCATTTATGTAAAGTAAAAAGTGGGCTGGTCTGAAAGTGACACCTGCATTGATCGCTAGGGACCCAGTGGACTGTCCATTAATGTGTGATTTAAACGAAAATTGGGTGGTAGGAAAAATAAATTTCCACTTGGATCTGTTCCTGCTGACAGCTAACGTGGAAACCGGAACAATGCTTTGCTCAAGACTCTGTTTCCTGCACACTGTAAACAACAGTACTATTGCTCTTTCTCTGGAACACAGGTATAACCTTCACCAGTCTCAAAGAACAAACTCCCCCCCTGAAACAAAAAGTCAGCTCTTTTTATCCTTCCTTGGTGTCGAGCAAGAAACTGACATCCCTTGGTTGTGTTAGCCTTGTTCTCACCGATAACGCATGCACTGTGTCATTTCAATATTGATTTGCTGAAGTTCATCTTGTATGTCTATGATGTCTACAAGCACATGTACAGACATTTCGCCTTCTCTTGCTTTGGTGAGGTATGCTTCCACCACAATTAATAACTACCTTCAGGGACCTGTTACTCAGTCAGTTAGTTCAGTGTCATATTTGATAAACACTTGGGCAATCATGTCTCATATGATTCATGACTGACTAGGGAGAAAATTTTCCTGTAGTAGGTTGTGGTTTTTTTCTGCAGTAGACTAGTTGCCAACCAAGCTATAGAACCCAATCCATAGCTGGGAGAGAATATTTATTTTGTAAAATTACAAAATTGTGGCATCCATAGCAGGGAGAGAAGAGATGGAGTCATATCTTTTCCAAGTGTATTTGTGTGTAAGTGAATGTAATGAACCTGACTAGAATTTGAAGTCTGTTCTTCAATTTCTCATTCCAAAACATTATCTATTACACCACCTGCATATCCATTCTATACAAGATACACACCTTATATTCTTTATGTAGCTTTACCACAAGATTCCGCACTTGTTGTCGGCAAGATGAACGAAGGGACTGGATTTTCTGAAGGTAAAGGAAAAAGTTAATGAAATTAAAACCAATTATTTTATTAAGCTTATATGAAGTTTCTTTAAACAGGGTTTGTTTTCACATCAGTTAGCACAAAAGAGCAACACATGCACAGAAACACAAAAATTAAATAACACAATAATACTTTGCAAAACAAACTGTAAAAAAAGATTACAAATTTTAGAAGCTATTCATATTAAGTTAAAACCATTAATTAAGCTCTACTCTGACAGTTTCTTTCCAAGAACTGCTGCTGGCAGAATTATTTCTCAGTCACTGCAAAAGATGATGGTTAAGCCCAGACTTGAAGAGTCGAAGTTTAACCATTATTTTCCCTGTATAACGCCATGAACTTCATTTTTTGCTATCTTTTACATTCATAAAACAACATAAAGTAATCCTTTACCTTGAGTGGCTACTGGGCCTTGTATTGTATAATTTTCTAGCTTAAAAGTTGTTCTATTGGGTAGCATTTAAGTTAGCTCCTGCGGAGGGCTCTTGATTGGGCCTTCGGCTTGTTCAGGAGTTTGAGAGTCCCTAGTTTTTGCATATTCTGTTTTGATCTGGGTTTTCATTTGCACCAAACTTTCTTTTCCTCACTGCAGCTTTAGCTCTTTTGATTGCAATCTGGTCCTCTGTTGGCAGAGATTTCTTTTTGTGAGTCATACTGCTGCCGTATGCAATAGGCAACAATAAACGACAGAACTCAAAATTGATCACTGCATTTAAGTATTGCATTAATATTTAAGCTTACTTTTTAAAAGTTCAATGATAATTCTTCCACTGCCACTTAATTTAAAGACAATTTGATGTATGTAGGTCCTTATTTTCTATACAAACAATTATTTTTATTTCCTGGATGACTTTCACTGGATTTCGGAATTAATTTCTATTATTGCCAAACTTATTTCCAAGTTATAAAAATTGTTATTGTACAAAAAAATTAATTGCAAAAAATCATGTAAAAAATCGCAGTAATGAAAAGTTGAGAATCCAAAATTTTAGGAATGTTGTTCTGGATCTGGCCTGGAATGATTTTTTATTTGTTTACAGAGTCAGCCTGATTCCAAAATCTTATGATATGTTGGGCTACAGCCTCTAGGAGTAAAGTTGAAAAAGTGTGACACACAGACATTCGCATTTATTTATATAGAAGGGCTCACAATTTAAAATGTATTTAAATTTTCAAAACTCATATAGGAACACATTCACGTAATATCAAATGTTTAAAATAAAAAATATCATGTTCATGTGACATCAAATATATTAAAAAATAATAAATAACTCCTTCTATATGCCGTGTCCCATTATGATATTGGTGATCATGGTGCTCCACAATTTCCTGTCCTTTGTAGCTCTTAGTAAATTTTGTTTTTTGTTTATCTCTCCTAAACCCTGTTCTGCCATCCATTTACTCAAGCTCACTAGGTCAGTTATGCATTGTTTTTCTCCCTCCTTCTCTCCTTCTTGCCTTTAATCTCTCCTGTGAGTATCAAATTTTTCAATCCCTCTTTCCTCATTATATGTCCTAGAAATTTCAACTGTCTCCTTATGTTAAGTATAAGTATCTTTTTGTTTCCATTTTCTCTAAAACTTTGTTGTTGCTCACATATTTAGTCCATGGTATCCCCAACATCCTTCTGTAGAACCAATTTTCTGCAGCTTCAAGTCTCTTCAGAAGAAGCAATTATTGGCAGATTTGAACAATCATCTAGTGAGCACAAATGATTGCTTTTAATATAGGGGACTGCATGCATCTGTTGCGTTCTTGAACAATCTAAAAATAGTAAATTGTATTTATAAATATCTACTAATTACTTAAAATTAAAAAACAAATAAAAAATTAAATGATAAATTTCAGTATTTACAGTTGGTATGTGCTACTAGCAATATGTACAGTACATGTGCAGTGTAATTACTAAGAAATACATATTTTTTCCCCAAAAGAAATTTTAATTTTTTTCATATGAATTTTTGAAAATTTTGTTTGTTATGAAAATTAAATAATAGGATTGTAATTGTAGGCACAGATCCCCTTTTGTTTTTTTTCGACCCAGTTCACACCTGGGGAATCTAATAGACTGATTAATATTGCCATATCCATAAAGAAATACATAATAAAAAATTAATTATACTGTCATTGTGTCATGTCCATGAAAAGTAAGTAAATAAAAATTAATTATCATGTCCAAAATAATTATAATAAAATAATTATAAAATTATAATTTTCATTAATTCACTCTTTCTAAACCAATGACAATCGACCCCCCACTTTTTTCCTCTCTGCACACAAAGACATGGCATTCTCACTATGGGACAGGTTACCAACACAGACAGGCCATCAACACGTGTGTCAATGAAAATTTCAGCTCGTTATCCTTTTTTCAAGTCATAATAGTAACATTTATCTCTTAACACTCAACAAAAATTTGAGGTAAGGAAACCTCAGACAATTCTTGCATTGTCCAACTAAATATATCTGGACACTCATTACACACATCTCTAAAAAAACTTATGAGAAAGACTGTATATACTTTATTTAGTCTTTATCTTATCCTTCTGTCAGGTTTCAATCCATATTTGATCTACATTTGATCCCAAACTAACAATTTTACTAAGTATTACTGTCGCTCATATCTCCAACACTACATAACAACCAGATAATAAATAATACTCGTTTTATTATTTCCATATCTTGCTATTTCTCCTTTTTATGAGTATGTTAGATATAAAGGGGGTTTATAATTATTTACTCAGCATTATAACAATATGTTCACTTGTTACATTCTTTGGTTTCATGTCATGCTTGTCAATGCCCATAATCCATATACTGAATATTATTCCACCAGGAAATAAAGAACTTTACGCTATATCAGTTTTTCTTTTAAGAAGCAATTGAATACTTTGGGTTCACTGAATTTTTGGTTATCTCCTCAGAGAGAGAAATATATATATATATATATATATATATATATATATATATATATATATATATATAGAGAGAGAGAGAGAGAGAGAGAAATATATAGATAGATAGAGAAATAGATTGAGATAGATAGATAGAGAGACATATGGATAGAGAGATATAGGAGGAGAGAGAGAGAAATAAATATAAATATATGTATATATATAGAGAGACAAATAGATAGAGAGAGAGAGACAAAGAGAGAAAGATAGAAAAGTAGGTAGACAGGTAGAGAGAGAGACAAATGGACAGATAGAGAAACAGAAGGGGAGAGAGATAAAGAGACAAATAGAGAGAGAGAGGGAGAGACAGAGAGAAATAGATAGAGAGATAGAGGGAGAGGGAGATAGAGAGACAAATAGAGAGAGAGAGAGACTAAAAGAGATAGATAATTTTGGGAAGTGGAGAAAAGTATCTGGGTCATGAAAGTTTTGTCCCAGGACATCACTTCAAAAGAGTTGACTTACCTTCTTGTATCTTTCTTCACTTGCAATAACATAATCTTGATACCACTGGTACCACATCTGTCTGCATAAAATGAAGATCAATATATTAAAATAGAAATTCAATTAATGACATTTCACTTCATTTTGTTACTTGCTATTTCAAATGACATTGAGAAATTTTAGTTTAATTGCAATTTAACATTTTCTTCCATATTGAGATTTTCCATTTCAAGCCAAATTTTTAAAACTAACGTGTTGTTTTTGTTTGTTTTTTGTTTTTTTTTACTAATGTTTACCCTATACAATACCCAAGACACTCAAAGTAAAGGGTTACTGAAGGTGGTTGTTGTGTAAGAGGTAAGAGTAATGATAATATTAGCCATTTCCTTATAAGGAAACATTTTGTATGTGTTGACTGAGCAGCCAGTACTACTGTTGTTTGAAATTTTAAAAATCTTTCTCTTAAAACAATTTTTCTGGGAAAAATAGGTTTCAAAAGTCCAATAGCTGTTATCTCGCTATTGATGGGGGTTTCCTTCCCAACCTTTTGTTTGAAGTAATATGGAATGTCAGCATCTTGATTAGATCATTATACTTTCTTCAAGTTACATGTAATATTCATTTTAGTTGTTGCTGCTGTTGAAAATTCTCAAGTGATGTGGTTTCTGTCTATTTGGTACAGTTCTTTGTTTGTGATTCTGTAGCACCAGTCTACATGGTTCAAAGAAGTGTGGTCTTTGCCAAGACCTACAGTCTTGACTCACTCAAGGGGTGCAGATTATACAAATATGTGGGAAAGATGAAGGTTAACCCTAGACGTGAAGTTATGATTGTAGAGGTCAAGAAAGCAATCTTCTGGGATTCTGTTCCACAAAGCAACAGTTCTTGGGAAGAAGCTATCTGAGTGGTGCTTACTCCTTATAAAAAGAAATAGAAAGAGAATGAGGTTGGCTCACCTCAATTTATTTAGCCCTGCAGGTCTTAGCTGCGAGGGTTAGAGTTGGGGGAACTAAGGAATGTAGCTCATTTGAACATTCTCTATAGAAATAGTGGTAGAGAAGTCAGAGGGAATGTTTCATCTGTGGGAAGGGGGTTGTAAAGTGGAAAAGAATTCATTATCCACAAAGACTTTTTTTGGTTGTTATCAAGGCTGGAAAGTGAAAACTGGACAACACCATCCCAGATATGACAGCAATACTTCATTTTTGTCCTGATCTGTCTCTTGTAAAGAAAGAGCATAGCAGGAGGAGTCAGGTACTCACTGGAGCAGTACAGGGAACTGACCATATTTCCAGGAGCTTTAGCGATGGATCCTATATATGAGTTTCACTTAAGGTCTGAGTTTAGCTTATTTTTTTTTTTTTACTAATATTCACCCAATACAAGGCCCAAGGGCCCCTCAAGGTAAAGTGTTACTGTGTGGAGTTGTATTAGTGTAGGAAAGGGCTAGATAACAGGAAAGATAGATACTAATACTAGACTTGAAAAGGTCAAGATTTAATTAGAGAATAAAATTTCAGAGTTCATGCAGAGACTTTAGAAGTATAGAGTTGAAGTAGACTTTAGAAGCAACCAGAAACCCAATCCTAAATAGGAAACAAGAGATAAACCTCTACTCCTGTTCAAAAGATTGGAGAGGAGTGTGAACCGGATGATAGGCAAACCTATCTATTCCTATTACATGTATTGAACTCATGACTAGATGACAACAAATGATAATTAACCAATAACTATATCTACTATGCCACAAAGGATATCAGCGGTGTATTTTTGGAGCCTTTAAATCCAATGTCAGATGTTTTTCAATAATTGGTTATCATGGACGCATTCTACCACTTGTTTGTTAATTTTAGTTTTGCTTTTTATTTCGAAAGTGCAGAATTGTCAATCTACTTGGACATATTTTGTTATACCTAACTTTACTATGAAAAAAAAAAAACAAGATTCAAACATTTTAAATCACAAAAAAAATACACAAATAACTGGCATTCATGACAAGGGGCCTCTTTAAGAGAACACCCATTCATTGTGACAGATGGAAATTCAGTGAACAGAGAAATCTAAGATGTCACCAAACTTCTTTTACTCCTCTAAAACTTTTGTATAAACAACTTTTTCAACAACACACCTATTTTCTAAAGTTCTTTTTGCCATTATGCTAAATCCACTTGAATTTCCTACTCCAGGCATAACTACATACTATTTCTATGAGAGAAACATTTGGATATTTTTTCTAATGTTTATATTTATAAATTTATATTTATAACAATAATAAAAATTAATTCAGTATAAAATAAATTGGTACAGTTTATGAAAATATAATTAAACAGATTATTTTGGCTCATTTAGATAATTCCATTAAAGTTTTTTGGGGCTCTGTTTGGCTAATTTGTAGTCATGTGAAATAGATGACAACAACAATGCTTATTATGAATGTTGACAAAGTGAAAAGATTTCTGTGTGACAAGTTTCATTCTTTAGGACTTCATTGGACTAAATTTATGTTTACATTGATAGAATTACACATCCACATGGAGGAGTGGGGGACGCTAAAAAATTTTAATTTTTTTTTTTTAATTTAATTTATGTTCTGGGCTGATTTCAGTTAGGTTCTTTTTTTTTTTGTTTCCATCACTTTTGTTATTAAATATCCTACATTGCAATAATAGAAGATCTGCCAAAACATATATTAAATTGAAAAATTAAAAAAGAAAATTTTCAGCATCCTCTATTCCTTTGTGCACATTTGTAGTTGCATCATTGTTAGTCTGATGAAGTCCTAAAGGACAAAACACATCACATGATAAATTTTTTCACATTGTCATACTTCTTTCCCTTAAAATTGTTTCTTGATAATTCTAAATTGTTTTACCATTATGAATACTGTAGGTTTTCTAAATGCTTTTTGTTCTGTTTGACTAATTTGAAGTCACGTAAAATAGCAGACAAAAACAATGCTTATTATGAATGGTATAGATTTTCTAACTTATGATTGAACCTTGACAAGACAAATATAAAATCTTTCTATAAAAACACAAGGAGTTAAAAAATTAATTAACAGCAGAAACATTACTTATATATGGCAATTTAAAAATTTTGAATTAAATATAAATAACACAGATGAAATATTAAAATGTGTTTTTCAAAATTGTTATACAAATTAAAGATTACTGCTTATGTGGTAAACAGCATTTGTTAGTAATATATATAAAAGGCCAAGAGTAAGCTTGTTATATAGTGGTATGGTGCACTGATTTTGTCTACTGATGTAATGTGGAGATATACAGGCTAAATTTAGACTTATATAAATTTATAAAAGTGTATATATATATATATATATATATATATATGTTTATATATATATCTATATATATATGTACTATTTATTTGATAAATTCTCTGAAACAGCAAAAGCATTTGGACTCACTATCAACATAAAGAAGACTGAGCTAATGTCGCAGCCAGTACCATGCAATCCATCTCTCATAAATCCTTCTGTATTCATTGATGGTATGGCATTAAAAACTGTTGAGGCGATCCCATATCTTGGATCAACAGTCTCTTCTGATGGAAAAATAGACAGAGAAATCCAATCCAGAATAGCCAAAGCCAGCACAGTATTTGGTAAAATTAAACATAGTTTATGGAACACCAAAGACGTGTCTCTCAGAGTAAAGATCGACATATACAGATCAGTCATTCTTTTGACCTTCTCTATGGTGCTGAAACTTGGACCCTGTACCGCAAGTACATAAATCAACTTGATACCTTTCACATGTGCTGTCTTCATGCCATATGTGATGTAAAAGGGGATGACAGGGTCAAGAATAGTGGAATACTGAAAAAATGTAACAACATCACAAGCATTGAAATAATTCTAGCAAAGATACACCTTAGATGGGCTGATCATGTTGTGAAAATGGATGAGCATACTCTTCCAAAGAAGGTGCTGTATGGATAACTACCACACTCTAAGCATTCAGTTGGACATCCCCTCTTACACTACTACAAAGACAAATTGACAGACAACTTGAAACATATCAACTTTGATCTGAAAACCTGGGAAGCCCATCATCAAATGAAAAGGTGTGGCGTAAGTTAAAGGGTTTTGAAGACAGTAGACTGAAGCACCGTGGTCAGCTTCATCAAGCTCTGAAGCAGAGACAACATCAAAATCCTGCTTTAACAAATTTCATCATTCAGTGTGGCTTTGTCGATTACAGCAAGGCTGGGCTAGTATCACACTTAAGAAAGCACAAATGAAATATGTCTTTCCCTTACCTGATTTTCTCCAAAATAGCCCCTGCTAGCATGCATGCGTAAAACAAAAGACACCATCCAATGCTGAGCCTCATTTATCTTCATGGTTCTATGATCCCAGTACTTGGCATCATTTTGGGTGGTAACTGGACTGAGTAGTTTTTTTACAGGCCTCCAGAGAAATGAAAAGTGCAAGGTCAGGTGAGTACAGCAAGTGTGGAAGGATATCCCAGCTAAGCTGAACTGATTTCTGCCAGGTCTGCAAGATTATGTGGCATCTGGTGTTCTGATAGAAGATGACACCTTTTTGATTGGCCAATTCCAGGTGTTATTTCATCGATTGCTGCCCATAATCACTCCAACAGGTAACAGTACTTGTTTGAATTCAAAGTCTGATTGAGCAGAAGGAGCTTGTAACACCCAACACCCTACCAATTCTACCAGACACACAGCATTACCTTCTTTGGATGCAGAATGATTTTAGAGTGGTTAATGGTGGCTGAAAAAAACTATTTTGTTGAAAACTTTACTCATTAATAAAAGTTGTTCCACTGCTTCAGTGTTTCATGTCATGTTACCTGGATTATTTTTATTCAGTTTTTTCATTTAGACATAATCGATAACTGCGAACCTGCTGGTACATTCTTGGTCTTCCAGAGCAAAATCTCCACTTCTGAACTTAGAGAACAAGTTATGAACATTACTCTCAGCTATGGCACCATCTATATAAATAGCACAGATGATTTTGTTACTTTTATAGTCTTTTTTCTTTCCAGAAATAAAAGAGTACCAGATGAAAATGTGTCTTATTTTCCTCCATTTTCATGTAAAAAGCATTTAAAAGTTCCAAACTACGCATGAATAATGCAGAAAGATACATTGAATTGCCACCTTTCAGAATATTTATGAGGTCTTATCAAAGAGTATCAGGACTGTTGCTATAGTAACAGAGCTAAGGTAGTGAAGCCACTTGGCACAGATTGACCTTGAACTTTGTCATGCATACACTCTAAGTTATAATGTTGTCACTCACTTCTGTTGTTTATAGCAGTGATTGGAAGGAAAGTGTGTAGAGTGTGGTCATTTCACTCCTCCACAGAGATTCCATCAGTGACCCTTGATTGTGCATCAGTTTTTGGCTAAGCACAACATTCCCAAAATTCCACAACCACGATATTCTCCAAATGTCACTCCTTGCAACTTTTTCAACTTCAGAAATCAAATCTCAGTTGGTTTCAAGACGTTGGTGAAATCCAAGAGAATGTGATGAGGCAGCTGCTTACAGTCCTTGAAAATGAGTTTCAGGAATGCTTCCACCAATAAAAATGATGAGCATTGGAAAAAGTGTGTGGATTCAGAAAGGGACTACTTCAAAGCATATTAAATGCTGAATTGATGTATGTTGTAGTTTTTTTTCATATGCAGCAATCCTGATACTTTTCAATCAGACCTTGTATATAAGTTATATTGGATGCATACAAAACAAAAAAATGTTACATGTTCAAATGCCACCTATTAAAAAACCCTACAACCTTTTGTTTGTCATTTCCAAAAATCAAGGAATTATTCAATTCAAATGAAATTTTTAGTACTTATTCATTAATGAATGTACTGTATACTGAATAGGTTATTCTATAAAAAACTTTGGAGAAATATTGGTGTGGGGTATGATTCACCCCTGCCTCCTTTTGATATCTCGTGTGTTCTTTTTTTTGTGATGTCAATGAACACTCATTGCCCCTTTTGTAATGTCAACTAATGCTTGTTGAAGTAGGGAATTTGTAATCACAGATACAACTATAGTAATGCCGTTGAACAATACTGGTGTCAGATGACTTCGAATAACACTTGCACTAATAGTACTTGCTTGATAATACTCAATTGAAAAGTAACCACTGAATAGTAATCTGTGTAGTGATTAGTATAGAGAAATAATCAGGGAATAGCGGTCTGTATAGTAATAGAGGATAGAGTAGAAATAGTGATCATTTAGATGCCACACTAATTCATATATATATATATATATATATATATATATATATATATATATATATATATATATCCTTTATTATAACATGATCTACTTATTGAAAATGGAATCACCTGTGTTTTCTCACTGGTGATCTGTGTTCAAACTCCAGTGTCAGTAGTGACACTTTATTCCTATATAACAACTTTTTAATTGGGTATGTGTTCTGATTTTTTTGCAGTTATATAAAGAGAAATTCCTTAAGAGGACGTTTCTGTAAAAAAATTAATGCAATATGAATGTGAAAATATAGAAAATTTGTTTCAAACTTTACCAAAAATAATACAGTACAATTGGCTCTTTAATGAAACATGCCATTTTCTTTCAGACTGAACAGAAAAAAAAATTCTCAATATTTATTTTTAAAAAATGTCTTGTAATTTTTCAGTGCTATTTTCGTTGCTGTTTGTTTAACAGTTAAATAAAGACATGGTTGAAGATTCAAAAAATTTAAAGTTTAATGCCATTTTCAAGTGTGACCCTATAAAAGACTTATTTTATTTTTCCTTTTAGTAACTGTTAGATTATTTTTGCTGTGGATGTACAAAAAGAAAGAATAATTCTGATATCTCACTTTGACTAACTACAATTCAATATTAAGAGTATTAACTCCCGTTCAGTCAGCTTTAGTCTCTTGAAAGCAGTTTTTCAATCCATTGGTATGGGTGTTTTTTTTTTTTTTTTCACGTGCCTCTGTTTTCCTGTATTTACAGATTCTTGTATACAAGAAGAAACAATACTTAATTCAGTAATTAAATACAAATTGTTCTTTTAAGTTTTCATTATTTTAAAAACAAATCTTTGTCTTGTTTTTTCCTGCATAATTTGTTCTTGTCACCAAGAAAATTTTCAGAATTACATCAAAACTATTCCATTCGCATAAAAGATACATTATTAATTTTTCTAAAATTTACTCTTAAATGTTTTTCTTTTCACAATGCAAATTACATTTAGATTTTTAGTCATTTACATTTTTGTTTTGGTAGCAAATAATGCTTTCCAAACTTATTCATTTATACTAAGTTTAATTAATAAAAGAAAGAGTATAACAGAATAAAAACATTAAACTATTCAGTATAAGGTTAAAGAAAATTTATTTTTAAACATAAATAACAAATTCCTGGGTAAATTTTCATTTTAACACCCGAACATCATTTACTGCGGAATTATTTTCTTTCAGAAATTAGTACGCGTTTCCGTAAAGCGAATTATTTTGTACTTAATTTAAGAATAAAGTTAACTTTCAAATAAACAATAAACATCAACAAATAAAACAATAACCAAAAAAAAAAACACCATACCCTAATGTGAAAGTTGACTTTCTTCTTTAAAAAAAAAAAGAATAACGAAAAAAAAAAGAACCAAAAAAAAAGAACCAAAAAAAAAACAAAAACACCTAACCCTAATTTGAAAGTTAACCTTCTTCTTTAAAAAAAAAAAGAATAACCAAAAAAAAAAAAAATAAAACCGCACCCTAATTTGAAAGTTAACTTTCTTCTTTAAAAAAAAAAAGAATAACCAAAAAAAAAATAACCCCAAAAAATAAAAAAACGCCTAACCCTATTTTGAAAGTTAACTTTCTTCTGTAAAAAAAAAAGAATAACCCCAAAAAAAACAACACCTAACCCTAATTTGAAAGTTAAATTTCTTCTTAAAAAAAAAAAAAAGAATAACCAAAAAAAAGAATAACCAAAAAAAAAGAATAACAAAAAAAAAAGAATAACCAAAAAAAAAACACCTAACGCTAATTTGAAAGTTAAATTTCTTCTTTAAAAAAAAAAAGAATAACCAAAAAAAAAGAATAACCAAAAAAAAAAGAATAACCAAAAAAAAAAAAGAATAACCAAAAAAAGTTGTATACGTCCATCGACAGAATTCAGCACTGAATTACATATCAATAAGCCGCTAATGGTCGACGAAAGACCAGGAAAAAGCCCGATTTTTTTCGGGTCTTTAACATCCAAAAAGGTAGGTTTCTTTAATATCTATTTGTTGATTTGAGTTCAGCACGGAAATAAGACTATTTGGGAAAAATTTGAAGGGATATTAGCGCTCTGGTGTTAAAATGAAAATTTACCAATTCTTGATTATCACAGTGTTTCTGTATTTCATTAAGTTTTATTTTTCCTTTTTATGCGTGCTTTTTAGGACTTAAAGTGGAACCACGCGCCACGGACGACTCTCATCACAAACAAATAAGTTCATGAACAAGTTTTCCGAATTAAAAAAAAATGTCTTAGTAGATGAATTGAATGGTGTCTCGTGTGACACATTTTTTTCTAATTCTATCTATTCTTTGTTTGATCTCACTGGTTATTGTATGTAGTAAATAAAACGTTTTTCATTCTCTTTTACTTTTAGTTTTAAAAGTAAAAGGTGAGCATTACTTTTGTTTAGAAAATCCAGATAATTAATAATCCTTAAATTTACTAACATACTTAGAAACACATCTCTAGGACAAATATTGGATTTTAAAGAGATTTTTAAATTTGTCGTTTATATTTTTTGTTGTATATGATGACTATTCGATGAGTGACGGAAAACCGTGTCAATGTTTTAAAAAGTTTACTAAAAATATAAGGAAATTAATTTTCTTTTCATTCGGATTAGCTTTTTACTTTAGACTACCATCTTTCAAATAGAACCGAAATTTAAATTCAAAGAAGTCATTTAAATTATTTAAATGCCTAAAGTAAAAAAGTTTACTACTTTCTTATATACGGAAATTAATTTTTCTTTTAATTCAGAGATTAGCTTTAGGTTTTGATTTTTCAAACAAGACTAAAAATTTAAGTTTGTTAAAAGAAGGTATTTTAATTTAAAACTTTTTTTTTTTTAGAAAATTCGTGGTGGTACCCACCTCTGCACCAAAAAAAAACAAAACAAAACAAAAAAGCGGCTAGAGAACGATCAATGAACTTGAAAAGTGTAATTTCTTGAAAAACTGTTTTAAGGAAAAAGATTTTATAAATTTCTCTACCGTCAGTAACTCTTTGTTTGGACAATGAATGTTGGAATGTTTCTTTTATAAAGAAGCGGCTAATTAATTTAATTGCTACCGTTTTTAGTGCATTGACTTCTGATGCGAGAAGGAATAAAAAACAGTTAGTAAACGCAAACAACAATTTCCGTATTTTAATTTTGAAGCAATTTAATTAATTTAAGACATTTTTACAGCTATTTCGTTTCATTTTTTTTTTTTAAAGACACCCTAAAATTTAAAGGAAACATCGGAAAACTAATTGATTAAAAAAAAACATTTGTCACTTGTGAGATTAAAAAATGTTTATCATTCGAACCTTTCTTGATCACAAAGACAGTTATTGCAATTCGTTTTTCCATCTTCTGAATCCCTACTCGGCGATTCGATTTCATGCCTTTGCATTTTTTTTTGTCTTTGGAAACTTCAATGTGTTTTTCTTTTAGTTTTATCTTCTTCGACGTTCGCAGTTGGCATGCGATTTTGTTGCTATTGGCAACAAGAGTTGCTGAGGGGAGATAACTCTAGTGAATTATTTCGACCAGCTTGTCACCAACCTTTCCATCTTCATGGGCCACTAGTCTAAAAATGTATAATTTTAAATTTGGTGGACCACTAATATGAATTAAAAAAAAATAAAAAAAAATCAAAAAAATCGGAAAACTTCTATTTTATTAGTATGAAATGGACTCATTAGATAACAAAGTTATAGCGTAATTTTAAATAAAACAAATTGAAAATTTTAAGTTTATTCAAGATTACACATTTTTAGTAGTGTTAGGCCCCAGTAAAAAATAATAAGATTTTCATTCATTAACACTGAGTCTAAGCGTTTCTTTACAATGTCATCCGAAAATGTCATCCGTAATGGTGATTTGACGTTTTCAACGTCCACTAAATTTTTTTTTTTTTTAAATATTTTGTAGAAATAGTTTTCGAGTACGAGTGGAATGCTTATGAATTTGTATCTTGTGCATAAGCCGATTCTTAAAGATCCCACTATTATTCCGTTGCTATGCCATGTTTGTAGAAAATGATACTCTAGTAAACCATCGAGTAACAACTAGTTATCAACAGTAATGGTAAGAATAAGAAACTATTCAGTAACATAACAAGTATTGAATATGACTTTGCAAGTCATACTATGGTTGGATGATGTCACATTTGTGTACTCGCGTTTATTTCGAGATTACATAACGTCCTGAACATATATACCACATTGAAATAATGTCCCAATTTTTCTGCGGACCATCAAAAATTTTGCGCGGACCATCAGTGGTCCGTAGACCACCGGTTGGCGACAACTGATTTAAGCGAACTATTTACAATTTAAAGTTTTGTATTTTATACTATGTGCTATTTACGTCAAATATAAATTGCATTGCGTCCACGCATTGTTCTTAATCCCACCTTTCCTAGCCAAAGTTAAATATATGTAGTACACACCCTTACAATATTGGTAATACTGTCGCTACACATTCAGATTTTTGAAGATTAAAATATTGACTGTGAAGTAAGAAATCAGAAGAAAGTTCCACAAGCGAGAAGTGCAATAAAATAGACTGTTAGCATAGAACTTAACGTGACATCTAGCCATTTCCATTGTAAAATGATGATACCTTGCCGTCAATCTATTATTGCACTTTACATTCATAAAGTCTAAGCACCATAGATGAAAGTTCATCAGAACAATTACCATGAAAGTATTTATTGATAAGGCACATGGAATCTACGCTACGGCGATAGGAAAGTCACTGAAACGGAGATACCAGGTCAGGACCAATGACATTTCAGATTCTTCTTTAGCGTTCCGCTACCACTTTTTTTTTTTTTTTTTTTTATCTGTAGTGGTGCTGTAAGGATTGTTGGCTAGGGTCACTGTGAATATAATCAAGAAGGAAAGCTGTGTTCTTGTAAAACAACACCCCACATGAATCATGTACAACATACACGAGAGAAAAATAATCAAGCTCAGTGAACATTAATAAAATATTGTATTAACAATGATATACAAAAATCAACAATAGTATAAAGAAAGTTGCTTCCCTTTTTCCGTAATAAAAAGGGTAAGTTTAGCTAATTAATGTTGAGTACAATGTTGAATGTTATATTGTTATTTAACTACAAGTTCAATTGAAGTCTTAGCTAAATAAGGAATAATTCCACAGTGTGTTACCAGTGTAGAAAGATGTAATGTTCATGAGTGATATCAATAGGAATTACTATGATTACTCGAATGAGTAATAATTAAGAATTAAAATGTCACAAGAATATGCGCCGTGCCGTATTCTCCAAGAATTGAACTGCTACTGGCTGTTAGCTAACAGCGAGAGGGTTTATATATCTACTCATAGGCTCCAGTGAGCTTGGCGCTAAAAATATAGAAAGATACTAAAATACGCGATTGATCAGGAAATGGACCAATCCCTGATTTTAGAGAAAAATTCAAATTACGTGCGATGGCAAAATTGTCATATAATAAGTATCATATATTTATGGACCAATGACATTAAAGAAAGCGGAGGTGTGGCACATGTAAGTGATCACCACATATCAATGTCGATTTCTGTGCAAAAAGTGGATCACAGAGTTTATCCAGCTTCATACATATTTTCAGAAAACCTCAACTTCTGATTAGTCACTTAATATTTAAATCATGTTTCTCAACGACGTTCGAATAACGTCAACCTAGTTCTTGACCTGACCAAAAAATTAATTCTGCCCCAAATCTGTCAATGCCTTTCGAGCCTGTCACGTGGTTAAGTTGATTATAAATACAAGACACGAGTTTGTTTCTTCCTCTTTCTCGATTTCCCTCGCTACTAAAATGTAGTAGTAAAAAGAATCGCGTCTCGACCACTTGCGGTCAGACGCTATGAAAACATATACACACACGCACACATACACGTACGTACGAAACTTTCCAAACTTCATTACGAACATTACAAACTTAATGACAAGCAACGGAGACTCAATTACAAACATTACGGAACATTCACTCCTTCATCTCTTTTGAAGCTAAAAGTTTACTCAATATATTCTCAGCTTTACAGAATTCTTTCAACTCTCTGACAGTGAACATTTTGAGCGGCAAGTTCATTCAACTTTTATGAGCTCAGATAAAAAAAATATTTCATTAGTAAAAACTTCAGTCAAAGGGACACTTTCATGAGATCGCTAAAAACAATGCATAGCATGATGAAAAAGACGCCAAAGTTGATGGAAACAAAATTTTAGCGTCTAAATGCTTATGTTATTATTGAGAGGAAAGATCAAAGTATTTTTTACTTATTTTTAAAAAATTTTCCTTCTTTTTTAGAACATTGTAAATTTTGATTAAAAAAACCTTGTTTCTCTTTTTATGAACTGGGCCGATAAAATAACATATCAAATTTTAGCGCGTTTTTTTCCTGTTTGACACTCATTAATTTGGAAAATCTTGCAGAAATAAAAATAATTGTCGGATTTTAGCGAAACTTTCAGAAACTATTCACAAATGATGGAACTTATTATAAATATCTTTTATTTTTAGTAAAGTCATGGCAGAATTTTTTTTTTTCATTTGTATTACCCCCTCTAACTAATTGTAAGAAAACTCTATAATTTCAATTTTGAGGAGACTATATTAGTTAAGCACAATGTTTTGAGGAAACCAAATCATGTTTTTGTTTTTTTTTAGTTGGAACACCTCTACCTGAAAATCGTCTCTGAAGTGTAACATACAAAACTCAATAAAACAAAAATATTATTTAATTTCAAAAGCTTTTAATTGCTTTTATTTATTCCAATAAACATGGACAATATTGTCCAAAAGTAAAAAGATATTTTGATGAAAAATGAATTTTTAAAACAATTACCTACAATTATTTGTTATTTCTGTAATATTTATTTTTATTTTTACATTATGTTGTTAATTCTTCTAAAATTATGGAAAAGCTTGTAGAACTTAAAACGAATGCTGTTTTTAAGTATATATATATATTTACAGATTATAATTTCCAGAGCTTATTACAAACTAACGACCCCTCTTATTTTAAAAAAATTAATTTGTGTCAATAATTTTTACCAAATGAAATCTACGGAAGCCGGAAGTATCGTGCGTGCAATAAATAAAAAACGTCAGCAGTGCAGCACTTGTATCTTATTTTTTTTTTTTTTATAGTATTTATAATTTCTCCAGATAGTATCAACAAACTTTATGGTACAGTACTTAAAAAAACAAAACAAAACAACCCCCCCCCCCAAAAAAAAACGGAATGGCGAAAGTTTTTTTTACTTTAATTATTACAAGGTAGTACTTAAGCAGGTCCGCTTAAAAAAATATGTCCATTCTGTCCGTCCGTAGGGGAACTCGAATCTCACGTCAGCTGTCAATAATTTATAGACGGCATCAATTCGCACTTGTCAATTCACGCGTGGTTCAAATCGGCTATCTTTTATTTTAAAAAACATTTTTCTACGAAGAAAGTAAGTAAAAGTTTCTTTAAAATTATTTTAAATAAACTTCAAATTTTCTAAATTTTTTCGAATAAATTTTTAAATACGTATAATTCATTTTTAAACGAATTTTAAACGAATTTAACTTATTTTTAAAAATTTAAAAAATGGCTTAAAATAAATCGAGTTTTTTTCGTTATTTGGTAAACAAGATTTGTAACTAAGATTTTGGACATGTTAAGTATGAGTAAAAAATTTCAAAAAATATTCAAAAAATACTTTAGTGTTTCTTCTCAATAATGAAATATACATTTTTAACACGAGGAAATTTTTTTTTCATTATTTTCAGACCGTTCTTGTCATACTATCGATTTTCATGAAGTTACATAACAGTAACAGTAACACTAACAAAAATAGTAACCCCTATGCTTGTACAATCATTATACAAATATAAATATTAATCTTGTTGTTATAAAATTGTTTTGTGTTCCTTCTTGTTTCTCATGTTGCTTTTGCGTTTGCTTTTTGCACATTCGTAAAGTAAAAAATGTGCGGGTTGATTTAGGCCGTCAATACCGCTTAAATTTCTTTGAATTTTATCAAGAATCTCTTTCGGAGGAACACGAGACCAAATATAACAGCAGTATTCAAAGCAAAGACGAATGGTAGACTTATAAATATGTAAGATAGATTCTTACGAGAAAAAATGTCTAGCACGACATAGTGAACCAACTTTCTTAGCTGCAGACTTAGAAATTGATTTTTATTTTTTAATTTATTTTTTTCTACTTCATGTCAGCTGAAACGTTAGTCCGAGAAGGTTCAATTAGTTTGTAGCGGTATTGACGACATAAATCAACCCGCACATTTTTTTTTACTTTACGAATGTGTAAGCAAACAAGAGAACGAACACAAAAAAATAACTTTTCATAACAGGTACAATATTTATATTTAAATGTCAACGGTTTTACATGAATTAATAATATGAGTTACTTCCCTTAGACTGAGTTAAAGTCTTTTAAAATATTTTTTTATCTGAGCTCACAAAAAGTTGAATTAACTTGTCGCTCAAAATGTTCACTGAAAGAGAGTTTAGAATCTTGTAAAGCTGAAAATGTGTCGATAAACTTTTAGCTTTAAAGAAGTTGGAGAAGTGAATGTTCCGTAATGTCTAATTTGTTTTCGTTGCTCGTAGTTGAATGTATTGTTCGTAATTGTTTGTTTTGTAACTTTGTTACGTAAGATTCAATATAACGTGATTGAATGGTTTTTCTTTTTAAGTTGCAGAAGTTGGTGAGTGAGTTGTTATGTTGAAATTGTAGCTTGAATTTCAGTGAAGTTATTTCAGGTTAAAGAACTTGAGGTTCTAACTTTGTACTTCGCTGCAGTAATGATACAAGCGCCGTGAACTCGTTTAGCAAATGCTATTCGTCGTAAATTCTCACTGACTGGGTTCGCTCGTACATTCAATTTATGTTTTTTAATCACGTGATTGGATCCTGAGAGCATTGTTTTTTCGTCAGGTCAAAAACTAGGTTGATGTTATTCGGACGTAGTGGTGAGCAGGTAAATTGTTTTTTTAATATTTGTTAACCACTCAGAAAGCGCCTTACAAAACTCAGTCTGGAGCCTGATAGTGATATGTTTTTTTGTTTTGCTTATTGATAACAATGTACGTGAAGATACACGAGATAATTTTAATATTTATTGTCCAATGAGAAGTTATGGTTTTCAGAAAACATGTATGAAGCTGTGATCCGCTTTTTGCATGAAAATCGACATTGACGAAAAAGTGGTAGCGGAAAGCTAAAAGTTACTCTCCTGGAGGTTAGCATCAGCCATGCTGATGGAAGGTGAAAAGGGTTCTCCCAGATGATTAAAAGGCAGCAGTTTCGTTTTTGAGGTGTTAAATTTAACAAGCCATTCCTTGCCCTATTTAACAACAGATTGTTGGTTATTTTTAAGATCAGCTGCCAATTTGACCTGAACCGACCAGACTTACCTTTAAGACAGGAGTAAATAATGGTCATCAGCATAGATACTGAGTTGAGAACTGATGACACCAGGAAAGTAATTTATGAAAGAATGAACGTAGGTCCAAGGACAGGGCCCCGGGAAACAGCTGCATTTATGAAAAATGATCTAGAAGAGTGGCCATTGAAGACAAATTTCATTTCGCGATTTGATAAGAAAGACTGAATCAGTTCAAAAATTTGTTCAGGAATATCATAACCTTTCAACTTGTGAAGACCTGTATGCCAAACCCTGTCAAATGCCTTCAAGATATCCAACGCAACTGCCCGAGCTTCACCATTCTTATCTAAAGTTTGATAGACTCTTTCAGCAATGATCGTCAACACATCAGCAGTTGATCTAGAAAGGCGAAAGCCATATTGCTTATTTAGAAAGAAGACTCTGCGAGGTACAAAAGGGAGTCTTAACAATGATGTGTGTCGGAGGATTTTCAATATAAAATAAACGGAGATCATAATGAAATTGGAGTCGGAAAATCATTTAATGAACCAAAAAATTAATAGTAATTCTAGAAAGAATAAAATAAACAATGGAACGCTATTTTTCGAACACTGAAATGATAAAGTAGGTACCTAAAAAAAGCAACACATTTTTATTTTTAAACAAGGTTTACAATTCATTTGATTTGAATACAGGAAAATATTTGTTGTGGCTTTTGTTTTAGTTTTAATTCGAAGCTAATAGATTAAAAATTTAACATTTCCAATAAGAAAAATAGTTTGCTGTATTTTACACTGAATTTAAATTGATAGAAATCGTTATTTTTTTTCCTGATTATCAAAATCTATAAAATCGTCCATATTCACAAATCTTTCAACACAAACATAATTCTCTTTATTACAAACTCTTTCAAAGACAACATATAATTTTCTGAAACATTATTTGAGAAAAATAGCTGATTTAAAGTTTGATTAATTATTTGAATTGAAGCAAATACTTTCACGGATTCTCTCCACTCGTTCCTCCGAAACTCGTGGTCATCCTGGACTTTTTCCTTTACACAGACACCCATTCTCTTGACAGTGTTTAAACCACCGTCGAAAGTTCTCATGAGAGGGCGGATTAACGTCGAATTGCCTTCGACAAGCACACTGCACCGTGACAACCGTACTTGTTTTCGCGAACTCGAGAACGCAGAACGCCTTTTGCTGAGGATTCGCCATTCCGGTGCTAAACAAACAACTGAACATTGCCGGAGAAACGACGCGACTACAGCGCTCCTGTGGCAGCCATTCAAAACTTAGAAAACTCATTTTTCAAATAGTCACTAATTCCTTGACGATGCTTGAGAATTGAAGCAGTGCGTCATGAAATCGGTTCATTCTTTTTGAATAACCCTTTTTGAATAAATAGAAATAAGCAGCTCTTAAAAAGAGTCTGCTGTGTATGCATAATAGAAAGAAACTTGCTCAGCCTCATACAATATAATAAAGCTTTTCTAAACAAAGAATCACCTTTCAGGTGTACACAGTCCGACCACTACCACTATATATATATATATATATATATATATATATATATATATATATATATATATATATATATATATATATATATATATATTAGATTCTACAAACTATTGTGTGCTATTTATTTCCACAAAACTGTATATAACCGAGTGATTAGAATGTTTTCTTTTCGACCATGAGATCCGGGTTCGAATCTCACCAAATTCGATTTGTCAGGATTTGATGCTATCGGTCTAGAGGAGGCGACCCCATCGTGCCAATGGAAAGTGTCTGAAAACCATGTCACGAGTTAATCCAAACCTTGCGAGTGAAAATGTATACAAGAAACTCAATGGGAGCCGTCGCTGGTTGTTCTAGCACAAAGTTACAAGTCATCGTGACCGAGGGTTTGAGTGTGCTAGCCTTGTTTAGACTTGATCACACTAGATAATCCCCCCTCTCTCTCTCTCTCCCCCAGAAACTGTAACTAAGGTATAAAAAATTAGGTTATCCCTCCTTTGCTCCTGCTGTTATTGGAAGATTCTATTATCTACTCTGAATGGCATAATCCAGTTTTTGCGACAAATAAGATTTGTCGCGTAATTATGAACGCTATGATTGGTGCAACCCTAGATCTCGAAGGAGATAGATGTCTTTTAGCTGACTTTGGGGAAAAGCACCCAAACCGGTAAAGGCCCGCCTCTAAAGAGAAGATACGTGTTTGAACCTTCCAGATGACCTCCGAGACAAATAACCTTTGTTTTAATGACAGATAAGTTTAACAAACTAAAATGTATTGGAATTGACCCAATTGTTTGACTACGTTTTTTAGTAACTCTCTCATTTCATGTCTTTGATGTATATATTTTTTTTAAGCATTACGCCCCGAGCAAGGCGTAAAGCAACTAGGATGCAGGGGTTGCAGAAGATTTGGAGCAAGAGCAGATAGGGGTGATAGAAGAAAGGATGAGGAAAGGGATAGTGGGTAGATCAAGGTAACTGGAGGTGTCGATTGACATTACATTTGAATAGTTGGAGATTATAGCTCTCTGGGAAACAGTAATTGGGAAGGGTGTTCCACAGGCGAGAGGTGCGAGGTATGAAGCTATTGGAGTAGAAGAGACGTCTACATTTAGTAGTTTCTACAGTGTAAGGATGGGAGCGGGATGCCAGCCTCGTAGCGCGCTTGAATTCATGGAGTCAGTCTGGGAACCAGTGAAAGCAGCTCATCGGAGCAATTACCATGAAAGTATTTGTAGAAAAGACAGAGAGAAGCGATGGCGCGTCTGTGAGAGAGTGACCGTAGACGAGATGCCAGATCAGGGCCAATTATATTACATATCCGTCTCTGGATCTTGTCAAGAACTCCGAGGTAAACAGAAGGTGCCCCAGACCATATATGGCAGCAATACTCCATGCAAGGGCGAATGGTTGATTTGTATATTTGAAGTATCGATTCCGCGGAGAAAAATTTCCTGGCGCGGCACAGAGAGCCAACTTTCCTCGCAGTGGAAGAAGCAATTGACTCAATGTATTTGTTCCATCTCAGGTCAGCAGTCAACGTGAGACCGAGCAGACGCAGGGAGTTGCTCTCAAGAAGTTGACTATCAGACATTCTAATGGAGGACAGGGAAGGATCTCTATGGTGATTAATAGAGAGTAATTTAGTTTTTGAGGCGTTAAAGTAGACCAGCCAATTCTTGCCCCAATTAACAACCGATCGGTCAGGTTAGTTTTGTCACCGACACTAGATTTGTTTTTGAGGCAGGGGTAAATTGTAGTGTCGTCCGCGTAGATGCCAACTTGGGAATCTATGGCGTCAGGAAGGTCGTTGATGAAAATAAGGAATAGAGTGGGACCAAGGATGGAGCCTTGGGGAACACCTGCGTTCGTGGGATAGGAACTGGAGGAGAATCCGTTGAGAACGACCTTCAATTCACGGTTTGACAGGAATGATTGTATTAGATCAAACAATCGACCTGTAATACCATAACCCTGGAGCTTACGAAGAAGGCCGGCAAGCCAAACCCTATCAAACGCTTTGGAGATGTTTAGGGCCACGGCACGAGCCTCGCCGTTATTTTGAAGGGCGTGGTAGACGGTTTCAGTGATGACCGTAAGCACATCAGCTTTAGATCGGGCGTAGCGGAAACCATATTGCTTATGTGTCATTGTTGTATATAAAATATCTTTAAACTATGCAAATACACCATTTTAAAAAGAAAAGAGTGCTTTCTACTTTTAATGCACTCTAAATATGTTGACAGTTCGCAATATTGTAAAATTTTTCTAATAAGTTCGATGCCAATTGTGGACATTATTCGCTTACTCATTTGTTGAAAATTGTCTCTTCCTTGTCATCTGCCCGACTTGATGTGGAAGTCTTTAAAATCTCGATAAAGGTCCACTCAGCATAGTTGCAGTATTACCCACAGATGGGCTCTGTGGGTGTTGAACAAAAACAAATGTGCCTGCGCAGGCGTCTGCAACGGGGATTGGCTAGCCGCCCTAGTAGACTGGCGTCCTCGGATATTCAAATTTATGATTGTTATTGCAATATTCTGTTATAGTTGTTAAGCTCAAATATTTAACGACGCAATACAGGAATTTCTTCGGAGATTTTATTGTCGTAGATCTCACCATGAGAAGAAATGAAACAAAATGGAAACACTTTTTAATCACTACGCTTTTCACCTTCATGTGTTCGGCAGACGTCTTCAGATCAGAATGTAAAACAAAACTATGTGTTTTTTATATTAAAAGTGTTAAAGTTATTAATGATATTTAGAATAGTAACGCTTTTTATACCAGTACTTTCCGATTTCTTACACAACCCGTACTTACATATATACATCTATAGACCAGTCTGGGTCCATTAACCTTTATTGGCAAACAATTTAGGAAAAGAACAAAAAAAAAAAAAAAAAAATCCTGAAGAGGATCGTTTGGCGCACTATCTATTCAGTTCTTTCGGAAAGCGTGGTTGATTTTGTACAACTATTCACTACTATAATGAAATCGTATATACTGTTAGTCAAGACGTTCAGCTCTAACAACTGAACTATTGGACCCTCATACGTGGAATACGACGAGAGGAAACACACACATAAAGGGTGGTTTAAAAAAAGTAACTCCCCATTTTAAAATATCTATAATTTATTTTTTAACTATAATTTTTACAAGAAATGAATATGAGAAGAAAGCGTTTAGCACTAGGTTTTACTTTTATTTAATTAAAATTCAATATGGGCACGAGATTTCGCTATCAGCTTTCCGGGCTGCCGAGGAATCGCGTCAACTGATTTCACCAGGAACTCTCACGGTAGAGAAGACATGTATTCGCCCTTAAAGTTCTTCCAAAGTTTTGGTTTGATATAGTAGACTTGCTCCTTTAACCAACCCCAAAGACAAAAAAATGTCAAAGGATGTTATTGTTAAGTCATGACTCCTGCCTTGTCACTCATACATAAAATAGGGAGTTAATTTTCAATCACCCTGTATATGATTTCTAAGTTTGTAAGCAAAAAGTTTGAAAAGTTGCAAAACAGAAATTGGAGAACCATATTTAGATTTGATGTGTAAACCTTCAGAATTTTGAAACGAAACATGACCAGACTTTTTTCAAGGGGAATAATTCCATTTTATGGTTCAAATAATTTTATTACATTTCAGGCGCTTTTTCGTTGTATTTTGTCCAGTATGGATCTTACTGTTATTTTAAAAATTTACAGCAAATATGAGGGACTTAATTCAGTTTTAGTTTTATAGAGATATTGTTGGGCGTGCCAAATTTAACCATACTAAGTTACAGTAGTAAGCCACCTTGTGAGAGCCACTGTCACACCATTAGCTCGTTAGCCATTACTGCATAGCAGACTTTCTGCAGATAGTAAGCTTAGTTAAGCTCAGGACAGATTAAAATTGTTAAAGTACTTAACTATTTATTGAAATACGCAACGTGAACCTACAAAGATAACCAGGGAGATAACTCTAGCTTATTTAATCAAAATGATTTCCCTTGCATTGTTTTCTTTTGATTCAAGAATTTTATTTTTTTAAATAAGATATGGAAAATTAAGTTAAATGTCATTTATATTGGAAAGGTATTATTTTATATTTTAGAGGAGATAGTAGTAGTACTTTTGGACGATCCTATTTTGAAAATAAATAAATAATTGTTGTAATTCTTTTTCTATCCTTTGCAAATGATTCAAATTTTAGTAAGTATGTTATTATGGATGATAACGACTACCAGTTGTCAAAATTTCAGCTTTTCACAGTTGTTATTTCTAACAAATATTAGGTTTTAAAATTTTGTCCCTTAGTTTTGGACGCTACTGTATATAGCTTCAAAATATATAATTGAATGTACTGAAAGGCAGAAATATAAAATATTTGAATGGAAGTTTATTCTATAATATACTTTGATCATTTCAATCATGAAATAATAATGCAAAGTGAAATTTGAGCTCACGTTGGTATAGTAATCTGAAGGGTGCATATCCTACGCATGCCCCACCTACCATGCTCCAACGGTGGGGCATGCGCCCCACTTTGGGAATCATTGCCCTAAACCTTAAGTGAAACTCATATATACGATCCATTGTAAAAGATTGTACCGCTTCAGAAAGTACCTGGTTCCTCCTACCATGCTTTATCTTTTGGAAATGGGAATCTAATTAGACATGGAAAATCTTCCAGAGAAGCTACCTTTTAAAGTAATTCCTCGCCAAAAGACATTGCGATATTAATTTTTACAGTGAGTACAGTAAAACCACGATTTAAAGAACTATGGGAGCGTGTTTCTTAAATCTGTTAATTCCTTAATTACGATAAATTTGTAAAGAAGGAACAATTTCTGTAGATCGCCGCTTTTCTGCCACTGCATTGCAACACCTCTATCGTTTTAATCGCCCTTTGTTTGTCCCCTTTTTAGCTTAAGGACATTTTATATTAGTCACCGTTACCTGTTACCCTTAGCTATTACGGAAACCGTCACAATAATCCAAAGAACTCAGAACACTCGGTCCCTTACTTCTTATCCTCCTGAATATTACCCCCCCCTCACAATAATAGCATTGCCGATATGTAAATCTTTTTCTTTGATCACTGGTCTCTCTCATGTCATTATTTGAACATTTGTTTAAGGTAACCACCTTTATATATTTATTTTACTGTCGTATTTCTCCATATAAAACATCTTTCACCACGTGTGACTGTTTACACACTGTTCTCAAACTGTAGCTGCATGTAACTTTCTTCCTTTCTGAGAACTTACACTGAAACTTTGTAAATGTCTTCCTGTAGCAAACAACCTTCTATATTCCTGACCAATTAGGCTCCTGTTTAATTTATGTTCAGTTTTTGTCTTCCTTGTTACATTCTTTCATTCCCCTGCCTATTATATTTGTATTTATTTCTTTTCCTAGTTTTATTCTTTTGGCTTTTAATAAACCTGCTGAGAAACAGGACTTCAGAGTTCTAATTGCCGTAAGGCAATTATCTTGCTGTCCGATGTATGCACGCGTGCGAGACGGACGCGTGCGAGACGGACGCGTGCGAGACGGACGCGTACTGGGATGCAGAACAGACGCATTTAATGAACTTCGTTTTGTTAAATCTAAGACAATCACCACCCAAATGAACGATGTTATGTAAAAAAAAAAAATCGTGCATACTTTTCCTGGGTGATATTGAGAGGAGTTTTGGAAGTGCTGATGTTAGTGTATTCAGCTGTGTAATTTATTGTAATCATAACCAAGGCCCAGAAAATATTAAACGTTTCATATGGAAATAATCCTATCAATTATAAGGGGTACTATGTTAACAGGGTTATCAGTACTGGTTTTTAAAACCTGGGGACATTAGCTATATATTAAACAACAATAAAAATAGGGGTTTCTATCAATTTCTTTTTCTCTCTCTCTTACACACCACACACCACGCAAACATATACACAGTGGACACAGGTTTTTTTTTTTAATCGTTTCGCCCCAAAGAAAGGCGATAATGCCACTAGAATGCAGGGTGGGGAGTTACAGGGAGTGAAAGTAAAAAAAAAAAAAAAAGAAAAAAAAGCCCATCGGTGCAGTTGTCATAAAAATATATGTAAAAAAAGACGGTGGGAAGACACGTTCCGTCGGTGAGAAAGTGACTGACGTAGAGATGGCATGGTCAGGAATGGTTTGTTATTTATAGTGAAAGCTGTCTTTAAAATTGTTCAAATCGGCAAGGGTTTTTTTAATTTCCAGCTAACTTTATAGCTAACAAAGTTGACATGTACCAAGTAACTTAACGCGGACTCGATGAATGATTTGTTCTAGCATTTATCAAACTTTGTTCAATATAAATAAAATATCAGTTCGCTATGTAACAATGGGATCCACAAGTGGTTCTTTAAATCCGTTATTCCTTAAATCCGATATTCCTTAAATCCGATATTCCTCAAATCTGATATTCCTTAAATTCGATATTCCTTAAATCCGATATTCTTTAAATCTGATATTCCTTAAATCCGATATTCCTCAAATCTGATATTCCTTGTCCGATATTCTTTAAATCTGATATTCCTTAAATCCGATATTCCTCAAATCTGATATTCCTTGTCCGATATTCCTTAAATCCGATATTCCTTTAATCTGATTCCTTAAATCCAATATTCCTTAAATCTGACATTCCTTAAATCCGATATTCTTCAATGATATTCCTTAAATCTGATATTCCTTAAATCCGACATTCCTCAAATCCGATATTTCTTAAATTGAGGGGCGTTAAATCGAGGTTTTACTGGACATATTTCTCACACTGAACGCTCTCTTACATCCGTACCTATTCGTATTTTTATGTACCGCGTTTCTTCAGGACGTGCGTGATTATGGCTCTTCACAACATCCTGTCCCTTGTAGTTCTAAGCAACCATTTGGCTGTTTAACATCAGAATTTTGAACTCTTACATTCAGCTGCACCTTTTCAGTACATGAACAAGATCTTCTTCACTTTTAGTTTTTACTTCTTCTACGTTCAATATCCCTTCATGGCTCTCCACAACATGGTGTCTGTTGTTGCCCTAAGCAATATTTTGTCCTTTGCTATTACTCTTTGTCCCCTGCTTGGAGATACATTCACCCAAACTCATTACTCACTATTTTCCTTTTCACCTCTTTTCAATATATCCTGTGATTCCCAAACCTCCTTTCCTCATAATGTTCATCAGACATTCTCATTGCCTCTTTCTGATTTTAAGTATGTGTTCTAGTTCCCATTTACTTTAGAACTTCATTGCTCATATATTATATCCATAGTATTCTTAGTATCTGTATATAGAGCTACTTCCCCGTCTCTTTGAGTCTCTTCTTAACCTTTAAAGAAATTGTCCAGCAATTTCTACAATAGAGAAGGGTAGATATGACATAGCAGTCCAGCACTCTTTTCTTTGTTTCTAGCAAAGTTTTCCGATGTCTTAATACTTTGCGCAGTTTCTGAAATACTTCTTTCGCTATTCCAATGTTTTTTACGGATTACTGTCACATTTTCCATGTGGTTGACTGGGGCAGGAAATAGCTTTTAAACTTTAATGCCTCCAAAACGAAACTGCCATTTACACACCATAGAGAAACCTCCCTGCCTCATATCAGCATGGCTGATGCTCAATTCCACGAGAGCGTCTCTCTGCGCCTTCTTGGTCTCACGTTTTCCACTGACCTGAGGTGGAACAACTACATTGAATCAATAAAGGTTATTCTCGTGTGAATCCATCCTTGAAATCTACAAATCTACCATTCGTCCTTGTATTGAATACTGTTGCCATATATGGTCTGGTCCCCTGCTGTTCATCTTGGCAAAATCCAAAGACGGATATGCAATGTAATAGGTCCTGACCTGGTATCTCGACTCCAGTCATTTTCTCACATATGTGATGTAGCTTCCCTCTGTCTTTTCTACAAATATTTTTATGGCAACTGCTTCCGACGAGCTACTTTCACTGGTACCCTAATTGCATGAATTTAAGCGTGCAACTAGGTTGTCATCTCGGTACCACCCTTTCACTGTTGAAACAGTTAAATTTAACCGCCTCTTCTACTCCAACAGCTTGTTCTCTCGCACTTCCAGACAGTGGAACTCCCTTCTTCTTACTTGATTCCAAGATAACTATAATCTTCAAATATTCAAATGTAATATCAATCGACGTCTTCTGATGTCTTGATCTTGACCCCGTCCTTCTCTTTATCCTTTCCTCAAACACCCCTCTTTACTCTTACTTTCACTCTCTGGAACCCCTTGCGTGCTAGTGACATTTCCGCTTTGTTTGGAGTGAAATGCTTAAAAGAAAATAATCAACTTAAAATTCTCTTTGAATTTGACTGTCTCTCTTGCTGACGATCAGGCATTCTATTTCAGGCAAAGTTTAACTTTCGTACCTGATAAAAAGGTGTGTGTCTAAAGGACGGTAATTCCCTTGACACCGCTACTTTCTCGGTAGTCGTTTTATTGTTTTAATTAATCATTTTGAATAATTAATGCTGATCATGGCTCTCCACAACGTCCTCTCCTTGTAGCCCTAAGCAATATTGCACACTTTACCATCCTGTCCCTGCTCTGACATCCACTGAGAGAAACCCTTTAGGTAAGTTTATCGATCTTTCTTTCAATTAATCTTTTCCCCCAGTGCAGCAACTTCTCCAAGCCGTCCTTCGTCTTAATGTGCCATAGATATTTAAACTAGCGATTTCAAATATGAGTGTTTTCCACATGTTCTTTAGCCCTTCCCCGTTGTTCACGTGTTCTGTCTATGGTTTCTCCGGACCCGTCTGCAAAACGAAATCTATTTTGCTTCAAATCTTCTCTCCGTCCCCGAGGGAAATTGTCACTGCCATAAAGAAGGATTCATACTAGCATTTCAACAATTTCTTCTCAGTTTTTAACGAGATATTCCAATGTCTTAATACTTTGCTTAGTCCTCTTTCGCTATACCAATGTTTCCTGCGGATTCCTCTGTCGCATTTGCCGTCATCTGTGGCTACACTAATTAGGTAGTTTAAATTTCTTTTTGTATTTTGATATCTCCAATTGGGAGCTCACGTCTTTGGCTGTCTCTCATGCTGACCACCAGACATTCTATCTCCTTAGTACTTACTTAGTACTTATAGTTTTACTTAGCTACATTCTCGAGAACACCAGTCCTCTATCTTTCTCAATACATCCATTTCACGATATGTCAGAATATCATTCACCCTCTTTCAAGATTGTCCAACTCAAAAGGTACATTCCAAATAATAGGCATATCTTCATTCTTTCCATATTAGTACACACACACACACACACACACACACACACACATATATATATATATATATATATATATATATATATATATATATATATTGACATTGATTATTTTTATAATGTTTCTGTTTTCTAATTCTTTCACACCCAGTAATCCCTTGTGACTTAGTGGCTTTAATGCCTTGCTTGGGGTAAATACGATTAGAATTTTTTTTTTTTTTAATATATGACTCTTATAATTCAAGATGATAATATTTAAACATTGCAGAAATAATGATCTGAAATTTCATCATTCTAAAAACGATCTTTCCACCACCAACAAGGGTAGCAGTAGTAAAAAGAACAACACAGGCGTATCTTCTTCGCTCCGCGAAAATCCAGAGTTGACGGCTTCAAACGCTTCTCTTGACGATGAAATTCTCGGAACAATTATAAACAAGTAAACCCAAATTTTAAAGAGACAAAAAGAGACAATAAACCGAAGAATATTTACCACACAAACCAATACGGTAAATAACACAAAGAGAAAGATACAGATTATCCTCATTAATTTCAACACGTGTCTCGAAGTCTTATTGTAGTATGTTATTGTTCTATGTTTCATTCATTTCATTTTCAGTATAAAAAAGAGAGAAAAAAGAATGCTCTATCAACTACTAATTAATGTAACACGGGGTAACTTACATTAACACAACTCAACATTCGACTCTGTTACAGTGAAATGATCACTGGTGGAAAGGTTGTTTCTAGAATGATGAAATTTCAGATCTTTATTTCTAGAATGATGACAAAACATCATCATCATCATCATAATCATGAATCACCACTGGTGGAAAGGTTGTTTCTAGAATGATGAAATTTCAGATCTTTATTTCTAGAATGATGATATATCATCATCATGAATGATCACTGGTGGAAAGGTTGTTTCTAGAATGATGAATTTTCAGCTCTTTATCTCTAGAATGATGATATATCATCATCATGAATGATCACTGGTGGAAAGGTTGTTTCTAGAATGATGAAATTTCAGATCTTTATTTCTAGAATGATGATATATCATCATCATGAATGATCACTGGTGGAAAGGTTGTTTCTAGAATGATGAATTTTCAGCTCTTTATTTCTAGAATGATGATATATCATCATCATGAATGATCACTGGTGGAAAGGTTGTTTCTAGAATGATGAATTTTCAGCTCTTTATTTCTAGAATGATGACATACCATCATGAATCATAACAAGTTTTTAAATATACTAGTTTGCTTATGTCGTAAAAAAAAATAAAAGTTCACATTAAGTCCTTAGCATTACAAGAAGGTTTTCGCATAAAGATCTTTCAGTATATTTTCCAGTTAGTATATTAATTTGTTGGGATTATAATGGGATCAGTAGAAGTTTATCTTTGTCATCTAAGATGATATAATATTTTAAGTCCTTACTATCATTAGGTTTTCACAAGTGATTCTTTAAACATAAATACACAAGTTTATTTAAAACGATGGTATATCTTCCCCTTAGAATTATTACAAGGTTTCCTATTTTCCTAATATTTGAAAAGTACGAAGAAACAGACGCAAAGAAAATGGCGCTGAAATGTTTTGTAATATCAGCCCTCTTGTATGGCAATGAATACCGAACAATCTCCTCACAGATAGAGAGAAAAATGGAGGCAACAGAAATGTGGTTATACAGAATAGTAATGGTAGTGTTAGCCGTTTCCATACAAGGAAACATTTAGTATTCATTGAGCTAACAGCCAGTACTGCTGTTGGCTGAAATTAAAAAAAAAATCTCTCTTTTAGAAATTGTTCTCTTAAAACAATTCAATAAAATAGGTTTCTCAAATTCAGTAGCTGTTATCGCTCTTTCCAGTATTGACGGGGATTTCCTTCCTAACCTTTTGCTGGAAGTTGGGTGTAACTTTTAACATCTTGATTATGTCATTATTTTCTCTTCCAGTTACATAACTCTTATATAACATCAATCATCTTGTATGGCAATAAATCTTCTCACAGATGTACAAAATATCTGAAGTAAAAGGGAACTGGTTCTACAGAAGGATGATGAGAATGTAGTGATAGAAAAATAAAAAGTTCACGATTTCAAAAAAAAAAAAAAAAATAGAAAATTAAAAGTTGGCAAAACATTTTGATTTGCCATAAATAAATAAAAACAAAAAGATAAGAAAAAAATAAATAAATAAAATGGGTCAAAAGGTCATCACTCCTGAGTGTGGGTGAAGAAAAAGGGCGAGTCAAATGAGTCACTTCTGTGAACCAATCAGAAATCAAGAAGCATTTCTGCAATGAATTCCTTTGTCTCGACAAAAGCACAGACATAGGCAAACAGAAAAGTCGATGAAATAACTTCATCTGTTCTCTCATGTCCGAAATTTTCGGACATCTAGAATTCCCATAGAGAGTCGAAAGGGTTACTTCTATCAAGAGATAATAATAGCTGGCCACTCGTATTCGAGGATACCCATCTACTCGGGCGGCTAGCCAATTTCTATTGCAGACTCTCGCTCAGGCATAACTTGTGTTTTTTCAACACCCACAGAGCCAACATGTTTATATTGCAACAATGCTGAGCAGACCAGTTTCTAGGAGAGAGCGTGTTATCTAGAATGATCAAGAATCTGAATAACACCATCACACACAAACCCTCGGCCACGATGACTTGTGACTTCGTGCTAGTACAGCTATCGACGGTCCCAAGTGTTCCGTCTATCCAATTTAACTCACAACGTTTGGGTTAAACCGTAGTATGGCTTTCAGGCACTTTCCAAAGGTACCTCACGCTGGGATCCCCCGACTCTAGATCAATAACATCAAGAAGTCTCCTTCCTGACAAATCGAGCAAGGTGAGATTCGAACCCGGGTCTCATGGTTAGAAAGCGAACGTTCTAACCACTCGGGTATATTTACATATACATTTATATGGACTCTTTTCTTTTCTCTTTCTCTCTATTATATGCTAAAGGACTTAGATGTTCAACACGAGAACTTTCTGATATGAACTTATGAACTCTAAATATTATAACAAATTTTATCAGTAAATATTTAATATTTGGATTAAGGGCGCTATCCGAAGATAACAACCTGTAAACACATGACAACCACTAAAGCCCTACATTGGAAACATCCACAAGCAAAGAGGAAATTTTTAAGGAGTCAGAAAGAGATAGCTGAAATTTCTTATAACATAACGAGGAAGGAGAGATTGCCGACATCTCAAAGGCAAAAGAGACACTAGGAAGCGGCGGGACATCTACCTGATGAGCTTGTGTGAATAGATCGAGGAACAGGGCTATGAGGCATGGTGAAAAGGGAAAATCTACTCAGAGTTACCAAGAAAGTTGTGGAGAGTCATGATCCCCCACGACTTAAAGTGACACTGTATATCAAAGATGAAGAATTCCTAGGGCAAATATGGTAACAGTTGCCGGCGTAGTAAGTTGAATCGTCAAGTCGGATTCAAATTCTTTCCGAGTTTACTTTCGCATTTCTATTCTTCTTCTAGATAGGAATTAGCGAAAATGCTTTCCAAAAGCTAAGCAAAGTATTGTGAAACAGGAAAATTTTGTTAAAAATATAGAAAAGAATGCTGATCGCTTATATGACATTGATCCTCTTACATAGCAGTGAATGCTGGACAGTTTCTTCCCAAATGAAGAAGGGACAATAGAGACGTAGTTCTGCAGAAGGATGCTGAGAATACCACGACCGGAATGCGCAAGAAAAGATGGTGCTTTAAGGAAAATGCCACGAAAATAAGAATTAAGGAGCGAGAACAATAAAAGAACAGAAAATTGTTGACTCGAAAGTAAGATGGCCGGAAAAGAGTACTACAAGCGAGAAGTGTGATAGAAGAAACGGTTAACATAGAACTTACGGTTACATCTAACAATCTCAACTATAAAATGATGAGACCTTGCAGTCAATCTAGTACTGCGATTAAATTCATAAAGTCTAGGTACCCTAGAGGAAAGATCATCAGAACAATTATTATAAAAGTATTTATTGAAAAAGCACAGAGAATCTTCATTACGGCGGTGAGAAAGTGACTAAAGTCAAGATGCCAGATCAGGACCAAAGATATTGCAGATTTTCTCAAGAAGAATTAAATATCTAGTAGGAACATATTCTAAGCATGACAATATTCTAAGCATGGACGAGTGGTAGATTTGTAAATATGTAAGACAGATTCAGGCGAGAAACATTGTCTAGCACGACACCAATTTTCCTCGCAGCAAACCTAGGGATCTATCTATCTATCTATGTGATGTAATTGAATAACCTATAACTCCGGAGTGACTATACTATAGGTAGTAACTTCCTATAAGTATCCGTAAGACAAAGGACGACAGAGTCTATCCGAAATCTTTTCGGTTAAACAGTCGAACTCTCTGCCTTCGAGCAGAGAGGAACTCGGACGAGGCTCCGCCGAAGGGCAGAGTCTCGTTCAGGGAAGTTCACTGATCCTGAAACCGATCGAAAGGGAATATTTTTGGCCGAGCCTACGGGCTCGGAGAACCAACGTTAAACCCAGCCTTGTGCCACATTCAACCATCGTGGGGAGGATAGTGGCTAAGTATATTAGCCGAAATCTTTTCGGCTAGACGGTCGTTCTCTGAGCAGAGAGGAAGCGGACGAGGCTCAGCCGAAGGGCAGAGTCTCGTTCGGAGAGGTTGATCAACCCGATCCCGTTATGCGCGTTCTACAGGCATTTTTTGGCCCAGCCTACGGGCTCGGAGAACCCATTTTAAACCCGGCCTTGTGCCACATGCAACTCTGCTGGTGGTGGTTGGGGGTGGCTAAATATTCTAGCCGAAATCTTTTAGGCTAAACAGTCGAACTCTCTGCCTTTGGGCAGAGAGGAACCCGGACGAGGCTCCGCTGAAGGACAGTCTCGTTCGCGGAGGTTCACTGACCCTGAACCCGTTTATACGGGTTCGAAAGGTAATATTTTTGGCCGAGCCTACGGGTTCCGAGGACCGACGTTCAACCTGACCTTGTGCCACACGCAATCATCGTGGTGGGGGTGACTAAATATTCTATCCGAAATCTTTTTCGGCTTGCAGGTCGAACTCTCTACCTCTGTGCAGAGACGAACCCGGACAAGGCTCTGCCGAAGGGCAGATTCTCCTTCGGGGTGGTTGACCAACCCGATCCCGTTTATGCGGGTTCTACGGAGATTTTTTGGCCGAGCCTACAATAAATATTGTCTAGCTGAAATCTTTTTCAGCTCTGCTGGTCGAACTATCCGCCTTCGGGCAAAGAGCCCGGACGAGGATATGCCGAAGGGCAGAGTCTCGTTCGGGGAGGTAGACTGACCCGATGCCCTTTATGCAGGGTCCACGGGGATTTATTTGGCCGAGTCTACGGGCTCAGGAACCCCACATTAAATTCGGCCTTGTGCCACATATGACTGCGTGAGACAGTTGCTAGATACTCTAGCTGAAATCTTTTTCAGCTGCATTGGTCGAACTCTCTGCCTCCGGGCATAGAGGAACCCGGACGAGGCTCTCCCTTCGGGCAGAGTTTCGTTTCGGGAAACAGCTACCCAACCCCGTTTTATACGGGATATACGGGAACTTTTGGCTAAGCCTACGCGCTCAGATGCCTCACATTAAGCTCGGCCTTGTGCAAAATGTGACTGCGTAGGGCAGTTGCTAGATACTCTAGCGGAAATCTTGTACTGGTCAAACTCTCTGCCTTCGGGCAGACAGGAACCAGGACGAGGCTATACCGAAGAGCAGAGTCTTGTTCGGGGAGGTAGACCGAACCGATCCCGTTTATTCGGGGTCTACGGGAATTCTTTGGCCGAGCCTACGAGCTCGGGAACTCCACATTAAATTTGGCCTTGTGCCACATGTGACTGCGTGAGGCAGTTGCTAGATACTCTAGTTGAAATCTTTTTCAGCTGTGCTGGTTGAACTCTCTGCCTCCGAACAGAGAGGATACCTAGATGAGGCTATGCCAAAGGGCAGAGTCTCGTCTCGTGAAACAGCTACCTGACCCCGTTTTGTACGGGTTCTACGGGGAATTTTTGGCTGAGCCTATGGGCCAGGATACCCCACATTAAATTCGGCCCTGTGCCACATCCTACCCCGTGGGGAGATTGGTAAATAATTATAGCTGAGATCTGTTAGCTCTTAGCTGTTTTCGAACTTTCTGCCTTCGGGCAGAGAGGAACCCGGATGAGGCTATGCATAAAGGCGGTAGACAGACCCGAACCACTTTATGCGGGGTTTACGTAGGCTCGGATTGCCCCACTTTAAATCCAGCCTTGTACCTCATCCTACCTCGTGTGGAGGTTGGTAAATATTACTAGCTAGGATCTGTTGAGTACGACTCAGACTTACGCGAGAACTACCGACCTTCCAATAGTAGCGCTCACTACTGGATTGATTTGCGAGGATCGTGCGCATAACTGTTACCTTATTTCTTATTGTACTTGTTTTTACAATAAACCTTTACTTATTTTAGCCACCGTGTTGTTCAAGTATATATTCCTATTAGCACGGAATATAACACTATCTATCTATCTATCTATCTATCTATCTATCTATCTATCTGTGAAGTTGGTTCTGCATATAAATACACGCGTATAATTAGACGCACCGTACGGGCATATTGATCTGATGTTGACTTTTTAACATTATCCAGCAGTTCCAGATGAGAGAAATCATTGAAATGGCGAATGTCGATCGGCGCTGAAATAAATTCCGTATTACACGCTGCTTTTGACCATGCTCTGAGCGTCGACATTATTGGTCACCGTCCTCGACTGACATTTAAGTTCACAGATACAGCGGTAATTTCCCTTTGGTAGGGACTCTCTCTATTCAACCAAACAACGTTACTCACGGACAAGAGAACAGAAAATGGGGCGAGGAACTAGGAAAAAGAAAGAAAGAATAAAGAAAAGAAGTGAAAAGAACGGTAGACGGAAGAGAAAACGAGAAAGAATGAAACGAAGAAAACATGTAAGAGAGAAGGATAGAAAGCAAGTTGAGTTAAAAAAAATCGTTTCTTTGAATTTTCGTTATAGAACAAGAATAAAGAAATTGTTCTTTTATCACTTGGGGTTCAATTAGATGCACGAAAAGAAAAGAAATAGGAAGTCGCGGCCATTCATATAAGAATCAGGTGTTGAGTATGTTCAACAAATGAAAGTAACTAAAAATTCGGTAAAGATGAATTGATAGATAAGTAAATGATAGGTTGTTGGGAAAGAGAATTAGAGATCAACAAGGAGAGTGGAAGAGAGAGAGAGAGAGAGAGAGACAGACAGACAGACAGACAGACAGAGGAGGTAAACAAAAGAGTACGGAAAAGTGTTAAATGAATCGAGACGTAAATCGTGAAAGACAAGACGGTTTATAAGATCTATAGGTAGAAATACACACAGATAAGAATGAAGAATCGATGAAGCGAGTTCGAATTTTGACTGAGCGTTTTTTTCTCACTTTGCAGTAAGTTTTTAAGTATTTATTCATTCTCCCACGCTGGCCAGATATTACTGCGGATATGCTAACCTATTGTACATTTTTGATAAAAAGCATAATTTTTGGCACAGAGTAGAACAATATACTACGAACAAATTTGAATGTGGAGCCATCGTCCAACTGCCCCTTGGCAGCTATGGCGGCCATTTTCCAAAATGGCCACCAGCAGACACCCAAAAGACACACAGAAGTTAGATAAAGTTTGCTGCTGGAGGTTTCAGTGAATGTTTACCTAATGTTTTGAATTAAGACATGCCAGATAGCTCTTATTCATATTTTGGGAGATGCTGCTGATATTAATTAACATATTTAGGTTGCTGATGAAATGACTACAAGGAAACCTATGACCAGGCATCAAATAATGACTTTCCATGTGTATAGCCAAGTTTCATTTAAGTTAGGAGAGCGGAGTACTTGCTCCTGGCGCTAGAGGCAGCAGGCACTGTTCCCCATCTGTGTGGAAAGGGACAGGACCAGATCATAGGATTTAGAAATCCCCATGTGTACCAGCCTGTCGACAAGCTCCCTTTTGCGTGTGTGTGCATGTAGCATTAGGTTGATGTGGGATGAAACGGGCGTCTCCTGCGTGGTGGCGTACCTGACTGGGCGAGGTGTACTGCCCGTCGATGCATAATGCTACCGAACTTGAGGAGCTGGACGATGCTCAGCGCCGCTGGTGTTTTGCTTTCATTCTGGTGCTTGATTCTGGTTATAGTGCCCAAAGCAAGTAGCATGAGTGGTACGGAGTCGCGTTGAACAACTTCGCATCGCCGATGATGTGGCGTCTCACAATTTGGGCAGCACGCGCCATGTGGACAGGATCAAGGTCTCTGTCCAGTTCACAAACCTTTGCCAAGGCATCAACGAGGTCTTCATTGACTGAAAGCAGGACATCGCGTCCTTGGTGCTGTGCACACGTGTTAGGAAAGTATGCAAGCAGTCTCTGCTTAAGACGAGTCGTATGCACCCTGCTGTCATGCTTGACTGATGAAGACTATGATTTAAACAAGAATGAAAAGTTACTTTCAGCATTCACCCAAATCTTTAAAGATTTTGGTGATATAAATCAGTGTTTCCGATACTTGAAGTCAAACACGTTACAATCAGCTCTCGGCTCACCAAAAATGACAACTTAAAACAGTTGATAAATATTTGTCTTTTCTATAAATACTTTCATTGGCTGATCTCTTCTCTATGGCACCTAGACTTCAATTAAGCGCATTACTAGATTAGCAACAAGGTCTCATCAATTTACAATTGACTAGTAACCATAAGTTCTATGCTAACAGTTTCTTGTACTTCTGGCTTGTGAATCTCTTTCGGTTCCATGCTGCAAATTTTCTAAGCTCTTGAAAGGTTTTACACGGAATAATTGAATTTTATTGACAGTTTTTCAATGAGTATAATTTGGTTGTTCGTCTAATGTATATAATGTATAATAATGTATATAATTTGGTTGTTCGTCTAATGAATATAATGTATAATAATGTATATAATTTGGTTGTTCGTCTAATGTATATAATGTAGAATAATGTATATAATTTGGTTGTTCGTCTAATGTTTGTAGTTAAAAAAAATGATCTCATTGGCGTCTGTACGTAAGAAGAGTCTCGTGTGGAAGCTATATATTGTTTTTTAAGTTGGCAAAAAAAAGTTAACGCACAATCACGGCGTTCATAGGACGTGAGTTCAGTAAAAAGATGGAGTGTACGAAAGACGGTGAGAGAAGAGTAAGTTAGTCTACAAAAAAGCTAAAAATATGGAGTGTACGAAATACGGTGAGAGAAGCGGAAGTTAGTCTACAAACAGAAAAACAATACGACAAATACAACATCTACATTTTGTCACTCAGAATTAACGTCTACTAAGGAATTTTAAGACAGTCTCTCGATTTTAAACTACAATGTACATAATGTATAATAATGTATATAATTTGGTTGTTCGTCTAATGTATATGGATGATATTCTTTTTGGTACTGATGACAAAACCATTTCCATTACATTTATTTTCTGCTTAACTACGATATTAATATTAAGGTTTTATTTTCGTTTATTAGAGAAAACATACAAAATTATTATATTAGGTTGGTGCAAAAATAATGACGTAATAATGTCGTTTTTTGACGTATTTTTTAACGTCAAAAAACGACATTATTACGTCATTATTTTTGCACCAACCTAATAATTAACAACCTCCTGGGTCATGAACGTCCAGTAACGTTAAATTTCTTGATGGTTAAAATCTTTATACGCAATTGGATGCGTTTACAAAGTTTTAAATAAGTTAGCAACTTATAATGGTTGACAAAAATAAATAAAATAACGATACAGTTAAAATAATATATAACATTAGGGAATTTCAACGTGGTGTAGTGGTTAGCAAGTTTGTCTCGCTAGATTAATTATTGACTGAATAGTGAGTTCGGTCCTCACTGGGTGCTCCGCACTTTCAGCCTTGTGCTACATCTAAGCTACGTTTGGAAAATCACTATATAAATAACATTACAGTTAAAGTAAAAACCAGGCGTCCATAAAAAAAGACGGTTAAAAGCATTTGAAAAGCGTACTGTTATGTTATATCAGTGCAAATCTTTCACAGCGTTGATTGGTTGATGTCGTGACGTCAAAAGCGAACTATTTACGGTGTTGCGATTGGCTGTTGGGACTCCATTGCGAAGTTGATTGGCTCTTGTGTCATTAATACGAAGTAATCAAAGCGCTGATTGGCTGTTGCTGTGACGTCAAATGCAAAATTTTCACATCGCAATGATTGTTTTATTGCGGCCGAATTGAACAGTATCAATTCGAGACCGCGAATGAGCAAAAATTACTGAAGTCATAAATTTCATCATCATCATCATCATCATCATCATCATCATCAGTCGCATGAGCGGGCGTGGTCGAAGAGCCCTGTGCAACCGAGCACCTGACCACTTCCTATATCTGGGTGGAAAGCCGAAGAGGTATTGATTGATGCGTTGCATGACTTGGACGAACTTCTCCCTCTTCAATTTAGATCACAGCCGATGTCCTCCGACTTGAAGACTGGCCTTGATTTCATCGGGGTAACACTTCGCCCTGACTTCAGTCTACGCAACCCTTTACTCAGCGATGTCATGTCATCCCAACCCTGGATATATTATTAGTAGTTCAGACCCACATGGATATTTAACCTGTAACCAGTCGAAAGTCGCGGTAGTTATTGCCTCTCAGCTGAATTCCCCGGAATCATTATACAGATTTGGCTACAGTTCAGTGCCAGAGTTATGATCGAGAAAAAAATTGCCACCAACCATAAAAATAAAAGCTCTTGGCCAATCAGTAGGAAGTAAAATAAACATTTTTTAAGCAATAAAAATAAGAGAAACAGATACCATGTAACACGATAAGTTGCTGGATGGATCGATGTTGCTGGAATCTGTCGTGGTTTCTAATCTGTCGGAACAGAAATTAAGAGTCAGAGCCGCCAATGAGTAGGAGGGCTAAATGATAGGAAAAAGAAAAGGGTATCGATGTGGGCAGAGCAGCCCTTAGAATGATTGAACAAATTGGAGAGGAGACGCCGTCAAAGAGATTGGAGAAGAAAGATGGGGAAACTGGGGTACATCAGCTTAGCTAGGCAGCCACGCTTTTTTCGTAACATTCGTTCTATAGCATTTCAAGTTCAAGTTGGGAATAATCAAATTCAATTTGGTACTAAAAAATTTCAGATTGAGACTAAACAATCTCAAATTGAGAGTAAACAATTTCAAATTGAGACTAAACAATTTCAAATTGAAACTAAACAATTTCAAGTTGGTACTAACCAATTTCGAATTTTAGACTAAACAATGTCAAATTGAGACTAACCAATTTCGAATTGAGACTAAAGAATCTCAAATTGATACTAAACCATTTCAAATTGAGACTAAACAATTTAAAGGTGATACTAACCAATTTCGAATTGAGACTAAACAATTTCAAATTGAGACTAAACAATTTCAAATTGAGACTAAACAATAATAATTTCCTTACCGGCGAAGAGGAGATGAGTCAACAGTAATGTGGTTCTACGTTCATGGCCCTTCTTTTTTTTAAAGTTGTACCTGTAATCTGAGAAGATGACTTGTGAAGACTGAATACATCAACACGATGCAAGACATTACTGGAGCCTCTCAGAAGCTATAAATATAAATTCTGAAATCTGTTTTTTAGTCGGCATCGAACGTTAACGTAACTGTACGCTAGTTGCAATAGATCAGCTATAACTATAACAATCATCTTTTATGGGACACAACACAACAGAACATTTTACGATTGAACATTTTGGTGCTTCTATAGTGTTTATCAACAAGGCCAAGTTTTACATTTCACTTGTCAAGCATAGACAAACACTTCCGAAGTGCATACAAGCATATGGACGATCACAAAATTAGGTATATGCAAATAAAAAATTTAATAGCAACGCACCATTTATGCACCCACAATCTTTGCACTAACGTCCCCATTACATTTATCGACCTGTATATAAGCCTGTTTTCATCAACATCATCATCGTTGTCGTCGTCATAAGCATAATTTTCATCGTCGTCATCATCGTCATCGTCGTCGCTTCATCATCGCCATAATTATCATCGTCATCATCATCGTCGTCGTAGTCGCGTCAACAGCACCATCATTATCGTCGTCGTCATCATCATCGTCGTCGTCGTAATAAACATCATCTTCAACGTCGTCATCATCATCGTCGTCGCGTCTTTACCGCCATCATTATCATCGTCGTTGTCGTCGTAGCATCAACACCAGAATCATTATCGTCGTAATCATCATCATCATCGTCGTCGTCGTAATAAACATCATCTTCATCATCGTCATCATCAACATCGTCGTCGCGACATCACCACCACCACCATCATCATCATCATCGTCGTCGTCGTCGTCATCATCATCGTGATCATCAGTTCCACGACGTGGTGTTGTAGTGTCGCTGCATAGCTGAGTACCTCGCTTGTTTCTTTTACATATCTGGGTTGAACGGCGCACAAATATTCATTCATGCCTAGCAAAGCTAATCCTGGAAAAATAGACCTGTCGGAGTCCATCCCCCTCTATATCAATCCACAGCTGATCCAACTTAAAGACTCACTTTAGTCACAGACATTTGGCTGTTGATTCTATCGGGGGAATCCGCCGACCTCGGCATTGACTTCAGCCGAGAAATTTCTCCGCTCAGCGATGCCGTGTCATCACCACACTGGCCGCATCCATAGCTATAGAACTCTCAGTCCCCCCACATGGTGCTAGATGGCTATTGATCATACAAAAAGATTTCATCCACCCTTTGACTGGTCTTATTTTACTTCAAGCCACTCTGCAAGTGGTACCATGTAACACAGTACAACCTGCTACATAATTGGGTCATCAGTGACTAAACTGACTCCCTCACGAAGCTTTTGTTACAGAATGCATGGGCTGACCCTAAATGGCCAACCACTGGTCAGAACTCTGATGATTGAACTGAAAGTTGAGTGGTTTGGACGCCCTGGGTGTGAATTTTCTGAATTCTGTGACGGATTGACTTTGTTTAAATCTTAATTATAAGACACGCAAACGACTGCGGGAATTAAAAGGGTCAACATTCCTTCTGTACTCAGAGTCCTTAGTCAGGCAAACCTACACGGCGCCAAACCAGTGAAGAAATATTTAAACTGTTTGCTGTATATAATCACTTTCTAAGATCAATGGTTAAAATGAATTAGGACGAATTAAATCTGTGGAACTTGGCGAAGAGAACACTTCTTCGAACATTGTAGACTAACGCTGGAGAATCACAAAGTACTATCAAATAACAGAAAATACATCACTTGAGGACTTTCAACAGTAGAAAGAGTTAAAATGGATATCATGTGTGACTTGAGAAACCAATTTTTCTGAAAAGGTTAGGAAGGTAGCCTTATCTATACTGGAAAGAGCGATAACAGCTACAGGACTTGAGAATCGTATTTTCCTGAAAAGGTTAGGAAGGTAGCCTTATCTATACTGGAAAGAGCGATAACAGCTACAGGACTTGAGAATCGTATTTTCCTGAAAAGGTTAGGAAGGTAGCCTTATCTATACTGGAAAGAGCGATAACAGCTACAGGACTTGAGAATCGTATTTTCCTGAAAAGGTTAGGAAGGTAGCCTTATCTATACTGGAAAGAGCGATAACAACTACAGAACTTGAGAATTGTATTTTCCTGAAAAGGTTATCTATACTGGAAAGAGCGATAACAGCTACAGGACATGAGAAAAGTATTTTCCTGGAAAGGTTAGGAAGGTAGCCTTATCTATACTGGAAAGGGCAATAACAGCTACTGGACTTGAGAAACCTAGTCTCCTGAAAAGTTTAGGAAGGTAGCCTTCACCAGTACTGGAAAGAGAGATAACAGCTACTGGACATGAGAAGCCTATTTTTCTAAAAAAAGTTAGGAAGGTAGTCTCTATCTATACTGGAAAGAGTGATAACAAGTACTGGACTAGTGAAAACTATTTTCCTGAAAAGTTTAAGAAGGTAACCTCCATCTATACTGGAAAGAGCTATAACAACTACTGGATTTGAGAAATCGATTTTCCTGAAAAGGTTAGGAAGGTAGCCTCTATCTATGCTAGAAAGGGCGATAACAACTACTGGATCGGAGAAACATATTTTTCCGAAAGGTTTAAGAAGGTAGTTTCCATCTACACTGGAAAGAGCGATAACATCTACTGGACTCGAGAAACCTATTGAAATTTCAACCCACTGTCAATAAATGGTCGATCAATAAATATCGAATGTTTCCTTATAAGAAAATGGCTAATATTACCATTACCATTTGCCCTCTAGGATGTTGTGGAGAGACGTGAGCAACCTACCTAACGAGTTTGTGTAAATGGATGGCAGAACAGGTACTGGAGTATGATAATAAATCGATATACATTGTTTAGAATTATAAAGAATAGGAAGATGTGGGGGCTATGATCGTTGACTTTGCTGTGAAGGGTCACGGCACATAAATGAAAAAGAAGCAGAAGGTTATGTATGGCTATACATATACTTCGAAAAACATACAAATGCTTTAAATAAGTTCCCTAATTAAAACCTAAATACAATTGATAATATGAAATCTGAACATTATTTATTACCTGGTAACCATCAGAATATTGTAACGATATTTGTAACGAGTGAAGTCAGCATACATTCTCTCTTTTACAGTAAACGTTAACAGGTAAAGAATTAAGAAAATAAGAAGAAAATGAAAATTGAAATAATGAATGATATCAGAAGAAAGAAAAGAAAAATTATCGAAAATTATTTTTTCAGTTTTGGACGAAATGTTGCCACCACCATATGAGTGTGAGTACGTGCGACGACAACCAACACACGCCTGCACACCGGAAAAAAGCAATCGAACGAAAACAAAATGAAAGACACAAAGAAAGAAACAATGAAATAAAGAGTGAGAAAAAAGGCATGAATGGAAGAAATCTTATTATAAAACGCTGATTGTGTGAGTGTGTGTGTGTATGTTTATATATTGGATCGGATTTCCTACAATTTTCAACAGATTTCACAGGACTACGTAAAATTACATTGCGGTGGTTCTAACAGCGCCAAAAATTGGAAAAAAACACAATTGTTTTTGCACAAAATCAATTTGGAAACACGATTAAGAGGCATTAATGAAACTCACTTCGAGTTATACTTATTATAAAACCCAGGTTGGTTGGTTGTGTGTGTGTATGTGTTCGTTTATATATGGGATCGGATTTCCTACATTTTTCAACCGATTTCAACAAAACTTCACTTTTTTTTGGCAGGTAGTGTTTCTTATTGTCTTGCACACTTTTTTCTTTATTTTTACATTCAGACTGCTTTAAAAAAAAGAAAACAATTGCTTATAATAAAATTCTATTCAATCGGTAGACTCATAACGATTGAAGACAATGTTTTTGTTTGAGTTTGGGTTTGACCAATTCGTAAAAAAACCCAAAAACAAAACAAAACAAAACAAAACAAAACAAAAAAAAAAACTAATTAAGACATGCGTGTCCGTCAACCTTAAACAATAATCTAACGATCTCTACTGATTTTACGAATTCAAACATCGGATAATTCTTTATCTTTAGGGAAAGATAATTCTACGTACTTTAGAGCCGTTTTTATAATTCCCTTTGTAATTTGGTACAAGGCATCTATAAGGAATTGGTTCTATTTGAAATTAATTCAATATTTAAAAGAAAGTATTAAGAAATAATTTCAAAATGCCGACGTAAGAAATCTGATAGACAAAAAACAACGATATTTCTAAGATGATAATTATTAAGGAAAGAACACAGTACTTACCTTGTACCCGACTTTTCTGCTTGATTCCTTTTTCTTTCTTTTTTTTGTTCATGCAAGTGAGTCTTTTACGAGGGGGATCTGTGTGTCTTGCTTAGGGTTTACGAGAATTTTCGTCGTTTCCTCAGTGGACCTCGACTCATAATTGACTTTTTAAACTTCAATAATTGTCCACACGTGGGTGACATTTCGGGCGCCAGGGTCATCCCTCTCCTCCCCTTACGGACGGCCTCCATACACGCACTAACGCAACAGGATACGCAATATTCGCTAAGAGAGAGTGGGCATTGTCACTCTCTCTTCATTCACCTAAGGTTTGTGTTGAGAGTTCACGGTCATTGTTACCGATTCTTTCCCTTACTTTAATGACAGCGATATCTACCGTGATTTCCTCTTTCGCTGGCCGATTTGTTTAATAGAGAGTGGAACGTCACTCAAGGTCAACCATTTCTACTGCGTGACTCGGGCGTGCTTTCACACTTTTGCGTTTATTGTTGCCCACGTGCACGTACTTGGCTTACTTTATTTGCCAACTTCGGACACCGCAAGTTGTTAATTACGTGTTCTAGCTGCTTTTTTGTTTTATAGTTCCAAACCAACCCTACACACGTTAGCCAATTGTACTAAAACCCCATTTCCTTTTGGATTTATCCATGGTTTACCTTTTTAAATTTCCACTTTTTTAGTTTCGAGTTCCCCTTTAGTAACATCTGAACTCATTTTACTGGGTGTTTCCCTTTTTGTGTCTACGTTAGCAGTGCACGATTTTGGGATTTGTCGAAATCTCTTTTTAAGCTTTACCCTCTTTGACGTTTTTACTGTTTGGATGCCACCTAAAAGGAGGAAACTTTTGGGACGGCGCACGGCAGCTGCCTCCGCTGCTAGAGAAGCGAGGGCGAGTGAAACCCCTGAACAGACTTCTTTGCGTCTTTCACGGATGGCCTCGAGTTCAGCTGCTCGCTTATCCACGGAAAGCGCCGCTGCGCGGACTGAAAGGTTGACTTCAGCGGCTTCAACCATGTCCGCACACCGCGCCAGGCTTTCAGTTGAAGAACGTTCACTTCATAATTCACTGGGTGCAGTCCACGTGGCTAGGTTGAGGGCTTCACAGTCCTCAGCATAGAAAACACTTCGTCGTTTGCGGGATGCCATCGCCAAAGCTTGCTCCAGGGGTTTAGAAAGCCCCGAACAAACAACCTCACGTCGTCATAGGAATACTAGGGCTACAGCCGCCTCTAGAGCTTCGGAACAACCCCAAGAAACCGCTCATCGTCGCTTTAGAAATGCCCCATCCACCGCATCTGCTAGAGCCTTAGAAAGCCTTGCACAGACCACTGTTCGTCGGATTATAAATGCCCGCTCCACTGCATATGCTAGAGCCATAGAAAGCCCTGCACAGACCACTGTTCGTCTCGTTAGAAATGCTCGCTCCACCGCATCTGCCAGAGCCTTAGAATGGCCTGTACAGACCACTGTTCGTCGCGTTAGAAATGCCCGCCCTACTGCATCTGCCAGGGTTGCAGAAATCTCTGTAGTACGCCGTCAACGGCTCGAAAACATTAGCCCATTTCGAGCTTCTTTGAATGGCTTAACTTCGCCGTCTGCGTCATTTTTGTCAAATGCCGCATACAATTATGACTGCACTGTCAACTATTCCGCTAGGAGAGACGTACAAATAGGGGCCATGGATAAAGTTTACACTTTTTGCAACGCAAAAAAGTGGGCCGGTGAGCAACCTGGGCTTTGTTGCTCTGGGGGCAAAATCAAACTCCCTTCTTTAGACGAGCCTCCCCAGCCACTTAGGGACCTCCTTCTAGGTACAACTTCGGAGTCAACGCATTTTCTTGAAGCAATACGGAAGTACAACTGTTGCTTCCAGATGACGTCTTTTGGTGCGAAGGCTATTAGTGAAGGAGGATGGATGCCTACTTTCAAAGTGAAAGGCCAGGTTTACCATTTAATGGGATCACTTTTGGCTGATCAGGGAGAGCCACCTCAGTTCCTACAAATTTACTTTCTCGCAGACTACAACGAGCAGGTTGATGCCTAGCGAGTTTTCCGTCGATCCCGTAGAGACATTCTGTTCCGTCTACAAGACATGCTTCACGAAACTAACAGTTACATCCGAAGCTTAAACTTTGCGTTGCAAAACAACTCTTCGCCCTCTTTCAGCATTGTCATCGATCCAGACAGACGGCCTCACGGTGAGCATGAGCGTCGCTTCAATGCTCCTGCATGTAATGAAGTCGCCGCAGTCATCCGCGGTGAGGAGCATAACAGCGGTGACATTGTCATAAAATACCGGGGGGGTGGTGGTCTGCGCCGAATCATTGAAACCTGCCGTTCATACGACTGTTTCCAGTACCCACTTCTTTTTCCATACGGAAGCGATGGGTACCACTTCAAAATCCCAATATACCACGCAAGCAGCGATTCCATGTCGACCTCAAAGACGTTCTCCTGTAGGGCTTGCTACACCTACATGTTTATGGTTAGGGAGGGTGAATTTAACCACTTGCACAGGTGCCGTCAACTATTTCTTCAATTCGCTGTTGACATGGCTGCAAAAATGGAGTCGGAGAGGTTAGGACTCATCAAATTAAACCAATCCAAACTTAGAACTGACTCCTACATTCACTTTCGTGATGGTCTGCGTTCTGATGGTGACCCACGCAATCTCGGCAAACCGTGCATTTTGCCTTCCTCTTACACTGGTGGCACTCGATACATGCATGAAAGGACACAAGACGCAATGGCCTATGTCCGTCATTGTGGGAGGCCAGATTTGTTCGTCACGTTCACGTGCAATCCGAAATAGGTTGATATTACACGCGAACTTTTTCCAGGTCAGCAGTACTCACACCGCCCTGACCTAATTGCCCGCGTTTTCCGGTTACAGCTGCGTAAGCTTATGGATTTGATCCTTAAAGGGCAAGTCTTTGGACGTGTCATGTGTCATATGTATACAGTGGAATGGCAGAAACGCGGTTTGCCTCATGTCCACATTCTGCTGTGGCTCAACGATAAGGTTGACGCAAACAAAATAGACGATTTTATTTCTGCTGAAATTCCGGATCCTGCGCTGGAGTCTTTGCTCCGCGAAATCATTAAAAACAATATGATACACGGCCCCTGTGGCGCGAATTACGAAAAAGGTCATGTTGGTCAAGCGGCCCCACTTGCGCAAAGGGTTACCCCCGTAATTTTATCTCAGAAACGCAGACTGCGACGGATGGTTACCCACTGTACAGACGTAGAAGCTCCGCTGAGGGCGGCAGAACTGTGACAGTTAAGGGGCACACTCTGGACAATAGTTGGGGGGTGCCTTATTGCCCGCTGCTGTCCAAGACTTTTGGAGCCCACATAAACTTTGAATACTGCCACTCGGTTAAGTCAATAAAGTACATCTGCAAGTACGTTAATAAAGGCAGCGATGCTGCCGTCTTCGGTATCCGGCGCAACAGTTGCGTTGACGAAGTGGCCGATTACGTGGCTGGACGCTACCTCAGCAGTAGCGAGGCCTTTTGGCGAATTTTCGGATTCCCCATACACAAAAGGGCTTCAACCATTGTGCAGCTTGCTGTTCACTTAGAAAATGGACAGAGGATGTACTTCACCGAACAAAACGCCCAGCAGGTTGCGGAAAACCCTAAAGACACAACCCTAACGGCTTTCTTTAAATTGTGATCAACAGATGCTTTTGCCAAAACATTGATATACCCCCAAGTCTCGTCCTACTATGTGTGGTCAAACAACCGGTGTGTTCGACGAAAGGCTGGTGACCCTGTCGAGGGTTATCCCCATGTAAGGTCTAACTTCTGCCTTTGACGCGTTTATACTGTGCCCCCCAGCCAGCAGGAGTGCTTTTACCTCCGCCTTCTACTTCATGAAATTGCTGGGCCAACGAGTTTCACAGATATTCGCACATAGAGAGGCATGCTTCCGTTTGGGATTGCTTGAAGACGACTCCCAATGGGATGCAGCCATGGCGGAGGCTGAACTTTTCAGAACGCCGTCACGGCTTCGAACGCTATTCGCCATTTTGCTTTTGCGATACGAACTAAGCGATCCTCCGTCGCTCTGGCTAAAGTACAGAAAATCCATGTCAGAGGATGTGCTGTTCTCCGTTCAGCGTAACAGCCCAGCAGTTGAATGTGTTTTCACTGACTTCATATTTAACAGAGCGCTGGTGGCCCTAGAAGATGTTGTTTTCGAACTGGGAGGCGCCTTTTTACCAACTTACGGTTTACCACCACCGCTCAGAGACGGTTTTGACACTGTACCAACTGAGTTATTGAAACATCCTACTCCATCAAGGGGCTGAACGCATACATTACCGAAAACGAGCACAAACTTCTACCTGATCAGAGGGTTGCTTTCACTGCCATAACAGACAGGGCAAACGGCTCCAGTGGAGGTATATACTTTTTAGATGCGCCCGGAGGAACTGGCCAAACTTTTGTTACCAAATTAGTCCTGGCAGAGGTACGGCGTCATGGGGAGATCGCTATTGCGGTCGCATCTTCCGGGATTGCTGCAACATTGCTACCGGTAGGTAGAACCGCTCATTCGGCTGCCGCTTGATTTATGTCGGTCACAAACTCCTCTCTGCAATATAACAAAGAATTCGCCACAGGCTGAAGTTCTGCGGAGATGCAAACTTATAGTTTGGGATAAGTGCACGATGGCACACAAGGGCGCCCTTGAGGCACTTGATCAAAGTCTCCAAGACATCCGCGACTCCTCCGACCCCATGGGTGGAGTAACACTTCTACCTGTTATTCCTAAAGGTACACGCGCTGACGCTGTCTGCGCCTGCCTGAAGTCGTCTGGCGCCACGTGGAGACTCTTAAACTGAGCACGAACATGCGTGCCTACTTGAATGGGGACTCCAGATCCGCTGAGTTCGCACGGGAACTTCTTGGGGAAGGGAAATAGCCATCTGACACACACGGTTTTGTGAAGATGGATCAGCTTGCCACCACTGTCGAATCACCGGATATATTGATGACTGCAGTCTTCTACAACCTATCATCTAATTTTGCCGATGCCGATTGGCTTGCTGGGAGGGACATATTGGCACCGAAGAACTGTACAGTTGATTCCATCAACCATAAACTGTTGGATTGCATTCCCGGGCAATGTCATGTTTATAAGTCCATCGACAGAACTTTCGATCCATCTGAATTAGCTGAGTATCCCATAGGTTTTGAACTCCCTTCAGCCGTCCGGACTCCCACCTCATATTCTTCGTCTCAAAGTTGGTGCTCCGATTATGCTAATCAGGAATTTGCCCCCACCTAAACAGTGCAACAGGACTCACCTCATTATTAAATCCCTTTCTCCGAACCTGATTGAGGCGACCATTGCAACTGGCTGCGGCAAGGGGGAAGTCGTTCTGATTCCCAGTATGTATCTACTGTCGTCAGACGCAAGCATACCAATCAACTTTCGTCGCTCACAATTTCCCGTGAAACTTTCCTTTGCTATGTCCATTAACAAATCACAAGGACAGACGCTTAGCATCGCAGGTATGCATTTACGTGAGCAGTGCTTCTCTCATGGCCAACTTTACGTTGGGTGCTCACGAGTTGGGTCTAACGACAGGGTTTTCATTTACTCTCCCAACAACTGTGCTAGAAACATAACCTACACGTTTAAGCGCCATGCACACATATGCAGTCCGATTGCATGGTAATTATTTTGTTTGTCATATTGGTTTTAACGTTAGGTCGTCGTAGTCTCCACTTGCCCTTACTAAGGCATCTTTGTAAAGGTTATCCAGCTCTTTTGCTGCCTTCTGACTTTCATCGCGTTTGTTTTCCCTTCAATCCCTATGTATGTTGCAACTGAATCGTGGTTTCTTGACAACTTACCACAAGTGCTTCCAGTAATGCTTAACGGTCCAATTGGTTAAAGCAGTAACTGCTGCCAGATTTTACTCACAGATGTCTTAGTAATGGCAAATGACTGATGCTACAACGGCTTTCCGTTACTTCCCTCGATACCTTCGAATACTTGGGCCTGCATGATGTCTGCTTAAACTTTTTGTGCATAGCGTTTCAACGTTTTGTAGAAAGTTAGTTCCTGTCGACTTACAAAGCATATCTTTCAAAGCAACAGCCGTCCCCAACTCTTACTGTTACATCCCCGGGCAACGCCGGGCTCTACTGCTAGTAATTAAATAAATGAATATATAAATAAAGAATGACAGACGGAAAAAAAGAGAAAAAAAATGAAGAAAGAATGAAATAAAGAAAAATAAAAAAGAATGAATAAAGAAAACATAATAAAAAAACAACCCAAAAATGGGGGATAAAAACAGTCGAAATAAAGAAATTCCAAAAGAACAAATGAGAGAAAAAAAACAAAACAAAACAAAACAAAAAAACAAAAGAAAAAAAAAAAAACAACACAAAAACAAAAACAGGAGAAGACCAAAGCGATAGAATAATAATGTTGCGGCGGAACATCAACAATCCCTGCTGAAGTTGGATCCTTCGGATTGGTTTGGAAAAGTTTCCAGTAGACTCTTTAAAAGGATTCCTGTAAGCCCAGGAATTAAAGAAATACAAAAAAAAAATTGTTCTCGCGAGTACAGCCCACGCCTTACGAAGGGTTTTATCTATGTAAAATGTGTCCACCCTACCTTTAATTGGTCAGTGGGTAAGGTCATGATAGAAAAAGAAGAAAGAGAAAAATAAAAAGAAAAAATAGTAGTAGTAGTAAGAGGAGGAGGAAGAATGGGAGTAGGAGTAGTAGTTGTTGTTTTACGGGACTGTCCCGTAAAACGAACAAAAAAATTCTGAGTATGATACCTGGAAAACGTTTGCAAGAAGTTCAAAAGACAGTAACTGGTACTGCTCCTGTAAAATAGAGAACTCTATCAGTATAGGTATTGGTAAGATGTGACTGATAATTGTTTGCATTATATTTTGTGCAGTGTTTGGCTACTGTTACTCATCTCTTGCTTAAGTCCTTATTTGCTAGCCAGCAAGCAATGTACAAAAGAATAAATTTTAAAGGAATTTTTTTCCAATAATAATAATAATAATATTAATAATAATAATAATAATAGTAAAGTGTAACAATTTCAGAGATATATAAATATAATATATAATATAATAATATTATAAATAATGGACTAAAGAGTGAAAGTATTTAAAGGCTTATATAATATATAACTAGAGATATATAAAATAGTTACACAGTATCAACGCTCTAGGGAAATGGTTAAAAAAAATAAAATTTAAAACAAATTAATAAAATAAAAAGGTATAAAATAGATTTCTCAATCACTCGTCGTTGGTTTGAGTAAATTCAAAAATATTGCATTTGTATCCCTTGGAAGCAGATCAATACGTGACTTTGCAGCAGGTCATAGTCAGTCAACTCAAAAATGCCAACTCTTCGAAACAAGCAACTGAAAATACACGCCAGATTTTTGGAGTCTTTTACTTCCTTTTATTCTGTAACCTATGAGTAATAATAAGATATAATAATATAGAATACTTATTTAAATGTATGACCTTTCTCTATATCTGACGCATATGCATTTCTGTGAACGTTTCAAGTAAAGTTGTTTACTGCGAAAAGTTACATCGCCAAAAAGCAACTTACACCTTTACAGCTAAAAATTAATTAAAAGTGTTACCATAATGGCTGGAAATTCATTTAGTATATTAATTGTGGTAATGACTAATTAATAGTCATATATAAGAGAGTAGAGTTAAAAAAAGCAAAAAAAAAAAAAAAGTAAATAAAAATAACTAAAAATAAAATAAAAAAGAATCATTCCCAAGCAAGGCTTTATAAGCCACTAAGACACACACATGGGGTTATTGAATATGAAAGAATCTGAGCATTAAACAACAGGAATTAAAGAGACAAGTTGACGATTGATATTGCATTTAATATTTTGAGGATCAAACTTAATTGGAAAGCAAGAAGCCGGAAGAAAGGTCCACAAGCGAGGATTACAAGAGAGGAAACTCTTAGAATAGATCTGGGATGAAAGAGAACGAGAATGCTTTAGGTAGAAGAAAGGACAATAAAAGAACATGTTTCAGGAAGACAGAACTGACGGTTACATGTAGCCATTTCAATTATAAAATGTTGAGGCCTAGCTGCCAATCTAATAGTACATTTAAATTCGTATAGTCGAGTTACCAAAGAAGAAACCTTATCAGAACATTTATCACGAAAATATTTATAGAAAATGCACAGGGAAGCTATGATATAGCAGCGGGGAAGTGAGTGAAGCCGAAATGCCAGTTCATGGCCGATAGCATTGCAGATTAGTCTTTGTATTTTATCAAGAATCTCTAAATACGTAGCCGAAACACCAGACCAGATGTGGCAGCAATATTCAATGGATGGATGAATGGTAGACTTATAAATATGATCTCAAAAACTGTAAGGAACCAATCATTTTACCAGTATCTTTAGCGATCGTGGGAAGTGAGTGAAACCGATATGCCAGATCAGGACCGATAACATTGCAGATTCTTATTTGTATTTTGTTAAGAATCTAATAAATAAAAATGAGTAAAAAACAAAGAGAAAAATTATCCGACAGAATTATGCTGGCCAATTTATTAAGGTTATTAATACCTGGGCGATAATTATGGACGAGTTGTTTACGCAAATTGTCACTCACTATCGCCACCGCATGTTTACGTGACATGACAGGGACGTGTTATTTTGATTATCTTGTAGAATTATATAAAAGACGTTTGACTTTTTTACGACATATATTTGTTATTTTAGAGGTTTTCCCTCTGAGACATTTAGCCCACAATTTTTCAGCATATCTGCTTTTCTTTTAACAGATTTAGGCGCAGATGTTAAGAATTAAAAACTTTTTCTTTTACGTCACCTATATTAAACAAAAAGCTCGATAATGACGCGTAATCTCGTCTGAAGCGAGAAGTGTATCTGAGATTTCCGGAAAAGGTCTTCGAGCTGCACGAAATAAGATGATTTTAACCACTGAAAAAAAAAAAAAAAAAAAAAAAAAAAAAATATATATATATATATATATATATATATATATATATATATATATATATATATATATATATATATATATATATATTATGGAAGCATTAAGCGCGCAAATTGCATTTAACGAGGATTTTTTCCAAAAAGAGACAAATGAATTCTAACAAAGGTATTTCTGTAACTAATATACCATTACTTATATAAATTAATTTTATAACTACATGCACTCGAATCGCTTTTATGACACGAACTCGTCATAAAGTTATAAGTTAAAAACAATTAGAAAAATATAAGAATAAATAAATCCATTGTCCTGATGGTTGTGATAATTGCGTATCTCCCGAATGGTACCGGTGGTTAAGGTTCAATCCGAGATAAAAACTGAAGTTTCAAATAATGATTTTTTTTTTTTTACTGTTATTCGACTACAAGTCCCAAAGCCACTCAAGGTTAAGAGTTATTGAATGATGTTGGATGAACGTAAGAAGCATAGGTTATAAGGATATGTAGGAAAGATATTAATTGGCCACGGACTTGAAGAGATTAAGAGGATATTGATTAGGATGAGGTTTTCTGAATCGGGCTTTCTTCTTACTAATTTCTTTCACCCCAGGCAAGGCGATAATGCCACTAAGACGCAATGGGTTACTGGGAGTGAAAGAGAATAAGAAAACTTTTGGGAGGAGAAAAGACAATACAAGAACAGATTTTATGTAGAGCGGACACGGCGAGTGACGTTGCATTTAAATTTTTGTAGATTATAGGTGGCAGGGAAGCAATTTCAGGAAGAGAGTTCCACATGTGAGAAGTGCGAGAAATGAAACTATTAGACTAGAAGATACGGCTGCATCTAACTAGTTAAACAGTGAGACCTAGTTACCAAGCTAGTAGTAAGTTTAAATTCATGCGGCTGGGTTATTAAGGCGAAAAGTTTATCAATATAAACAACCCCTTTCGACGTGAATCTCATGAATTATAGCAGAGGCCGTTATGCTCTCCAGCCTTCTTCCCATGTGTATCGATATGCGAATACCTGCTGTGAATTTTGAAGTGAACCCTCTATTGAATCTACGGGGTTAGGTTGTTTTCGTTAATCGGTTACCCCTACTTGTTCTTTTAAGTACTGCTCAGTTATTGCTCGCTCTGTTTCCACTGAATTTAAGTCTTTATTAATCGGCACAGGTATTGAACGGACAATTGCTGTGCCAAGAAATTCACGACCAAATTCTTTCATATACGAAGTTACCGTCTCTTTAAGTAATCCGAAACCTAGAATATTGCGCACCAGATCAGGTATGGCGGCAATATTCAATGTATTAATGAATGGTAGATTTATAAATGTACAAGATGGATTCTAGCGAGAAAAATTGTCATTCCCGACACAGTGGACCAAATTTCCTGGCAGCAGTTCCGTCAATTGATTCAATATAATTAATGTCGTTTATGCCAATGGAAACCATAAGACCGATAAGTCCCAAATGAGTTGCTCTCTCCTGGAGGTTAGGGTCGGCCAAGAGAATATAATTAAAAAAAAACAAAACGGTGAGACCTCGTTAGCAAGCTAGTAGTAAATTTATATTCATGCGGTCGAGTTAATAAGGCGGAAAGATTATCAATATAATTACAATGAAAATATTTATAGAAAAGACCACGTCACGGCTGTGGGAAAGTGACTGAAGCCGAGATGCCAAGTTAGGGCCAATAACATTACAGACTCTTCCTTAGATTTTGTCGAGAACCTCGTGATTTATATTGGGGTGGTGCATAATTATCAGGCGTTTTTGCAGGAGAGTTATTTGTTAATAAAAAATGCTGTTTTGGCTACTTTTTTCAATAAAAATATTATTTTATTTTAAGATTATAAAAATGCGTGTCGATAATCATGTTATTGTTGAATTGTTATGTTTATTTTTCATAATAAATATTGTTTAAAAAACGCCTGATAATTATACACCAACCCACTACCAGGACTAACAGACAAGGCATGGCAGCAATATTCAATACGTCGACGAATGGTAGTTTTATAAGTGTATAAAATGGATTCTGATGAGAAAAAATTCTTTCTTATGACAAAGCGAAACAATTTTTCCTAGCAGTAAACGTAGCAATTGATTCAATATAATCACTCCACTTCAGTCGAATGGCAGATGAAGAGTATTACGATGATTCCCCTCTCTGTATGCAGAGCAGGTCATTTTTTTAAAATCACCCCCCCCCCCAAAGCAAGGCGATAATGCCACTAAGACACTGAGAGTGAGGGACTACGAAAAGACTTTAGAATGAACCGGAAAAATTATATATATATATATATATATATATATATATATATATATATAGGGTGGTCCAAAAATCTTGTCACCGCCTACCAAAAAGTAATGCGAACAATAGAACAAGTAATGCAGTAATACAAAGCACATGTACTGGATTAAGTTTGTTCACTTTCATTGTCGTTGTCATACATTGAGAAGGTATCTAGGAGCTCGTTCAGCCATCTGAATAGAAAATTATGTTATTTAGGGTGACAAGACTTTCGGATCACTCTGTTTATAGTGCATGTGTGAGTGTAAGTGAGAGAATTTTAAGCTGCTTGAAATATTAAAGTACAAATCCATCTGCATATATAAACGCAAGTGCGCACACACTTACGCATTTATTTTTATGTCTATACAAATATGGAAAACGATACTTTCCCATATATATATATATATATATATATAGAGAGAGAGAGAGAGAGAGAGAGAGAGATACTTATACTAATGAACAACATATAGTTTTGTACTATTTGCACCCTTGAAGATGATCTTAGAAGAAGATCGAAAGTACTTAGGAAATGAAAATAAAAGAAATTTAAACAACTATAGCACATTTCTCTCATCCTTTAACATCAATACACGTAAAGTTATTCGTGAGTATGAACGGATTTTATTAAAAATTAGGAGATATAATGTCTGTAATTTATTCAATCAGACATGCCTAAAAGAGTATTTTCTGCCTAAATACACACACACATACACTCACACACACACACAGAGACAAACACATACACACACACACACATATATATATATATATATACATATATATATAAAATTCTCTGTTGAAATAAATTATTAAAAATCGAGCCTTAAAGTGGTCTGTTTTTCTTTGAATTAATATATATATATATATATATATATACACACACATATATACATACATATATATATATATATATATATATATATATATATATATATATATATATATATATATATATATATATGGGAGCCCTCACACGCGGTCACACACACTCTTTATCGCTCAATCTTTGAATTCTTGTTTCATTGAATTTTATAAGTCATTAACGTGTTTCATAGATTGCATTTTACGTTTGTTTATTAAAAAGAAACTTCCTGCGTTGCTTCGAGGACCCCCTGCAAATGATGTCAAAGATTTCATGACGAATATGCCCTGAAGATAGGATTCCTAAAAAAATATGTGGATTTGAAAAAACAAGATCATTTCGCCGTCTGAGGATTGCGAAAACGAGGAGAATTCAAATCCGTCTTTCAATTTTCAAATGTAAAACAGACAACGAACAGCATAAAAGTATATCATGTGACAGCAATTTGCAAGTATCAGTATTTGTGTGTGTCTGTGTGCTTGTGTGTAAGTTTTCGTTTGTGAAGTTCTCTGCGCACGCACGCACACAAGCACGCACGCACGCACACAAGCATTTATACGTGGGTCTTGGGCACGTAGTGTAATGGTTAGCAAGCTTGTCTTGCTAGATCAATTACGACTAAATGTTGAGTTCGATCCTCACTGGGTGGCCTATAGTTTCGTCCTTGTGCCACATCTAAGCTATACATTGCGTCTACTTGGGTAACAGTTTTTCATTTATGCACGTTTGGCATAAAACAAACGAAATTTACTTTTTGCAAATTTTTTCTCCAGTTAGGACCAAATTCTATCTGGTTTCCAGGGAGAATTTGAACATAAATTTTCTAGTTTCTGTATCAATTTCTGGGTAAAAAGCTATCATTATTTTCAGTATTTATATTCAGACTACTGTCCTCATCTTTGTTGTTATCACAACGTTTCGGCCGTTGTGGCCTCCGGCCTTCCTCAGGTGTATATCGATCTGGATAATCTACAGTGAATTCTGAACTGAACTATTAATTTAATGTCCGGGAGTAGACTGTTCTTGTTCCACTGTTCATGTCTAGGGATATCTCGTGTAGTTCTTATTTTTAGTACTGTTCAGTTATTGCTCGCTCGTTTCCACTGAGTTCAAGTACACACTGTCCGTTCCAGGGATTGAATTCACCATCACTATGCCATCAAATTCACGAACTAACGATTTAATTCAAAAGTGAACCTACCGGCTGATTGTCATGATTTGACTGCTGATACTGATATGCTGTTGAAGCCTTGCTGTCATTTATCTTTCTGATTTTATTAGCGGCGTCCATAAATAGTGTAAATAATAAATTATTCATTTTCTTCTAAGTACTTCCCGCTTCAGTAAACTACTTGACAGGCTCTCTGGTGAAAACAAAACAAAAAAAAAAAAAACCCCAAAAAACAAAAACAGGGAAAATGTTTTTTGGCGAATAATTCTTGTAGAAAAGCATTTATTAGACGGTCAGCAAAACACGACATTTGTCAGAACCGAAAACTATTTTTAATCGTTTTAAATTTGGTTTCCCGTTCACAGTATAAATACAATGTCAAATCGATCTCCGCGTGCTATTACGAATTGCGAGAAAAGATATCACCAGTTAGTGATAAATTATTAATTACGTAAGCAGTTTCAAGGTTAACATGTGTAAATAAAAACAATGTACAGATAACTCTTTATTTATATCTTGAACATGACCTTGCTTCTAAAATGATAAAAAATTAATATTTTTCTATTCGGACAAAATTGGGTAAAGGAATATCTAATGAAAGCTAATCTACAAAAAATGATTGCCCATCCCCATAATATTTTCTCAGCGGACCAGTCAACTTAAGTAGTGCCGTTGAAATCTACAGATTCCAGGGTATATAGCCTTCGTCGACTATACAAAGGCGTATGACTTCCGAAGCTATTGCCGACTTCCTTCCATGAGAACACATATGATGTAGCCAGCTGCAAAGGAAAAATCTCGGAGGACTTTAATATGCGGGGGGAAAACGAAGGTGTGTTTTCACATCAATTCTCGTATCTTCTTGCTATCGATGGACTTCACTTTCAAACGTCACAATCCATATATTAAGACAAACAAAAACATTCTTGATAACGACCAAGAGATTAGCCGAAAGCGCTCGGATCCAAAGATCATTTGGACAGCTCTTAAACACTATGTTTAAAAAAGGAACCTCAAGCAACAGTCCTTCTTTTATACAGGTTTCATTGAAGATAACTGACAAGGAACTGCGATTAAGCTTTTTATTATATTTTTTCTTGCACGAGACTTCTTTTTTGAAAATAAAGTGTGTAAGAAATGTTCAAATGATTTACACGTTCTATGTTCCAAATATATTTATCTTACATAGCTCTTATATATATGATTAGATATTTTTCGTGCTCATCCAAAGGATTGGAATATTCAGAATTTAATTAAATACTTATTCGTTTTCTGACATTATTCTCCAAAACTATTTTCTCAGTATACCAGTTAACAGATGCCATGATATATAGCTTTCATCGACTTTACAAACGCGTTTGAGTTTCCAAAACTATTCACTACTTCCTTCCAATAAGGGCACTCTTGTTTGCCGTTGAAATAACTGACAGCTCACATGGAAGAGACCATTCAACAGTTGATTTAGCCACTTGTGCAGTATAAAGAAAACCGAAATTATGTGTCAAAAGCGTTACTGCCCTAACGTCAATCTCCAGGGTGGTCCGAAAGTCTGGTCACCCTAATACTATAATTTTCTATTTCAGATGGCTGACACGAAAATGGTGTTCATACAGGACTTTTCGATGTGTGACAGCGTCAATGAAAGTGAGTAAACTGAATCCAGTACATGTGCTTTGTATGTCTGTATTACTTGTTCTATTGTTCTTCTTTGGTAGAAGGTGACAAAACTTTCGGACCACCTTGTATCTCGACACCATCCTACACGCAAGCCACCAATCTGCCACTGGGTGTCATGCCACTAGCGATTACCGCGTACGCGGCTGATACTATGGTATTAGAATACTCTCTCTCTCTCTCACTCTTTCCTCCTCTTCTCCTAGAGTGTTATATCGCATACTTTATATAGTCCTGGAAGTCCAAGAGTTTTCTTTTTTTTTCTTTTGAAAAGGAGAAAAAAACAAAAAACAAAACTGTTAATACTTTTTCTCTTGGGATTTAGGTCGAGCGGTTGAGTAAATTTCCTTTTCCTTCCTGAGCGTCGCACTTCAGGAGAGACTTGGGGCGTGTCGAGATCGAAGTGATCGAAAGTTACGTCGATTGGCTCTTCACAGCTATTTTGTAGTGATTCCTCCGATTCCTTCAAACGGCATTTTCTGAGCTGGTTCCAAGTGTTTTTCGGTCCTTGGACAATATAGACCAGTTCGCCAATTCTTTGTTTTATGGTGCCTACTTCCCAGAATGTTATGTTGTTTTTGTAAGCCTTGAAAAAGACTTTATCGCCAGGACTGAAATATTTCTTATGAGGCGATACGGTTTTTTTTAACTTTGCTTGCCGTGGAATAAGTTTGTCGAAAACAGACTTGATTTTCCTTGCGAAAATTGTTTCTGCAGGCGAGCTTCCCATAGGCGTGTTCGGATTAGGGGTTATCCGATACACCTGCAGAAACTGTTGCAATGCTCTATCTGTCGGTGTGCCTAGTGCCTTTTTTAAAGCCATTTTTAGGGTGTCCACGAACCTTTCGGCCTGGCCATTCGACCTAGGGTGGTACTGAGGCGTTGTAATGTGGTCCACCTGATATGACTTGCAGAAGTCTCTAAATTCACTTGATGTGAATTGAGTGCCATTATCTGTAACTACACAAAACGCGCGAATAGCTCGTGTAGAAATCCGTCGTGCAGTTTATGGTTGGTCTTTTGCATTGTAGGACCTCAGGCCATTTTGAGTGGCTATCCACAACAATGAGATAGTACATGTTGTCCATAGGCCCTGTAAAATCGACATGAATTCTTTGCCATGGATGGTCTGTGTTTGGCCATGGTTTACACGTCGTGGTTGGAGCTTTTTGTCTGCTATGTCCTTGTCCATGTTTGGCCAATAAACATAGCAGCACATGAGGCTTTTCGTATGGTTCTTCCCCGGATATCCCACGTGAAAATCCCTGAGGATTTTTCTTTGTAGGCTGTTTGGAATCACTACGCGGTCATTGTATAGTAGGACATCATCGCAGAGGGAGAAAACTTCAGGCACATTGGGGTCATTGTTTCGAATTTTGCTTTTTATGGATTGAATGAATTCATCCTCTCGAGACTCCCTTTTTATGTCGGCCAAAGTAACTGGGAGCTCTCTTATGGTACTCGCGATCATGTTTTTGATTTCACAATTTGTCCTTAGAGTAGCAATGATGGAGTCTTCAAAGACTTCTGTATTTTTAAAATGAGTCTATCTAACTCTTTGTTGATTTGCTCTAGGGACATTCCGTTTCTTTTTGAATACCGGTTGTGCACCGTCCTTCACCTTGAACTTAGCTTTCACTTTAGTACATTTCCCAAGGCCGCCAGAAAAAACCTGGGGAAATTGTTGTTTGAGTTCCTTTTTGAGATTTACCAAATTGGACGTTGTACTTTGTATCTTACGACAAAATGTACTCATTGGGCAATCCCAAAGATTGAATTTGTTCCAAATAAGTTATCTAAAGTTTTCAATACGTAGGCTTTGAGCTTTTTGGTAACTCCATTTAGTGTTACTGTAAGTATTACCTCGCCTAAAATGTTAATCTTTTCGCCAGTTACGGATTTTGCTGTTTTATCCGTTTTTAATAAGGTCGGCTTGTTTAATTTTCGCCAAGTACGCCAGTTAATGGTTTAAAGATCGGAACCCGAGTCAAGCTGGAATTTAATGGAATTATTGAAAATATCAACAGTTACATATTTCCTTAAATTCCTATCGTCAATATTGTCAGATTGAGCTTGCCTAATTTTATTTTGGGGTTTTCTCGTTCTGTTGGCGTACTAGCACCGAGTTAAAGTATGCCCACTTTTATTGCAATTTTTGCGATATTTTTTGTTCTTAACTGGACAGAATTTCATCCAATGCCATTTACCACAATGGTAACATGGTCCGGGCGGTTTCTTTAACCTATTTGGGTTTTGGTTACTGCGGAATTTAGGACATGAGATTTGCCTTTTGTCTTTTTAAGGGAATAGGAGGTAGACTTGCTTCTGATTTTATTAATGTGAGCCACACCTGATTCCTCGATAGTGTTTGAGTCACACTTTACAGATATTACTCTTTGACAGTCCTCTGCCAGTTTTTGGAGAGTCAATCCTTCTTCGTTCTCAAGCTTGGTCAGTACCCGTCGTCTGAATTCGGCGTCTTCTGCTGATACTAGACCTTGTGAAAAACTAAACTAATTATGTTTTTTTTTTATAGAGGTACGAAAAAGAGAAAACTCGCCCCAGTGAATTTGAGGGGAAAATAATTTTATGTACGAAATTCAACTCAGTTACATAAAAAATTTTTAGATAGTTTTTTTCGAAAACTTGAGTCGTAAGTAGTACTTCGGCTCTTGTGTTGTCAGTTTGTTTTATAAACAAACTGTTTTTTTTCTGTGTGTGGGTGTGTAAGAAATCGTTCTCGTAATGTTATTTGGACAGACTTTAATATTCCGTAGATGTCGAATCGCTACTTCGTCACTGCCGTTTGGTATCGGAATATTTTTTTATGTGTAGAGGCTGGGTGTTGCGTTTAAATCGCTAATGTAGTAATACCAGCTTAATTTCTCGTTCAACACTGCTGTGGGAACGCGTGGAGTTTCTGTGTATTTTTCGAGTACTCTGTCGCTATTGATATGGTGAGAACGAAATTCTCGAATCTTTCTGTCACCACTGATGTGGGACTGGCAAGGTATTGAGGTTTCGGCGTGAGTGCGTTTCTCGAATTCTTCGTCGCCACTGATGTGGCCCCAAAGTCGGGACTACGGAAGGAAAACACGGAACACGGAACACGGATTAGAAGTAAGAAAGATATATTAAACAAAAAGTTTGCAAAACGTAACTGGGCGCAGTTTGCGGGTGACCATACCAGCTGACGACAGGCTGTTCGATAAGACATCAGGAGAGTTGAGGACACACCTAGCCACCAGCTGTAGGATAGAAGACGACGCAAAGTGCGAAGACCGCAACATCAAGTTATACACGCCATTTTTGCATACATTCCCTGTCGTTTAAGAATTGGACACTTGAGATATTCCGGAAATAACTATTGACAAGACTGATTCTATTCAGCCAGGCCTTACGAGATATACGGCTGTTAACTTGAGGTTATTATTATGAAGTTGTTTTTAATTATTAATAAATATTTTTCTTGTGCTAATGAGATTTATGTCCCTAACATGTGCGGTAAGAACATTTGTCATAATCTAGAATTCAAGTGTGGGCTGAAAGGTTCTCTGAACAGTCAGATGTCAGCTTAGCTGTAAAGAAACAATGCAGTTATTACTAAAAAGAGTTTAATTGATGCAAGATTTCACAGCATTACATCACTAACCGCATAGTCAGCCTCTGAACTTTTCAGCCCCCTCTCGTATATACTGGGATCAAGCCACCTGAATCTGGGCAAAAACTGACCTGAGCAAATAAACGAAAACAGAAAGTGACATATAGCAAGCGTACAGATTTATTCAAACTATACAGAGGGACGAATTTAGGAGAACTAGTCGTTTTTTTTTTTAATCATTTCACTTCAAGCAAGGTGATAATGTCACTAAGACGCTCGGGATTACTGAGAGTGAAAGAGAATGAGAAGATTTCAGTGAAAAGAAAGGATAATAAAAGAACAGCTTTCAAGAAGACAGCAGCGATTGATGTTGGATTTAAATTTTTGAAGATTGTAGGCGTCAGAGAAGCAAAAACTGGAAGAGAGTTTCACAAGTGTGAAGTGCGAGAAAAGAAACTATTATAATTGAAGTTAAGGTTATATCTAGCTAATTCAGCAATAAAAGGTTGAGACCTAGATGCCAATCTAGTAGTAAGTTTAAATTCATGCTGTCGCATGCCAATATAGAAAAGACAGAGGGAAGCCACATCATGGCGGTGAGAAACTGACTAAAGTCGAGATGCCAAGTCAGGACCAATTACATTAAATATCCTTCTTCGGATGTTGTTGAAAATCACGAGATATATAGCAGGAGCACCAGACAAGTTATGGCAGCAATATTTGATGTATGGACGAATAGTAGCTTTATAAATATGCAAAATGGATTCTCATGAAAAACATTATCTGGCACGACACAGTAAACCAACATTCCTAGCAGCAGACCTATCAATTGATTCAATATAATCACTCCACTCAGTGACAAACTTGAGGGTGCGGTGAATTGCTTTCCTCAATGTTAGTATCAGTCATACTGATGGAAGGCAAAAAAGGTTATCTGGGGAGATTAAGAGATAACTGTGTCGTTTTGGAGATGTTAAAATTTACAAGCAATTCCTTGCATCAGTTAACAACTGATTAGAAGTCCGTTTTGCCAGTTATTGGTGGGCACACTCTTATAAGATACAAAAATGACAAAATTTTGCTAGAAGACATAGTAAGAAAACTGCAGAAACAATAAAAACGACTAGACGAAATGGTAAATCTATGAGAAAATTTGGAAAACTTATTTTTATTTTAAGATGGAGTCTTCAGATAAATCGTTGGCCATTGCTCTATTTTAGTCAAACTAAGAGTTTTCTAAATTGTCTTCGATATTTATCATGATAGCTGTTATAATTGTTTCGTCATTCAAATAAAGCGGCTAACGACCATATGACGTTGAAACACCAGTTCCCTTACGATCACCGAAGTTAAGCAACGTCGAGTCTGATGCGTACCTAGATGGGTAACCGCTTAGAAATACCAGGTGCAGCAAGCTTGAATGAGCGGCGTACGGCCATATCACGATGAAACACCGGTTCCTGTACTATCGCCGAAGTTAAGAAATGTTGAGCCTGGTGAGTACCTAGATTGGTTACAGTTTCAGAATACCATGTACTGGATGTGCAGGTGGTGTCATTGACAATGGTTCGAAATTGTTAATCGGAGATCCGAGTTCCAATTCCTGTTGGTTTCGTTAAATTCACTTATGCGCAAATACCATTGCAAAAGGAATGAATTCACTACTTCTCCCTCCAGCTATAGGTTAATTAGTAAGATTTGTATCACTAAACCGTTATTATCTCCAAAAGAATTCTTAAAACAACTTTTCTGACTTTAAAAACTTGCAAAGGGTTTGGTTTGGTTTGGTTTGTTTTGTTTTACGGCATAACACCCTCAATGGGTTATTTAATGCTGACAAAATTGTTATTACTACCAATATTTTTTTCCTAAAAATGTATTGCTTGTAATATTTTTTCCTTCAAAAATCTATTTCTTGTATTATTTTTATCAAAAAATGTATAGCTGGTAATATTTTTTAATATGTATTGCTGGTAATAATATTTTACAAAGTATTTCTGATATTAAACCCTATTTTTACACTTTCATAGTGTTTTGACCCCAGTTTGGGGTTTAACTATTTGCCCATAGCTGGAACCCTAACAGGTGCTACCACCTCGGGTCACCAGCAATTAAGCGGTGGCTCCACGCTCCTCAAATCCTCCTGATCAGAGGCCTTGCTGTCGGACGTAGTTTATCGTCTTACCCAGGACGCGGATATAGTTTATCGTCATACGCAGGACTGTTGCAGAGGGTTGATAAGCCGTAGAAAACGAATTAATCAATCAAAAAAATATATATAGCTATTTCTTCAATTTCGTATTTAATTTTGGAGATGAATTGTCAGCTTATTTAATTTATTCGAGCCATTTTTCCATTTTGATTATGTTATTGCAGAAAAAACTAATCAACTAATCTACTACATCACATGTCAGCCAAAATAATGGACAGAAATTATTTGATCGAAACGTTTTTCCTGTAATAATAACTTCGCCTTCGAATAGGTGAGTAAAGTTGATATTCTTTAATTCGTAGATTTTGCAAGGATGTGTGAGGAGTGCAACGAATGTGGGTGGGGAAAATCGAATTAGAGAGCCAAGTTCAAATTCCGGGCTAATTTGGTGTGTTGACTTTCACACAAATAGCCTTGGGGAAGACATGAACCTGTTTCTCCTCTCAGTTATATATCATGGCGGACTGGACTCTCCAACGTTGAGTGGCTACCATTCTATGAAAAGGATAACTGAATTCAAAACTAGCCTGAAAAGAGATAGGTTCTGCCAGATTGTCTTGACCTTAGACACACCGTTACGGCTGCGGTACTTGCAATGCATCTACAACACTAATTGGTATCGTGAGTTGTGATAATTTGTAAAATCTAACAAATCAAAATTTTATTTGTGAGATGTTTATTTACCTTACGTATTCTCTTTCCACAATTATAAACTGAGTTACATTATATTTTTTGTTTCATAATTTATTTCTTGTCTTACTTATTGATAATATATAACGCGTACGGTTGCACGAGAACAAACGAAAATAACAAATTATTACTTGTGAGGCAGCAGGAAAAGGTGATAAGATATGCTAAAATAAAATTCTTTGCATTGCCGATATAGAGAATCAAGACGGAGAGTCTTTGTGGGCGAGGGAAGCGATCTGGAGGATGAGAGAAGCCGTTAGGGCCTGGCGTTGAAGCTTGTGTCAGGCTGTTTCTCCGAGGCCACTGGTGGTGTTGGAGGCTGTCTACACGCCTGAGATTGCCTTGAATGTCGCGAACGGGTACTTTTAAGCAGTCAGGGTGAATACATGACTCAGCGCTTTTTGTCACGCTTTTACTTTAACGGCAATTTTCATGACTGGATCCTTTTAAATTATATTTTATTTTGGGTGGGGGTTGTCTTGTGAGCCTGGTGTGATGCTTTTTTATTTTGCTTTCGTAGCATTCACATCCGGGTGACCGGTGTTGATGCGGCGTGAATAAGAAAGAGATTTGATTAGAAGCAGAATATAGCATCGGCTATAGCTGAAATAAGAAACCAAAACAAAGCAAGAAAGAAAGAAACAGAAAAAGCAAAACAAAACAAAACAAAAAGGCAAGCATTTTTATCGTTAAAAACGATAAATAAATGCCAAAACTTATTTCAAATTGTTGTCTCTGTGTATAGCACCACATTTAGTATAACTATTTGGGTTCTTCAAATGAAAGTTACAGGCTTTTCACAACTCCCATAGAGTGATGAATATTTAACGGTATATTTACATTTCCCGGGGGTTATTTTAACGACTGTCCGACGAACGATAACATTTGATGAGTTAATTATAGCTGTGTTGCATCCAAAAATTAAACCTGATATTTAAAAAAATGATTTTAGCTTCACTGATTACGTTATTTCTTTTTTTTTTTTTTATTAAATTGTATTTATTTGTTCGTCATTTTGGAATTCTAAATAAACGTGCTATGCCTGACAAATTTCTTGATTAAATATTAATTTCCAATATTGAGCATACACACGCGAGCATAGATGTTTGTGCATATATATATATATATACATATATATATATATATATATATCTGTGTGTGTGTGTGTGTGTGTATGTATTTGTGCAACATGTTTTTCGAAAACACGATCATAATAGCGTTATCCATCTGCAAAAAAAACGGTTGAAAATAATGGAGGTATTAATAATAAAAACGAACAAACCAACTCCCAATAATATCAAAGGATGAATACGACCACAACTTGCTGACCGTGTTCGGATCCGAAATAAAAACAACAAACATTCTCATCACTATAAATATATAAAAAAACAGAATAGCTGAAAGTGCTATGGATATATAGAACATTTGAACAGTTTTTACACACTTTATGTCCAGAAAAGAAAACACTGAATGCAAGAAAAAAATAATAAAAAGCTTAATCACAGTACCTTGTCAGCCGTCTTTAATGAAACTTGTATAAAAGAGGGACTGCTGCCCAAATACACAATTATGTAGATATATGTGTATGCGTGCGCGTGTGTGCACGCGCCTGTGTGCGTGTAGAAATTAAAATGCAAATAAATGGCAAACGTTTTATGTCGACACGTTTCGTTCCCTGACACAATTTTATCAAAGGCAAATGTGGAAAGTTTATCGAAAAACCAAGATTTATAGGCACAGAAAAAAAAAAAAAGCATCATTGAGAAAAAAATATCGTCCAGTGTTCAAATATGAATTAGAACACTTTGAAAATATTCGAAAATCTCTCGACGTCAAGGAAAGGGAAGGGAAACTATGGAAGACGGTAAGTGATTTAAATGTTGATATGTTTTTATTTTTTACGGTTAATTAACCCAATGACTTTTCAAGGTAGAGTGTTATAGAGTGAGATTTGTTGTAAGGTGGGGGGAGGAGTAAGGAATGAGAAATTAAGAAGTACACATTATGTGAATATGTAGGATAGATAACGGTCGATCCTGGAGTTGAAGAGACCAAGACTGTATATGTCAGGAAAGTATCCTCTCGGGAGTTTGTTCTAAGTAACAGTTGTGGGGAAGAAGCTGAATGCAAATTGCGCACAAAAGGAATGATTTGTCATCGTGAACATAGCTTATCAAATCCTAATTGTGTAGGTCTGAACTAGTGAAACTAGTAGAACTAAGGGATGTAACTCGTCCGAACACCTACCATAGTAACAGCAATAGAATAGTGAGAGGCTGGCATCGTTTCGTCTGTTAAACGAAAGTGAATAATAATTCTATTTTAGTCATGAGTAACTATTTTCCTTTATTTTTATAATTCTATGGTCGTACATAAATATGTTGGCTTGAGAAAGTAGCATTTCTTTTAAGTGACAAGATATTTGAAAACTCTGAGGCGTATTTTTATGTTTAGGCAAGTTTCTATTAATGCACTTTTCAGAACTTTCCATTTCAGTAATTTATTTTCTCTCCCAACAACGACAGGATTTTTGAGATCGAAATTGTGGTTGAAATTACTTCTGTGTATAATTAACGTATTGGATAAAACATTATGTAGATATTTTTTTATAAGGAGTACGGCCATATCACGTTGAAACACCGGTTCCCGTACGATCACCATTAAGTAAAGTCCAGTATACTTACAATCTAAAAATAGTTTCTGACTTTAAATAACCGTGTTCGTCTTATCTGGCTTCTGCACGCCAAGTGCGCCTTCTCTCGACCGAGAAAAACACTGGTGTTATATAGCTCTCCCAGTCCCACGCTGACTGTTGGCAAATACCCGCCCAGTATCGTTCACATGCAAATAGGCAGCTCCACCTACTCTTAGTAGAAAGTCTTCTCTCAACAGCCTATTGTGAAAGGGGATGCAAATCCTGGTGCTTATAGCACCACACACAACCAACTCGGAGTCTTTTATTGGGCTGACAATATTCTGTGTTACAATAACCTGTAAAGGGTTGATAAGCCGTAGAAAACGAATCAATCAGTCGATATGCGTTTATAAATACGTTTTTAAGTTTCTAGATATTTCACTAACATATTTTAAGGAAACACACACACATGTGCGCGTATGTCGACACACACACACATACACAATTAAATTTGAATGTAAAATTTTCAAGCTCAAAAATTCTACAAAGGAAGTATTCTTCAAGTTAAATTTTTATTTATTTTTATTCATATTGATTCTTCTTCAGCAATCCATTTCAGAAATATGATGTTTCTATGTGTAAATTGTTTTCAACGTTACAAGTCCTAATGCTCGATTTTGCAGCAATGGTTTCCCTGAGACTTGGGAAATAGTTCCTGCAAATCAGCCGTACCGGCATAGGATCATCCGTGGTGTGGACCGAGACTTTCGAGTCCAATCCATTGGAGTTTCGGTGTTGAACTTTACGTCATTCGCTAGAACACTTCCTGGATATTTAAATGTTTGCACTTGCTTGACAAGAAAAGTCTGAAAATGCGGAATGGTATCCCTTAGGGGTTGCGACCGCGATATGTGTGACAACCTGTAATCCGGGTGATATTGCACATCTGTCAAACCACTAAATGAACCTCTCTTATTCATCGCCGGTGAAAATTCATAGGTAATGTTGGCAACTATATGGGAAAAAAACGGCTCTAAAACTAGTGACGAACTTCACATTTAACACCAAAATACTGCTGGGCACAAATTGTAAGACAAAATGTTTTAAATTTGCATTGTTTATTGAAAATCACACAAAAATAACTGTACTGTATAACATATTACATCATAATGTAGATAAATTATTCAAGATAATTTCTCTTTGAAGTAAATGGAGGTCATATCTGATGGCACAATGATTTAGTAATAATGTAATTGTGCCATGCATCTTGTCCATATACAATTTGTAAAGCTTCAGTAAATTATATATTTTATAAGGATGTGCTATAAGGATTTTAATGAACACCGGAATGAAATTGAAATTTTGAACCTAAACTTAATCTTTAAACTCATCTCCTCAAAAAAACTTTAACGATTTGGAAAAAAAAATTTTGTGTCGTTATTTACCATCTCAAACCCAAAATTACAAATTGAGTGCAATTCCAGGGTTTTTCAAATAGAGACAACCTAATGGTGTATAGAAACTTTGCGTTACCCAGAACACAAGGAAGGGGGGATCTGCCAAACTGATGAGATACAAGGGAATAGAAAGCATTATGATAGAGATAAGTTTGTCTGTACGAATTACTGGAAGAAAGTAAATTTTGACAGCCTGTAAAATGTGGGAAGAGTCCAATGACGAGGGTCTGCGACAGGCTGCCAGGAAGACCCGACTCGCCCAGCCGCATTCACCACCCACACTCCGCTGTCAGTCCTTGCACACGACTTATCAGGAGTAGGCTGGTCCTTCACAGCCATCTCAGTCGCCGCCACCAGAGTGGAGAAAGGAGAGAGAATGTCGACCCTGATGCACGGATACAAGCGAGTGCCGACGAATAGGCAGAAGCGAAACCGGAAATTCTTTTTGCCCCGACGAGCCGGAAAGCGAATTAATGATTGATTAGTGGGTTATACAAATGCTGAAAAACAGGCTTGGGCTCTATGGATTATCCATTTAAAAAAATCTAGTTTAATATTACCTGAAATCATTCAAAAATGCGTGCGAGGAAATAATTTGAGTTTAACCAAGGATTCCAATTAGCAATCAAAGAACTGAATATAGTCGCAATTTATTGCCATCAAACCTGCTTTTGAATCTATTTAAAGGACAGAAAGAATCTTAAAAACATAAAAATATACGATTATGAACAACAAAACGCACTCTGTGACCAGCGAACCAACACGCCATGCATGATAACCAGTGTGGTCGCTTGAAACACCCAGAAAAAAATGAAAAATTCATTCGTCGGTCGGATAAGTATAGTATCCCAATACTTATTCGATTACCAGTCAAAATCTCTTCCCAATATGGATCTTACCAAAGGGCAGTAGACTGTCTATCCCTCATGCAGAAATTAGCACCAGCAGGCGTAGGTCAACAATAGAGATTTCCCAAAGACTAAATAGACTCGTAAAGCAAGGAGAAGAGGAGGAAAATACGAAGACAAAGCGAAAATTTCAAAATGGCGCTGAACGTGTTAATGTATTTAAAATATTTTCAGATTCTGTTTCCAAAATTAAAGCAACTTTAGCATATCGGGGAACTAGTCGGTGCTAACACCCCAATTTTCAAGAGACCAGCTGTTGCACTGGTGGGGTACAATCTTTCTGACTAATGTCAAACAGTTTAATATTTCTGCAGCAAACCTTATGAATATTGACACCAAGTTGAATAAAAAAAATAATATAACTTTGTTTATATTGTAATAAAGTGATACATAAATTATATAAAGACAGACTATAAAATTACATGATGCATATTTTTTATTTCTAAGTTAAACATTCAGTAAATCTTCTAAATATAAACACTCAAATGAAGTTAAACACCTGTACATAGATATGCAATGACATACATTTGCTTCTTTTTTTTTTGTGGTGGTAGTTGTTTTTTCAACACATTCAGTCAGCATATGGCCAAGAACTTAATTTTGTTCTTTTTACCTCCTGTGTAATGTTTTCCTGTTTCTAGTCATCATATAACTACAGCAACTTACATTTTTAAGTCCCTTTTAAGTAATCTATAGTGATGACTTGGACATCATAATCTTCATTAATATGCCACATTCAGGCTCCTACAGCATCTCTACTTTTTCATTTCTAAGTAAAAAAAAAAAAATCAGTAAATATATATTCCTCATTTAGCCAGTGCATTACACAAATCTTATGCCAAACCCTTGGAAGTAGACATATTTTGGAATTATTTTTTATTTATTTTAGACCTAACGTATGTATCCTGGAACTACTCAGTGCTAACACACCAATTTTCAAGAAATCAAGTGTTGTAAAAATAAACAAAGGCTAGAAATAATATAACAGTTTGTATCGAAATAAAGTGGTGCTTGGATTGGATAAAGGCAGACTACAGTTTCACAACCATCATATTCCGATCTTTAACACCTAGTTACTTCCTGGTCTTCTTCTTCTTCTTCTCCTCCTCCTCTTCCCCCCCCGCCTTCCTTTTCTTCTCCTTCCCCTCTTCCTCCTCTTTCTTCTTCTTCGCCTTCCTTTTCTCCTTCCTCGTCTCCCCCTCTCCGTCTTCTTCTCCTCTTCCTCCTCCTTCTTCTTCTCTTAGTTCTCCGCCTACTTTCTTCTTTCAAACTTTTCATTATTATTATTATTGTTATTGTTGTTGTTATTATTATTATTATTAGTAGTAGTAGTAGTTCGTATTTTCGACCTATTTCCATTATACTTTTCTCATTGTTTACGCCATTCCTCCTATATATCGTCTGCCATTTTGTCCAGACATTACGTGTCCTCAAATTTGCATCCAAGCCATCTGCCAGTCTTCAACAGGCGTTTCTGTCAATGAAAAGACACCAGTCAGACGGAATGGAATTTCAATGAAACAAGAAACTGATATTTACAACAATCGGCCCTGAAGGGTTTCGAAAGAATATGAGAAAGATGAACAACTCAAGTAGGCTGAATGAATATTGGAAAGTTAAGAGCAGGACATAGATTTAAATTACCCGTAACATTCTATGATTGTGAATCTCTGTTCTTACGTAGTTTTGAACGAAATAAAATGATTTCCAGGAAGGAGTTTTATGGCTAGTTTTTGCGTTTGTTTTAGTGCACAGAATTAAGTGTAAGTGTAAAGAACAAAAATGGATGCCTGTGAGATTGGGCGCGAATAGAAATTTGACAGGGGAAGACAGCGCCTAAAAGAAAGAGAATGCATCTGTTGTATTGTTTATAGAACGAAAATTTCGATTTGGATTGTTTTTTTTTATGGCATATCAACCTCAATGGTTTATTTCACGCCGACAAGATTTTTATTGATGGTAATATTTTTTTTCAAAAATGTATTGCTGCTAATATTTTTTTCAAAACATGTATTGCTGGTAATATTTTTTTCTTCAAAAATGTATTGCTGGTAATATTTTTTCAATAATGTATTGCTGGTAATAATTTTTTCTTGAAAAAATCATTGCTGGTAATAATTTTTTACAAAAATATATTGCTGGTATTAAATCCTATTTTTACACTTTCATAGTGTTTTAACCCCAGTTTAGGTGTTAACTATTTGCCCATAGCAAACAGGTGCTACCTCCCCGCCTGAGGGTGGACCTGGGAACACCAGTAATTAAGAGGTGGTTCCACGCTCCTGAAGACCTCCTGATCAGAGGCCTTGCTGTTGGATGTATTTAATCGTCTTACCCAGGACGCGGATGTAGTTTATCGCCTTATCCAGGACGGGAAAATTTCGGTTTCAGAAGATAAAAATGAGAAAAAGAAGATTGAAGGATAAAAAAAGAAAGAATATATATATATATATATATATATATATATATATATATATATACGATGACAGGAAGAAATTAATAAAAAGAAACCATACAGGAAAAATAATATAGAAAAATAACCAGAGCAGACAAGCAAAAAATAAAAAATAAAATGACCTTAAGAAACGAAACGAAACTATTGAATGATGAGTAGACATCTTTTTTATTTAATTTTTAAAAGTTTTTAACGTAACTTCAGAAAAACAAAAATCTGCGAAAAACGATTTTTTCTATTTCCGTGAAAGTTGTCTGTTTATCAAAGTTCGGATTTGTCGCTAAAACTTGACGCGATGTAACCTTCGCTTAACCCACTATGATGTCAGCAACTCCTATCAGCCAAATATAGATTTACTATTCACTGTTATATTGTAAACATACAGCGCGGCCCTCACCTAGCTCTCTATCAACCGGCCAATGACTACCTCATATTGCGTCTCCATTCTCTTTTGTGTTGATGTGAAACAAAAACTGGGAAGGTACCACTGTACGTTCACAAAGAAACGAAAGATTAAAATAAATGTCGCGGTGAGAAATGAGAACTCGAATTCCGTTTCTAATATATTTAGGTCTTTTATTTGGAGCTTCGCTTGCTAGGTCTGTGTGGATAGGTAGGTGACACTTGGGGCAACATCTGCCATGTCGTACTAACAGGTCAGCTCTTCGTTTAGACTCTTTTCCGTACCATTTCTCTGTTCGTCTCAATATTACGGCGTGTGGCTGGCAGTATGAACAGGTGGCATCGGAACTACCCGAGGGACAATCTATTCTCCGTCAAGGGCGAACTGGCTATTTCAATCCCAACCATCTCTGTTAATATGCACTATCAACCATTACGTATTCCTGGGCTCGCGTTTCTTACTCTCATGAAGTGGAGTAATTATATTGAATCAATTGCTAGGCCTTCTGCTCCGAAAGTTGGTTCACTGTGTCGTACTAGGCGATTTCTCTCGTCGGAAACCATCTTTCACATTTATAAATCTATCATTCGTCTGAGCATTGAATATTGCCACCATATCTGGTCGGGTGCTCCAGCTATAAATCTGGAGATTTTGGACAAGATCTAAAGAAGGGTCTGTAATATTATCGACCCTGACTTGGCATCTCGACTTCAATCACTTTCCAATAGCCGTGACGTGACATCCCTCTGTTTTTCGATAAATATTTTCATGGTAGTTGGTCTAATGAGCTTTCCACCTTGGTACCTCGATCGCGTGAATTTAAGCGTGTTACGAGATTGGCAACTAGTTCTAACCGTTTTACATTTGAAATAGCTAGATGTAACCGTAAGTTCTATTCTAATAGTTTCTTTTCTCGCACTTCTCGCCTGTAGAACGTTTCTTGCTTCCCTGTTACCTACGATCTTCAAAGATTTAAATGCAGCGTTAATCACCATTTTCTGTCTTTAGGAAACCTGTTCTTTCATTGTCCTTTCTCCTAACTTTGTCTCTAGCAAGATGGCGGAAAGACCGTTCGACATAAAACTGATCCCCGAGTTCAGTGGTGGTACGAGTGGACAGTCTGTGGTTGAATGGATAAAAAATGTGGAACTGGTCTGAGAATTATGCGAGATCACGAAGATTGAACGGATTCTTCCACTGCGATTGAAAGGCGGTGCCCTTGCTGTGTATAGGCAGCTGAGCAAAGAACATTGAGCAAAAAAAGCACGCTCTACTAACCGCGTTTGGAACTGACTGGTTTGTGGCCTACGACCAATTCCAGGCGTCTGCGACCTGGCGAGACAGTAGACGTATATTTGGCAGAATTAAAGAAGCACGCCGTTTCAATCGCACCGCTTCCCGAAGAATGGATGACATGTGCCTTCGTGTCTGGATTGCTTCTAAGTGTCCGGGAAATAGAATGGGGGACGCAACATCAGCCGGTCTCTTCCCCGCACCGAGCATGAAAGAGGCGCTTCCTGTGATTAAGGTGCGCATCAATGGAATAACGCGTGCCGCTTTAGTAGATTCGAGCTGCTCTCGGTCACTCACGAACGGTTCGATTTGTTGACAGTGGAGCAGACAAAAGATGGACGTTCTAACGGCCGATGTAAAGGCTCTCAGAAGCCTGGGTGTTGGAAACATCAAACTCAGTATCAACAACGGTGACCCCGTCACAGTCAGTGTGTTGGTCGTGAACAGCGCGTTATTAGGTTTTGATCTGCTCCTTGGGATGGACATTATTAAGGAGCTGGGCGGCGTACAGAGGCGGGCGAAGTCAAGTTTTCTAATCTACCAATCTGTGCTACTTTGAAGATCAACGAGCCCGACTTTAGCGCAGAGTTCGACCAAAGGACGAAGACATGGACAGAATTTTGGAAATGGTCGGTAAATAACCCACTAGAAAAGTTCCAGAACCGAGTGTCAGAGTATTCGGTGCCCGAACACGTCAAGGAAAAATACCAGCGCGATTTGCAGGTGTGGCTGGACAATGGATGGTTCACTCCGTATCCCGAGGAAGAGCTTGGTCCTCCAAGAAGCCTCATCCTGTTTATGGCCGCCGTTCAGAAGAACAAGGGAAAGGTGTGCCCTGTACTAGATTATAGAGAACTGAATGAACTTTTTTTCGGGGTAACTGATTATCTCTTTCACTACACTCCCCACTGTCACATAAGTGACACTCATGGGCGGGTCTCTTTATTCTTAAGCTTCTCCGGAGCGGGGCGTGTTATGTTCTGAGGATTCTTCTGATCTGACAACCTCACGCACAGAGTCTTCGCCATCTGAAGAAGTGATAGCCCTACCTCCGATGGTAATTATTCGTTCACTTTCGGAGCACTCACTGCTAGTGTCACTTGTTATAGTAAAGAAAAGACTGTCAACTGATCGTAGCAACTGCAATAGATTTCTTCTGTCTCTCGACCGCAACACTTGTAGCCAAATCGCAGTTCAAACGATAGTCCGACGTAACACGCGTTTTTGCTCGTGAGACGTGAAGGTTGAACGTGTGACACCATTTTGTCGTTTCTACGTTGTTTGTTGGACTGTTACGGCGGACGATCGTTTGAACTGCGATTTAGCTACAAGTGTTGCGGTCAAGAGACAGAAGAAATCTATTGCAGTTGCTACTATAAATTGACAGTCTTTTCTTTACTACAAGCTATTTCGGCAGATCGCACACAAAACACGAACTTTTTTTCGGGGTAACTGATTATCTCTTTCACTACAGTCGTCTCTGTCTATATTTCTGAGATGAGGTATTATGTACATTATTTACATTATTCGGACTGTTGTCCTCATCTTTGTCGCCATATTTATTACTGTAATAAATATGGCGATAAAGATGAGGACAACAGTCCGAATAATGTATTAGGTTGGTGCAAAAATAATGACGTAATAATGTCGTTTTTTGGCGTATTTTTTAACGTCAAAAAACGACATTATTACGTCATTATTTTTGCACCAACCTAATAAATAATGTAATGTCTTCTCCTCTTTCACTTCCAGTAAGTTTTTGCACCTCGGTGGCATTAACACGTTGAAATGGGGTGAAATTATTAAAAATCAGAACAAAACGAAAATCATCAATGTCCGCTTTGTTTTTGCTTGTTTTAGCTATCATCTATTTGTTCTTTTGTTACCTTTCGCTCAAATGGGTACATCTTAGAAGACCCGACTTCAAAGATCGCATTCGCTGATCATAAAATACAAAACACATGAGCCCGGGATAATATTTTACACCTTACTCCTTGATGTGGCTGTACCAATCATAGTGTCAGTAATTTGTTCTGCGATTTACACGCAGGACGAAAATCACAATGACACAGCGACCAGACTGTTCGTGACTGTCGAACTCTCTGCCACGGCAGAGAGGAACCCGGATGGGGCTTTGCCGAAGGGCAAAATTTCGTCCGGGTAGGTAAACAGGCCCTGAACCAGTTTATGCGGGTTCTACGGGCTCGAAGAACCCACGGTAAACTCGGCCTTGTGCCACATACATCCATCGTGGTGGTGGTGGTGGTGGGGGGGGGGGCTGTTAAATATTAACAGCGTTCTCTTAACAAATAAAAAAATATGCTAGTAATTTTAAGGTTTGAGTCTATCCACGTCATTCAGTCACTTTGTTCTCTCATCTCAACTGTCTATCTCATGAGATAGCTAGCATCCTACTCGGTCAAGATTACTATGTGGTAATGATGGGATATTAGGGAAGGTTGATTTTTCACGTTTTTAGAAAATCAACATTGCACTCGGCGTGAAATCTGGGATCTGGTGATGAGTACTTAGACCAAAAATTAGATTCAAAGCTTTTATCAACTTTCGAGCATATAGTTTTAAAGATCGTCTGAAGAAATGTACAGAAATACCTACTTTCCGCAGGTTTTTGCTTACAAACTGACTTTAAAATAATATTATTTCAAGAATAGATCCAAATAAAGTCGATATTTTTTGTATTAATTACACTGAATGGAAAATATATTCAAACCAGAATTCTAATTATGAATCAAATTATGAAATTTGCATTATTTATTGAAAATCACACAAAAACTACTGCACTGTATAATAATATCATAATATTGATAAATTGTTCAGTATAATTCCTCTTTGAAGGAAATGAAGCTCTACATTAATGGCACAATCATTTAGTAATAATGTAATTGTGACATGCAAATGTTCATATACAATTTTCAAAGCCTCAGCAAATTATAAATTTTATAAGGCTGTGCTATAAGGCTTTCACTGATCACCGGAATTGAAATCCGACGTTGAGATTTTAAACCTAAACTTAATCTTTAAACTCATCTAAAAACGGTAACGATTTTGGAAAATATTTTGTGTCGTTATTTCAAACCCCAATTTACAAATTGAGTGCAATACCGGGGTCCAAAATAGATATAACCTAATGGTGTATAGAGGCTTTGCGTTGTGCAGATCACAAGGGGGGGGGCTCTCTGCCAAAATGATGAGATACAAGGGAATAGAAAGGATTATGATAGAAATAGGTTTGGCTGTACGAATTACTGGAAGGAGGTAAATTTTGACAACCTGTAAAAGGTGAAGTTCTTTACTAGTTTTAGAGCGTTTTTTTTTCCCATATAGTTACAAACGTTACCTATGAATTTTCGCCGGTGATGAATAATAGCTATTCATGTAGTGGTTTGACAGCTGCGCAATATCACCAGGGATGCAGGTTATCACATGTCGCGGTCGCAATTGCTGCAACACCTTAAGGATAACATTCCACATTTTCTGACTTTTCTTGTCAAGCAAGTGCAAACATTTAAATATCTAGGAAGTGTTCTAACGGATGACGTAAAGTGCGACACTGAAATCCCAAGACGCATTGGGATTGCGAAAGATACCTCCCAAAAGCTAAGCAAAGTATTAAGAAACAGGAAAATCTCATTAGAAACAAAGAAAAGGGTACTTAACTGTTATGTAATATCGGTCCTACTATATGGCAGTGAATGCTGGACAATCTAATTACAGATGAAAAAGAGACTTGAGGAAACAGAAATGTTCTACAGAAGAATGCCGAGAATGTTATGGATTGAACATATGAATAAAGACGAAACTTTAGAGAATATGGAAACAAAAAGGACACAAACTTAACATCAGAAAGAGAAAGTTGAAATTTCTAGAACACTTAATGTAGGAAGGGAGCTTAGAAAATTTAACAGTCAGATGAAATATGGAAGACAAGAGAGTCAGAGAAAAACAGCATGGCGTATTTAACGAGCTTTTGTAAGTAGTTGGAAGAATATGGATTGGACGATATAGTGAAAAGACAAATAGATATATAGTTACAAAGGACAGGAAATTGTGGAGAGCCATGATTGCCACTGTCCTGAAGGGACACAGCATATAGAAGAACAAAATGTAAGAAATAACAGTATATATATATATATATATATATATATATATATATATATATATATATATATATATATATATGTATAATATTACTGGTAAATATACACATATATATGCAAAATACACACGTGCATATACACACATGTATATATTTTGAATAAAAAATTCCGAGAGGATAGAATCCAGATAGAACTCAATGTCCAGGACAGAGTAAGGGTATAATAAAAAGGCTTAAACACTAATATTCCATGGTCATGATTTATTCCATTGGAATGTGTGTATTCGCATGTGTTTTGAACATAAAAATATAGGTCCTTGCTAGATTAGATAATCGTCATATTTATTCTTTATATGTTTATATTTGATTTGTAACCTGTAGTACACCACAACATATATATATAGGGATAAGTAAACAACATATAGATATAGTGATAAGTAAACATATGCATGTTAATGTTGTTAATTTCTTCGTTTACCTTATTTTAACTTTGTAAGTAAAGCGATCTCACTTATCAGCCTAATGAACTTAGTGCAGTCTCCTATGTTTCTGCACGCAGTTACATGCTTGTTGTCAGTTCTCTGTCTCAACTCAAATTAAGAGTTTTTTTTTCCTTTTTGGTGATTTCACGTGAGAGCTTTTTGATAGGAAAACATGAGCTGCTGCTGCTATTTAAGACATGACCCAAATGAAATGCATCTGGCTCCTAGGGTTCCGTCTACCGGGCAACGCCTACTAATAGGGTTATTTCAGGGATGCACTCTGACACCTTCGACCAGAGTCGGTGGGGCAATTTTAGCCACATGTAACAGAAAAGCCACATTAAATACTACCTTTTGTCGTATAAAATGAACTCAGTAAAATGTAGAAAAATATTAGGGTATTAAAATAATCAGGAACTTATACTGGCAGCAAATCGCCAGCATACGGATAGAAAATGAATTCAGATATAATAATATGTTAATTCAAAAATAGCGAGAGATTCAAGAAAAAGATACCGGACTATAACAGTGAGGTGATTCTGAGAGAATTAGAAGTCTTATCAGGATTCATTATTATCTGCACAACATAAGATATTCAGATGACGTAGTATTGATAGCAGACACAGAAAGGAAACTACAAGAACCCCGACAAAATGTAGTGAAGAAAAGTGATAAGAAAGGATTAATCATTAATTGCAAGAAGACAGAATGCATGGTTGTTGAAATTTCTAGGTTACATAATGAGAAAATAAAATTTGGAAAACTTGATACTTACATGACATATTGAAGGCGAGAGTAACAGAGGAAAACAGTGTATAACTTAGTGAGCTTGAATAAATGTATGGCGGATAGGGTTTAGGGGATAAAAAAAAAGACAAAATTTAATTAGAGCTACAAAGGACAGGAAATTGTGGAGAACCATGATCGCCAACGCCCAGGAGGGATACGGCACATAAAAGGAGCATAGTTACTTCCAGGTTTTTGGCTAGTTCGATATTTTTGGTTGATACTCAAACATAATTTTAAAGCATATTAATCTAGCCTTCGTATCTATCTATCTATCTATCTATCTATCTATCTATCTATCTTATGTATCTCGAATCAGATCATGCGAGAACATACAATGCGCACAGTGTAACGTCAGAGAAGCCATGCACATAACTGGCCTGAGCCACCGAGTGCACTTGGCCGAAATAGCTGGACCTGAGTTGCAAAAAATAATAGAATAGGTTCACCTTTCCTCCGGTTCACACTTCTCCCCAGTCTTTTGAACATTTGTAGAGGTTTATCTTTTATTTTCTGTTTAGGATTGGATTTCTGATTCCTTCTAAATTCTACTTTTTACTTCTGACGTCTCCGCTTATCATCAGAAATTTATACTATTATTGCGTTTCTGGTTACTTCTAAAGTCTTTCCCTTTTCTTTCACCTCCCGTAGCCCCTTGCGTCTTAGTGGTGTTATCGCCTTGCTTGGGGTGAATTTATTTTAAAAAGAAACACGAGAAAGAACTGTATTACATGCGGTTATATAAACATACAACCCGGTGAAGTGATGGACAGTTCATCAGACATCGCAGACGAGATTGTAAGATCCACACTTAAGAGGGGGGTGGGGTTGGGAGACCGGCACGGAACGACACGCACGCGCACGCGCACACATACATACACACACAAACACTGGCTAACAGTAACTGACGATTTTAATTACGAAAAATAAAATCTCATTTTCTCATTTAATCGGCACATCTTCATTATCTATCTCAGTCTGTTAATATCTATCTATCTATCTATCTATCTATCTATCTATCTATCTATCTATTGATAGTCATTTCATTTCGCCGAACTGCAGGGATTCTTATATGATAGAAGGCACTTGTTCCATGATTTTTGGCATGTCAGTGCATACATTCAAGATGGAATTGATATATTTATATCAGAATTGTATGAAATTTCGGACAGTTGGATACCCAAATCTCATTCCTTAAAAATATGAATTTATAATCTTAGCTTGGAATTCTCCCCAGCGTTCTCAATCATTTGTCATTTGCGCATGTGATATTTTCCACCTGCATTCCTGTATTCCACTTTTTAAAAATGTTTTAGTGTTGTCTCTTTAAAGTTACCCACATTTATGTTTTGTTTGTTTTGGTTTCGGAAAGGTTGCTATCTTGAAATATAATAGAAAAAACAGCGAAAAGGGATTTAAAACTGTAAAAGTTCCACCATCTTTAATATATTGTCTTTAGAATAGTATAAATCAATTTTCGAAACGGGCATGTTCTTGAAAGATATAACTCAATAAACAAATGGAAAAGAAAAGTATAAGAGATGGCGAATAAACATAACTGGTGTACAAGAAAAGGCAATAAAGAAGCTTTTGATTCTTACCTGGTAAATAATATCATAATAACTTTTTTTTATTAAGTTATACTTGGTAGAGTATTAGGTGTGCAGATGGCGTAACCTGTTATGGAAGCGGAAAATCGGCAAGCAGATTTCAAACAAAAGAAAAGTATTAAATTTTCCAAGCCCTCTTTCCTTATGTGCCGAAGAAATTTCAACTGTCTTTTACTGATTCTAAATACAAGCGTCTTTTTTTCTTCCATTTTCCTTAAAACTTCGTCGTTTCACACATGTTCAGTCCATGCTTATCTTCAGCATCCTTCTGTAGAACGACACTTCTGTTCCGCCATGAATTTATTCAGGCTCATTAAGTATGTTATGCGTTGTTTTCCTCTGTCTCTCTTGTCTTCAATCTGTCCTGTGAGTATCTGATTTTCCAAGCCAGCTTTCTTCATTATGTGCCCTACAAACCTCAACTGCCTCTTTTTGAAGTTAAGTATAAGTTTTCTTTTTGTTTCCATTTTCTCTAAAATTTCGTCGTTGCTGGTATGTTCAGTCCATGGTATTCTCAGAATCCTTCTGTAGAACAACATTTCTGTTACCTCAATCACTTCTCCATCTCTGACGAAATGGTCCAGCATCTACTGCCATAAACGAGGACTGATATTGCACAATGCTTAGATACTTTGCTGTAAACATACTCTGTTAATGTTCAAGATTTACGGGCATACAGAAAGACAAAGATAGCCAATGTGTGCAACGGTCTGATCTTTGATTTCAGGTAGATGCTTTCCAGATAGTTTTACAACAATTGCCATTGCTTGTGTTGCTCTTAAAATTGTTGAAATACAGTTTTTGCTTTTTATTTTCTTTCTTTATATTCCTTCCTGACATTCATTCTTTGTTTTCTTTTCTTGCATTTCTTTCTTTCTTTTTTTCTCAGATTCATTTTATATTATTCCTTATTTGCTTTCTTTTTGCCCTTTATTTCTCTCTATTCTTTCTCCAGCTTCCTTCATTATTTTTTCCTTATTTTCCTTCTTACTGCCTTTTCTTCTATTTTCTTTCCCAGTTTCATTCTTTTTCTTTCCTGTTTTTTTTTTCATTAACTGTTTTACTTCTCTTTTTTTCTTTCTCAATTTTCTTTATTTTTCTCTTTCTTCTTTTCTTTCTTTGTTTTCTTCCTTTTCTTTTCGTTCTCCCTTTTATTTATTTGGGTTTCTAAACCTTCCTGATTTACTGTTTTCTATCTTAATCCTTTTGCACCCTTTATGCTTTTTGTGTGCAAAGTTTTAATAAATTTCTGCCAGGTGTTTTCTTCAGCAAAACAGCGAGCTAAATGTTTTTGTAAAATTTTGAAAAATGAAATATGGTCAAAAAACAAAATAAACAAATAAAAATGAAAGATGGATGGCTGACTGTCTGCACTTGCTCAAGGACCTGACTTTTACATGGTTGAATATGCTTTTTTTTAATGTCAATAAACTATGCTGGCTTAGAAATTTGAATATTCAAATGTAACTGATGAATCTTAGAAAATAATAATTGAAATTAATAAATTGAACATTCGCAAAAAAGAAAATAAGTCACATTAAATTATCGTTTCACAAGAAAAGAAATTAGAATAATGTCTTAAAATAATAATTTATGAATTTATCCTTATTCCGAAAACCAGTAGAATATTCCAAGAGTTTTTTTTTTATTTCTTCTCTTGATGGTTTTGTTGTTACCGAAATATTTTGGTCGATCTATTCTAAGGGCGTCTTCAGGAATACACATCATATGAAAATAGAGAGCTTTTTTTTTCTTGATAGAGGAACTGGAATAAGTGTTTATTACTCAACGAAGACAATATATGACCCATGGTCATTTTTGTCGACATTTCTTCGGAAATTATTCAGCCATTTATTATTAGCGAAATAAATAACCGCCTCGGACAATATCGCTTTATTCTCTTTCAAAAGTCTCACCTTCAGACTGACAAATTTATCACAGCTTCCTTTCCTATTTTCAAAAGCATATTCAAAGTCCTAATTCAGTATCTCCATCAGCGTTCTTCTTAATGTCGTTCATCGTCTGAAATCTCTTACAATGGCTTTGTTGGCTTTGGGGAAAAAAAA